>JAKZFA010000006.1:1200000-1916522 GCA_026122715.1 Cladosporium colombiae | reverse complement strand
TTGTACTTCGTTCAGTTACGTATTGCTAAGGTTAAACAGACGACTACAAACGGAATCGACAGCACCTCCCTAACCTAACCCTAACCCTAACCCTAACCCTAACCCTAACCCTAACCTAACCCTAACCCTAACCTAACCCTAACCCTAACCCTAACCCTAACCCTAACCCTAACCCTAACGGCCACGGCCACGGCCACGGCCACGGCCTGTACGGGTTCTCCTTCTTCCCCGACATCTGCACCCCTTCCACCCTGCCTTCCCCGGGTCCCTTTCGCGGGCTGCTCCTGCCCTCCATCCCTCTCGGCCCTGCATATCTACCTCTATCGCCCCTCCATACGCTCGCCGACAGCCCGCCTTTCCTCACCTCCCTTTTGTACCCTAACCCTAAAACTCACCCTCACCTTCTCCTCCTCAACCTCCTCCTTACCGGAACCGCTCTCGCCTTTGCTCTTCACCCCTAACCTCCCTCCTGCTCGTCCCTATCTTCCCATCCTATCACTTCTTGCCCCTTTGCGCCCACCCTTCCTTCCTTCCCCTCTTTCTTCTCGCCCGTTCCCCGTCCGGACCCAGCTCCGGTCCCATCGCCTTCGCCGAATCCTACCGCGAAGCCAAACTTCCCTCTGGCGTTACTTCACTTCACTTCACTTTGTTGCGCCCAGCTTCGCTTCGCTCCGCTTTCTTTTGCTTTGCTTCACCTCCCCTCTCAACCCTTCTCTCCCTCCCTCGTCTCCCACCCGTTCTGCCCAATCCTTCCCCTCTCTACCCTTCCCGCGCTAACGGCTGCCTGCATAAGACAACCACCTTCTACCCGCTCAACCACCCTCTCGTTCTTATTCGTCTACTATCATCTACCCGCTAACGCTTGCCTGCGTCTTAGACGGAGCCTACACCGATCTTCACATTACCCTAACCCCGAAGCCTCATCTTCCCCTATAATCTCCCCCCTTTCACCCAAGTTTCCTCCCTACCCTCGGCCTTTGCCCGCTGTGCTCTATAGACCTAGACCTACGCTGTCGTCCCTATCACTCTCCCGACGCCACCTTGTCGAACAGCAAGCTCGCTCCGCTACCCTGCCATCCGCCTCCCATATCTACCCTTCTTCCTAGCCATTTCTTCACCATCTCCCACCAACCAAACCTCCCTTGCTCTTCTCCCCCCCACCTCGCTTTACTCCCTACAATCCTTTCTAACCATTCCTCCGCTTCTGCCTCTCGCACCGTCAGCACCGCCGCTAGCCCCGCCCGTAAAACCCCTTTGAAGTGATACTCTACCCCTTCTTTTCTCTTGTACACTCCTCGTTGCCGGTTGCCCGCATCCTCCCAACTGTTGCACACTGCCTGCGGCGTCCTGCAACCCTCGCAGCTCGAATACTCTTCCCACTCGATCGAGCCCAACTCAGCCCACGCTTGCTCCATCCTCCGCATCTCCACCTCGTTCGCCACCTTACATTCCCACCACTCGTGCCCTACCCGGCTCCCTCCTCCCTTCGTCACACAAATCGAACACCCCTCCGCGTATCGCTCTAACTTTTTCCTCAGCCTCTCCGTGCTTTCCCAGCGGTCACCCATCTCTCCCCTAGCTCTCTTCCCTAGATCCCTCTCGTCAGCTTCGATCCTTCCCAACTTCCTCTTTCCCCTTCCCGCCTCTGACGGGGATGATGCCCTCTCTGCCTCTATCGCTGCTTCTGCCCGAGTCTCCCCGCCGACTTCTCCTCCTATCCCTTCGCAAACGTCACATCCAGCCTCCCCTTCCCCGAGTCGGCACCGATACGCCCTCGCGTCGCCGTCCATGAACTCCTCCATCACCGCCTTACGGCATCTCTCCCCCCTCACGAACGTGCTTACTTCTTCCCCCGCCCTCGTGTTCTTCTCTCTCGCCACTTTGCCGTCTCTGCTCCTCTTCACCCATTGCAAGATGATCGCTTCGCTCCGCCCTCCGTCCCTCCCTGCTCGTCCGCTCTCTTATCCGTACTGCCGCAGATCGAACGGAATCCCCGTGTGAACCACCGTCCGGATCGACGGCGCATCCACCCCTAACCCTAACGTATTCGTCGCCGTGAACACTCTCGCTCCTCCTTTCCTCATAAGCTCTACCTGTATCTTACGCTTCTCTTGCTCCGTTCCCGCTTCTCGGTAATACGCCTTACATCCTAACGCCTTCGCCATTCTTTTCGTCTCCGCGATCGATTTGTAGTATACCACCATCTTCCCCTCCCCTCCTATGCCATCCTCTCTTTCACCAGCTTCTACAGTGTCTCTTCCAGCGTGCCCTTCTCGTACTCTAACACCCGGTATGCTACATTCGTCCTCCTCGTCGACTCTCGGATGACCGTCGTTGCCTCCTTTTCCAGCCCGACTGCGTCGAAGAATCTGCTCTCGTCTGTCGGCGGTAGCGTCGCTGTTAGAAATACCACTTGCGTACCTTTACCCCTATTTCCCGCAACCGTCGAACTTCCGGTCGCCACTCCTCTGTAGATTCCAACACCGTATGATACTCGTCGATTACGATCCGCTCCAGTTGCTATGATGCTCTCTTTACGTCGATGAACCTCGCAAACGCTATTGTCACCGCCGCTTCTGCGATCACCACCATGATCTTACAACTGTACCGTCCGGTGCCTCCTTCACTCCACGCTACGCACCTAATGCCTGCCGCTTCGCAACGCCTTTTGACGTCTTCCTGTAGAGAGAGCGTCGGTACCACGACAATCGTCAGCCCGTCTTCCGACCCCGCTGCCGGCAGCATGAACAGCAGACTCTTGCCGCTGCCCGTGCCCGCTACCACAAGAACCCTCCGTTTCCCTGCTTTAACGATCGATTCCAACGCCCGCTTTTGTATCCCTCGGAACTCCGCTCTGTCGCCGTACATCGACCGCAGCTGATGCTCGATATCGATGCTCCTCATCTTCTCCTCCCTCTTAATCGCCCTCTGTTCCTGCTCTAGCTTCACCCTTCGCTGCACCCTCTCGTCGCCCTCCTTCCCCCTCTTCGCCGACGGCCATCCTATTAGTCGATGCCAGTCTCGACTCACCCGCCGGAAACCCTCCCGTTCCGACGTCGTCGTTCCCCGCCACTCCTCGTGTAGCAATCCGTACATCATCTCCTCCATTCGCCGCGTGTGACATGCCTGTCGGGCCGCTATGTCCTCTTCCGGATCGGAGCCTTCCCCCATGTCCTTGTCTTGCTTCCGCTCCTGTTCGTCGTACCACCGCGTCACCGACTTGAACACTCTGATATCGCGAGTGTATCGCCTTTGAAGAGCCGCGTACGCTTGCCTCCATGTCGAAGTGCCAATGCTCGCCCCGATGCGTTTCCCCGTCTCTCTCTTCAGCGTGTTCCTGACCCTGTCCGTCCCCCATAATCCATCTACGTTACTCGCCTGCGCCTCTCCCTTGACCTTGATCGCCTGCTTCGCCCTCCCGCCCACTATGCTTACGCATCCTTCTTCTTCCCCCTCGCTCTGCGACCCTTCTTCCTCTTCGTCACTCTCCTCCTCTTCGCTGCTACCTCCTCCTTCTCCCCACCCCTCTTCGTTCTTCGGCTCCCAAATATAGTCTGACCAGTCCACTCGATCCCTCGTCGCCGTCTGCAATAGACGAACGAACGGTTCCACCAACCACAGATAGTAGACCAGCAGCTCCCCCACTTCTTCCGGCAGATATCGCTGTATCGGTTTCTTCGTCTTACTGTGCTGATAGTTCTTGTGATACGATGTCGCAAACACTACCATCCCGTCGTCCACAAACACCCCCCTTTCCCCTCTGCCCTGCTGCGGGCTCCGGTGCATCACCGTGATCAGTTCCGTCCCTCTCGCCGGTGCCCCTGCCGATAGATGTGCTAACGTGAACAGTTCCTCCTTGAATTGACGGACCTGACGGAAGTAACCCTCTACCGTTCTTTCGTTCCACCTCGCCCTCCCTTTGCCCTCTTCCCCTGCCCGAGCCTTTCGCATGAACCTCTCCCTCAGTCTCGCTTCCCTGAACACACGTCCTGCCAGCCACTCCTCACCGTCCACTGCGAATTTATTCCTACCATCTGTCAGAAAGCTCCACCCTTCATCGGTGCAGCCCATGTCGTCCACTATCCTCTCGAGCTGTAGCGGCGGCAGCTCCTTCCCTTCTCCACCGTTCTCGCTGACGAACAACAGATCTGCGAGTAGCCGCTTCCGTGCTGTCTCTCGCAGCCCAAATGAAACAGCCCGTATGTCCTCGATCGAGAATGCCACCTTGTCGATCAAGATCGTATCCCCAGCCCACGCCACTCTCGTGCTCGCCTTTGTCGACTCCCGTATCCTCCTACCGTACGTCCGCTGTTGCATGATGTGATTCAACGGTGTCGCCCTGCCTCCGTATGCCGTGAGTGTCATGAAATCGTGCACCGACGCTTTTACGTTCTGCAACACTGACGATGTCGCTTCTTCGGCTTCTTCCCGCTTCAAGCCCTCCAACATCTTTCCGGTAATGTCGTCCTGCCTTCGCTCTCGGGCACTGTACACCACTAGAGCTCGCAGAACTGTTACCATCCCTGACAGATCCGGTGTGTATAAGAGTGCCGACCTCCACTTCCTGCCGCCGTTCTGCGACATGCCCGATACCGCCAGCCCGCTTATAATTCCGCTCTCATACTCGTCGTCTTGCAGTTCGTGATCAAACATCGCGAGCCAAAACCTCAAACATGCCCCTTCTGTTGCCTCGCGCAACTCTTTCCCTTTATTCCCTTGCTTCTTTTCCCATCCCTCTTCTGCTTCTATCTCCTCCCTCGTTACTACGTGAAGCTCTGATAGACACCCTCGTTGTCGGTCCGTCAACGTGTATTTCGGTCGGTTCTCCTTCGCTGCCGTCCGCCAGATGTACCGTAAAATCTTCAGCCACACCTCTGTATACTTCTTGATCGATCTCGGTTTCCGGCTACCGTCGAACGCTTTCATGCTCTGATCACCTGCTGCCTCTTTCCGGTTCACGTACTCTAAGATCGCTCGTCCCGTCATTCCCGGCTTACATACTTCGAATGCCTTTCGCACCACTGACCTCGTCCCTCTACACGCTCTCGTTAGCTCTTCCTCCCCTTCGTCCTCTTCTCCCACTCGGACCACCTTTCTACCTCCTCCTTTACTTTGCTCTTGCGCTCGCTCCCTAGCGGTCCACTCGACAAACCCTAGAAGATCGTCCTATTGAAATCCAGCTAAGTGCCTGTGCCAACCCGTAAACTCGAGCCACGGATCCGCGACATATCGCCTGAAGCTACCGTCCACCGTCTGCCGCTGCCGTGCCTCTTCGACCTTCGCTCGGCCCTCCCGTAGAACTTCTCGTAGTCCTGCATCCGCGTCGATAGTTTCCCGATCCTCGCCCTCGCCCTCAATCTGTTCGTCTCCCTCACCCGACATTCTTTGTGAAACGACAAAGTATCGTTGCTACTGACGGTACTCGAAAAATCGCTGACACCACTGTTTGTCCTCCCACATCCGATTAAGCGCTTGCTTCTCCTTCTTCCGCACATTTCCTCCGCGGCCTCTCTCGTTCACCCAACCGTGTTCCAATCGACAATGCTTCTGTATACCAGAAGCCGTTCGGCACACGTATTTGCACGGATTGCCGTCTTGTTGTCCCATACACTGCAATCCGTCCTTAAAGACCTCTAGTCCTTCGATCGGCTCTTCGCTCGCTTGCGGATATTCGACCTCTTCTTTATCATACGCGACTGCTTCTAACGTCCTTACCCTTTCAACAATGCGACTGCGACTCTGTTTATCGATTTGCGGGTGATGCTCACGTAAGTGACGATCAATCTGTTGCGGTAGAACGGCGAAAGCGCACCTTTTACACACGATGATCTTGTATCTTTGCATATGTTGAAAAATGCCGTCGAAGTCTTCTTGCACGCCATCCATCTTTACCGCGTGAAACCCTTTGTTGCTATGAAGAAAATCATTCAAAGCAGATGCCACTATAATTATAACGTGACGGATCTGCCCCTATATATACCTACGCCACGTTGCGGTTATTGCTATCTTTGTTCTTTGTCTGTATATGAGTCGGCAATTTATCCACGACGCCAGCGTATCGCGTTGAGCTAACCCTACTTTGTCCGAATGCAGCCCTGCGGACAACTTTATGCGAAGACCACCTGAAAAAATTATTTTTACAGTTCTTGTAACATTTCTAGTATTTCGTTGTATCACTATATTACCTACCTTGATCTCATAATTTTACGACGTCAAATGTTCAAACAAACCACCGTCAAAGTTTCAAAAAAACCACGGTCTGTAGAAGCCGGACCCACCTCAAATTTCGCTTACGCTTTCAAAAAAACCACCGTGATTTCTTCGTAGAATGATAGTCAGGAAGGAGGTGAGGTTGGAAAGCGGGGCGTGGGGTTGGGGGGACCTAAGAGTCCCGCTGGCGCCGACGCGGGCGCGCCAAGCATGGAGGCGGGGGAGGGGGCGGAGAATGGCAATGGGGGGTGGGCGATGGTTACGAGGCGGAAATCGAAGGCGGCGAAGGCAGTGGGCACTAGCCCACAGCTCGCGAAGACAGCGAAAGTTTTCGCGTCCTCTAGCGAGCTGGAGCGGAAGAGAAAGGCCGAGCAGAGTATGGCCGACCAGATCGCTGCTCTCCGCGAGATGGTCCTTCAACTCATCAAAGGCCAAGCCGAGCAGAAGATCCGGTTCGAAGAGCAGGAGGCGAGGTATACCGGAGAGATTCAAAAGCAGGCAGCGCTGCTAAAGGAACTCGTCAAGGAGTCTCAAGGACAGCAGCGGTCGACCACAGCCCTCGAGGCGACTGTTGCAAAAAGTGTAAGGAAGCCAAGCTATAGCGAGGTGGCAAAAAGCGACCATACAGGCACGCCTAGAGGCTCTCAGGCAGTGGCCGGACCGTTAAGAATTCAGGACAACCGACCCTCGGATCACGCACGCGACGACGACCGGGCAGTCAGCATAGATATCGGGAGGACAAAAGGAGGAAAGGTCGATTTTGCAGTAGTGAAAAAGAAGCTGCAAGCCGGGCTAGACAAGACAAAGACAACAGAGGGTCTAGTGATTGAGTTCCTCCGCCCAGGCCCGGGGGAGAGGATCAAAGTCATCTTCAAGGATAAGGCGCAGGCGGAGAAGGCGAGAAAGCACGCAGTGGGCGACAGGACAGATGCCCGGTACGCGGGTGAAGGGGGAGCAGTGGTACCCGATAAAGTGCGACATGGTCGCAAAACAGGCGGTCATGGATGCAAACGCAGACGATGGGAAGACTCTGAAGACCACGCTATGCCAAGAGTTTGGCAAAGAGAACGTCTTCGAAGGACACGATTTTACAGCGATGAAAGCGCACTGGCTGAGTAAAGTAGACGCTACAAAAAAGGTCGGGTCTCTGGTGATCTGGCTGAAGAATAAGCTCGCAGCAGACCACCTCCTCCAGGCCGGTACAGCCATTTTCGGAGCGACGGGTGCGTACTGCTCGAAGTGGGAGAGGCGGGAGGACACTTTACCGTGTTTCAACTGCAACCGGTACGGACACAAACAAGCGTCCTGCAGAGTTCCCCCGAAGTGCGCGCTATGCTCAGGGAAACACTCGAGGCACGATTGTCCGCGGCCTACAGATCTGAAGTGTCCGGCCTGCAACAAAGAAGGACATTGTGTCTTCGACTGGCAATGCCAGCTTAACCCAAGTCACTGGAAGTACAAGGGCATTCAAAAAGCGGGAAAGGCGAGCCTGCGTGGTCAGACAGCAGTAGCAGCCACGCCGAGTCGGACTACACCAACTAGGGACGAAGGGAACACGAGTTTAGAGGCAAGCCAAGGACAGGAACACCAGAAGCAAGCATCGGTGACAGAAATTACGGACGAGCGCGAGGTCGACATGACCGACGTTGCCGAAACTCACGCCTCGGATGAATAGAGTACAGATAATGCATCTAAACGCAGGAAAGCGAAAGGCCGTCCAGCACGGACTTCTGAACGACGAAACAATCAAAGGGTTTACAGCTCTGGCAGTAGTAGAGCCATACATCTTCCAGCACCCCCAGACAGGCGTACCGACCATATCGCAGGATCGCCATTGGCAGATATTCGAACCAACAGAGAAGAGGCGAGATGGACATGCGAGGCATGCCTTCAGAGCAGCGTTATGGGTGAACAGGAAATGCAGGGCGATTTCTATTCCAGCAGACAGCTACGATGTAGCAGCGGCGCTCATCAGACTGGAAGATAGGAGCCTGGTAGTGATGGCGTGCTACGAAGCTAGGAACGCTAGAACAGAAGTGGAGAGGGAGACGGACTTAGCAAGGCAGCTACGAGCGATCGAGTCGGCGACTCAGCGGGCACGACGAGAGGCCGGCGACAAGCCGCTAGACGTGCTCCTTTGCACTGACCTAAACAGGCACCACGTACTATGGGGAGGGCACCGAGCGCGGATGGACGTTGGAAGGAGGAACGAAGGGGAGCCTATCATCGATTTTATGCAGGAGGTAGGCCTGCACTCGTTGCTACCAGTGGGAACGACCACATGGGAGCATCAGTCCAAGGATCTGGCTACGACGGTCGACGTTATTCTAGGATCGGAGGGAATTAGGGAGAAACTGGAGTACTGTCGGATCCATACCACCGACTACGGATCAGACCACAAGCCGGTCGCACTGAGCTATAGTGGGCGCCAAGTTGAAGAGGGCCAGGGGAGGCCGAAGAGGCTCTATAGGGACGCAGATTGGAGAATCATCAGAGCGGCTACCAGTAGTGCGCTCGGGCACGGCCAGGACAGAGAGAGAATTACGGACGCCTGGCTACTAGACGAAGCGGCCGAGACTTTCCTGAATGAAATAAGCATGATTCTGGAGGAGCACGTACCGAGGGCGAAAGAGTCGCCGTACGCGAAACGCTGGTGGACGAAGGAGCTCTCGACCCTACGGAAGGACTATACTATCAAACGGAACCGGGTCACGACGCTCCGTCGGAGGGACGAGGACACTACGCAGGCACGGATGGTAGCCCATTTGGCAAGAAGGACCTACCTAGACGAGATCGACAAGCAGAAGAAACAGCACTGGAAGGATTTTCTGGACAACCCGGACAACATCTGGAAGGCAGCCAGATACGCCAAACCATTCGGCGCGGCCATAGATATACCCGAGCTATCGGTGGACGGGCAAAGGTACCAATCGGATGAAGAAAAGGCGAAAGCCTTGATGGAAGCCTTCTTCCCTACACCTCCAATGCCAGAGGCATCAAACAATAGAGTGCGGCAGGCCATCCACCAGGCCCGACCTCTAGAATGGCCGTGTCTCACAAAACACGAAGTAGAAAGAGCTATCTTTAGGAGCAACCCGGACAAGGCACCAGGCATAGACGAGATCAGCTTCCGAGTCTGGAGGGAACTATGGCCAGCAGTAGGCGACCACCTACTATGGCTATATTCTACATCACTGGAGTTGAGACATGTACCTAAGCAATGGAAGACTGCCAGGATCATCACCCTAAGGAAGCCGGGAAAGGCAGACTACACAAGACCGAAAGCCTTTCGCCCAATATCACTCCTCCCGACGATAAGTAAGGGGCTCGAAGCAGTGGTAGCGGCACGCCTTTCGTACATGACAGAAAAGTACAACCTTCTTCCAGTGAATCACTTCGGCGCGAGACCTAGGAGGTCGGCCGAACAAGCACTGAACGTCCTCGTTGAGAAGATCTATCAGGCATGGAGGGGCGGTAAGATTCTTACGTTGATCTCCTTCGATGTGAAAGGCGCCTTCAACGGAGTGCACTCGAAGGTGCTAGAACGTCGATTGGCGGCGAGGAGGGTTCCGAAGCCGATGGTCGAGTGGATAGGGACTTTTGTACGGGTCGGCACGCCTCAGTCACTGTAGGCAGGTACGAGTCAGAGGTGGCGGAGATCGAGTATGCAGGGATTCCACAAGGATCACCGCTGTCACCGCTGCTATATGTGTTCTACAACGCCGACCTGGTCGAGAGGTCGATTGACGGCCAAGGGGGGTCGATCGGATTTGTCGACGACTTTAACGCCTGGGTGGTAGGGGCGGACGAGGAAGAGAATACAGCAGCGATTGAGAATACCATCCTACCTCATACCAAGCGATGGGCGAGGCAGAGCGGCGCAACGTTCGAGGCCGACAAAACCAGCTTGATCCATTTTACCAAGAGGGCGGGGGCAGACGACACTAAAGCAGTCCATTTCAACGCTACTGCGATACTACCCCAGCAAAGTGTCAAAGTTCTTGGCGTTACGTTGGATAAGAAGCTGGCGATGGACGAACACCTCTCACGAGTGATCAACAAAGGTACTCGAGCGTGTTTGTCACTCCAGGCGATCAAGGGTACAAGGCCAGCTCAGATGAGACAACTTTTCCGTAGCTGTGTTCTACCGATCACCGATTACGCTGCCTCGGCGTGGTACGGCCATGGGAAGGTTGGCGTGGTCAGGCTCGTGAACGCACTCGAAAAAGTACAAAGGCTGGGAGCGAGGTTGATAACCAGAGCATGGAAGAAGGTAGCCCTACCTATCCTCGAGGCCGAAGCGTGTCTCGAGCCCACCAAGGAACGCCTAGACAGGAAGGTTTCGGCACACGTGGCAAAGCTTATATCGCTCCCAAAGAGTAACCCGGCTAAGAGCGCGCTACTACGTGGGTTCAACGTGAACACACAAGTATCACCACTCGGAGCGACAGTCGCGGTGTCGAGAGAGCGGCTGAAACCAAATGAATCCAGGCTACCTATGGAAGACCCGCCGTGGATCCAGGCGCCATGGATAGACCACAGCCATCGAGTGGTCATCAAAGAAAAAGACCAGGCAATCAGGGACACGGCCACGATCGCAGGAGCAGGTACTGTGGGCCTATACACCGACGCGTCAGTCGCGAAGCGGCTGGCCGCCATCGCAGTCGTCAAGAGGATTGGGATGTTCACCCAGGTCGTCAGGCAAGACTCGATAGGATGGGCATCTACGTGTGGGGTGTTAAGTGCAGAAATAGCAGCGATAGCAGCGGCTCTAAAGTACGCTCAGGAGGATCTCACGGAGGTTCAACAGCTGGCGGTATTCTCAGACAGTCAGCAGGCTCTCCGAGCAATTCAAGCCGGCAACGATGCTAGGACCGGACGAGCGCTCCTGTCGAAGATCGCAGAGAGCACAGAAGCTCTGAGCAAGGCAGGGATAGATCTCAGATTCAGATGGTCCCCGGGCCATGAAGGTATAGTAGGAAACGAAGAGGCCGACGACGCAGCAAGAGAGGCGTCGAGTCATACGGGTAAGCCTACGGCTCCGGCACTAGAGAGGGTGCGGGAGGTGGCAGGCGTTATCCGTCTGATAAATCGGGATAGGAGTGAAGATCCGAACCCGTTCGACACCACGAGGCTGCCCGGCCAATATACGTGGAAGATGGATCGCGCCCTACCAGGAAAGCACACCCTACTGCTGTACGGGTCGCTCACCTCGGACCAGGCGTCGATCCTCATCCAGGCGAGAACGGGACACTGCCGCCTGAACCAGTACTTGTCCCGAGCAGGACTGAGAGATGATGCCAAATGTGGATGTGGACACAATGATGAAACGATCAAACACGTCCTTCTTTGGTGCCCGAGATGGGCAGACGAGCGTAGGGAGCTACGAGCAGCCGCAGGCGACAGGTCGGGAGATATATCCTACCTCTTAGGAGGATGGGGTTCGAGAAAGGACATCAGAACAGGGCAGTTGTTGGACGGCCCGAAAGAGAAATGGAAGCCGGATCTAGCAGTCGTTAAGGCTACTATCCGATTTCTGGAGAAAACTGGCAGGTTGACCTACCAACAGGAGGTCATACAGGCAGTATAAGGGATGGATTACTCTCACACTCACCCTGAGCAAAGGCAACGAATCTCATTTGTAAGTAAGGTTACTATTAGGGACGGCTCATACGGTCACCGTGAATAGCCTGACAGAATCAATCAATCAATCAATCTATACTACTTAGGCTCCTGCAGCAGCTTCCAACAACGTTTGCAAAACTGGCATCTATGCTGCCCTAGCACCATTGGCGTACTACAGTCCCGCGCAGTCATTTTGCGCCAACAAATACCCTCAGACTGTGACTGCGGATGGCAAGAGACGGAAGAGGCAAATCTCGACCACTCCAGCAGCGCCATCGACTACTTCAAAAGCACTGTCAACTACTCCGGCAGCGCCTTCAACCACCCCCAAAGCACCTTCGACTACTCCAGCAGCACCGTCAACTACACCCAAGGCACCTTCGACCACCCCGAAAGCACCTTCGACTACTCCGAAGATCAGCACAACTGCGAAATCTACTACTACCACCTCAGCCAAATGCACGAAAGATCCACTCGCTTGCCTGTGGGTTTCGGTAGCAGGCGACGTGGCTAAGACAGTGAGCCTTGTTCCTTTCGATTTATTCATCGACTCAAATCTCCAGCTCGAACTTTAGTTGACATTCGCTTGAATTCTGGCTAACATTGTAAACAGTTTTGCTCATGCTATGGGCCTAAGAAGACAGTAACGAGGACTACATGCTATGGGCCTAAGAAGACAGTAACGAGGACTACAACTACAACTCCGTAAGTTGCAACTTAGATCAATCTCTAATGCATGAGCTCACCCGTTGATTAGTAGCACTACTGCTTCCACCACTCCTTCCACCACTCCTTCCACCACTCCTTCCACCACTCCCTCCACCACGCCTTCCACCACTCCCTCCACAACTCCCTCCACAACTCCATCAACCACCACAACGTCGTGAGTCATTGCGTCTGATGTCCGCACCCCACATAGAGTCTAACGTCCTCCCAGTGCTGCTGCTGCTGCACCAACGTGTACCGAATCGGGCTCTGTGGCTGGCTCGTGCTCAGATGGCACAACATGCACCTCAAACGGCTACTGTGTGGTTGCCACCGATGATGGCGATTGTTCCAACAGGTGTATTGATGCCGCCAGCTGCTTCGCTTATCAATTTGATTCTTCCAAGGGCGCATGTGTCCTTTATCCAGATTGCTGCCTGGGCGACCAACAATCTAGGCGCCGCAGCGTCGCCCGTAAAGACTTGCTTTTCGATCGCCTTACAAGATGAGAATTACATTGATTTGTGAAGGACGCTGAAGACCTTAAGGTCACTTCTCAGGATCTGATCTGAGAACTTGAAGTGATGAAGAATTCAAAATTAGGAGGTTTATTACCTGGATTTTAAGACTAGTCTGCAAGTACCTCTACTATACATCAGGATTCAAGGCACTATCTCCAAACGAGCATTTATTGGAAGCAGTAGCAACAACAATTGGCAAACGCATAGCGCTGAGAAGATCCGGAGTGTTAGACCAGCCCAGATACACATGACGACATAATATTGCTGCGCTGGGGTGGTACACACCATTACACGTCGTTGTCGCTCTTGAGAGAGTGCTACGTCCTACTGAAAGACTGATCTTACGGTAGTACAAGTCAATAGCAATGCCCGCCCTGCAAAGCGAAGCCAAGCTATAGTCTTTCAGCGAAAAGCTCCACGAGCAGGTGTCGAGTCACACCACCAAGCTGTCCAATCTTGGGTCGGATCATCCACTGCAGAGATGCGTGTCGTAGTCCTCCCTGCAAGCCTTTGCGTCCCCGATGTATCGAGGGCGGTTCACAAGCATTATGAGACACAGATGGAGTTGGACACAGGCTTGCGCATCAGCGAGCGACCATCTCAAGCGATACCGACGCAGCAGCAAACCCTGAGTGATTCGGTTATGTATCCAGAGCCCGAGGATGCTGTGCAGTTATGTGTGTCATTTCGAGGCTGCAGAGACAAGTCGCACTCACAGGCGCAGCAGCCATAATCATGTACTAGATAACGACTGGCACGATCAAGCAGCAAGGAATCGCGGAGGCTTCAACGTGCTCACGTCCAGGCTTCGTTGGGGCAGAACATACTGCAAAGTCAGGTATCGAAGATTGCAGCGGGCTCAGAGCCGGTGCAGACGAAAGGATGCGGGAGCCGTCATGGGCGCTGCGCTTGGTCGGAACGAGTGAACCAAGAGTCTGCATACTACCGAGGACAATGTATGCGCAAATGACCTCCAGTCAAGGATGGGCAAGTCTTGGTCGAGGCAACACACGCTCCGTCTTTATGGAGCGCTGTCTTCCGACGAGGCGTCCGTCTTGGTGCAAGCTCGGATGGAGCACTGCGGGCGGAATGCGTTCCTGTCCAGGAAGATGCGCGTAGAGAGGCTGGTGTGCAAGTGCGGACGTTGCTGCGCTGAGGCAAGTGCGCTGAAGTCCACAAGACGAGACAGGAAGCAGGCAGGCAGAATTATATGCTAGAGTTTCATAAATTTGTCTGAGCGCTAAAGTCTAGATCCATCCGTGATTAGGGGAAAAACCTTGGCGGGTGTTACCGCGAGCCCCTGATACGCTAATATAGTGTCTATACCAAAATTAACTATCGTCCAGTAAATAATTTTTTTTTTGTTATACGTTTCTTGTAGTCCCTCTTGTCATAGCATTCCCTCCCGTATTTCTTGCTCCACCTTTGTCTTTCTGTACCTTTTCCTTCTCTTTCATGGCCGCATCCGATGAGCGTCAGCGTCTCAGGCCCCTGCCTGCCTTTGCCACCATCGAGCAGCTTGCCACATGTTCGTAGCCTCGCCTCTGCATCCGAAGAACAAATCACAACGGCTTTGAGAGCACTTCAGGAGCTCTATTGCCCTCTTCGTCTTCCGAAGTTGATTTCGAGCCCTTCGCTCAAGAAGTCGCTCGCACCGCCAGTGTCCACCCCTAGTCTCGTTGATTCCGGTTACGCTTCTCGAGACGAAAAAGAAGGCGAAGATGGAACTGCTGCTGCGAGGGCAGCGATAGCAGCTATCTGCGCTGATCCATTCGAGCGCACTTTTGCGACGAGGTGGCTCACCTCCTTGATCTCGCGCATCTATGAAATGTGTTTCGACGAGCAGACCACGGATCGCATTGTCGACGATGCAGCTTTCATTTTGTCCTGCTTTGCAGACTCGTCAAAAGACGAAGCGCTGACGCGCGACTTCGCCTTCCCCATGGCCAGCAGCGCAGTGGTGAAGTTAAGCCTGAACGATGCTCCCCTCTCGGGTGTTGACCACACCGATGTCGGCCTGCAGTCGTGGGGTGCAAGCATCGTACTGAGCAGTATGATGTGCGCAACACCTGACCGCTTCTTCCTGACTCCGCAAGCACTGCGAGACGCCCCAAAAGTGCTTGAGCTTGGTGCAGGTACCGGGCTGGTGTCCTTGACGCTGGCCAAGCTCCTCCCTGAGCTTTCAATCGCTGGTACAGATCTCACTGCCACGGACTATCATCCAACAGTCTTGGAGAACTGCGAAGCGAACATCGAAACCAACTTTGGTCCCAGCAATGGAAGGCGAGCAGCCCTAAAAACTATGCTCCTCGACTGGTCGCAGCCTCCTCCACACTTGCACTCGACTATAGATTTCCTGGTCGCTTCTGATGTCGTCTATGCGCCGGAGCACGCAGCTTGGCTCCGCGACTGCGCCGCTCATCTGCTTAAGCCCGACGGTGTTTTCTGGCTGATGACGACCGTTCGTCAGAGCGGAAAATTCGAAGGCATCCCGAACACTGTGGAGGCAGCTTTCGACGCAGAACTGTGCCCGAGAAGTGATACAGGCAAAACTTTCGAGATCATTGACACTCAGCAAGTTGAAAAGAGGCGAGGGATCGGTCGTGGCGATGAGAGTGGCTACCGACTGTACAGAATAGGGTGGACTTGTATCTAAAGACTTGGGTGTAATGGCCCTCAGACACGGCAGCCGCTGTATCATCGTATCATGCGAAGAGATGCATCGCTAGTCTCAAACGCTGCTTCGCTGAGACGCCTTGGGGACGCACCAGTTTCCTTGGCAAGGCTTGCGGTTTCAAATCGATCTACCGTCCTGGTACTGCATCGTGCATCTAGCCGGTCACAATCCATCTGGCTGCCGGCTCTCAAACAATGCCGTGCGCTAGTTTCTGATCTCGATCAAATATCTCGAAGACTCATTGACTCGATCACCACCTCACCTCCCATCTGGGTATGTCAAGTCAAACACCTTCTCGAGGCGGCGAATGCAAGGATGTAAGACAAAGACTTTTCGTAGCAGTCTAGTCATACGTTGCCTCGTCCTGCTGTTATGCACTTTCTCCTTATGCACGGTGCCGACCCTAAAGCATTCGACGATATCGAGGAGATTGGCTCTGTTGGAATTCTTAAATTACTGGTCGAGTTTGGGTATGACATTAGGCCCACGAGCCATCTGAAAGTGCTTCGGCCAATGATACACTTTCCTGGCGATTACGGTACGTCACTTGTCTGCGCCGTATGGCTGGCTGGCTGAAGCTCTGGACCCACGCATTGCCAGCGGTCTATGTGGCCCACGCATTTAGTCCCATTGTAGAAAGCCTCACGTCAACCAGTTGCTATGTGCATCCACGTTTGCCCGCACGCAACTATCAATCAGCCACGTGGTGAGCTTCCTTGGTACAGGACACGGTGACAGCATATATTCATTGTACACAGACAAGCCCAAGCGATCAGACCGTCTAGCAATCTTCCCCGGCCACACACTACCGGCGCCTTGTACAATACTGTCTGGATTCATAAGCCATGCTCCACGGGAAGTGCGTGAAAGCGTGAACGCAGGCTGGCTAGCTGCGTCGCGGGCTTTTGGCATGCTTAACGCCATGGCTCAGCATTACTCTTTCGCAGCCAAGTTGCGCCCCGGATGTCGCTTTCGGGATCAAGGATATTCATCCAAACAATTGTACAGTAGCGTACATCCACAACTTCCACGGTTCAGCCTCACGGTCTGAAGCACTCGCCAAGACAGCTCAGCTAGCCACATGTTCAATGATCTGGTTTCTAAGGAGGGGGGGCACTGTAGGCGCAATTGTAGGTCCGTCGGCGAATCTATCCTATAGCTTTGAGCCATAGCCAGACTCTGGAAAGCCTCAAGCAAACCGTAGCGCATATATAGATGTGTAGTCCAACGCACTTCTTACACTTCGACAGTCCGACCATAGTTTCTACGAGGCTCGTACCTATCACACCATGCAGCCTCACATCTATGTATTTGCTCTCGCCTTCCTGGTTTACTAAGCCTTTGCAAGCCCGATATATGAAAGAGCAGCAGCTTGCCCAGCTGGTGAGTATCAGTACCATCAAAATAGTTCCTCTGCTCATACTCTCTATCAGAAAAATGCTTCGCATCTGTGACACTGCTTCCCCTACTGGCAAAGATTGCCTCTGCATTCTGTAGCCCTTACGTCAAATTCACGCCGACCGTCACAACCACATCGACCGCGGTCAGGACAAGTGTCGTGACAAACACAGTCACGACCTCAGCGACTCTTGCCGGCCCAACAGCAACGCAACTCGTGACTATCCCCCCGCCGCCTCTAGTGACAGTGTCACCAACTTGTGCCACCAGCCTAGTGCCATTCTCAACCTCGGTCGGGTATCCAACTCTCGGTGCAAATGTCGCCAAAATGGCTACAACTGCGGCTACGGCGATTCCGACGAGTCTTGCTGCTGGATGTGGTACGGGTAATGCACTGACCTCAAAGATCAGCAGTGCTTGTTCGTGCTATCTCGGAACCATAAAGACAGTCATAGCGATTTCAACTAGCATTACCACCAGCACAGCTGTAGTATTATTAACTGTTTCTCTTCCTGGTCAGGTCAGTGCACTCCTTCATTTCGAAGTCGGAACGACTCCTCACTGACTTGAGTGCAGACTCAAACGGTCACGACTTCTGTCACTGCAGACCCGGTCACAGTCAGAGCTTGTCAGACTGCGACATCGATCGACAAAGCAACATGCGGCGTTCCAGTCTCAACTTACAGTGCAGGAGCCAAGATCACCTGCTCGGGGACTGGTGCCACGCCTCAAGAGACTGTTGCCAGATCCCGCATCGAAAGAGGTAGTGTAGGAACCATATTTGAGGGTTGCATTGCTGCAGGTCCTAAAGACATAACAACTCCTTCCGGCGGCATACACAAGTGTGATGGCACCAACAACAATGCCAATCCCTCACCTGGAGGCACAATGACCACAGCGATCGACGCGGCTGGTAGACTCGACGGCTTCGGCTTCGATAGGTCATTTTCATCACAGTTCAACGACTTCTTCATTACCAGCATCGCTGGCACAACCCAGACAGTGAGACAGGTCTTGCGCGGCTTGACGTTGACCAATTCCGGCAGCTGCCACGAATACAACTCTCCTGGCGAACGGCTTTGGGGTTTCGATGCCTTCAACAAGAACTATTTCTTGAAACTCTCAAGCGACTATGCGGTCGTCAAGCCAGGAGACACTGTATCGTTGACTGTTCTAGGGGTGGGCGGAAATGGGGATGCTGCCGATCCGATCTCCGGAGCAAGCTTCGCAGGGCAGACCTCAGATGCTAATGGCAACGTGGCTTTCACCGCACCCTCTACATCCGGCCGCTATCAGTACAAGGCCGAGCGAAGCAGCGCCATCAGATCTCCGGCGCTCTATCTTGCTGTCATGGAGATCTTTCTAGCAACTCACACGAACGAATCATATGTGAAGGCTATTTCTCGAACACAAAAACCATATATTGATATTATACCAACAGAATAAGTGCTATCTAAAAACTTGTATGTTGATTCTCTCGAAGAATAAACATCGCAAGAGTTACACATGGAGAACCATATATAAAGAATATTGTTAGAGAAAGCCCAAAGTTCCAAAAGAGTTGCAAAGATAGTAGAGAGCGTCGTGCCTATCAAGGGCAAAGTTCAAGGATCGTGATGGGCTGGATTATGCCCTCTTGCAAATCGAGGCTGCGATCTGCCTGGTCGTATTCGTAGTTAACTGTCGACAATCCAGACCATTAGTAGCTGGCAGGTGCGCCATATTTGTTGTCCTCGTTGCTGTATTGAGGAATGGAGGACGTGGGGCTCGGAACTGAAGATGAGGTGCAGGTCGATGTGGGAGTGTAGATGGGTGGATCTTGAGCACCACCTGATCCGTTGGAGACTTCGGTATCGGCTTCAGTGTTTGCGCCAACATCTGCATCGGCTCCAGCGCCACCTTCAGCCCCAGTGTTTGCTCCGACCCCAGCGTTTGCTCCGACCCCAGCATTGGCTCCGACATTGGCTCCAACACCGACGTTGGCGCCGACGTGAGGGTTCACTCCGATATCGACACCTGCGGATACGCCAGGTGAAGCCGATATGTGAGTCGAGGCAACACCCTCGACGATGCCGTTTGCGAGTTTGGCAACGACTGGTGCTCCGACTTGGACGCCGGCACCGACCAGTTTGGTGATGCTGTTGGCGAGCTCAAGGCCAGCACCCAGCTCCCCGAAGGTCGGGTTAGGGACTGGGACTGGCGAAGCTGCGACGAAAGCCATGAGGCTTGCGAAGACGAAGGCGTTCATGACCATGGTGGCGGTATTGGTTGTTTGTAATGGAAGTCAATCGGAAGTGTGCGAAGGAGTGTCCTTGGGTTGGGCAAAAAGAGTGTGGAAGCGATTGTTGGAATGAGTGAGTGAGTGGATGATGTTTTTATTGGATCCTGTTCCAAGGGCGGCATCCAGCCTTTTGTAATGCAGATCGGGAAGAACATCGTCGCTTGAGTTGATCTAATTGCCTCTGACATGAGTTCACATGAGCGCACTCAAATGCACGTTCATTCAGTCGTTCCATGACTTCGTTGTTTCAAATTGTTCTTCGGATGGACATCAATGGCGCGCTCCGGAGCCTAAGCAGCTGTTTTGTATATCCCTTCGTGTTAGCGTGGAGGGAGACTTCATTCGGCTGCTTCATGTTCGCTATCGCTTAGATATTGACATGTGAAAGTCAAGATTGAAGATAGGAGTTGTACGTTTGTTCGTCTGTGCGTTGATCCAAATAAAGGTTAGGGCTGAAGAAAGCCTTTTACTACGAACTAACGTTGTCGATCTGCACATAACGTGTGACTTGTTCAGAAGGCAGGAATAGTCGGTGTGACCATAGCAGCAGGCAAGAATTGTCGGGTAACCTCGGTCATGTTTCATATTGAAAAGGAATATAGGATTTAGGTTTAGGAAGCGACTCCGATCTCCGAGATGACTAGCCTTATCTATAAGTATACAATCTAGGTAACAGTCGTATAATTGTATCGGGAATCTGTTAGCCAGATCTACAAACTATTCTAGCGCGTGCCCAGCAATCAAGACCATCGCAAAGAAGGATCAGAAAGTCATCATGTATATCGCAGAGTCACGGAGTAAGGTGGAGGAAGACATGGTGGATCTTGCACGGACAGCTTTCGGAAGGCTAACAATTGCGCAACGCGCGTATGCAGGCTGAAGATCCCTCAAAATCCTTCGTGCCCACCTGTGGATCTCGCTACCAGTGGTAACGCAAAGAAGTGACTCCTGTCTGAAGATGCCCCAAAATGCTCCGTGCTACTTGCAAGCCTCGCACCCAATAAGATTGCACAGAACAGGCCCCTGCCTCTTCACATCTTTGGGTCCACGATAAGAATGGCTCGATACCCGAACTCTCGGGGATCACTGCACTGTGAGCTGCTTTGGAAGCTTTGGCAGGCCGGGCTCGGTTCGAGCCAGCGGGTATGCATTCTCCATTGAGGATGGGGCTGGCTGTGTAGATCGACGTTCAGCAGGTCGAATCGAGATGCCGACATCGCCGAGGTTTTTGTTCTCGTGAGCAAGGCCTTGACCATTGGTGCGATGCCAGCACAACCAGCCAAATCTTCGCTCGCGGCGACAGGAGCTTCACTTTGAAACGTATATTAGCATTTGTCGAGCGGAATATTTGTGTTACACAAGAGGGTACAGAAGTGATCTTGTCTTGCTATAGACTACAGACATTTCTTCCCAGGCGCTTCTTTCACGATATCTGCGAGATGTGCGAGGTCCGTTGATAACAGCGGACCTCACACGAGGTGCATGCCCGATGTATCACAGCTGGTACCGGAAGCAAGTGTTGCTAAGGGGCGTCATCTTCGCAACCATCTCAGCCCTGAAAATGCACCCGCTTTTAGAATTCGAAAGCGACGATCCGCTACCGACAATAGACATGTATCCGTCAAGCATAGCCAAGCACAGCTAAGCACGTGCAGCCGAGTTTCAGAACTGCATTTTAGCTGCAACTCTCGCATGGTGAAGGCGTCTATCACGACATCACCTAAGGCCTCGGTTCAGCAGAATTTCAGGGAGAAGAGGGAAGCACGTGTTGGCAACTGCATCCCATCCCGAGCTCGTGCTCTTCCTCGGAACCGGCAGCACATCTTATAGTCTCACCATATATGGGTACGTGACCAATGCAAACTCGCTCTTACCGGACGACTCATCGAATGTGTTGTCCGCCTGCGCCAGTGAATGACACAATCAAAAGTTGTCTGCCAATTCAAGTACGTGTTCGTAGATGGAAAGCTGAAGAGAAAAAAAAAGTTTGCGGCAGTCATGCAGTAAGACTTGTTATTTAAAAACGTAGATGACAGGACTTTTGCTTGTCAGAAAGTAATATAGAGCTTCGCCATCGCATGGTCGCTGGTGAATGCGCCCTCAGTGCCTCAAGACTCTATGCGAAGCATCCAGCGAATAACATCGTCTTGGTGGAATACTTGCGCTTCTTGGATCGCGAGAAATGAGCGCAGCAGCTGCATCTTCCACAACTCCAAAATCAGCAAGCACTCAGATCCTACATGCAGGCTTCTCGATCCCCTTCAGCTCATCATCGAGCGTCTTGAATGTAGGGCCGATTCCGGTGATCTTGTCCTCCGGAATGCCTCGCCGAGCACTTGCTAATTTAGCCATGTTGCCCACATCGGCAAGCGTTGTCCCTGTGCCTCCCAAGACTCTCAGGATTGCGAGTGGCGCGGAACCTGGGTCCGAGACGACATCCTGTATGGTGACAGCAAGACTACCATCATCTCCAATCATAGCCCCGATCCTAGGTGCGGCCAATGCTGCCGGAGCAATGTCGTCGAGGAAGGGGATGAAGATGGACAAAACGCTCAGGATCTCCAAGATCAGATTCTTTTTGTCTTGTGCTTTTTGCGGCGCAGGCATCTGGTTCATCATCATCGACACATTCGAGGACTTCGGCTTCGACCCCGTCGTCCAGATAGCCAGCGGGAATGCTTCCGAACGGTTGGCTGTGCTGTTGCGTGTTGTTCTTAGCATAGATGATCAAATTGTCGCCTGGAGAACTAAGCATTCCAACGCTGCCGACCTTCATATCAATAGGTACAAGGGCCAGCAGTTGTCATATGGACTGACCTCCAGCTCTTGCGCACAACACTTGAGTCGCTTGCCGTGATATGTTCGGAGACTTATAGACCATGATAATACGTATCTCATATACCGACGGATCCGGTCTTCAAAGCTGCAACATCCCACTCGACCATGACGAGACCTGGAAGGGGTCCGATGGAAGTGAACGGCATATCGGAGAACTCCACGATCTGATTCTTCATGTTTCCAAATAAGTGGAAGTCGATTGTGCCAGGAGCGATGTTTACAATAGCACCATTTGAGAATGCGAAGACGGTAGAAACTCTTGACATCCCAATCTTGTCAAGTAGGACGACTGATGTGTCGGACAGAGCCGAATTCGGCTGACTAGCCTGGACCGTAATTCCCACACTCTGAAGTCAGAGTTCACGGGGTAGATCGAGCCCGAAACGACTGTCGCACTGTCAGGATTTTTGGCGAAGTGTCCTCATGGGTATGCCATAGATCGAGATCTGTTATCACGTCCAGCCTCGGCCCCACAGAAGAACTATGACAGCCGCGCTATGACCGTTGAGGTTGAAGTTATGAAAAGTGTACTACTGATAGCCCGCGTCTATGAACCATTAGGTCCACGTGTTTCCAGGCTGCAGGAGGAGAACATGCACAATCTTCATTTACCATCGTAGAAATCGACATTCAACCGTTCAAAGTGTAAGCAACCTGAATCTCGAGCGGTCGCGGGGAATATAGAAAGTGCTCATGCTAAGGCTGTTGGGAATACGCAAGATGGCGAGAGCTTTGCCAGGATTCGCAGACGTCTGCAGGATGTATACAGGTCACTTACGTGACAGTGAGCAGGATAAGTATGACCCAGGTAGGCCTCTAGAGAAAATGGTAGCAAGCTCGTAGAATCGAAATTCGCATGAACACGCGTTGCCCACTATGTACACATTCCACTCTGGACGATTGCTCGTGCGAAACAGTAGGACTGCAATGTCGCTACGTCATATTGTCTTGCCCGCCTTCAGTTTAATCCTCTCCTAGCTTCAGAGCCAAGCATTTCCGAGGTTCATTTCGAAATTAGCAGCGTTCAGGGGGCAGGCAGCTTTGCCCCAATCGTAGCCATCAAGAGCTTTCTTGACTGCTGGATTGACGGTAGCGTAATCGATCATGTCCATGTCGCCTCCCGGACTGGTTTTGAATTGGAGCTCATGGTTGGTCGGAAAGTTGGTGAAGTACTCGACTTGGAGGCGTTCACCATTGCGCATCTGCGGCACTCCCGTGGTCTTCTTGTACCCACCGTGACCGGAAGCGGCAGCTCCGAAGACCTTAGGGTTGGCGTTGGCAGCTGTAGAAAATTCCAGGTGAGCGTTTTTTAGAAGCCGGGAGATATGGATGGAAACTTACGGTTGTCGATCCAGATCACAACGTTCTCCCAGTCGTGTCTGTGGCCGCCATTGGCGCCACCGTCGGAGATCTGGTCTTTCGGCATGTAAAAGGCATACATGATGGCGTAGCGGCCCTGGTACCAGCCTCCACGCGTGTAAGTCTGGCCGTTAGAGGGATCGTTGCACCCTCCACTTGAGCTGCCCGTATTATCAAGACCCCCACCAACCTTACCAGTGGCACTGACTGCAGGATAGGATTGACAGCCGGAGGCGATGTGAAGGTATGGTTCGTAACGACGAATTGCGTTGCCCTCAACACCAGCGCGCACGTTCTCCGGGATGTAATTGATACTGTTGTGGGGGACGACTTGAAAGTCGGAGTTGGCCCTCTTGCTCAAGACGCTTGACTCAAAGTCAGTGAAGGGTGCTGCAGTAGCGCCAGCGATGAGTGGAGGATAGTAGAGGCCTGGAAATGCATGGTGGAAGATTTGCCAGTGATGTCGAAAGGTGGCTTGGTGATTGATAGACAAGACGATGATACCAGAACGACGGTCCCTGTGAATGAGGGGATGGAGATTTATATGCGTTCCAGTGAGACTCACAAGGCCGATTATCGGTCGTCGGAGGCGAGGTGAGGACAGCTCACAATTCGAGCCTTCTGTTATATCGAAATCTGTTAAACTCAAGTCTAAGATTCTCATCGAATCCGTGTTGTTCTTGGGGTTTTGCCGTGTGGCTTCAATTAGCATGCGCTAAAGATTCGGGTTGCAAAGGGTTTCAGCGTTCACAATGGTGCTACTGTATGTAGGATGATGTGGCCATAGATGCAATAGCGCTACAAAGCATACTCAGAATGGGTCAGAGCCAAAGTCTTCCGCGCAGATACCTGATCATCCATTCTGTACTAGTCAATTTTCCCTGTCTCTCGTATTTTGAGCTATAAATAATCTGAGTCATGCCTCGGAACTGTGAAAGATAGCAACAGGGCGGTAGAGCATACCCGGCATAATTTTTGAGTTCAAGGAGATGTGATACCAACAAGGGCTCCCGGAATTATTCAGTCACAATGCATGTCAAGCTTTTGCACAAGTTTCGGGGTAAATCCTTCCAAAGTGAACGCCTCATGAAGTCAAAGCGGGAAATTCACGTGGGTTCATCTGAAACTGATTAGCCGCCTTCCTTCTTTCCAAAGCATTCAGATGGTCGTTCTAGTGTTTATTTTGAAATTCAACTGCTATTGCTTAGATCATATATGAACTCAAATCTGTTTCAAGTTCGACACATAGTTGAGGTCTCAATTACAAGTAGTGGTAGTTGCTAACAAGGAGAGCCGAAAGTGCTTTTTATCCGAGCTAGGGTAGGAGAATGACCGTATCTTATTAGGTAGGATCAGACAGTGGCCCCGTTCACAATCATATGTCAGATATCAAGAATTGTAGGTCGGAGTATCTCTTTTATCAGTCACCTTTACTGAGTTTGAGAGTCGTTGACAAAGATCTCTCACCGCTACTCTGGGTTTGTAAAGATAACGAGCCGGCGCGCTAGCGCGACTATAAGGATATGGCAAAGCAGGAGGAAGATCATGAAAGCACCTGAGAGGAACAATTATCGGACAAGCTGCGCTTCTCTTCCCGCTTGGTCGCTTAGTGGGTCCAAAATGGCGTAGAAAGTGAGAAAGTGAACGTGGTACTGATGAAACAAGTTGTCGCGGATGTGTTGACAAGTCGACATAGGAAAAGCTATATTTTCTGGCCAGAATGTACGATAAAGCACATGGAACATCGTTGGCATGATCGCGCGACTGTTCGCCGTTGGTGAGAAGCGGTACGAATATAGCCTAGCGAGCCCTAAGCCTCTGCTCTCTGCACTGCGGTTGGCTTGGGCGAAGCACCGCCAGCCAGCGAGACGTCGAACCTTGATACTTGTGATATGAGATGTTGTCGGTCAGACTCTACAACTGCAGCCTCAAACTCTATAATACTATTGTACTGGAAGGATACGTCCCTTTCAGATGAAAATGCAGAGAGATCGATTGTTCTAATACAGCCGCGGGTCCAAGAAGGTTCGTTCGTCCTACGAATTCTTATGATTTTGCCAAGCTGCGCGGCTTCCCGCCACTGCAAACTAGTCATGCTAGTCCTACATTGTTAGAGACTAGCATCTTCTGAAGCTTACTACGTATTCAGGGTTGAGAGCTTAATTCCTGCAGGATTACTCCGCCACGTCTGCCCTAACAAACGTGCCTTGGACTCGAAACCAAGGCGCGCCGTAGATACCCAAATCTATAGCTCTAGAGTCTTGGGCTCTAGGGTTAGTGAGTCGAGGCTTGAAGTCTCGAAAAAGACAACAGATACGAAGTCACACTCCTCTCTTAGAGTCCGCACCATCAATCTATGACGTGACACGCGCTGAGTGCCCGTGGCGCTTGTTAGTACAGCCTTGGAAGGCTGTGCTAGTTTGGAAGAACCAGAAACGACTGTTTGTTGATAGGCTGCCCAGTTTGATACCAACGACTTAGAGTCCCTAACGTGGTTGTCAATTTACGTGGTCAGATTCATGCAAAGTATCTCTTAGTAATGTCGCGGCATTCGACGCACACCAAACATAGCGCTCTGTGGTAGAGATGAAAAGTTGATTTGAGATCAAAGATTATTCCTTCCACATCCTCTGTCTACGAGATTGGAACCAGTGAGAGCTTTTCCTCTGCCCTAAATCTCACTAAGTTTTACGAGGCTATATACACACGGCTCTCCAAGCGCACCAGACGCACCGCCTCGATTCACTGATTAATCTAAAACGACTCGTATTCGACTTCTTTTGGAAGAGATGAGCGTGCCCGAATCTTAGGGTTACGAGAACCTTGGTAAGATGGCCATGAAACCGAAGAAGAACAGATCAAATACTGTCATTACCTATCAAAGCTACCAACGGATGCGACTGTGAACCACGTAGAGATGTGTCGAGACCTTGGTCGACCGGTTGCCTCGTCGCACGTGGGCGTTTGGCTGTATGAGACTGGCTTCAACGATTGTAAACAGTACAGAAGATGCGCTGGGGCGATATTACGTCTCATGGGTGAGCGAGTATAAGTTGCTGGAGTTGCCATCGTCCGAGAATTTGTCTATAAGTATATTCACTAAGATTTTGGGGCAAACTACACTTCACCGCCTACCAGCAGAACACCGAAAGCTTAGCAGCATGATCTTCATGAACACCCTCACTGTGAGCAGCGTCTTAGTAGCGCTGCTCGCAACTGTGGACGCGGCAGCGGTTCGGGGCAAGCCTGAAGGCTTTGGATCGAAAGCTTCCGGTGGAGTGGCAGGTCCCACAGTCACTCCAAGTACCAACGCCCAATTGCAGCAATACCTGAGCCAGTCTGGACCTCTCAACATCATTGTCACCAAGACTTTCGACTTCAGAGGCACAGAGGGGACCGTCACCGAAAAGGGTTGTGCTCCTTATGGAACCGGAGCCGCGTGCCAAAAGGCAATCAACGCAGGCAATTGGTGCGCCACGGATCAACCTAGCGCGCCAACCGCAACAGTAACCTACGACAAGGCAGCCACTGTTCCTCTTATGATCTCCAGCGATAAGACTGTTCTGGGGATTGGCAAAGCCGGCGTTATTCGTGGAAAAGGTCTCCGTATCGCAGGAGGTACCAACAATGTTATCCTCCAAAACCTCGAGATTACAGATCTGAACCCGCAGTACGTCTGGGGTGGAGACGCAATCACTCTTGACGGTTCGTCCAATGTATGGATTGATCACGTAAAAGTATGGATTCTACCTTGCGCGCTCCAGCAATGCACAAAAAGCTAACAACCGAATTACAGACCTCTCTTGTCGGCCGTCAACACATCGTGGCTGGCAACGGCAAAAACACTGGCATCACGATCTCTAACCACTACATTAACGGCGTGACCAGTTGGTCCGCGAACTGTGATACCTACCACTACTGGGGCCTCTACCTGACCGGACCTGGCGACACGATCACGCTGAAAAACAACTACATCTACCACACGTCTGGCCGTTCCCCGAAAGTTGGCGGAGGCTCCGTCCTTCACTTCGTTAATAACCTCTGGTCTGATAATACCGGGCATGCTTTTGAGGGCGGCGCTGCATACGCGCTCCTCGAGGGTAACTATTTCCGCAATGTTAAAGCGACAGTGGAGAAGTATACTGGTTACTTCTGGGCGCCAACAGCATCCGATCCCTCTTGCCAGGCTACACTTGGTCGCAACTGCGTCGCAAATATGTACGAGAATTCGCCGACGATCGTTAATAATAACAACCAGCCTATCGCGAAGGTTGGACAAAACGCTGCCACTGCTCTACAGGCGACCACCGTTGGCAACCTAGCTAATACAGCTGGAAACACCCTTTAGGTTCATAATACTACGACTCGGCAACATGAGCGACGCTGCAGCAGTGATTGCCACTGCAGAACGTCGCGCAGCGTTTGGCTCCTCAGTCAGTATCTCACGCCAAAGGCTTCATTTCGCTAGCATACACCTCGTGCAACAACTTGTCTTGCCGAAGATAGTCGTAATTGTCACAAAATCGCTGTTCAGGACCCAAGGATTGCGTATCGAGGCATTAACATATGAATCAATATCTTTAAGCAGGAGGACCGGAAGAGCGAAGATCTGACCTATTTGCGCAGCAAACGCTCAAGACGATGTATGCCTTCGATAGCCCTAATTGAATTATGTATGGCATCCAATGCCTTGCGCTCTACCCGACCTAAATAGAGCCTTCCCTTCGCTCGAATCATATCGTTTCTTTACTTTTCACCCTCCCTCGTCGTTTAAATGCGACGATGTCTCTTGCCTTTTGGCTCCGCACTGAATGATGCTGCTCCATTTGAGCTTCTTTAGTACTGTACGGCGTATAAAATTGAGTAGAGATCTGGGTTCACACTATGAAACCCAGCGACTAGGTGTCGTCACGCGCCATCCGCTAATTCTTACGCTGAAGCTTCCGCAGCTGGCTTGTGTGGCATTTGCACATTGGATGAATTCGTAAGGCACAGACAATAGAGCCAAGTGCGACACTTTCGCTACGGGTAAGCTACTAGATCCAGATGACCAGATTGTCAGACAGGCATAAGCTAATTAGCTTACTACGCATCAGTCGCCTAGGTAGGAAGGGGATATCCGGAACCTGATCGCAGCAAACAATCCGATAGTGGCTAACAATGCGGCATCATTTGGACCGGTTATTAGTGAGATTCTAAACTATTTACAGAACGCCCGCGATTATGCGGGCGCTAATCATCTCATCGATGTTTAGTTACAGAATAGCGTCGCTTACCTCAAGGCGACCTCTCAAATCCGTATAGCAGATCAAGCTCGACATCTCAAATATTGGTTCGAAAAAGTCACTAACGACAAGTCGTACTAGACTAAGATTACGGCCTACGTTATCACTGAGCTAATACTGTACTAAAACGTCACGCCAACTGGGCAATCCTTGGAGAAATACAACTTTCAGCTTGTGAACTCAAACGCCAATACAGCTACCCTGACCGTAACTGATTACAAGGCTGTCATGCTATCAATCAGTAGTAAAGGACCATATAGGGAAGCGAAAGTACCAACAATAATGACGAACTATTTCTTAGCTATAGATATGTTTCTCCAGAGCTCAAATGTCCTCTAATCTCCCCCTCCTTCGGCGTGCGGCGTCGGCGCCTTTACTCGTTAAGTTATGAGTTATATCGAGCCCAGACAGACTCTAATCCAGTACGGCCATATAGCAAGCATGCAGAAAGTAGGGAAAAATACGAAAGTGCTTAATCATAGAGCCGAAACCTGTCCTCGATTTATCTATAACTAGCGCCTAGTTGTATGGATTTGCGTAGTCGCCCGCCTCAGACGTTGTTAGATAGTTCAAACTAAGTTCTTGGTTAGTCTGAGTCGATTCTCAGTCACTTCTTCTTCATCTAAAAGCCGCTACGCTAGCTCTTTTGCCTTGTCCTTAGATAGAAGATCGGAGCCTACGAAAATAGTACGCAAGTAGCGGAACTTTCGAAATGCTTATATGCTATCAAACACGGCCGTTCACCTATTTCCTAGTTCTGTTAACGCGAATCCGCAAAGCCTTTAGGATAGTACAACTGTTTACAAGCACGTGGGTGGTCTGGCCGTGTATAATAATTACGCCGACGAAGTACCTACATATATGCAATGCGCCGACAACGTCCTGCCCCTATCGAGGTGAGCGCGGTTGTGTAGATATTATTCGCCCTCCCCTGATCTCTTATCGTACTAGACACTTGTTCACTCCTTCCGACTTATCTGCTACTTCCAACTAGCTGTCATCTGCGACGGGTCTGTATATATAACCATAATAGCCTAAATACCTCCTAAGGTCACAGCCTCGTGTGGCGTTAAATAAATTCGCCCTTTAAAACTGGTGCCTGTCCACCTTTGCTATCACAACTCATACGTGACTCTACTCCTCATTTTCGAAACTTTCTAATCCGATTGAAGACTACTGCGTGCCGAAATGCGGTCTCCCGCTGCGTCATTAGAGGTAGTGCCAATCGAGATGCTCACTATGGTCTAGCAAAACATCGACAGCATTTTCGATTTGCAGAATATGATGCTAGCATCACCACATGTGTGGAGGCATGTGGCGGTCGAACGAAAAATACCCTCTATACTGGATGATCTGCTACAAGATTGTTCGGTTCATCCACAACTCGCTTTCAATATACGAACTGCTGCGCATCTTCGCTGCCGATCGCCATCTTTGATGAAATTGCTTAGCCGATCTGGTTTGCTCGCATTTGAACCTGGTCTCAACCGAGCTTCGTATGCCTTCTCCTCGAATGACAACTTCCTCGATACTCTGCCTCGAGATATGAAGCCTAGCGAGGTGCGAGGTCTGCTCACCACGTCCTTCGCTATTGATGTCACGACTTCGCATTGTGTCAGCCACCACCTTCGCCGGCTCCATTCATTGCGACCTTTGACTTTAGGGGTTGGAGAGGAGATCAAATTCGATCTGCGTGAAAACGATTGGACTGATCTTCCCACAAACCCGAGGTCTCCAGTTCCGAATACTGGCCCAGTTCTCTGACAAGAGATGCAACAAATGCTCAAGGCATTCTGGATGATCTACGTTGCAAGACTATTCTTCGCAGCTCACAGAAGTCGTTCTTTCGAGTATCCGGAGCGTTGGAAAGACATGGAAGTGGATGACATGAGCCTGGGACATCGAGAGACTTCGTACGGCCAGGCTCGTCCACGAGCCCAAACATGACCACAAAGACTGTGTGAGATGGCTAAGCGTCCTTCGGGAAGAAGACTTTGACACGGTGCAAAGTCACCGACTTATCGTCCCAGACGTGCTGAAGGTAATCCTGGGAGAAGATTATACTTATGCAGAGGGCTCGGACGAATCTTCGAACGAGCAGCATTGGATCGGCACATGGTGGTTAGCACTAGAGAAAAATAGAAAGTCGCTTTCGCTCGAGTTCGGCAGACAGGCTCGTGATGCATCGTAGGATATAGCTTGTGGCACGGCGCGAAGGTGTCGGGATACATTTGGAAAGCATCAAGTTCTCGGACCATTGAATGAGATCGCCTAGGTTCATACAAGGCCAACGCATCGTCAGATCGATCACTTAGTATTTCACAGTGAACAAGCTCTACCTTCAGTGCTGCCACCCTTATTTTCTGTCCGTCCCGGTAATCAAAACACAGCGGGGAGTAGCCCTTGAATCGTCTCTGGAATGAAACAAGGCTGTCGAGACAATGTCAACCTGTCGTTGAGCTTGCCATGAGTCCTCGGTAAAATGACTTTACACAAGCTTGAGGCTTAGGTTGCTCAAAAATCAGGCGCCTTTACTTGCACTGATAGCACTGGGAAGGGGCGAATAAAGGCTTCGTTCGTACAGGTACAAGATTTATGTCTATGCATGAACTTCTTACAGGTCGGGCCCACCAAGGAACTATGAGCCGAACTGAACTGCCAGAGCGCATGTATATGGCCATATAGGAAGCTCAGAACTTCCTCACAGAGTGCTCACGGTTTGCGGTGGAGTCATGGCTTGGGACTGCGTCCCTGGACAGATCTGGAATGTCTTCGCTAGCAGGCTCAGGGCTATTCCCACCAATTCCGCGTATATCTGCGACTTGACATTGTATCGTCTGCGTAGGAAGTAGGCAGGGACAGAGTGACTTCGAAGATCAGGTACGCAAGGCTCCTGCCATGGTCCAAGCATAGTACGGTGAGGGGGCTGTGTCAATCGGCAAGACATGACATTCCAGCTATGACGTCAGGACTAGGCAGCATCAGAGAGTTATTGTCAGGAGTGATTTCTGTCGTTTTCGATAAGGCCATTGTGTTATACGAAGGTTGCGAGATCTACTTCGGGCCGGCACGGCATGCCAAACAATACTTCGAGCACATAGGCTAGGCTTGTCCACCGAGACAAACAGATGGCGACTTCATCACTAGCGTCACTAACCCGGTCGAGCAACGTCCGAAGCCTGGATTTGAGAAGAAAGTCCCCCAAATACCGGAAGAGTTCGAGTCCTACTAGCATTACAGTCCCGAATACTCTCGATTACAAGAGGACATTGCTGAACATGAGACGAGGTATCCCGTCAATGGCTCGTCTCAATTGCAGCATATCTCCGCTGCCAAGAAGGACATGCAAGCAGACCATGTCTAGCCGTGATCGCCCTATGTCGTGAGCACACCGATGCAAATCAGACTGAACATCAAAAGAGCGTACCAAAGAATCCGGAGCGATGCCGCTGCAACTTTCATTCCGGTCTTTGGCAACTGCATCATGGCCTTGCTCGTTGGTAGTGTCTTCTATGTGACACCAGACGCTACTACAGGCTTCTTCGTGATTATCAGCTCAAACACATCCTGTATACTCGCTGATCCGAACCGTCACTCCAGTCAAAATCAGCTGTTTTATTTTTTGCTGTCCTGCTCAATGCTTTGAGTGCGATAGCTGAAATCAACTCGATGTACGCGCAGCGAGTAATCGTTGAGAAACACCTTTTATCGCCCGTTCTCCGACGTGAGTCCAGTAGCAAGCTTACTAACATCCACTGTGTACCACTCAATCACGCCTCTGACTCTCATAGCTAGCTTCTTAGCTGATCTACCGATCAAATTCTGCCAGGCTGTGGCCTTTAATGTGGTCTTATATTCCATGGCGAACCTCCGGCGTGAGCAATCACAATTCTCCCTCTTTTTCCTGGTCGCTTACTTGACGACAATGATAATGTCTTTGACATATAGGATCATCGCTGCTCTGACCAAATCAATATCACAAGCCATGACGATTGCTGGTGTCATCGCTTTGGCTATCGTCGTCTACAGCGGATTCATTATCCCAGTACTGGGCATGCACCCGTGGTTTGGTTGGATTCGCTAGATCAATCGGCTATACTATGCTTTCGAGATGTTTATCACGAATGAGTTTTATGGCCGATACTTCACGTGCTTAGCTAGAATACTAGCTTACTTGCCTGTAATGGGGTGTACTCGGGGTAGGAACGTAAGGCGAGGTACGAAGGGTTTTAGGGTAAGGAAGACTAGTCTAAGTAGCATACTAGTTAAGTTGCGTTATAATTAATAACTCTAAGTTAGTTACTTAAGTTAAGCACGAGGCTCCTATAAGAGATAGAACTCTAACTATCCTATATACTAAGGAGACTCGTAGAATAATCACTCTAATCACTCGTGCCTAGGTGATACTTACCCTACTTACTCGTGAGTATCGTGAGTGTCGAGGTCACGTGTATAACCTACTCACGATTACGTGAAGTGACTACTTACTATTATGTGAGTGAGCTGTATGCATCCTATAGGTGCTCCGCAGCCAATCCTGAAGCTACTGCTTCGCGGTCCGTAACATTGCCCTCTATTAGGAGCTCTTAGATTCAGTGTATAAGGATTAGTAGTAGGCGAGAATACTATATCTAATTGCTTATATTATAGTTTAATATAGCTACGAAAACGAATATATATAGCAAAATCTTAGGATCCTTATTACTTTCTCAGTGGGATTTCTGATTATTTACCTCGTTATTATCGAGCCAAACTCGAATACGACTTCTGCGGCTAAGGTCTTGATCTTTAAGAAATGCAAAGGTCCTAAAGTCGACAAGATCTCTAGGGAAGCCACACTGGACCACGGCGTCATCAATGGTTTGGAACTTGATCACATCGACTACAATCACACGACATCGCCGGTCCGCAGCGACAGCGTCGCTAAGGAAGATGTATTTGCGTGGCAGAATGTGGTGTATGATATCCCGTATAAAGTGCAGCAACGACGAATTTTTGATCACGTTACGGGTTGGGTGAAGTCAGGGACCTTGACTGCGCTGATAGGCAAAGGGAATAGACTGGCACAAGATCTGGACAGAAAACCAAGAAGCAAAAGATCTGGAGTTCGAGATACGTACACAAAGAAAGCGACGCAGAACAGGACTACAGTGCCTGGACTGTCGCCAATGCTGAGTATCCACATTTGGCATTCTTCGCATCGCGGGGATACCGGATGCTCAAACAGCTGGCGCGATAGTGACGCTTCTCTTCCCGATGTCACTCGCGTTCAATGGTATCATGAAGCCACAAGCTGCCTTGCTTGGATTCCGGATCTGGATGTGGCGAGTATCGCCATTCACGTACTGGATTCGCGGCATCGTCTCTATTATACTTCACGGAAGACTCCCCCAGTGTGCAGATGCTGAGTATAGTATATTCGATCCTCCAGCCAGCCAGACATGCGGAGAATACCTATCAAGTCATCTCAACACTGTCGGAGGTGTCTTGAACAACCCCAACGCAACCTCGGGTTGCCAATTTTGCCCACTGAGTGTTGCAGACCAATTCCCCGCAGGTGATAGAATCTTCATTTCTGAGAGTTGGAGACCCCTTGGGATATACTTCGTAAGTTATACTATGAACTTGTATCTCTGATGATCAATACTGACCACGATAAACTCTACACAGGCTAAATCATCTTCAATGTTGTCGCGGCTGGTTTCATCTATTGGTTCTTCCGAGTAAGGCCGTCCCGTAGCCAGAAGACCGAAGCTGTCGATTCCAAGAAGAGTATATCTGCATCAGGATAAGGTAAATGATCGATGTCATGTACAATAGATTGAAACTGAAGCCTTACGCTATGTAGATCCCTTTCCGTCAATAATATGATAACAACTACAGTTCACGGCTCAACGTCGAAAGTTTGATGTAGTATCAGCGGCACTCGCACTATCGAGTAGGGTAACGCGAATGCGTTCGAACCTTGGAAATCGACGAGATGCCAGATGAGGAAGGTATTCGATGAATGTGCCCTGGCCTCGGTCCATAATTTAACTTCGGCAGATCTTGTCTCAATGCAGCGGTAATATTTGATCCTGAGTTCCTGACCTCGGCGTTTTGTGCGTGATACGAGACATCAACCTTAGGGCTATCCCGGGATGTTGAACTTCTCCGCCCTCCTTGTGATTATCGTTAAAAATATAAACACCTATGTGCTGATCATGTATTCGCATCCTACAGATCCTGTCAATATACTCGCGGGATCCTCATCCCGCCAAGGTTTCTTCCACGACGATGTTCTTGTTGAATAGTTTTCTCTGCTTGGCCGTCATTTCCTATGCCACCCCAATCCTCCATGACCGGGCAGCAGATCCAACGGTCACTCTAGATTCGGGCCTCGTCGTCGGGACTGCAACCCGTGTGGGAAACCAACCTTCAGAGACCGGTTTAGCCAACGCATACCTCGGCGTTCCTTTTGCCAGTAGTCCGCCTCTGCGCTTCGCACCTCCAACTTCCCTCAAACCATGGACAGAGCCTCTTATTGCACAAAAGCTGCCTCCGGCATGCTTGCAATCATTTGGTAGTGGTGCAGTAGCTGCCAGAACGAAAGAGTACTTCAACAACCCTGGTTATGAGCCTCCACAGGAGAGCGAAGACTGCCTGTATTTGAACGTTTTTACACCTCCGGATGCCAGTCCGACGAAATTGAAGCCAGTGCTTTTCTGGTTGTTTGGCGTAAGTGGAAGTAGTTGTTGAAAGAGCAACGACCGTCGACAAGCTAACGCCGCGAAGGGTAATCTCGCTTTTGGAACGGCTTCACTGGGTTACTACAATGGCAGCTCTCTCGCTGTCAACGAGGACATAGTCGTGGTCGTGATCAACTACCGTACGAACAGTAAGTGAACCAACCATCAACCAAGATGTGCACTCCAAAGCTTCACCGACTGACTGACGTGTACTAGTCTTCGGGTTCTCGAACTCGCCAGACATCCCCTTCGGCCAGCAGAACAGCGGTCTGCTAGACCAGCGTTTCGCTCTGCAATGGACTCGATCCAACATCGCAAAATTCGGCGGCGATCCAGACAAGATCACCATATTCGGCGAGAGTGCTGGTGGCGAGTCCGTCAAACAGCTGCTCGCTCAACCGCCTTCTCCACGACCTTTCCGCGGCGCCATCATGGAATCCCAAAACACACTTTTGATCGGCGACGGCAAAACAAACTACAACAAGGTGCTCTCCCACTTCGGCTGTGCTTCTCTAGACTGCATTCGCGGCGTAACAGCCACTGACATCCAGACGTACGTCGACAACGAAGGCTTGCAGTTCCCACCCGTCGAGGACGGTACTTACACCAATAACATTCTGCCCAGCATTGTGTCTGGCAAGTTCGCCAACGTCCCGATCTTGATGGGTACCAACTTAGATGAAGCCCAGATTTTTCTCGCGGTCGCTGGCTTGGACAGTGGGGCCAGCGTGGTCGATGGTGTACTCGCGCTGACCGGACTTAACATCTCGTCGATTGAGAATTCCCTGCTCAGCATGTACGCTGCCAAGGGCATCAATGGCGGTCTTGCGCTTCTCAACCGGCAAGTTGTGTGATCTGATCTAGCATGCCCGGATCTACTTCCAAGCGTTGCTATTCTACCAGCAACAGAAGACGACTTGCTAACAAGATCCACAACAGGGTTCTCACCGATCTCCTCTTCACCTGCACCACCCAAACAGTAGCCACAGCAGTCCAACTCGCCAACCGGCAGCGCATCTGGCGCTACCAATACGACGCAACATTTTCCAACCTGCAGCTCTTCCCGAACGCCGGAGCATACCACACCGCAGAGATCCCATCAGTCTGGGGCACCTACCCTATGACAAACGAATTTGGCTCTGCAACGCCTACTCAAATCGCGCTGAGCAGCTACATGCAAGGAGCATGGGCTGGATTCGCGAAGGACCCGAGCAACGGCCCTGGCTGGCCTCGACTGGGGAGTGCACTTGGAGTGGAATTGGGGGCATTGGGTAGTGATCAGGCTCCGAGTGGAGAGAAGACGGTGCCACTTCTACAAGCGGATTATGCCTGCGCTCTGTACGAGCCGATCCTGATCGCCGCGAATCTTGCGTACTAGCTCTGCAAGCGCGAACCATGAACGATGAGCGAAATAGTCAGGAAGACTGGAAGTGTAGCGGCCGTGTAATACTTTGATCCCGTCTGGCCACATATCTAATTTATACATGTGTTGATTGTGCCCACACCCAGCATGTGAGTGATCAAAATCCATTCCTCAATGCAATCGACCTCCTCATCGTGGTCACAAGATTCCAGCCCCAGCAGAACCTCTGCAATGCCGGTAATCGCCGCTTCAAAGTCCGACAGGGCTTGACAAAGTACCGACCATGTCACACACGAAACCGTAAGCCACAAATCAGGAATCCCACGCCAGCTCGCAGCCGACTCTAGATCATCTTCTCAGTGCAACTCCTCTTCAACCCCAATGACGAGAACGCAGTCCGATCGCGGATACGTGGTGTCGGTAAGAATATACCCATCAGCGATCTCCTCGCTCGAGAGGAAATTTTGGTCATTCAGGTCGACGGTTCCAGAGATCAAACGTGCCGCCGAAGTCCCATCCACCCCGGTCCGACTTCCAAAGGGCCACTCGAAGCCCGCTTCTTCGGCTGCTTCGAGGAGGTACATGTCTACGTCGCACTGGAACGATTGGGTGGACGCTTGAGAGTCATTCTCGGACCATGTGATCTCGTAGCTAGCAACGGCGCCACTGCCGGCCAGGGCTATGAGGAAGGAGACGCCTGCTTTCATGATGACACCTTTGGCGGTCTGGCGGGTGGATAGTGGGAGGCAAGACTTGTTGGCTTGAAGGTCTTGAACGAAGCGGTTGAATTCGTTTTGGTGTCAGCAAGTCGTGAATCAGTAGAGCAGATGTTGCTCGTATGATGAGTCGAAAAAGTCGAAGGGCGAGTGACCAGCTACTTATACCATACCATCTACGCAACTTTCTAGTGCATTGTTAGCCACCAGACGGTGGATCCTGTTCTATGCGGTGATGGCGGAGTCTTTCACGGATGATTATTGGCTACTTGCACTGCCTTTAACTCGGATGATCTGCAATATTTCCCATATGAGGCCTGTGCTTCGGAAGATGAAGACCACGGCAGAGGAGAAAGATCGCTATGTACAACAGCACTGTGCATCTCTGCATTTTGCTCGTGCGAGCCCAATCAAATCGCCCATCCCCATTCGTCCAGTGATATATGTATCCGGGGATCGGCAGATAGCGCGGTCCATAGCAGAACTGATATTGTGGTGATGTTTGTCATCAGATGCACAGTTGAGCAGTGAGTTCTCACCAATACGGCGCTGGAAGAGTCACCGTCCGCGATCTGCCTGCAAAGTATGACTCACGAAACGAGGCATTGCTCCAGGTCGCCCAGGGATGGTGTGGTTGCATGCAAGGAGCGTGGCATTTGAACGGAAGGCGATTGTCTAGACCGAGGAAGTATGTTCAGGACATGACGCAGGACCAAATCGTGGATGCGGTGCTGACCAAAGACCGACAAGAAGGTTTGGTCTACATAGCTTGCTGTCTAGAGCGAACTTCCCAATGATGTGTGGGTGACTACTGGCCATTGTAGCAGAAGCGCAGTAAGTGTCATGGGCCCGGATTACGCGGAGCTAAACATATGCCACAAGAAAGCACTTTTTCGTGCTCGTCCAAATTAGCTGCATATCATACATACATTTGCAATTGTTACACTGGTGCTCCATCACCCCACCTTAATCCCTGATACAGTTCTTCCAGACATCCAGCGCCTGGGCGCCGTAAGTGCCTTCCTTGGGCGCCTGCGCCTTGATCGCCTGTGCGAGATTGCTCAGGCCCGCCTCGTAGTCTGCGGCGACCTGCGCAGCCTGCTGCGCCATAGGCATTTGGTTGCCTAAGACCTTCTGCGCGAGGCTGAGGCCGTGCCAGATGGGTACGCCGTGTAGCATCTCGTACACTGGTCCGGTCTTGGGGGGCGCAAAGGACTTGGGTTGTGCCTTGTCGCCGATGCAGGAGAGCAGGCGTGTGGTGTAAGCCGCCAGGACGCCGCCCTTGTCGGTCTTGCCTTCGTGCTTGTAGGCGTTGACGGCAGCGAGCTCGAGGAAGACACCGATGATCTCTGGACGTTGTCTGGGGTCGTCGCGAGCGAGGACCTTGCCTGTGCCGTGTTCTTCTGCTTCCAGCATGAGAGCCAGCTGTCTTGCCTCGGCGAGACCCTTGTGCACCGCGCTCGCGCTCCATTTCTGCCTCTGTGCCTGGCTGTGCAGTCCCCAGATGACATTCCTCAGCACCTCCTCCCTCTTGAGCGTCATGCCGGTGAACCTGGCCTGCTCCAAGCACTGAATGACAACATCGAGTCTTCCCGCATTGACAGCCCTCCTCACAATCATCTCCATCATCTTTTCGTCCAGCTTCACGTCCATGTGCGTCAGACCAACCAGCATCAGCGGCAGATTCGACCAGGCCTTCCTGTCTCCGCTCTTCTCCATAAGCTCCAAGGCGTGGCGGATCAGCTTTTTCCGGTTGGGAATGTCGGAGCGGCGGTCCATCCACGAGAGCTGAATTTCCTCATCGCCAATCTGCACTGTTTGAGGGTTGTCGTTGAGCAGTTTCTGGTTCTTGGTGCCGAAGATCAAGTGCCGTTGCTGCGAGTCCAGGTAGCCGGGGATGAAGTGTTTGGTGCGAAGAGAGGCGAGGGTGGTGTTGAGTTCGGCAGACGAGGTTTCGTGGAAGGTCGGGATGCCTTGAGAGTGTTAGTATACAGCATGTCTTGCGACTGTACCGGCAGCAGTTACCTCTCCTCTGGACTGGCGCGCTGGAGAATGCGCGTGTGGGAGTCGAGCGCAGCTCAGTGTGGGCCGCGCGCTGCAGGCGCAGAGAACAACGTGTACAGACCGAGTTCATGGTGGCGTTTTGTGTACAGTGCGATGTGTTGTTTCGTGGTTTAAGCACGCACGATTGGCTGATAGCGCTCGTTGTTCGTCCTCACTCCCAAAGTCGCTCCTCTGCCTGCAGCGCTTGGCAAGGCACTCCCGCGGCGAAGTCAAGCCAGCAGCAGCAGCAGCGAGTGGTAACTATAGCCAAAGCAAGGAACCTCCTCCACAGCAGGCAGGGCACATACTCTCACTCCACCATCATGTCGCTCTCTACACAATCGGTGCGGCCTCTGGCCTGCCTCAAACAAGCCCTCCGCCAATGCCGCGCCGAGCGCCAGCAGCAGCAGACTCGCTCCTACGCCGCCGCCGCGACACAGGTGCAGTACCCTTCGCTGCAGACCCGCTACCCAGCGCCCTCCAAGGGTTTCCGCACCAGTCAGGCTACCAAGCAGAACCGTGAGTGTCCCCTCTCTCGCCCTCGAGAGAATCCTACATTAATCAAAATCCCAGGCTTCGAGACCGGCATGCGCAAAATCGCCGTCGCACCCCAAGTCCAATCCACACGCAAACACTGCCCCGACCCCGTAGCAGCCGTCACCGCCTCCCAACTAGCCATCCTCGACCCTACCGGCGCCCGCACCCGCCTGTTCAGCCCCGACAACGTCGACCGCGCCCGCGTCGGCGACATCTTGCTCGTGCGCCAGAAATCCGGCGACCCATTCTCGGGCGTGTGCCTCAACATCAAGCAAGGCGACTCCAAAATCGACTCCTCGATCCTGCTGCGCAACAACCTGACGCGCGTGGGCGTGGAGATGAGCTACAAGATCTACTCGCCGAACGTGGAGGGCATTGAGGTCGTGCAGAGGAAGGCGAAGAGGGCCAGGAGAGCGAGGTTGTATTACATGCGCCAGCCGAGACACGATGTTGGCAGTGTGGAGAACATTGTGAGGCAGTACATGAGGCAGCGGGCTGGTGGGCCAGTGTCTGGCAAGAAGGGAAGCGGCGCTTCACCGAAGAAAAAGAGCAAGAAGGCGAAGAAGAACTGAGTGGGAAAATCAGCTCGCTGTATATTTTGTGTATTTCTATTGAAAGGTTTTCGAATCTTGTCAAAACCAGATGGGTCGTTTTTTCGCATTGCATGTAAGATGGCATAGGAAGGCAAAATCATTTGCTGTATGCCCTGTGGCGATCAAGCTTCCTGTCAGTCGGGAGATCAATGGCGACATGCAATGGTTCTGGCTGATTGCATCTTACACGAAAGCCTGACGAGGCCAAGCATCGAAGACATTCACATGGCTTTGAATTCTCATCTGAAGTTCTGGTAGTCCTGCTAAAACCTCCAAGCTGCAAGAGCGACTACAGTCCATACGCATTGCAACGGAGGCCACCATCCATTGTATCAGTCGTACAGTGCTCTGCGCGTTGTCGAATGCCACAGTGTGTTGACTAACATACATGCATGTTTCACTTGCTGAGACGTCGACTCTTGTCTTCTGTCTGGGCAAGTAGGGTTAGAGTACCAGTACGCCATCGATGATATTCTGGCCCTTTATGTGATTTCCGAGTATTGCAATGGAAGTCTATTTATGAGTGGCTTTTTTGGGAGACCAGGAAGTGGGATTGGAGTTATTATAGAGGACGCCTCCCGTCCATTCCTTCCATTTCATCTCATCCACAACGCATCTTATGGAGTCCTGACTGCTGACCTGAATTGATCAAACATCGATTCCTCCGAACACCGGGGAAAAAAGAAGCAAACTCGCACGAGGAATCAGAACCAGTCTACTCCGCTGTATTCAGATCCAGAACTCGAACCGCCTTCTGCCTTGAACATGAAAGCTTCCGTACAGCTTTGACACGCACATGTCCACATGGTCAGCCAGAGGGCGCAGCGGGACAACTGGAACCAGACAACTGGAACCAGACTTTGACTCGATTGTGTGAAGGCGGTGTCTCACTCTAGAATCAACGGCGGACATTGACTCTCCATGGCAAGCACATGGGCTGCATGATTGGCGTCCGATATCCCCAGAATGTAGGGATTGTACTAATGCAGGACATGCCAACTAGCCCTGATGCGAACTGTGCCAGGCAAAGCAGGGCGCACGAGCCGGGATCGAGATGGTGATTGGAGCACGGCCGATTCGCTGGAGAGTGACGAAACCATATCCCACCTAGCCTAGCTCATATCGCACCGAGGGGTCTTCTTGATGACCGGCTATCTATCTGCCTACTTGTCGCCACGCGTCAACTCCTCTTCGGTGTGTTCAGCAAACGCATAAGCATATCGGAGCATCTATCGACCAGCTATCGCACACATCTATCCGCCATTTGGCCACCGAACAAAGCCGCTCTTCGCCGCCGCCACCACGCTAATCGGAGCCCGCACCCATTTCGCAACACCGATCGCACTCGCCACATCAATCGCTACCGACCGACCTCACCTCACCACACCCTCGGGATCTCACCCTCACACAGGTACACAATTTCTTCTGGCCTGCGCAGCGAAAAGAACACAGTCTCACCCGGCCCTCGCACCAGAGACCGCTCACCCGGCTTTCGCCTCCGCGCCTTTAAACACGCCGTGTCCCCTCGAGGCCACAGCCAGGTGCACAAGCGCAAGCCCTACCCATCGCTCTCGACCCTACCGGACTATTGAGTCTTGCCCATAAAAATCTATGAGCAGCCTTCTTTGGAAAGCCTACTATGAAGACGATGTCGATCTCTTTCGGCAGCTGTTGGAGGCCTCGATCGCCAATGCCAGGCAACTCGGGGTAAGAGGCGGAGGAGGAGCAGGAGGACATAACGGCGCGAGCTTCGCGGTCGGAAGTCCCGGAGGAATGAGCACCAGTCCGACTATGCTGGCGAAGAGTAGGAAGTCGTCTGCGTTTGGCAGTCTCGGGCTGGGAAATAATGGGATTGCGTTCACGAAGGCGGATATCAATTGGAGGGATGCGCATGGCATGACGATTCTGCACCACGCGGCGTCGTCCTGCGACGAGACCGCTTTTGCGTTTGCGACAGCGCTGATCGAACACCCGCTCATCGATCTGTATGTTCAAGATCATGAGAACGGATGGACCGCGCTGCATCGCGCATTCTACTTTGGCAACATTTCCGTGGCTCGCATGATCCTGGAGCGTGATGTTGGAGATGCCCTTGGCCAGACTACGGGACATGTGCAGCAGACGATTGGATTGGTTAAAGTCAAAGACCGCGAGGGACATGGTCCGTTCGACCTTTACGCTGCAACGATTAAAGACCGGACTTTACGACCCGATATGACGGATGAGAATCGTCAGGACTCTGATGCTAGCGACGACGAAGACGGACGCATGGACGCCGACGATGATGAGGAGAACCGTAGACACCAGCATGTTTCCTACAAGCAGATCAACGGCGACGAACTCTACACATTCGGCAGCAACAGAAACGTCTCCCTTGGATTTGGCGATGAAGATGACCGACAATATCCCGAGAGGATCTCGTTACGACGACCGGAACACCTGCTACGACGCTTCTACCGCGAGTACCTCAAGCAGCAGGATCGTACTTGGTCTGCGCATGACAACTCTTACGAGAGCCAAGTCCGTACAGCCAAGACTACGCCTTTGGAGGACATTCCATGGATGATTAGGACCAAACCCCTGATTATCCAAGACGTTTTGATGGCCAAGCTACACACTGCAGTCCTGACTACTGACCCAGAGTCGAACTTGTACATCTGTGGCCACGGTCAGGGCGGCCGCCTTGGTCTTGGTGACGAACAGACACGCTACAACTTTGTGTGCGTTGAGACTGGTGCTTTGGCCGGCAAGAAGATTGCAACAGTTGCGCTTGGACAGAACCACACGCTAGCGATTTCTGACAAGGGCGAGATATTCAGCTGGGGCAACAACGGCTTTGGTCAGCTTGGTTACAGCTTACCGAAGACATCGAGAAATGATGAAGACCCGATCAGCACTGTACCGCAGCAGATTTTTGGGCCGCTGAAGCGTGAAGTCATCTCTGGTGTTGCGGCATCACGTATTCACTCCGTCGCCTTTACTGGATCATCTTTGTTCACATTCGGCAAAAACGAGGGACAGCTCGGCATTGTCGACTCTGATGCGCGGTCGTTGGAGATGCAAGTTACGCCTCGTAAAGTGGCGGCGTCTTTGTTCACATCATCCATCGCAAGTGTCTCGGCCATCGATAAAGCCACTGTCTGTCTGCTCGAGAATCACGATGTCTGGATCTTTGCGAACTTTGGGTACGCGAAGGTAACGTTCCCACTCGAAGGCTTCTCGAACCATTTCCTCAAGCAGAGCTTCCTCGTCACTTCCTACGACACCGCACCGAACAGAATCGTCAAGGTCACTTCTGGTGGAGACACTGTCTGCGCACTGTCGAGCCGTGGTGAGGTCTTTACCCTCTCGGTAGCACAGCGGATCGGCAACCAAGCATCGTCCACCACGAACCCAACCAAAATTCGCGGCGCCGTGGGGCAGCCTTTGTGCATCTGGTCACTGAAGACTGGCAATATGGCGGCTCGGGACGTTGGAGTTGATGCAGATGGGTCCATTCTACTCACCACTGAGGAAGGCAGCGTTTGGCAACGGACAAAGCGCGCTAAGATCAAGAATGCTACTGCTTCTGGCACAGGCGAGTACAAGCCGAAAGACTACAAGTTCTCGCGCATCTCCGGCTTGACACGAGTGCTAGCAGTGAGGGCTTCCGCCCACGGTGCATACGCCGCAGTTAGGCGAGACTGCGATGTTACGAAGACGCAGATCGTCGTGGAAGACCCAACGCTCTGGAAAGACTACTTGCCACTCTTCGCGCTGCGACCTCTCGCCACACAATTAGAACAAGCATTGATGGCCGCCGAAGACCGGCCTCGTTTCTGGCAGGGAAATCGTAAGCCCGATGAGATGCAGATGCTCAGACGTGCGATCTTGGAGAGCAAGGATCTTGAGAATGATCTGGTTGATATCTGCGAGCATGCTTTGACTGACGGGTCTGTTAAGTACGATGCCGTTCTGACTACCAAGTCGTCTGATTTGCGGATACCGGTACACCGCTTTCTCCTTACGGGCCGCAGTCGAGTCCTTCGGAATGGCTTTGCGAAGCTCGATGCTGAACCGGATGCGTTCGCCATACCCGACTTGGCCGTGTGCGAAGTTGATGGTGAAGGCCGCACTGTCATCAACTTCCAGGGCTACGACATCCTGTCACTCGTGGACCTCGCTCTTTATCTTTACAGCGACCAAATTATTGAGTTCTGGCACATCCGTAATGTACCTCAGATGTCGCACAGGTACAGACAGGTGCGCACTGAGTTGATGAAACTTTCTGCTAAGCTCGAACTCGTTCGACTCGAGCCTGCTGTTCGCCAAATGATCGAGCCACGGCCATGTCTCGACATGGACTTTGAAGTTGCACTGCGTGACGCCGCTTTCTTCCAGGACACCGATGTTGTCGTGCAGTTGGAGGACGGCGAAGTACGCGCACACAGCTTACCGCTCTGCAGTCGCTGTCCATTCTTCGAAGGCTTGTTCATGGGTCGCGCTGACGGCCGATGGCTTGCCGGACGTGACGAAGAAGCGGACGTCACTGTCAATCTGACCCACATTACCGTCGACACGTTCAACCTGGTACTGCGACACTTGTACGCCGACACAGGAACCGAGTTATTTGACAACATCGCAAGCGCTAACCAAGACGACTTCCTCGATCTTGTGCTGGACGTACTGGGAGCCGCCAACGAACTTATGCTCGACCGCCTGTCCCAGATCTGCCAGTCTGTCATTGGACGCTACGTAAATGCACGCAACGTATGCTGGCTGCTAAACGCCATCTCGCCCAGCTCCGTCCACGAGTTCAAGCACGCAAGCTTGGAATACCTTTGTCTCAGCCTGGAATCCATGCTTCAAGGCCATCATCTGAACGAGCTCGACGAGGATCTTCTGGTGGAGCTGGACGAGGTCGTTCGCCAGAACCAGCTCGCTTGTATCCCTTTCGCTAAGAGCGGTCGTGCTGAGGAAGATTTACACGAGCGACATCCCGAGCTTGCTGCTTTACTCGACCGGAACAGGCAAGTCAAGATCGACTCTATCAGATTGCGTTCCAAGTACCAAGACATGAATACATTCGCGCCGGGATCCCTTGGCGACGATGGGACGCAGTCTCCGTCTCAGAAGCCCAGACGCGGGTCGACTCTAGCTGGTAAGCCTGAAGGAGAACGTCCTTCGCTCAAAGCCAAAGCTTCATCAAAAGACATGATGTTCGCCATGGACGAGGAAATGGGTTCGCAGTATCGCTCACCAGGGCCATCGCCCGCCATCAAGCCCATGTCAACACCGAAGCTTGGCCCGATTCCTCCTGAATCGCCTATGGACGACGGGTGGTTGGACGCCAGAGGAAAGACCATCGCATCCCCAAGTATGCGACCCCAACAGTCTTCGACTCCCGGTGCCATGACTCCACGGACGCCGAAGTCACCACAGCTTGGCGGCAGGACGCCTTCTAGCACTGGTGTGCCCTGGACTGCGACACCTCTAGCTGGGTCCTCGAAGACTGGTCTGAAGGATATTATGGCCCAGGCTTCATCTGGACGGACATCTTCGCTGTCGCAAGGCATCGAGTCGCAAAAGGCCGCAGCGGAAAAGTCAGGCGCCTCAGCTTTCAGTCTACCAGCGCCAAAGATGTCGCAGAAGGAGCGCAAGAAGATGCTGCAGCAGCAACAAGCAGCCAACGCACAGTCCGCTGCTAGGCTGAACGAAACTCAATTAAATGCTGGCACAGCTCGTGGTTCACCATGGCAGACCGTTTCGGCACAGAGAGTTCCTTCGCTTAAAGATGTCTTCAACAACGATGCCTCTCCAGCACCAGCGCAGTCTGCAAAGCCTGCCCAGCGCGCAGCTTCGACTCCTCATTTGACTATGCGTCAGACAGTGGCCAACCCCAAGCCTGCACCGTCTCCACAGAGCAAACCAGTCGCCAGCCCCAGTACCCAGCACCATCAATCCCCTCGCCCCGGCATGCCAGTCAACAGACCACCGCGCTCCCCTCCTCAACGAAACAACTTAGAATTCCCATCCATCGCCCAGAGCATCCGCCACTCACCGGCGCCAGTAGAGCCCAGCTTGCAGCTCAGCATCGCCGACATCGTCGAGCAGGAGCGATTGCAGAAAGAGCTCCTGAAAGAAGCAGTGGCAAAGCGTGACCTGGGCGAGATCCAGGCTGAGCAGGAGTTCGCGGAATGGTGGGAGAAGGAGAGCCGCAGAGTGCAGGGTTATGAAGACGAGGAGGTTGAGAAGGCAAAGGCAGACACTGCTGCGAAGGGTGGTGCTAAGAAGGCTCCACGACGCAAACCTCGAGGCGATGGCGGCGGAAGAGGGAAAGGGAAAGCGAGAGGTGGATCTGCTGCTGCTATTGCTACTCCAAATGGAAACGGGCGCGGACAAGGCCGTGGTCAATCGTCACAGGCGCAGGCGCAGAGAGGTTAATGTGAAGAGAAAAGGATCATTTGGTTGTTTCGTATTTCTTTTCAAATGTAGACTACACGGTGGATACCCGGCTGGATCCTAGTACAGCTTGATGTGGCTTTGGTATAGACGCAATGATGCATGTGATCATAAACAAACCTTGATATATCAACTTGCTATTATCATTATTACTATCACCTTCAAGGTTTATATATCCACATAAACCTGCCTTGTTGGGCGAACACATCATGCCATTCAGCTTGGTGTGGCTCTGATGTAGACGCAACGATGCATGTAATCGATTCTAAACGAACCTTGACATATCAACTTGCTCTTGTTGTTACTGTCATCATCAAGCTCAACATTCCCATATGAAGCTGCTTCATTGGGCGAACAAATCATACCTAGGCGCAGCAAGCAACCATTTTCTCTCTACCTTTCCCCAGCCAAAAGCCAAAGCCAACCCCATTTTCCCCATGCGTTTCTCCCCGATCGTCGTGCCACCACCACCACCAACCAACGCATGCTCGCAGCAGCACGCACGCCCTCGCATCACACCACCACCGCCACCACCCACCCTGTCTCACACCGCTGCAGTCTTACATCACCGCCCTCCGCACCGACACCGCCCTCCCTCGCCACGCTACGCCACCGCCCACGCGACTGCAGCCACCACCACCACCACCGCCCGCCCGCCTGCAGGAAGCTCGTCCTACGCCCCGACCACGCTCCGAACACGCTGCGCTGACCGGGCACACCGCGCGCGCAAAGGCTTCTGCGACCACGACGACGACTACGATCAGGTGCTGTTGGCTGGCTGCGCGACGCCGACTGTGCCCCGCTGGAGTGGAGTGTGAAGACGGAGCCCTGGAGGAGCACCAGAGCCGTCGCCATTGACAGGACCACCGCCACCGCCACTGCTATAGGCACAGGCACACACCTGCACACCCACCTCTCCACCGCGCGCCACCCACCACCCACCACCCACCCACGCGCACCGCCGCCATGCCCAGCGCCGCCTCGACGTCGCATCCTACAGCTGCGGCCATGCCCTCCGCAGCCGTGGCTTCCAGCTCGCCCAAACCCCCACCCGGCCCAACACGCCCGGGCCTGCTCAAGCGACACTCCAGCCATTCCTCGTCAGTCCAGGGTAAGCAGCCTGCGCGCGACACCGCCGTCTCGCCCGGCTCGCAGACCGAGGGCCAGCAGCCCCTCCGACACACCGTGCGCTCCAACAAGCACGCCCGCATCGTCCTTCCTCGCAATCACAGCAGCGGTCGCAACCTGCCTAAAATGGCTCGTCAGCAGGCCGTCGCGGCCCAGGAGTCTGCACAGCGTCATGGCCGAAACCGGAGCCACGAGGGTGATACCGAGATTCGCTTGCCAGGCAGTTTGGAAGAGGGTTCGCCTGCGCAACAGCACATGCAACAGATGCAGCGAGAGCGTCCGCCTATGCGGCGCAACATGACCTCATTTCATTTATCACGCAACCAGTCGCACACGAAGCTGAAGAAGAACTTGTCACACGGTCACCTGCAGCGACTGAACTCCAAGGGAAACCTGGCAGCGATGGGCCAGTCAAACAACAGAGCGCCACCCTCGCCAGGACTGAAAGGCAAGAGTAAACGACCTAAGAGTGCGGATATGAGCAAGTGGGCTCTGGAGAAGGATTTACACGAGCAGGAGGTTGAGTTGGCGCAGAGAATCGCAGAGAAGAAGGCGCGAGGGCCGAAGAAGGTCGGGTTTGCTGTGGGAAGCTCGGGAGACAGCACTGCAGAGGAACTTGAAGGTTTGGAGGGCGCCGAAATGGAGGAGGGGGACTGGACAGAGGAGAGTGCGAGTGCAAGCCCTTACAGCACGAGACAGAACACAGCGAACAACTCTCGCCGGACTAGTGTGGTAACAGACCGACCGCAGGTGAAGGTGTCGCCGGTAGCTGTTGCCGCTCCTAGCGAGGCACAACAGCCACCTCACGCGGGAGCACTGGAGCAGATGGGAAGGCCTGAAGCGCAGCAGGATGACGATGGGGCTAAGGTTGCGGGTGATGCGGAAAATGAAGAAGAAACTGCAACTACAGGAGACGACGAGGAAGAAGACCAACCCAGCCCCCGCAGTCCTGTAAAGAGCAGGATGGAACTCCCTCTTCGACCATCACAACCCGAGCAGGAAAAGGAACCACAACCTCAACAGCAGATTCAATCAGTACAGCCAACACAGCCAACGCAATCAACGCAATCAACGCAACCACCAATATCGCCTCAAAAATTAGCACAGGCACCCAAGAGCCCTCTGCATGGGGCCAAACAGCACCCAAACCCAACCATGCCTTTCCTGCGAAGTGCTAGCAGCACTGTTCCCACACCAGCCACGACTAGCAATATCAACGCCTTGGACAATTCACACAGCACACACGGATCGCCTGCTGCGTCAACAATATCTGCTCGCTCCACTCTGGCAGGCGATGGTGAAGACGAGCTAGTTTCTCGTTTCATCCCTAGCACTTCACATCCAGGCAGCAACCCAGTCACTGTCCAGAACACGCCAAAGTCATCTCATTTCCACACACCCGAAACAGAAAGCTCTATGCGTCAAAACGACAAACATTCTCGTCACCAGCCTCATCAATCTGGTGACGCTGTCAGCCCTGGAAACTCCACGAAATCCGGCTCTTCTGGCACTGTGACACCGTCCATCGGCCGTTCGAGAATGGAGCTCAGGATGCTTCAAGAAAAGGCCATGGCAGACATACACTCCGTCGTCGACCGCAACCCCTTCATTCCAGCCCACGTCTACGATCGCCGCAACGAGAGCTTGAAATCCTACCTCAACCTCGCCGCCCTGAACAACAACAACAACGCAAACGTGCCTCTCCCCGCAGTCACCACCACCAACACCCTCGCAAACTCAAGCAACCTTTCCCTCGGCCCTGAAATCTTCCAAGGCCGCTTCAAGGCCGTCCACACGGAGTTGCGCGTCGTGCAGAAATTCAGAGATCCCCTCGCAGAGTCCGTCGCGCGGCTACGCTCCTGCAAAGGCACAAAGCTCAGCTTGCGCGGCCCGCCGCAGAAACTCCACGCCGCGGCCCTGCGCACGAGCAAGAGCGCCATCTCGCTCCCCGCTGCTGCAGCCAAAGGTAAAGGCGGACTGCATTCGCGCGCTGTCAGCGGCGCTGCGGCGGAGAAGGGTTTGAGTGGCAGTCCCGTGAAGGGCGGACCCGTTGGCGGAACTGGAGCCGTTGGACTGCAGAGCTCAAAGAGTTCTGTGAATATGCAGCAGCAGGGTCAGAGAAGGCAGGGTTTGAGGGGCGTTTCGTTCGCTGGTGGTCCTGATGTTGGCAATGGGCAGGTCGGGAACGATGAGGCTGAGGATGCTGGGCCGGAGGACTTGGTCAGGAGGTTGTGGGCGGAGATTGGGACTGGGGCTTCTTGAGCGAGGAGGGTAGGAGATTTGTTTGGAAGGCGCTCTGGTTGGTATCTTTCCAGCGTTTGTTCAACTTTCTGGGGGTTTAGCGAGGCGTTTTGCGGGGTTCGTTCATGGCAGCTTTTTATGATTTCTCCATTTATGTCGATTCAGGTGCGTGGTTGCGACCTCGGAGGGTCGTAGGATTTGGTCACACGTAATCCTATCGGGTGCATGCCTGGGACAAGGAGTAGGGGAGGGTGTAAGATACGACATACAATATGGAAACCACATTATTTTAGGCCTTTTCACCATCAGAACTTGGAGGGTCTCCTAATTGCTTACTGATGTACCCTATTATAGGATGTTGCGTTCTCCCTGTATGAATGCGCGTGTAGCCGGCCCTAAGTCGATAAGACGTAGCCCTAGCCCTATGAGAGATGTTGTGCGACTTCACTTCACTTTGTCGTCTGATTCGCCTGATAGGCTTTTGTGATGTCGAACGTCTACAAGCTCATTTGCATCAACTGTTGACAAACAGTTTTCCAGACTGAGCATGGGTGCGAATTGCCATACAAAGCGTGATGTGTGTTTTACAAACAGTGTTGCTTGTGTCGACAGCCCACAACGATTTGTTGCATCCATCGAATGCTGCTTGCCAGCAAGAGAGAGCATTCACTCCGCCCCACAGAGCCTCCGCTAGCTACACAGATGTACTCTACATGAAGCGATATAGGCAAATTACAAAAGCAACACATTGTAGACCGTATGGCCTTGAGCCGGATCGACAGTGGAGACATGAGAAAAAACCGGGTCCTCTCTGCTGCGGGGAAAGTCGTTTATTCCCTGAGAAAGAACCACTCTCATCAACTTCACGTCAACCTGCAGTCTTGCTAACTTCTGCGCAATGATGTGCATACTGTTCATTCAGGCTGATATGCTGGATTCGAGCGGACGGCAGCGATCCTTGGCAGCTTCCTACTGTAGACCTCGCCGACACCGATTCTGGTAGACTCGCATGCTTTAGCGTGAGCCTGTGGTGAGGAGGTTACCTGGTGACCGGCAAAATACGAAATCACCTTACTACGGTCTTCGATCTCCGCCAAAAGTGATATAAGCCCTAGGTGCTATGCTGTTCTTAATCGAATCAAGCTCCAGCCGTGCTACGAAGCAGGCCCATCCTACGCCCTGAACCAGCCATACAAGCAATATGGCGCCCAAGGCTGTCCTCCAATGTGCTCTAATGCCCTTGCTAGCAACTTTCGCCCTAACACAGAGCGACGATTCCTTCCAATGCTCCTACTCCTCCTCCGCAGCCTACAACGCAACTTTCACCTCCCTGGGTTGCTACAATGACAGCAGCGTCAGCATCCTCGAAGCCGCCAAGCTCAGCACAATCGCCATGACGCCTTCGTACTGTGCCAGTTGGTGCGGCGAGAGAGGCTACGCGTACGGCGGCATTAATTTCGGCACGCAGTGCTTCTGCGGCAACGAGCCGAATTTCAGCAACGCGAATGAGATTGATGAGAGTCGGTGCCAGCCTTGTGTTACGGAGCCGGAGAGCAAGTGCGGGTCTGGATATGTGTAAGTCGTACTGCAATTATGGTGATGATGACCATGTGACCACCGCTGACGGTCTTGTGGATAGTATGACTCTCCTGCAGATTGATAACCCTGAAGGCAATGCTACCATCGGAGCTGACCTGTTCACACCTGCTTGTCGTTCGAGCCCGCTGTGCTCTCATGAGATTTGTGACACGAGCTTGAGCATCTCGGAGCGAGTCGCTTCTCTGGTTAATGAGTTGACCATCGAAGAGAAGATTCTGAACCTCGTCGATGCTTCTGCTGGCGCGCGTAGGATTGGTCTGCCTGCGTATGAATGGTGGAGCGAGGCTACTCATGGTGTTGGATCTGCCCCAGGGGTGCAGTTCACTCCTCAGCCCTACAACTTCAGCTACGCTACCAGCTTCCCTGCCCCGATTCACTACGCTGCCGCGTTCGACGATGAGTTGATCAAGGCTATCGGTGCTGTGATCGGACGAGAAGGACGCGCGTTTGGCAACGCCGGCTATGCAGGGTTTGATTACTGGGCGCCGAACGTGCGTTCAATACAGTTTCCCTACCGAGTGGACCACCAGGCTGACAAGTGCTTCAGATGAACAACTTCCGCGATCCTCGTTGGGGTCGCGGCCAAGAGACTCCCGGCGAAGATGTTTACCACGTCCAAAACTACATCCGCAACTTTGTCCCAGCTATGCAAGGCGATGATCTCAGTAACAAGCAAATCATCGCGACCTGCAAGCACTACGCAGTCTATGATCTTGAGACTGGCCGCTACGGCAACAACTACGATCCTACACAGCAGGATCTCGCCGACTATTACCTTGCACCCTTCAAGACTTGCGTCCAGGAAGCTCATGTTGGTAGCATCATGTGCGCTTACAACAGTGTGCTCGGCGTACCGTCCTGCGCTAATGAGTATCTGCTCGAGGACGTGCTGAGGAAGCACTGGAACTTCACCGAAGACTATCACTATGTTACAGGAGATTGTGGAGCGGTCGGCAACATCTTCATCCCTCACAACTTTACTGAAAGCTACGCCGACGCGGCTGCGGTAGCTTTGAACGCTGGTACCGATACTGATTGCGGCAACACTTACATCCATCTGAACGACTCTCTCGCCGCCAACACCACCACAATCGCTCGGGTTGATCAAGCGCTCACCAGGCTCTACCACGCGCTGTTCACGGTTGGCTTCTTCGACGGTGGCAAGTACGAAAACATCGGCTGGGACGATGTGGGCACAGCTGATGCCGACGCACTGGCGTACGAAGCAGCCGTCGCAGGTATGGCTCTGCTGAAGAACAGCAAGAACTTCCTGCCTCTCGACGATGGCAAGCGCCGCAAGATTGCCGTCATTGGCCCTTACGGCAATGCTTCTGAGGAGATGCAAGGTGCGTATTCTGGTCCGCCGAGACATATTGTTCGTCCTCTGGAGGCATTTGAAGGGTATCATCTTTGGGACGTCACGTACGAAGAAGGCACTGGTATCTCTTCCAATGGTACCGAGGGCTTCGATGCTGCTGTTGCTGCTGCGAGAGGTGCCGACGTGGTCATCTACTTGGGAGGTCTCGACAACTCACTTGAGAGAGAAACAAGGGACCGCAAGACGCTTGAGTGGCCAGGCAATCAGCGGCATCTCATAGAACAACTGGCCAACACTGGTAAGCCGGTCGTGGTTGCTCAGTTTGGTGGTGGCCAGGTCGACGATACACCCCTGTTGAACAACAAAAATGTCAAAGGACTTGTGTGGGCTGGCTATCCTTCTCAGGCTGGCGGAACTGCTCTTCTCGACATTCTCACCGGCAAGAAATCGATCGCTGGGCGCTTGCCAATCACACAGTACCCTGCGTCTTACAACGACGAAGTCAGCATCTACGACATCAACCTGCGACCCAATACCAGCTACCCAGGCCGTACATACCAATGGTACACCGGCAAAGCAGTCCTACCTTTCGGCTATGGCCTGCACTACACCACATTCTCCCAAAAGTGGACGCAGCAGCTCCACAAGAGCTACAACATCCAGGACCTAGTCAAGAAAGCTCGCTCGTCTTCAAGCAGCGGCACCATCATCCCCGACACGGTGCCCTTCGCCACAGTCCAAGCACGCGTCAAGAACACCGGCCATCGCGTCAGCGACTACGTCGGCATGCTTTTCCTCTCAAGCAAGAACGCCGGCCCCGCTCCACGGCCGATCAAGCGCCTTGTTTCATACGCTCGCCTGCACGAGGTACCTGTTCGCGGATCTCAGACTCTCGACTTGCCGCTCACGTTGGGTTCACTCGCGCGTGCCAATGAGGACGGCGATTTTGTGATCTACCCCGGCAAGTATAAACTTGCGCTTGACGTCGACGAGCGCATCTCTTTCACGTTCGAGCTGAAGGGTAAGCCAGAGGTCGTGGAGGCTCTGCCTCGGCCGAAGGAAGAGTACAAGTTCACCGTACCTGTCACCATTCAGGCACCCAGCTATGCAGATTACGGGACGTAGTCGGTAGTGCGCGCAGCAGAAACGTGAACCAGAGTGGGAGGAGTGAGCGATCAAATAAACGGCATGATCAGCAAAGTCTAGACTACGCAAAACCCTCCGCGCAGATCAAACAAAAAAGCAGCAGCATCACGACGCGAGTCAGACAAACCGCACCCTGAATGCTTTCTCCATTACCCCGTGAACAACTGCCGCCCTCCCGCGAACAATGGCAAAGTCATTTCCCAGCCACACTGCCACGCTTGTCAATTATTATTGCCCATGTGGTGCGATTGTGCGACTGCGCAAAGGCGTGTCCCCGGTCGTGCACTCGCGGAGGGCGACGGACCGGCGCTAACGCAGGAACGGTTTCAGTCATTTTAACAGGCGAACTGTTATGACACGAAACGTGTTCTTCTCCTCCTGTTCCTGAGGTTGATCAGCCCAAGGCGTGCAGCTGTGAATGAAAAACGTCCCCGGCCATGTCGATGAAATTGATCGTATGCCCATTGAGAGGCTGCACTCCGATCTTGGGCCCTGCATAACACCAGTCTTCCGATCTCCAGCACAGTGCAGTAGCACACAAGGCTAGACAGCCGTCACCATGCGCCGGAGCCAACCCAATGGACGAGACATTCCAGCCCTGCGCAACCAACCAAGAAGGGGGGGGCACGAGCAGCGGAGACAGACACAAAAGCAAGGATCTAATCTCGCGTGCAAGTCGTGGCACCGCGCGCGCGCAGGTCTTGTGACCGATCGGAAGTGGCTTGGGTGGTGGTGTCACTGGTGTGCAGCTCAATTTCCGCTCGAGCTTTGCGCTCGCCCGCCCATTGGCTGGCATGCAAGCTTTTCGCGTGGCGAGGGCGATAATTCGGAAGCCGGAAGGCGCCGGTAGACAATAGTCTGGCTGTTCCGTTCCGGTTGCTCAGAAAGCAACCAAGTGGGCGGGCGAATGCAGGCGACTCGTCTCGCGACTTTCTGTGGTAGGCTTGGGCGACTGTACATATGTTGGGCGCCCCAGCGCATGGCGCCTTTGCTTGGTTTTTTGACTCGATTTTTCGCGACTCTCACTTGGCAGATCCATCACCTCACACTCTTTTGATCAAACATCTGCTGCCGGACAAGCACCCACTGTCATTTAGTACCAGCAACACCCACAGTCTCTACTACCACTCGCTCCTCGCTAAAGGAAAAAGCTATTCTTGAACATCCGAACGTTTCGTCGCAAAAAGTCCGCAACACCAGCTTTCGCGACGCTCGCTTCGTTTGCTCTCAGACGCCAGTCGTTTCACATTAGCTCGCACCGCTCCTTCGTCGACTCTTGGACGCCAAAGGCCCCGATATCCATCGCATCACTCGCGACAGGCTCTCTCTCTTCGACTTTCGCAATCGCTGTATCGTCAACAAACAAACCGGATTAGCATTCCGACACATCGTCATCCCACATACGCACCCAGTCCCGACATCCATCCACCTGGAACAGGCATTCCAGAACGCACATCGACCAGCTTTCAAAAGGGTCCACATTCATTCCAGAAACGAAATCCAAAATCCAGAAACAATGCGCTTCTCCACCCTCGCCACCGCGCTCTGCGCAACCCTCGTCGCCGCCCAAGACGCGGCCCCAGCCTACACCACCTCGATGCAGACCTGGACCCTCACCAAGACCGTCGAGCGCGTCGTCGAGACCGTGACCGCCACCCGCAACAACTCCGTCGAAATCTCGACCATGACATCTTCATCGACTGTCCTCGCCACCGCCAGCGCCGGCTTCATCCCCTTGAGCAATGGTACCTCGACGGTATCGGGGCCTACCGGCACCGGAGCAGGACGTCCGGGCAGCGTGCCTACTGGCCTTGCTGAGTCTGGCGCTGGCAAGGTCGGGTTGGAGATGTTGGGTGTCATGGCTGTTGCCGGGCTGGTCGGTTTCGCTGGATTGTGAGACCGAGTTGAGATTGGTGATTTTTTTTATTTTTTATTTCTCTGATTTTTTTTGATCCTTCGTTATCGAGCAACGGGTGTTTTGGGGAGGAAAAAAACAAAAGAGGGGAATTCTTTGATTGACGAAAAGGAGGATTGGCGCTTTTTGACGTTTTTTGACGTTTTCGATGTGATATATGAGTTTTTGACCTTGTGATTAGGGGAAGAGGGGGGGGGTTGGTGTCATTTCTTGATGTTCAGTTGAAGAGAGCTCAGTCGCTCGTTTTCTCGTAGTGCCCGAATGCTTGTATGGAAGTCAGACCCATTTGGACATATATTTCTCCCGACCTGATATCAGTGTTGAAGTTGTTACAATGTCTGCTGTAGTCTGAATGCATCGACGTGACTACTTTGTACCCAGGACGCAGGTGGCGAGAGGCAGCCCAGCGCACAGTCGCCAGAGGAGCGAAAAATCATGTGGGAGGTATGCGCGCACGCTGTGTCCGTTCGTGACTAGTCAAGTTATTGGGTTTGGAAGACGGATAGGAAATATTGGAAGAACATCATGTCTCCGGAAGTTGTCGCCGTCCTCTTGGCGCTCTGTGGACGATGCTGACCAGAAAGTGGGATGCTCTCTCTGTTGCGTTGGTGGGGTGCGCTTGCCTGCGATGACGCAGTGACTTTTGTGTGAGTCGACCGCTCGAAACATTCCATGTCAACCTCACACAAGAACACTCGCTACGTACCATTTGCAACACTCCCATATTTGCACACGTTGTCGAACTTGGTCTTTTGTCTTTTGGGCCTGCATAGCGGTCCCATCACCAGTCATGGCTAGCCACAAGCGAGTCAAGGATATCGACTACGACGACGATGATCTCTACTCCGGCGACGAAGACGAGTACGACAACGCTGGCGGCGATGGCCTCACCGAAGAAGACAAGGAGAACTTCGCTGCCCTCACACCAGTCGTACGCGCCGAACTCGACGAAGCAGGCTTGCAGGTAGAAACAAAAGAGATCGAGGACGCGCTTTGGCACTACTTCTGGGACGTCGGCAAGAGTGTCACATATCTCAAGAACGCAAAGCAGCCCAAGAAAACGGCAACCAAGACACTTCCTGTCAAGGAAAAAGCGAAGAGCAAGTTCGACCAGGCACAGGAGGAGAGTGCTAAGAAATCTGGAGGTGAGTTTACTTTTCCTTTCTATTCCTCCTAGACTTCTCAAAGCTGGACCGCAGGATCTGGAAGAGATTTCGAGGCGGGACAGGCTGTCGCAGGCAGGTCGACTGACTTGTGCGAGAAGACTGTAGCCCGCCTCTTCAAATCTCCCCTCCTCCCGGTGGATGGTTCACGAATGTTTCCTGGAGCAGTGTACCGAGCGATCTCGTCGGCAATTTGGAGCCTTCGCAACCCGAGCGACCTGTGCAAAAGCTACTCGGCGGCTCGAGTAAACTGGCGAAGCTGGCGGAAGAGCGCAGGAAAAAGGCAGAGGCAATCAAACAAGGCTCTCCGCAGCCGTCAACGGAGACGGAGACGAAGAAGACAACAAGTGCACTGGATCGCTTGACTCTGGGCAAATCGACTGATCAGAAAGAGAATGCTACACCTGCGCCGCTGCCAGAACCTCGAAAGTATCCCGCGAGAAAGAGAAGGGAGTCCACACCGCCGCCGCCAGAACCTGAACCGGAACCGGAAGAAGAGCAGGAACCTTTGCCCGATCTGAGAGCTCCTCCAACAGCATTCGGTCGCACTATGACAACTGGCCACACGATGGGAAATACTAGAGCTCCCATGAGCCTCCAGGACATGCTAGGCTCAGCTGGCCGAACGGAGGCTTTCCAGAATCCATCTCCAGACGACGTGGTCTCCCGTGCTCAAAGCGGGAGCAAAGGCTTGAGCAAATGAAGGGATTACCTGCTAACGATCGTCACGAAAATATAGCAACTTCAGCGACATCCACCCCTAAGCAGTCCAAGGGCGTGAACAACCTACAAAAGAAGACCGAGAAACTCAGCCTGGACCAGACACCATCCGCGCCAGCCCCTCCCAAAGTCAAGTCGAAGAACCTTGACGTTCCAAAGCTATGGGGAGAAGCTTCGTCTACCCTCAAACCTTCCGCCGCATTCGTTGTTATCGGGCACGTCGACCATGGCAAGTCTACACTTATGGGCCGTCTCTTGCTCGACACGGGTGCAGTACCACAGCGTGACATCGATAAATACCGCAAAGAAGCTACCGAGAAAGGTAAGGGCTCATTTGCACTTGCTTGGGTCATGGACACCAGTTCGGATGAGCGCGAGCGTGGTGTGACAGTAGATATCGCGCAGCACTTTTTCTCTACGGGCAAGGCAGACTTTGCCATTCTCGACGCTCCTGGACATAGAGACTTCGTACCGAATATGATTGGAGGTGCTGCCATGGCCGATCTGGGCGTTTTGGTCGTTGATGCTAATCAGCTCGAAAGCGGCCTGAGAGGCCAGACGAAAGAGCATGTTCTATTGGCGCGAGCCGTTGGCTTGGAGAGAATGATTGTGGCAGTGAACAAGATGGACGGCACCACACCCGAATGGAACCAGGGAGTCTTCGAGCAAGTCAGTGGCGAGGTGAAGAAGCTTTTGCTGGCGACAGGATTCGAGGAGGAGAAGATCAAGGTTGTGCCCTGCTCAGGACTGAGCGGCGACAACGTCGCGAAAGCTGGTAAAGCAGCCTGGACGAACAAGTCTTACGGCACCTTGACGTCTGCTCTTGAGTCCATGGCAGCAACTGTCCACACAAGAGACGAAGCCGTGAAGGGCCCTCTTCGTATGCAAATCACCGACATCTTCCGCGGCGGCGTTCAGAATCCTTTCTCTGTCTCCGGACGTCTAGCAAGTGGGAACGTGCAAGCGGGCGATAGCATCCAGGTGCAACCTCGTGGTGAGCAAGCCATTGTCAAAAGTGTCGAGGTCTCCAACGAGGGGCGCGATTATGCAGTCGCTGGTCAATTGGCGACGCTTCATCTCGACAGCAGTGACATGGAGTCACTCGAGCGTAACCTGAGAGCTGGCGACACTCTCTGCTCAGCCTCGAGGCCCGTCACTGTCGTCAAAGACTTCGAAGCCACCATCGATGCGATCGGCACGCTACTGCCGAGCGCTGTTGATGTCCACATTGGACGTCTGCACGTGCCAGGCAGGATCGCAGGCATGTCAGACATGAGAGAGAAAGCCGCAGGAGAAGTCATCAAGAAGAAGCCCAGAGTTGTGATGCCTGGGCAAGTGGTCAAGGTCAAGATCACTGTCGAAGAGGCCGTCGCAGTCGAACACGGCAGTGGAGTCGTGCTGAGGACCGGAGGCGAGACCGTGGGATGCGGCACGGTGTGCTGAAAGCATTGAAATCATAAAAAGACGATGACATGACATTGACATATTGCATGATAGCATAGACAAACAAAAAGCATGATACCCTGGCATCAACGACCAAAAGCATCCGTCCCAAGCACCATCAGTTATCGCTGAATTTGATCCCCAGCCCTTTAGACTGCTTCACAATCCATTCTCCAGCGGTCATCGGCTCTTCCTCTTCGCCCTCTTCCAACGGTGGCACTCCTTCTCCTTCCAGCCTCCCAAGAACACACTGACTCTCCGGCCTCACGAAATACACGATTGAGAACCGCGGCCAGACACCTTGCTCGCCCGGCGCGGGCACCACTCTGTGCCTGCAAAGCAAGAATATAAGTCAGCACACTATCTCCAAGGAAAAAAAACCCCCCGTGGGCTCGCAGTCTGTCTTCAAAACCCGCACCGCCCGCCTCCCACTGAGACAAGCAATGCGGAGCCCAAACTCAGACCACGAGCTCAGGACGAATCCAACCCTCCATCAACTTACCTCCCAGAACACAACGCCCCGTTCGTAAACCTCACCATCGCATCCCCCAGGTTCACAATCGCACACCCCTTCTTCGGCCTCACCCACAACCACTCGCCCTCGGTGTCCGGCTCCAATGGTCCAGCTTTGCGCGCGCTGTCGCTCCACACCTGCAGCCCGCCCAGCCAGTTCATCAACAACGTGATGCTCCCGAAATCCGTGTGCGAAGGCGTCTGGATCTCTGGCATCTTCGGGTCCGCGCGCGGCGGGCCTCGTGTCAGGCGGACTAAGTCGCCGGACTTCTCTTCGAGGCGGTGGCGGGAGGTGATGTCGGCGGGATTTATGCCGAGGCGGGTGGCGAGGAGGGAGAGGATGAGGAGGCCGGTGGAGTGGGCGGTACGCATGTAGGTGTTTAGGAGGGGCTGGTGGTGCATTATCAGGGGGGGCCATTGGCGGGACATTTGCGAGGGTGGGGTGGAGGGGGGAAGGGTGAGGTCGTTTTTGGCGATGTTGAAGAATTCGGCGGTGTCTTTTGTGCCGGATTTGTCGGTTATGGAGGCGCCGACGCGTTTGTAGCTTGGAAGGGAGAGAGGGGTCAGTGATGGGTGTGGATATATGAGGTGGTCATGTTGGGGGATGACGCTGATCGAGACTGCACTGCACTTACCCATCCAACTGACCCTCCTGCATCCTCTGCGCCTCTTTCTCTGCCAGAGGTAACTTGAAGAAGTCCTCTGCCATGTGGCAGATTTCATCAGCGCCTTTTAAGATAGTTTCGCCTCTCTCACAGCCACCGAGCTCGAGGTAGAAGAATCCTCTTGTCTTGCATGCCTGGAAGACGCGGTCTTGTTCTTGGCTATCTTCCGCCAGAAGCTTGACCAAAGAGATTGTTTGCAGATCGACGGTCTTGAACTCGGGAGAGGCAGGGAAAGGAGGGTATGTTTCTGGCGTGAATTCTGTGGCGTGAGGCATTGTGGCAGATGTCTTGATGGTGATTTGGGATGGCTGCTTGAATTGCTGAGGTGATTGTTAGGCCTGTCTCTTTGGAGAGGGCACGGATGTGGATGGTTTAGTGAGCGATTTCTACGAAAGAAGCAAGTATTCGAGTCTTTGATGAAGGAGTAGCCAGGTGAATGATCAGGTCTTCTTGTTATATATGTCTTGATGAAGAGGTTGCCCGAACCAAGAGCCGTGTAGCTGATTGTGCAACAGCGGAATCGATCCCTTTCAACTTGCCTGTGACTTCACAATTCATTCCGTCCCATCCATACATATCCTGAAGACAGAGAAATGCCTCGGGGCGGGGTAGTTCGGTAGTGGTTGAAGGGGAGTTACATCGCGGAACTCGAGGACCTTAGACAAGGGGGGCAGCAGTGGAGCTGTGGAGAAAGGCGGGGAGGTGGAGGTCGAGGGAACAACCCAGATGTGCCGAATGATCCTGTGGACGTGGACGCCATACTGTGCGCAAAGTCATGATTTCTCGTTTTGATTACCGCTTCGGGATACTTCTGTGCGCATCTGGCACTCGTCGCATATCAACACGTGACGAGTCGAACGACTCCTTCATCGACCACGCCTGGCGACTGCACATCGCGTTTTGAATGACCATCTGACTCGGAGCTATAGCGTAACATCATCATACCATCACTGTTTGACTTCCACGCTCAAATCACTACGGACGTCTTCTTCGCGTTTTATGCCGCACTCGTTTCTTCTGTGAGCACGTGTCAGTATATCGGGACCCGAGTCTTCATATCCTTTTGTGAACTCACTTGTGCTCCAGCTCGTTGTGTAAGCACCAAACCACCAACGCAGTCACTATGAGCAGGCCTGAGAGGACAGCACCACCCACGAAACTCTTGTGATATTGAGGAGCATCCACTTACTGCCACCTCACCAGCGGCAGCCAAGCCTGAATGACATAAGCTATCTCGTTCATGGTCGCAGTGACGAGAGCACGCTCTTCTTTATCCTCCGCACAGACCTCATGCGCCCAAGCAAAGCATAGGCTGGACAGACCGACTGCAAAGCAGCCATGATATAGCATGCCCACTTCCAGCCTGTTGGGATGTCCCATATGGCCAGCGAGGCGCATGTGACGATGTTGAAGACAGGTCCGAATATCATGGGTGGCCATCCAGCTCCTCGAAGGAAGGTGTCAGAACTCCATGCGTACGCCAAAGTGGAGACGATGACTACTGCCTGCTTGGTCTTCGGGTAGATTTTGATTTGCAAAACCGAGTATGTCGGGTCCTCGCTATGCTTGAGGTACTGTGCGAACACCGGCGCCGAAGAGGAGCCGACATTGTTGAAGACGATGTAGAGCATATCCAGAGCGTAGATATGCCAGGAAGAGAAGATCTTCTTGAATCTGACAATCGTGTAAGGTTGTCGCCCTTTGCGACCTTCGAGCTGCATTCTCTTCAGTCCGAACGCCTTCTCTTCTTCCTGAGAAGCACCATGCTCGTATTGTCTCTAGCATGTCAGGTAGGAACACGAAGCCCAACCCTGCGATTGTGAGAGAGATTATTCCATCCGCGAGAAAGAGCCACTAAGAGTCTGTTAGAAGGTTCGCATCTCGCAGCATCGTTTCCTGATTTCTTACCTACCAGCCTCGATAGCCGTGCACACCTTCGAGGTTACACGCCGCAGCCGTCAGGTACCCGCTGAACATTGAAGCCACATGTCCACCGGCATGCAGAATACAACTCCGCTTCGCGAGCCCATCCCTTCGGCACCAAGAGCCTATAAGATACTGCACTCCCGATCAGAACCCAGCTTTGGCCAAGCCGACCAGGAACCTCACGGCGTAAAGCTGCTCGGCAGTATTACACCTCGAAGTACAGAATGTGAGAATGGTCCAGAAGACTTCTATGAGAGGTACCTATTCATATCGATGGTCGGACCCTGGTCAAAATCATGTTGCTAGGAATTTCTCCTAAGACGTAACCGATCGTCCAGAGCGTCTGCATGTAATTGAGCTGATTGCCATAGACATTGAGATCTTCTTTCCTAATACGAAATTAGTACGACTACGCCGTGGACTGCCGGCAGAAGATGACTACTTACATTCCAGAGACGAAAGCATTATTGACGTTCGACTAGTCCAGTGCTTTGATGAAGTAGCCAAGACATGCAAATTTCAAGACCGCAGAGTCGAACTTGAACAGAAACCTGCGCTCCTCCGGCGATTTGTCTAGTGAGTCCCAGATGTAACTCTGCCATCGCCGCTTCGGTTGTTCTTGAACAACCTCCGCCGCAGTCCGAAGCCAGGTTCACCGCTACACCTGCAGGCGATTGCCAGGGCGATCTTGGTGGGCATGATACGATTTTGCTGCACGTTACCTGCAACAACTATGAGTACGCTCCACGCAGGTGGGCTGACCATGGCCTTTGTGTTTGCCGACTACTACTTTGTTATGTTTGGGAACAAGGTGTTAGAAATGGATCTGTGGCACTGTTGATTGCCAATACGCGAGTATGGCGGTGCAAAGAAGTATCGACACAGTATAATCTCATAACGACGTACTTGGTTGGTAGTAGTGACGATGGTACATACAAGCAAAGCATACAAAAACTGGGGGTATATACCTAGCGATGTGAATCAATCACTAGTGCTGACAATGCACCAAAAGCAGCAGCAAACGCAAGTCCAAAAAAGCCCACCAAAGAGTGTGGCCATAGTGCAATCTCCAAAACGCCGTAATGAGTGCTGCCGCATCTCCAATGTCCAATGCTGATAGCCTTCATCGTACCCAATAAGGACAAGAAAAGAATGTAAAATCTCCTGTTCATCATCAATGCCCTTCTCAACTTTAAAGCCCAAGGGCCTTCTTGTTCTTCTTCATCGCCTTCTTCAAGTTCGCCTCTCTTTCGTCACTGGCTTTCTTCGCTTCTTGCAATTGCTTCTCCGCAGCTTCGACGCTGTGCGCAGGCAGGATCTCCGTCTGCATGGCAGGGACTTGCTGTTGCTGTGCGCCTGCTTGCTGCTGCTGCTGCTGCCTGCCGGAGTTGGATCCGCCACCGACGCTCGGAGGCGGTGTAGCAGGGGGCATGACGAACTCGTTGATGTAGCGGCTAGCCTCGTCGACGAGGAAAGCGCCCTTCTTCATGCTGCTGCCGTCCTGAACCATCGCTTCCATCACACTGACACCACGGGCGCCGACGTTCTCGAAATCGCGCTTCAAAGCTTCGAGATCAAAGGATGGGAAGCGAGTTTCGTTCTGCGGCTTGGTAGGGCGCCAGCGCAACTCCTCGGGCATGCTATGCAAGGCGCCTTCAAGGTCGAGGAAGCGGCGTTCAAGTTCTTGGTTCAAAGCGCGGAGGTGGGCTCCGCTGGGAGTAACCATGCCGCGATCCCAGACACGGCCTTCCTCGCCACCGTACTGGATGGCAGGAACGGAATGCTTGAGGAGAGCGTCGACTTCGTCTTTGGTGAGCTTGATGTTGAAGTCGGTCTTCCAGGAAGCGGGGTTGGCGAGGTCTTTAGGGATGATGTTCTGGCCCGACTTGAGGGAAGCTGCACCGCTAGTGCGGAAGAGGGAGTCGAGGGCTTTCTGGATTTCAGGCTTTGCGGCGCGTAATTCGGCGACGATTTGAGCTGGGCTGAGAGTTGGTGTTGGCGGTGGGGAAGGTTCATGGGGTGATTGCAACGGCATGGAAGGCGTACGTACAGGTGCCGGCATGGGAGTCTCGACTTGGACAGGTGCCTCTTTCTCCTGGGGTCCCGGCGACACCGCGCGACTGACAGTGGGCGTGGTATCGGTGGTGGTTGGCTCGGCTTTCTGCGGGACCTCCTTGACCTTGACAGGTTTCGGTGCCTTTTCCTTCTTCTCTTTCTTCTTGCGGCTGACAATAGCTTCCTGCGCGGGCTCTTCAGTAATGGCGTTTCCTTCCCTGAGCAGCTTAGCCCTTTCTTCTTCCTCCTTAGCCTTGGCTCGTTCCTGACGATCCTTTTTCTGCTGACTTTTCGTCTTCTCGCGAATGGGCGCGGACCCGACTCTGCTGCCACCAATTGGAGGAGGAGAGTTCGCGCGAGACTGCGAGGTGGAAGTCATGGACACGTTGTCTGACATGGAGACGTGCTCACTAGACGGCGTGCCTGGGAAGTTCATGGATGCCACGCTCGGCTTACGAGATGGCAATTTGCTGAACGCCGCCGCCGGTGGCGTCGACATAGACTGTACGGCAGGCGGAGCCTCTGCCTTCGGCGTCGCAGTCTGAACAACACGCAACGTCCTTGGCGCAGTCTTGAAAGCCGGAGAGGGAATACTTGCGTTTGGGCTTGCTGGTACTGATGGTACTGATGGAGGCTGGGACACATTCCGGAGTTGCTTGATGGGGGTGCCAATATCCGCGGGAGTCATAGTCGAGGTAGCATTCGAGCTGGTTATTTGAGCTTGCTTCTCGACCGCAGCGGCAATATCGAGCTTGCCGGGATGTTTCCGCTTGGTGGAATCCAACTTACCATCCGCCTTTGCAGGAGTAGCAGAGACAGGCTTCGAATCTTCCTTTTGGCTGACCGCAGATTCTTTAGTGGATTGGCCAATTGGTGCAACAGCAGGTGCTTTCTCCTCTGCAGCTTTGCCCTTTTTGGCCTTCGTTGGCACTTGTTGCTCTGTGGTGTCAGTCGAAGGAGATTTAACGTCAGCAACAGACTGTTTGTCCTCCTTTTTCGACTTCACTACGTCGGCCACGCTACGTGTAGTCTTGGTAGATCCAGACTTGGCGACAGGCTTCTCGTTCTCTTTTGACTCAAACATCTTAAGCTTCGACTCAGCTTCGTCCTTGCTTGCAGGCTTATCCTGTTCGAGAAGCTTGGAAGCAGCACCCTTTGATTTCTTCGTCGGTGTCTCGGCAATGACAATATCGTCGTCCCTCTTGGACGGTGACGCAGCTCTCGAGGCAGTCCTTGAAGGTGTCGTGGTCGCACCGGGTGTGCCAGGTCGAAGAGGAACCGCTGGCATGACATGGCCGGAAGCAGCTCTCCTCAAGCTGGCTCTGCTAGAGGGGCGTGAGCCGATCCCATCAAGATCGGGCAAGGCGGTGGGAATTTTGCTGAATCCTGGAGGAATGGTCGGCGTACCACGACGAGAAGCGACCTCGCTCTCAAGACCGGGAGGAATAGCTGGCGTTGATCGGCGGGACTCCTGGAACTGTGGGAGGGATGAAAGGCTGGGCCTTCGAGAGGGTGTGGTAAATTCGTTCAGCGGCGGGAAGTCGGATTCATCTGCTGCTAGGCTGTCAGTGAGAGTCTTCGCGTGGAAAGGTCATGAGGGATAAAAAGCAACATCCAGACTCCAGCGACGGCAAGACTGGCGGCATTGACGACTGGGCGAAGGTGGCATCACGGCAGCAACAAGTAAAAAGGCTAGACAATAAAGGAAAACTCTAAATACAACCAAGTCTCTCGCCATGTCACATTTGAAACGAAATGAAGAAGCGCGACGATAGTCAGACTAGTCTTTCGTCAATCTATCAGCCACTAGAGAAGAGAAGCTGTGCGATACGTACAATGGTGTGACCACGACGAGAGACAGGGTCGGAAATAGGAAATCCTTGCTCGCATCGTGACCGACACAGCAGCAACCGCTCGCACCAGGAAATGCATCCCACACAGTCGAAGGGAGCATTTCATTTTTCCCGAACGCCTTGCCAAAACCGACCAGCAACCAACACTTGGCGCTGAAGCCGAGATCGAATGCCCGAGACTCCTTGCAAAAAGGCCAGGGTCGCGAAGACCGGCCGGTCCCAAAGATAAACAAGAAAAGAAAAGAAATGCGCAGATTATAGCCGAAATGAAAGACGCCTGTTGTTGCTGCCGTGAAAGCGATCTCAAGCCCAGCGTCCGCCGTAGCCATTGCCGCCATGGATAGAAGGGTTGTACATGCCGCCTGATGGCGGTGGGGTGCTCATGAACGGTCCTCCGTTATGCGTGCTATGCTGCAAACGAGACTGAAGTAAGTGGCTGTCCACAGCATCAACTAATCCAGCCCCTCCAGAAGAGGAGCCAGTGTTCGCATGACGGTGCTTCTTGCCCTTCTTCTTACTGCGTTGCTTCTCACCATCGCCACCGAATGACGACATAGATGATGCATATTGAGCAGACGCAGTGCCGGGATACGGAGACGTTGCATAACCAACGCCACCAGCTGAGGAATTAGGATAGGGGTAGGGGTGTAACTCACGCTTTGCTGCGTCGGAACCGGCGACGCTAGCATTTCGACCACGGAGAAGCTCGCGCATCATGTCTTCGTTGACATTACGTCCGCCAACATTGCTGCCGTATTGAAGTCCACCAGTTGTAAAGCCGTGACCTTGGCCGAAAGTCATACCGCCGCTGACAGGGGGGGTGCCGCTAGCCTTGAGTCCAGGAGGCGGGCCTTGCACGTTGCTAGTGAAGAATTGGGAGCTCTGTGAGCTTTGCTGTCCTCCAAAGTGATTGCTGCCATTGGGTGGCATCATGGCAGATTGCTGGCTCATGAGCTTTTGGTTGGCCACAGGCTTCACAGCAGTCGAGGCGGACGAGTCGTTGGCGAAGCTGAACCTGGAAACGTTGCGCTGGTGTCCGGGAGCATGGCCGCCCTGCTGGAAAGTGTTTGATTGGTTCAAGTATGTTCCTTGAGTTCCTGGGGAAGGAGACTTCATCGTTTGAAGAAGTAGCTGTTGGTGTTGCTGAGGAGTCAAACCACGCTCACTGATGCCTGCGGGGCTAGACACGCCGCCAAATTGGAACCGCTGATCAAGTCCGACGTCCTGTCCAGGTGCGGTGCCTGACTCATGGGCGGAATCAATTTCATCCTGGTCGTCAGGTTCGCCGCCGAGTTGCATGCTGCCGCTCATTTCTGGGTTGTCGTCCGTTTCGAGGCTTGGTATCTGGGCAGCGGCTTGCTCGAGTTCGATCCGTCGTTGCTCCTCTTCCTTTTGTCTGCGCAGCCTGCGCTTAGCACCACCGTCAGAGTCGAAGAGGGCAGGGTAGTTCGTAAGAATGTCGATTTCGCTTTGCGCCATGTTTGCTGTCGAGAACTCCAGACACAGATCCTCCGGGCGGAAAAGCTTCAACAAGTCGCGAATAGGGCTTGGCGTCCGTGGCTTGCGTACTTTGACGGGAGGTGGTGCAGGTTGCTCTTCAGGTTCGGGCTCTGGTTCGGGCTCGGGAGTGGGTTCACGAGCAGGTGGTTCGTGTTCGGGTTCGGCTACAGGCGCAGGCGGTGACTCTCGTTGCGACATTGCGGGTGTCGCTGTGGGAAGCGCAGGGCTACCGATGGAGCCACTGACATTGCGGCTTTCTGCTCGACTGGTTTGGGTCTGCATAGGTCTTGATGCCCAGCTCGCGGTAGAAGGCAGGGCAGGTCGATCCGTGGTGGGACTTTGTGGTTGATCGCTTGCAGTTCTTACCATGGGTGTCGCAGCAGACATAGGCTGTTGCGACTGCGGAGGAGGTGGTTTGCTGCTGGTCCCTTGTTGTGTTGACCCCGCATTCATTGATGAAAGATCAGCTCGTGAGTAACTTTCACCCGCTTCTCCCGCCTCGTGAAGGAACATGCAGTTACGGTTCATGCACGTGTCTCCCCTGAGATAGGCAGAGCAGTACTTTGTCGTTCCGAACTGCGCTCGAAGCGTGCGATCGCCGTTGGGCGAACCATCCACTGCAAGAATACAGGAAGCAGCGTCCTCCTTTTTCTCGTACGTGACGTAGACCCCGACTGAGTCCAGCCTGTCCCTGGCTTTACTGACGACGATCTTGATGATCTTTCCATATTGACCAAAGTAGGTGTCGCCTCGCAAGGTATGCAGCAGCTCTTCTTCCTGGAGCTTCGGCGAGAGGCCAGTGACGTAGACCAGGTTCTTCTGGACCACCCGGAGACCGGCAAGATGCTTGCGACTGAGACTGTCTGCTTCCGCCTTTGCCTTCTCTTTGAGTTGCGCTTGCAAGTTCTTCTTTTGCTTCTGAACTTGTCTCGCACGATGTATGGCTGTCTCCTCGGGGGTGATGACCTTGTATTCGATGTCTTTGTCGTTGTAGGGCCGCCGACACGCCGGACACAGGCCGTTCATGTTGTTCTTTACATTGTTGTAGCAGAACTGACATATCTGCAGCACTTTGTTAGCGTTGTCGCACAGAGCCTCGGTGCTTGGAAGGAAAGCAAACCTGGTAGCCGCAAGGACACGGCTTGAAGCCCTTGTCGGTGAGATCGAACTCTTCGACACACAGAGGGCAGGTCTCCTCTTCGTCATCGTCGAATATGAGCGAGTCTTGTTGCACGCCTTTGGACATGGTGGATGTGGAGTGACGCGCGCCGAGGGAAGTGGTGGTGTATAGTGTGGATCGCAGCCGGAGGTGAGGTGCAGCGCGACGGGGCCAGGGCGGAGGCTGGCGAGCTGGGGGCGGAATGGGTGGTGAGCAGTGAAAAAGCAGAAACGCCGGCCGGTGATGCTATAGGGATCAGGTGATGATTAGACGCGATTAAGGGATGGAGTGAGGTGCTCTCGGGCATGAAGCGTGCTGCAGGCGGCGAAGGACGAAGAGGTGAAGCTTGGCAGCGACGACTGGCTGGCAGGCGGAAGCAACCGCGCTGGACGCCAACCGGCTGCTGCATTGGAGATGACCAGTGCATTGGCGGCGGCAGAGACAGCTGCGAGCAGTGGACGGCGACGACGACAACAGTGATACCACCACCCATACCTCCGCTCCGCCACCCGCACCACCACCGCCGCCGCCGCCGCCGCCGCCCTCACACACCGCCCCCATGGCCTCGAAAAACGCCATCACCAGGCCGCTCAGCGCCATCGTGCGCGCCTCCAAGGCCAGCAGCGTCTCCCGCAGCGCCCTCAGGACTTTCGCGACCACCACCACACGCTCCAAGGAGCTCGCCGCCGACGTGAGCGACCTGCCCAACCTCAGACACGCGCAGAGAGGCCCCCAGGGCAAGCTGGCACACGCGCCCGTCATCAACAACGCCGACAAGACCGCCGACCGCGCCACTGCCCAGCACCAGTACGGCCAGTACTTGCTCTCATGCCTGCCCAAATACATCCAGCAGTATGCTCCAGCCCGCCAGCCATTCTCGAGCTACACGCGCTTACACACATCGCAGGTTCTCTGTCTGGAAGGATGAGCTGACCGTACGACATCCCGCCTGCTCAGCATGGAAAGCTCCAACCTCAGACAATCACTGACACTCCGCTCCCAGATCTACATCTCGCCCGACGGTGTCGTCCCCGTCTTCTCCTTCCTCAAATACCACACCGCCGCCGAGTTCACTCAGGTCAGCGACATCACTGCCGTCGACTACCCTACCCGCGACCAGCGTTTCGAGGTTGTCTACAACTTGCTCTCCGTCCGCCACAACTCGCGCATTCGCGTGAAGACCTACGCCGACGAGTCATCACCCGTCCCTTCCATCACAGGCCTCTACGACGGCGCCAACTGGTACGAGCGTGAGGTCTACGACATGTTCGGCGTCTTCTTCGTCGGCCACCCCGACCTCAGACGTATCATGACCGATTACGGCTTCGACGGCCACCCATTGAGGAAGGACTTCCCCTTGACTGGATACACCGAGCTCAGATATGACGAAGAGAAGAAGCGCATTGTCGTCGAGCCCCTTGAGCTCACACAGGCCTTCAGGAACTTTGAGGGCGGCAGTTCGGCGTGGGAACAGGTTGGACCTGGTCACGACCGCAAGCCTGAGGAGGTATGTTCAAGTATTGCTCGCAATGACTATTCTTGCCATGTGCTAACATTGCAATCTAGTTCAAGCTTCCTACCCCGAAGCCTGAGCCCCAGGAGGAGAAGAAGTAGTTTCTTTGCAGTGTCACAATTGTATAGACTATCTGTACATACATATCAATACGTTTGCATTTTGTCAATACCTGCATCTCTGGCACTACTCATAATTCCCTGGACATTCTGAAATACATGGGAAGAGTGAGATCTGTCATATTTGATTGATCACTCAAACTTGAAGCTTACAACAAGACAACTGCAATATCTGATTGGCTGAACGAGCTTCGTTACACTCTTCACCTAACCCTAATGTCAAGGTCCACTTTTTCTACTCGCTGCTGGGTCTCCGCAGGGCGACCGTGGCCCTTGTTGTTTGACGTAACCTAGTATCTGCGGCAATCACTGCACCTGCATGAGTATATTATGTACAAGAAAGAGATCTTGCGAGCTGAAGTCGACAAAAATCACATCTAACGCCATCTCAACAACACACTCGAATTGAAGCCTCGTCACTTGGAAGTTGAGACCAGACATCACCAAACGTCTCATCGACGGGAGCATATCACCGAAACAAAGAGCAGAAACACACGAACAAAGATTTCAACAGCAAGACCTCACGGGACATTAGCACAGGAAATGTCTGACCGCGACAACCTCACGACCCGGACCATCCCTTTCATGGAATTGTCTGATGGCTCAGACGCTTCGTTGACAGCGCCGCCTGCGCCTCTGCCTCACTACTTGAATGCTGAGGGTAGGGCTATTGCGAGGTTCGCCATCGAGGGCAACGTTGTTAGTAAGTGATTTTATTCTTCAATCTATCTTGACCGCGCTTTCGGATATCTGCAGCAAGGGCGAATCTCTTCAGAGAAGCGCATCTCCATGAAACCCGACGTCCCAGGTGGTCGTTGCAATTCTGAGACCATCACGAACAAGGTTGAAGTGCTCAGTTTGTAATAAGAGGCGTAACAAGCTGCAACAGACTTGAGACAGTCGAGGATGGCATCTTGTTCCATATACACAGGCATATGCGCACACAGGCTGACCAACCCTCCCAGTCACCGGCGGCGCCGGAACCCTAGGCCTCTCCTGTGCCCGCGCCATGCTCGAACACGGCGCATCTGGCGTTTGCATCTGGGACCTCGAAAGCACCCTCCGTTCCTCTCTCTCAGCCATCACAGCCCTAGCAGCCGAATTTCCAGCAATCCGCGTCTTCAGCATCGCCGTCGACGTAACGGACTCCGCCTCCGTAGCCGAAGGCGTCTCCTCCACCGTTTCCACCCTCGGCTCCTTAGACCACATGTTCTGCTTTGCCGGCATTGTCGGCTGCGTGCCCGCCATCTCCATGACCGACGAGCAGTGGCGCAAGACCGTCGACGTCAACACCACAGGCGCGTTCCTCTGCGCGCAAGCCGCTGCGAAGCACATGGCCGCCAACCCGTCGCCGAACCGCAGCATCACACTCACGGCTTCGATCTCGGCGCACCGTGTGAACTTCCCGCAGCCGCAGGTCGCTTACAACGTGAGCAAAGCGGCGATTGTGGCGCTCAAGTCTTCGCTTGCTGCTGAGTGGGCGAGTAAGGGTATTCGTGTCAATTCTATCTCGCCTGGATATATGGACACTATCCTCAATGCTGGCGATGGTCTCGAGGAGATGAGGCAAAGCTGGGCTAGTCGCAACCCTATGGGTCGGATGGGCGCTGTGGGTGAGTTGGATGGTGTCTGTGTGCTGTTGGCGAGTCGCGCAGGTACCTACATCAACGGCGCGGACTTTGTTGTTGATGGAGGCGCCATTGTGTTCTAGGCGATGGAGGACTCGGGATGCAGTCAACCAGCGCCTGTCGATTAGAAGCATTGATGCTGGAGACAACAAAAAGACACGAAAGGCTTCTGAAGCAGTCCTGTAAAATTGCAGAGGAAAATAGGTTCGCTGGCCAGCACATGACATAGTGTATACTCGCATAATCATGAAATCAATAAATCTAAATCTGGAAACCCCAAAGGCCTACGCCGACAGTACGGCACTCATGCACGTATCCTACTGATTCTCTGTTCACATACCTGGGCATATGCGCTCAGAAGAATCCACCAAAACCTGACAATGAAGTGTCAGCTCTTTTACTTGCCACCGAACCAGGAGCTGCCGCTGCCGCTCTTGCCGGAGAACAGGTCCTTCCAGCTCGAAAGACCTGAACCGCCGAGGGAGGATGTACCGCCGGTGGACCCAGAGGACGAGCTGTCGGTGGAACCAGAGGCTGATCCACCAGTAGTGCCAGATGCGGAACCGCCGGTAGAGGCGGAGGCGCTGCCAGAAGCGCTGGTGCCACTTCCGCCCTGGGTCTGGGCGATGATGAACTTTGCGCCCTCTTCGGTCATGCCATTGCTGTGAAAAGACAGATTATCAGTCAAAGTCGATCTGCAAGTTGCTGGCTATTTATACATACCTGGTGTAAGCAAGGTGAGCAGCGGTAATGGCAAAAGTACCAAGGCAGACGCCATCGCCAGTGACGCAGTAGTCCTTGACCTTGCTCTTGTCGAGGCCGCCAGCGGCAACGCGAGAGGGGTCACCGTAGACAACGGCGGCGGAAATATCGTCGGGGTTGACGCCAGCGCTGGAGATGGCGTTGGAGACGACGAAACCACCCTGGGAGTAGCCGCCGAGCGCGATCTTGGTGTCGGGGCAGTTGGATCTGGCCTGCTTGACGAGCTTAGCCATGACGGGACCACCAGCACGGCCCATCTGGACGTTGCTGGCGATGGTGGCTTCGTAGTCGACACCCTGGATGGCGACGCCATCGGCACCGAGAGACGAAGTGAGAGCCTTCGCGATGGAAGGACCGACAGAGCTGCCGAAGTTCTAAGTAGGGGTCAGTGATTGTTCCAGTTCGGGCTATCAGGAGGGTCATACGCCAGGCTCAGTGGAACCACGAGCGAAGATGAAGGTGACAGGAGCACATTTGCCGTCAACAATGTCGTTGCGGGTGCTGCCACCGCCTCCAAGGCCGAACTGGCGGGCCTCAAGAGGCGCGGCCACAGCGACGGAAGCTGCGTAGAGCAGGTAAGAGATGGTAGCGGTGTACTGCATTTTGGCTGTTGATGGCTGTGATAGATTGCTGAGCGTGGAAATGAATGTGATGGTAATGAGAAAGCGAAGACACCAGGTCTTTGTTGAGCGAAAAGAGCGAAAGTGTTGTAATGGACTGTCGAAGTACTTGGAGATGGAGTTGATGGACAGCAGCCAGGATGTTCTCTTATATAAGGAGGATTACTTACCCGGCCCTACCTGCTGATTATCGCATTATCCAAGGATATCCACGCGGGAAGACTTTGTTGCATCTGTGTGTATTTGGAGGTGTGATCCACCGAGCCGTCTGTCACCCAAATAGACCAGAGTCATGGTCAAAACGGCAAACGCATGGCAGCGTGCACAGCCATCCTGCAGAGATGTCGTAATGCTGTCAAGTTTCTCACACTATCGTGGCATCCGGTGTGATACCGCGTACCGCGAAACGACGAGTCAAGGGGCGATCCGCCGAGATGTCGACTGTGTAAATTAGCGGATGCGCGTGGCTGCGAAGGGAAACATAGCCGCATTGTCTAGACATGCAAACTAGCGTTTGATGTCCGTAAAGGAGAAGAGGATGCCCTACCGAGATGAAACTAGCAGAGTTAGGGTTGCAAGCGACGCCGATCTGGTGGCTTGGCGGGCGAGTGATGAAGATCACTCTGCAACTTGATTAGCAACTCCACCTCGTCCATATACTGCAAAGGTTCCAGTAAACCTATGTTCTGCCGACTGTGGATAGTGAAGTTCTTTCATGCACGACGACGTACTTGATCAAGGGCATTTCACGCTATCCTGCCGCAGTGGCCGATCTAAACTTCTGAACCTCTAGGTACAAGTATACGCGTAGGACTATATTTGTGCTAAAGCTACATGGGGACTAGCTCATGGTAGTGACAGACGACAGGATATCAAGTGCCCAGGCTACAACGAATAAATCCACCATCGAAGCGCCACCGAGCAGTATCAACGGTCGACCAATATGGAGATCTCCAAGGTTGCGATTCGTGTATCACAACGGCCGACTAAAGACCTGCTTGTTGGACGATGAATTTCGCTCCTTCGGCAATGTCACCGTTACGAGTATAGGCTGAAGACGGCAGTCAGTACAGCGTGGCCGCCTATCTTATCTTTGCTGCTTACCAAGGTGTGCGGATGTGATGGCAAAGCCGCCTGTTTCGCAGACACCATCGCCTCGTTCACAGAATTTCTGCCGCTTGGTCAGTCGTGCTTGAAAGAATTCTCGAGATGGTGCGAAATTACCTTGGTCTTTGACGCGGGAAGACTACCGACACTTTCGCGATTCTGTGGGTCACCGTAAACAACGGCAGAAGAGACAACATTCGGATTCAGACCGGCGGTTTTGACCGCATAGTGGACCACCATGGCACCTTGAGAGTACCCAACAATGGCGATCTTGGTGCTGTCACATCTCGCGAGCTGATCGTTGGCCAGTTTAGCCATGACCTTCCCGCCCTGAGACCCGCGCAGCGCGTTCGATTGGATGGTGGCGGTATAGTCGACACCTTGAACAGAGACCTTGGAGGCACCAAGAGATGCGATAAGCTGCTTGGCTAGCGCTGGTCCAATGCTGCTTCCCATGGTCTTCAACAGGTCAGCGCGATCCCGATCTCGGACTATGAAGTGACCTACGCCACGCTCGGTAGACCCGCGGGCAAAGATGAACGTAAGAGGTGTACATGGTGCTGTGTATCGTTAGCTATCGTTAGCAACCATCTGTCAAAACTTGCTTCGTCGTTTCCGAACCCTTGTTGACGATATCGTTTGCAGTCGTGCCACCATTGTAAGAGGTACGCTTCTCGATTGCAGCTGGAGCGGCAAGTACGGCCGTAGCTGCGTGAAGCATGCAAGACAAGATTGTTGTAAATTTCATCCTGGTTGGATCGAGGCTTGACACAGCGGCAGAGATGACGGGGCAGGTAAGTCTAGGGCAGTGCTTCGAAACGCATGAATCGAAACCCGGTTGAGATAGTCCGATTTACAGTGGAAGTTCTGGGACACACCTGCCTTCTTATATATCTCAGACATATGCTTCTTACAATTCATCTGAGGCATTTGCTCTCATCGTCGAAGAAGCCACAAGTCTAGATTTGGACGCCTTGCAAGCCACCGTCAGCAGTCGAGCAGGTATCATATCTGGTAAAGCAAGCCATTCCCATACTGTCGAAAGCGAATGTAGCGACATGGGCTGAGCCGCATGCTGAGTCGATCCATGGGCAGAACCAAGAGCGTAAGGCTTCGCCGAACCGCTGTGCGGGCCATCATACGAGTCGTACAACATGATCCGCGGAAGAAAATCCTTTGATAGTTTACAGTAGAACGAGCGCTTTGCTTTTGGCATCAGGGCTGGGCCAAGACTCAGGTCCAATATGCCGCCACGTCCGAATGCAAAACGACCTCCTAGGGCTGAACAAACGCCAAGTCTGGACTCGGAGTGTGAACGTGTCCCGGATACTGGAACCTGATCCTCCTGGGCATAGTGCGGCATAGTCCTACCAGGAGCCGAGATGACATCCGAATAATGGACATTCCATCACCTTCAATAGACTTAGCATCTGATGTGTTTCCGATCTGCTGAAGCGACACGAGATTGTAGCGCGGGGCTTCTAGATGCATTCGATGCATGTCGTAGCCTTTCCAGCTAATGGAAGTTCCAGATTGACTTCTTGTGCAACATCGGCGAGGAATATTGGGCCAGGCGACAGGGCACGGCTCAGTAACGTCTTCTTAAAGCCATGGCTTTGCCTTACATGCGGCAGAAGGCGTTGTCCACCGCGAGCACCACGTGAACGCTAGGTCCGTCCGATGCATGTTTGCTTACTGTCAACTCCCCACAGCAGCGGTCTTTTAGCCAGGATGGGATGGGGTTGAGGTGAAAGGTGGGTCATCCCTCGGCATCCTGCCGCGACATGTGGGACGTGTTTGACGATCGATTCTTCGGGACGAGCCTAATATGTGCCCATGCACGCACCATGCACCCTGATCTGAGTATGGATAAGGTCAAGTGACAGGTCCCGCCGACACCACTAAGCGAGCACTGTACAATATATTAACACACGTACTCCCTTGAGAACTCTGACAGGACCAAGGCGTCAGCTGACAGCGAGCGCTTCCGTGAGTCGGCTTTCTTCGTGATTGCATCGCTTTGCTGCAAGCGGAAAAGTTAGACTCCTCTCTTCACTTTTTGCCGGCGCGATTCATGTCGTCGTCTTCCGAAACGTGCTGCGTCAAACGCCATCGAACTCTGTTTCTAATCGAGTCTTAGATTTTGCCCTGCCTGCAGCATTTCGTATGCCTCGGTTGAACCGGCACACCGTACTAAGACCTGCCTAGGAGGTACTGGCCGATGCCATATACCCAGCAATAGCAGGGAACAACAGAAAGCGCCACAGCTTAACAGGGAAATAGTCATGCCAGTAGATATCTGTTTAGGCCAATCCTCCGCTCCGCCGTGTGCGTTGACGTGCCGTTGTGACGAAAGTGCACGGGCTCCCAAGTGTTTCGGGTCAGTGGCATGACACCCTCGTTTCGTCTTCAAGCAACCCTGCGCAGTCCAATAATGTTCCCTCGGCGCTTTCGACCTCACGTCGGGCACCAACTATCCTTGTCCTTCTATTGAGCACCATATTGATACTTTTGCTATCAGTGTACAGTCGCCCTTGATTGTTGCCGCCGGCGGTCTTAGAGATCGTTATCGACCAGAAGTCCACCATGTCATCCCACCAGAGGCCACACGAGACCAACAGCGAAGCCGCTGAGCCTCTGTACAGGGATAGCAGCGATGAAGGAGAGAAGCCATCACAGCACGATCTTGATGCGCAAACACAAGTCCTGCTTGCCTCGATTCGCCGGCTGAGAAGGTGGCTTATCGCAGTGAGCGTCGTGCTTGGACTGCTGTCCGCATACACTTTATTCTCGTTCAGACATGTCGTTGCTAGTGATCACACCGCTGCCAAACGACATGGATTCGCCCCCGAGAGTATGCGGCTCCATTTTGCCACTATCAGATGACAGTCCACTAACAATACATCTCAGTCCCCCAAAAATCAGTAACATTCGAAAAGACCCTCTACGCCTCCCCGTCCACCCCGGAGGCAGACGAAGCCTGGGGCAACAACCTCACGCCGCCCGGCGACGGCTTCGTCCTAATCCCAGACCCCTCAGCCTACGACCTCCCTCCAGGCCAGCCCGTAGACGCAGAGTACTCAACCGCCAAAGGCGAGATCTACGACATCTCCGTCTTCCACCAACTGCACTGCCTCAACCATGTGCGCACGTTCTTGTTCACGCTCAAAGCTGGCATGGAGTACAATCGGACTGCCGAAACGTATGATCACATGCTCAGACACCAGGAAGAGCATGTCTACCACTGCTTTGACTACATCCGGCAGGCGCTGATGTGTAACGCGGATCTGACCGTTGAGTGGCCGCGGACTGAGGTAGACGGGAGTAGGGTGGCGGTTGATGGGTGGGGAGTCACGCATCAGTGTAAAAATTGGGTAAGCGCAATGTGTTCATTGAGGCCCTTAAGGATGTGTGGTATGAGATATGTGGCTGACAATCGCAGGACTCTGTGTTGGAATTCATGGGCAAGTACCAAATTCCCAACGCATGGTGAAGATGCGGAGAGAGACAAAAATAATGACCTCGCGAGGTTGATCCTGCGAAATGAAATGCAAACACTCTTGTCACGCCACCGACAGTATCAATCTCTGCCAATGACAATCCATCCCTCTTCTCCCTCCCCATCACCCACCCTTTCCACCCTCGCATCCCTCTCCATCATAGCCTCCACGCCCTCAACCGTGATCGTCTCACTCGGCCCATCGACGCGCGGAATACCGCGATACCTGCGCTCGTGCACAGTGTGCGAACACGTCTCTCCGTCCTCGTGGTCTTGCGTACAGATTGTGCGAATCTCAGCGCCAGAGCGGTCGACAGAGAGGTGCGCCCATGTCATCAGATCGCTGTCGGTGGACTTGCGCCTCATGTCATCCGTGGCCGTCTGCTCGTCATGTGTGTGAGTGTGAGTTTGGGCGTGGCGGGCTGCGGAGCTGCCAATATGGACCGCATGCTCGGCTGTGGGGTTTGTGTCGTTGGGAGTGTTTGTGTCCATGCTGGAAGGTGATGGGCCGGTGACTTGTGCCTTTGCCTTGGAGGGGTTGTCGCGCTTCGTAGCCTTGGAGGAAGACATGGCTGGACGTTCTCGATGAGTGAGCAGTGGAAGGCGCAGAAGCAGGCGTAGGATCGACCTGTGGCTTGTAGTGAGGCTTCACGCGTCAGTGAAGCGTGTTGTCTAGGTCAGTGTGCTAAAATGTTCTATATACACTATGGGGGGCCTTGTTGACTGCTGGCAACGTTTGCTTTGGCCTGCTGGCGTTATTTGAGGTTCCATAGCTGCGTTCAGCCAGTCGATGGACAGAAGAAAAGGACGATTCCAGCGTATGTATACGTGTGCGGGTCTGTTTGCTCTTATGACTTGCGATGTAGAGATCATTTATGTTACGTTTGCATGTAGGCACTAATCAATCGGTCTGAACATGAATGCTACCACAAGCACCAGCTGTTGGCAGCACTGGATTCAATCTTCAATATGTGGCGATCATCGGCAATCTATTGAATTGTTTGGATTTGTCTATCGTGCTCTCGTTATTGACTTTTTGGTGGCGCAAAGCTGTACATGCCACACGAATCTACTGGAAGTAGCCAGGGAACAACCAGTCGAGCTTGTCCTTAGCCTCCTGCTTCCTGCCGGGAGCTGCGGTCATGCCACCAGCGAACTTCATTTGACCCTCGAGGTGCTTGGCAGCAACGAGATCCTTGTACTCCTCCTTGCTCAGCTCGTCGAGAACGGCACCGACAAAGCGCCTGGCGTTCTCGGAGTTGGCCTTCATGTTGCCCATGACCATCTCGACGGTCACGCTCTCCTCGGATGAGTGCCAGCAGTCGTAGTCGGTGCTCATGCAAATCATCTGGTATGCGATCTCGGCCTCCTTTGCGAGCTTGGCTTCGGGGAGCGCGCTCATGTTGATGACACTGCCTCCCCATGAGCGGTACATGTGCGACTCAGCGCGGGTGCTGAACTGAGGTCCCTCCATGCAGATGACGGTACCCTTGTCGTGGAGGCGCACGCCGTCACCCTCCAGGCTGTGGCCGCACTGGCGCACAATCTTGGCGATGCCCTCGTCGAAGGGGTCGGCGAAACCGACGTGGCCGACCATACCGCCCTCGAAGAAGGTGAAGGGACGGATGCCCTTGGTGCGGTCGATGATCTGGTCGGGGATGACGAAGTCGCGGGGCTTGATCTCCTCCTGCAGAGAGCCTACGGCGCTGAAGGCGATGATGGTGCGGACACCGAGGCTACGGAGAGCGGCGATGTTGGCGCGGGCGGGCACCTCGTGAGGAGCGATCTCGTGGTGGAGACCATGGCGGGAGATGAAGGCGACGGGGATGGGCTTGCCGTCGGCAGAGGGCGAGGAGTGATGGAGGACGGCGATGGGAGAGGAGGGAGTGCCCCAGGGAGTGGTGACGTTGAGGGAGGCGACGGGAGTGAAGCCAGGGAGGGACTGGAGGCCGGTGCCACCGATCACCGCAATGGGGATGGGGCCTGGTTGTGTTGTTAGTCGAGCGATGTATGGATGTGAGAGCTGGAAGAGATGCATTGTATGGCATGATTCCAGGAACATTTACTACGCACCGTCGTAAGAATCAGCAATGTTGGCCATTTTGCGGAAGCCGATGTGTATGGATCGTCTGAGAGAGGCGGTGCGCGTGTATAGACGTGGGAGAAACATTCACTTGGACTATCGCTGATTACTGTTGACTTTCCTCTCGACTTTTCTGGCTGCCCCGCAACAAAAGTGACGCGATTGATGGCGACGGCGGGGGCTGGCACTACGCTTTGGGCATCACAATAATGGTTGTCTTGTTAGCAACAATACCACAATCGATCAACGAATCTTCCCGAACTTCAACGAGACAATCCCTAATGTATTGCAGTCGTCTCCGTGAAGACTAAAGGTACACTTCTTGTCGAACCGCCCAGCTGAGCAAACACACACAGCATACAACTTGGATGAGCATATGGCAGTGCGTAACGGCATTGATTGATCCATCTCAATGGCAGACTTCGATGTGCTTATGCCCGGGCTCGACGACCGTGGCGTATGCACTGCTGGAATGAACCCAGTCTCTGTATACCGTCTCGCTGGGAAGCAAAGTCGGCATTCGTACCTACACCTGATAGCACCAGCACGGCAGCCAATGAGATGTTCTGGGACGGATTCGCATTCTCCCGATCTCTGAACACGACTCTAGCCCCCCTGAACGCAAAGAAGTGAAGTCAGCCTCTTGCTTCGTCAGGATTCCAATGCTAGGTTGGAAGATTGAAGAATCTCCCGCCGCACACTATCTAGGGCTTTCATAGCCATTGATCCTATCAGACGTCGATGTTGGCTGGAGCCTGGAAGCGGGGACGGCGTCAAAAAACCATCCGAAAAGTCCGGTCCCAAGGGTTGTTCCTTCGAGGTCTCAGACCACTGTCAACCTCTCCCCTCAAGAATGCTTGCTTGGTAATGTAGAAGACTATCATCGAGATCTTCCTCTCCTGCGACTTATACGACTATCTGCTATTTTGTGCCACTGCTTGCCAGCTTCCGTTGCCAACACGTGAGATCAAGCATGGACAGCGTTCAGCGGCCGACAGCCAGCGGTGTCGGCATAAGTCGGACTGCGACCTCCGTCTCGAACTCTACTCGCAGCTGCATAACTTGTGCAAAGGCCAAAGCCAAATGCGTGAGAGAGCCTGGGAAACAGATATGCGAGAGATGTGCACGATTACACAAGGACTGTCAACGCAAGGAGCCTGTTCAAAGAAAACGGAAACCGGCGAAGCTCACGTGAGTCTCAACCTCCCCTCCATGCTGGTGCCCTCCTAGGGCGCTGTATTCCCCGTCCCATCGATCGAGCCGTACCTTGGCCACTGAGATGTGGTCTAATATATTTGCGGCCTTGTTATTGTTCAGTGCGCTGGGACTATCAGACGTAGCACGATGTTATACTCATCTTTGCCACTGGGATGCTGCAAATCTCTCCGGGGTGTAGAGTCTCCTTTCTTCAAACAGCATTCTATCCCATACCTCGCAGAATGACATAGAGTATATGCACAAGTCTGTCTCGACCTCCAGACTAACATGGTAGCAGACGTACAGCTCAACTCGAGAACCTTGAGAACAAGCTCCACAATCTTGTTCATGCCCTGTCGGCACAGCAAGCACAACAAACACAACAGTCTCAGCGGGAATCACAATCCGTCGACAACCATGGTCACCCATCGCCATCAACATCGAATGACGCCAGTGAGAGAGATGCTTCCGTTGTCGAGCAAATCAACACGACAATGCAATGCGATCGCACATTCAACAAACGCTCATACGACTGCCACGATCCATCAGAAACAGCATCGGCGGTCATCTCACCGCCGCTAAGCTTCCAGGCAACGCAGCCAACGAGCTCGGATTCATTGATGTCGCTGTCGGATGCATCGGTTCTGTTTTATCGCTACATGCGCCTAATGGCACCCTCAATGCCATTTGTTGTGATTCCCGATGGTACAGACCCGTGGGAGCTCGCCGAGCAGAAGCCTTTCCTGATGCAAGTCATCACCACAGTTGCATACTTCCATGATCTGCCCAAACAACAGGTCATGGTCAAGGACCTGATGCGGATAATCAGTGAAAAGCTGCTCATGCGGAATGAGAAGTCGTTGGAGGTCCTACAAGGCATTCTGGTACTGATCGCGTGGTACGTTCCCATTTGACTGCTATGTCGAAGCAAATCTAACGTTTCCAGGTATCACCCCCACCTCGTCTGGGCTCAACAGTCTGTACTTCTCCTCCACCTCGCAATGTCCCTTACTGCGGACCTCAACATCGATCGCTCGCCAGATACGTGCGAGAAGTTCAGATTGGTGCATCAGGGAAGTGGCAAGATTCCTAAACCGCCTCCATTTACCAACGATGAGCGTCGAGCCTTCTTGGGGACATACTACCTCACTTCAATGATGTCGACGTCCTTCAAGAAGCTCAGTGCTCTCAAATGGTCGTTATGGATGGTTGACTGCGTCGCGGTCCTCGAGAAAGATGCCGAGTTCGAAAGTGATGCATTCCTGGTGGCCTTGGTTCGCACACAACATCTCGCCGAAGATGTCGCTGGCATTGAAACGTTCGACGCGCCAGTGCGCTTCCTGGCCAATTCCTACCAGGCAGATCTCGACGCCATCATAACGCCTGCACTCTCGGGCAAACCTAAATTACTGCTCGAACAGCAAAAAGCCAGTGCGCATGTGGCGATCTGGGGACATGCTCTTACTGGCTTGGTCGACAATAAAACAAAACAACAGAGCAGCATGCTTCGCCAACGTCTTGATGCATTGTGGCGGTGCGTCGAGTCAATACGCGCGTATTTCGAGCTCTACCTCGCAATCCCACCACAAGATTTCCTCGTCCTGCCGTTCCAAGTCTTCGGACAATCAGTCCAAGCGTCTGTCACCCTGCTACGTCTCGCCACGCTCGAGTACGATGGCTGGGACCTCGCAGCATTACGCGAAGAGCTGAGCTATTCCGCCATCGTGGGCGAGTTCACGCGCAAATTCGAGCTCGTCGAAACGCTACCCGTAGATGGCATAGTCGTCAACAACGACTCCTTCACCAAATGGGCCTCGAAAACCCGCTGGATGAAAACCCTGTACGATTCGAGATATCCTCCCGACAACTCCTCACCAGCCGCTCCCATAGACGTCTCAGCGGGAGGTCGCCGCTGGCCAGATGACATTCCACAGGGTCAGAGCCAACCACAGAGCGTACTTGCCGATGCAACTCCTGTCAACAGTGTGCCCAACGCTCCATCGTATCCAACTCCTACGGACGATTGGACGGCGAGCATGACGAATCCGCAGAATGTGTTCACGTATTTCGACGAAGGGTTTTGGAGCTCGTTCAATTTTGACAATTTTGATCTCGGCGCGATGCCGGATGTTCAGATGGGTTGACAGCGAAGAGAGACGAGAAGGCGGGTGGTGGATCAATTTGAAAGGCGTTATGGGATATGCCAGAACACAGCATGGCCTCGGTATTAGGACAAAGTCCAGCAAAGGCGAAATGCAAACCCTACTCAATTCGCTTATCTCGCCGGATCTCGAAACGCCATAAGGTCAAGGGTACAAGGCAGATCCTCGAGGATCAATGAGAAGACTACGTTGTTCACCAAAAACTTCCATCCCGCCAGCGGCGAAAGGATGGACGGCGCATGGGCGGTTCCGGGACTAATCGGGTCGCACAACCCAATTCGTAAAACACAACAAGAACGACAAAGTATGTATCAAACGCTTAGCTCTCTTTCGCCTATGCATCTGTCGCTTGACGTACGCAGGACCAGATGCGGGAATCGAGACGTACGCAACCGCTGCAGCAAGAATCTCAGACAATTTCGCCGTGGTATAAATGGACATCAGGGTCAAGAGGGCCAGGGCACTGTCGAGTACGATACCGGCGGAGAGTTCAGAATTGTAGGCATCGAGCATGAGCTGCTCATGTCTGACCAGGGAGTGAGCCAGGAATATGGATGTGATCAGCACATATATCACTGTAGACGAAAGTGGCTGAGCCACTGGTGATGGGAAAAGGACTTTACAAAAGCAGTATCATAGCCTTGTACTCCAGACTACAACGGTATCACTTTGCTAGTCAGAGGGTTCCCGAGTGAGATGGAAATATAGTGAAAGGTCAAAAGACGGACGAGATGACAAGCTGCCACCGCCACCTCGTCAGCCTCCGCGCGGCAGGAGAGACACAGACTTGACAGATCAACAGTCAACAACATCATGCTTGCGACACAGCTGCTCGACTCAGTTTCAGTCCAAGTTATCGAGTCGCCCACACAAACATCATCAAGGCACCAGACTTTGATTCCATCCGAGGTAACTCTCGCCGCGTCGAAGAGCACGCCCAGTCGCCAAGTCCCTCGCTCCTGTTTCCCCCCGCCGCCTCTTGTCTTGAGGCCTCTCTCATGAGCCTATGACCTTCCGTAAGAAGCTGCATACTATCGTGGCAGTGCAGAAACGCAAGGTTGGCCATATACTTGGCCGGTCTTGATCCACTCCGATGGCATCTCTCGGCTGATATGGCTCTGCTTCTACGAAGATATACCTTCAACCTGCATGTCTTGACCTGGCCAATGGCGCCAAGTCTGTAATACCAAGTAAAGTCACCGGACAAGATGTAGGATACTGTGGGTTCTGAGGGCTTTCTATTCTGCTATTTCAGGCTGTTGTTCCCAGCCATGAACAACACAGAGATACCAGATTAAACTCCCATTGGAATTCCGCAAGTATGATTGCCTCTCTTCCAGTACTGCTTCTAGGCGCGGCTGGTGCATTCGCTCAGCTGCAGTATGGCAACAATGAGCGTGTCACGACCAAGGACAGTGCTGCCGTCGCTGAGGCATTTCCTGAGGTCGAAGGGATAGAACTGCTGTCGCCGGCTTTTTTGAACCCCAAATCGACACCGCCTGGCTGGGAGAATGGCACGGAAGGACCAACTTCTCTTACCGAGATGGGTATGATTTGTTTGAACATTGTTGACATCAACGCTAATGCGTCCCAGACTACTTCTATCGAACTATCGCGGAACGCCGTAGTTGGCTGACTTACCGAGCGGCCGATTTTTTGTCGGAAGAAGGCCGCCCGATCCCATACCTTTTCCTGTCTGCCCCTTCGCAGGCGACCAGTAACGCCACGAAGCTGAGAGTCTATATCCAAGCCTCGATACACGGCGACGAGCCTGCAGCAGATCAAGCTGTGATGGCCTTGATCGGCAAAATGGATGCCAACGAAACGTGGACCGCGTCTCTTCTCGAGAAGATGGACATCAAGATCCTCCCACGCTACAATGTCGATGGTGTTCACTACTTCCAACGCCAGCTGGCATCCAACTATGACCCAAACCGTGATCTCAACAAGTTCGACCGCAAACAAACCAGGGATATCAGGCGCGAATTCATCAACTTCAACCCGCATCTCTGCATGGATCTTCACGAATTCAGAGGCCCTGCCTTGTACGGAGGTGAATGGCAACACGGCAACGATGGTCTGATCTACGCCTCTTATAACCTCAACATCCACGAGGACATCCGCTCGGCCCAAGATGAGATCTTCATACCTGTCATGGACGAGTATCTCTCCTCACACGGTCTTCGCTGGGGCCCATACGTCGTAGGCTCAACATCCGACGAGCCCGGCACACGCATCCAGTTCTCCGAAGTCCTCTCCGAAGCCAAATACGCCCACTTCGGCTTCGGCATGACCCAAGCTCTATCCTTCCTCTTCGAAATGCGCGGCATCAGTCTCGTCAACCAGCACTTCCAACGCCGCACCGCCACCGCTCTCTTGAAGCTAGAAGCGACTCTCGACACCGCGCGCGACCGCGCCCAGGAGGTCTACGATCTCGTCGAGTCCGCTCGCGAGGAGTTCATCGGGTCGACCGCCGACGTCGTCATCACCGAGCGCACGACTCCCGAAGAGCGCCTCTTCACAATGGTGCACACGCAGAACGGCTCCGTGGTCGACGTACCAGTGGACTACAACCACTCCAACCCGGCCGTCGCAAACCTCACACGCGCCCGTCCAGAAGCCTACCTTGTTCCCCGCACGTGGGTTGATATCGTCGATCTCCTCGAGTTGCAAGGCCTGGAAGTGCAGACGCTCGAGCGGGAATTCCACGGCACGGTCGAGTCGCTCAATATCACGTCGAGCGAACTCGCGGGCGAGCTTTACGAGGGGCGGGTGTTGAACACGGTGACTACGGAGGCGAATAATAAGGAAGTGAGCCTGCCGGCGGGTAGTTTCTTGATCAGCACGAGGCAGCAGAATGCGGCGTTGGCGTTTGCATCGCTGGAGCCAGAGAATGTGGACTCTTTCGTGAGCTGGGGCATCATCCCCATGCAAGTGGCGTGGGAATATCCGGTGTTCCGGGTGCTGGAGTAAGATATATTGCTCGTGAGATCGAAGGACTCATCGATGTGTCGTTTCCGAATCGAGAAGCTCGGGTTTTTGCAAGCTTGATATATCACACCCCACGAACCCCCCCCATGGAACACAACCATTAGCGAATTAACAACTTCGCTATAATCCCCAATGGTCTAGTGGCTATGATTTCCGCTTGTCATTAACACCGACAAGTCGCGGGAGACCAGGGTTCGATTCCCTGTTGAGGAGCATTTCATGATATATGACAGTTCTTCAATGTCAACAAAGTCTTCCGGTGCTGGCTCACCAGCATCGTCCAAATTTTCTTTTTTTTTTCCCTATTCGCTTCTCTGTCAATATCATCGGTGGTGTCCTTATAAGGATTTGCCTGTCCCCCGTCTGCTGTGCTTTGCGGCTTCATTGTTTTGGATCCGAGACGCTGTGCCGTTTGGGACGAACGACATGGCATGACAGATTGCGGTTGGCAGCTTTGATCGTTCAGGAGTGAGTGGGACGCCTCGTCCTTTGTCCAGGGAGTAGCAGGGGTGCGCAAACCACATTCACCACGTTTCGAGTCAACGTGGACGATTGGCGCCGACTCACAGCGAAAACAGATCGTCTACAACTCCGCGATTCGCCAAAGGTATCATGGCGCAACTGCAGACGGAGATTTCCTGGTTTCTATGATATACCCAATAGCTCTCGCAACGCACGTGAACAGTGTGAATGTAGTAGGCGGTGGCTTGATATCTTTGTTCATGAAGTTGTTTGTAAATACGCGACAAGGAGTTGGTCATTGTTCAACTCCAGGCTCGAGTTCGACCATCCGATCTAGTCGTACGCCTTTTCCTTAGCGCCATAGGCTGTCATACAGTTCACCGCCGAGACAGCATCCAGTGCTAGTCATGCTACTGTCACTGACACCTCTATCCCATCCCAAGTATCGTACTCATCGCTCGAAAGTTATCGTCGCTGGTGAAAGTGAACCCAACCCTAACCCTCGACGAGACAGCCACACGCGAACACGAAACATGAACGTGAACTGCAGATGGAGATGCATTATTGAAAGCCTCGACTGATGTATGCACGTACATACGTGTAATTTCCTGCTTACTTTCTGCTAAGAATCGTTTCTCGGGGGCGAAAGTGGCGGGAGTGGTTTAATACGACAGAAACACAATAGTACGTTCCACGAAGTCCAGCGCCTGCATGCAAGGAGTCTAAAGAAACGACCTGAGTACAGGCACATTGCATCATGAAGCAGGCGAGCCCAGCGAGGTCGTAGAAATCAAAATATCAGAGAGTGGTTGTTCTCACATGCAAGCACGAGGTATGCAGTCGAGCACGGCTTCTAGACAGAACACATGTCAGTGCCTCTGCCGACCACAGGTCGACAGAATTATGCACGACAGGCTGAGGAGAAGGCATCCGCAAGGCAGATAGGACATTTCACCGCGAGAAACCAAGTCGAAGAGGGGCAAGATGATGTGTCACCTATACTAAGATCAGTATTGCTCAAAGACGAGACGATTAATGAGGACATGGAGAGTTGTAGAGATCGATGATGTGATAGCTGTACAAAACGCTTAGCCGATGTTTAAACTCCTTAAGGGTATAAGAGTACTTCTCCAGATGCACGCGATTATACCGCGGCTTCCGTGCATTTCGCGAGCACTCGTCTGGTCCTGAGCCGCCGGGTACTCCAAGGCACCTCGCGCCTGCCGCTGTCCATATATGGGCAGTGTTGCTTCACCGTCCTGCACGGATACGGCTCCTTTCCGATTCATCAAGACCATGCGCACCACGCGCAAAGTGTTGCGCGCGTATCTCACTCGTCATCATCGCGCGCGTATTTGCCAGCAGTGTTTCCCCACTTGGAGCGCGACTGGTCTTTTTGCATGGGCTTTCCAGATCCCACAACACCGACCTTGGCGTTCGGCGCATCTGGTGTCCTGAACATGGACTCCTTGTGCTTGGTGGCAGAAATGGCGGTCTTCTTCGGGCCGTTCTGCATGAAACTCTGCCAGTTGGCCTTCTTGTTCTCCATCACCTTTCCGCCCTTCAACTTCTTCTTCTCCGGCTGCATGCGAGTGGGACCGTCGCTGACCATGCTGGGCTCTTTCCGTTGAATTGCCGATTTGTCGACGACCGGAGCTGCTGTGATGACGGTGCTGTTCGAATCGTGGTTCGGTGTGGAGACGACTGGGGGTGTGGGAATAAAAGCTGAGGGTGCGCCGTCTGCCTTGCGTTTCTTGCCGGGCATTGCGCGGACCTCGTATTTGCGCTTGGTTTCGGTGGAATTGTCGATCTTGAAGCAGACGGTGTAGACTGGGTCAGCGGAACTGCCAGTCTTGGTGATGACAGTGGCCTCGTAGAACTGCTTGTCGCCGCTCCATTTGGCTAGGACAAGATCTTTGACGTTGAACACAGTGGGCGCATCATCTGCTGGCGGTGGCGGTGGAGGCACATCGTCTGAGGGCTTGTTGTACTTGGGGTGCTTGGTCGGATCCCACTTTGGCGGCGGCGGCGCGTCGTCCTGAGCGGTAGACTTGGCTGCGGCGATGCGTTTGTTGATCGAAGCGATCTCGGCCAGAGCGCTGGCCCTCTCGGTCAGAGTCTCTGCATCGTCCGGAGCGAGGGTGAGGAGTTCGTCGTAGGAAGCAAGAAGCTCCTTGTGCGAGGCGAGTTCCTCGAGGAGTGCGTCGATGTTTTCGGATGGGCTCATTGTGACTTTAGTAGCCGTCTTGAACGTGAGTGAGGCTGATGGTAGGTACGTTACGCTGCTTGGGGTGCTTCAGTGGTGGTGGTGTTGCAGAGGGTTGTCGGCAATATCAGTGGTCGCAGAAGCGCGTGACGGGCACGATCGCGTGTCGAGTCGCGTGGGTGCTATCGAGATGATGATGTGGGGTGATGTCTCGTCTGGAAGGGCGACTGCTGTGTGTGGTTAGGTGTTGGAGGAGGTGCGGAACGCGGAATGGAGAAAGTACGGAGCAAGCCGGCGGGGTGACGAGTTGGGCAAGAGCGAGCGGAGATCACGTTGACCTGCAACGAACAAGCTTTCGCGTGACTTCATCTCTCTCCACCCGCGAGCTGCGCTCCTCGCTCGCTCCGCCCTACGGCATACAGCAGTAGCGAGAGTAGGCAGGCATGAAGACGATGCAGGCGGAGCGGAGGAAGTCTCGATGGCGACGGGGCGGTGAGATGGGCAGCGGAGGCCTGACTCGCAATAGGCTCGGATACGGCTAGAGACAGAGAACGGGCTGTGGTGGGAGCCTGGCGCATGGAAGGCTCTCGCGCTTCTGCAGGCAGGCTGAGGCAGGCTGAGGCAGGCTGCTTATCAAGCAAGCACCTCGCAGACAGCCCCGCGAACCAGAGGCCAATCGCAGCAGTCGAGGCCCGCCAACCGCGGTTCTAGTGCAGAAAACCATTCCAGGCCCTACCGCAGGATCTCTGCGTGGACCCTCGTTCACCACCAGAGGCTCAGAGGCACTTCTACCGCCGGCGACCAGAGCTGCTGCTCTGACACACGCCCGACTTGCCCTCGCCAGCCTCTAGCCTGCAGCAGGAAACGCGTCAGGTCAATCGCCGTCGCAGCACTGCAGCCTCCTCCTCCCGACATCCTCTTCCACCACCACCGCCGCTCCGCCCCGGCGACATCTCCCTTCCACTGCACCACCACCCTCTTCCATACCCTAACGCCCGCACGTGGTCCGCAGTCGCGCATTCGCACACAGGTGAGCGCACCCGTCTCCGCCTCTAGATCCGCATCCGCCTGCACTCGCCCAGACCCCCGCCGTAATAATCGTCTCACTCTTCCACTCTTCCACTGGGGCTGAGTCCACCTTGCCTCTCTTTCTCTCTCTCTCTCACACTCGTGCTTTGTCCTTCCGCTCCAGACTCGTTCTCTCACCCCCTCATTGCACCGACGTCGATTCGCAAACCCTCCACCATCGATTGCCGACGCTGATGACCTCACTCAGCCACAGCGCCCGCCACGACCACCACCAGCACCACCACCTCGACTGCTGCACCCCAATAGTCAATGGCCAGTCAGCAGGCCGACTCTAGCCAGCATCTCAATCCATACCTTTCACCCAACCAGCAAGATCTTCTCCTCGCTGCTCTCAACTCGCAAGCAGCCAAGAAAACCCGCGCAAAAGCTGCGCTCGGAAATACCGGCTTAGAAATCACTACCTCCGACGCTTCGCAACCACACTCCTCCACCACAATGAGCGGCAGCGCCGTCTTTCAGAGCCCCGCCAACATGGACGGCTTCAACCCAGACTTCACACCCGACCTCGATTATTTAGACGGTGACGGCAGCTTCGACTTCGACAATGCCGATCTTGGTGGCGAGATGATCGGCGGCATTCCTGGACTGGACGCCGACGGAAACCCGGAGCAACATGATAAGCGCAAAAACTCAGACGACGATGGCTCGCTTGAAGAAGGCGATGCGAAGAGGCAGGAAGTTGGAGAGGGCGAAAAGGGCTCGAAGAAGCCAGGCAGGAAGCCACTCACAAATGAGCCGACCACGGTAAGCATGCACTTCTTGCTTTCACGATGATATTTTCCTTTCATTCTTCTTGCGAGGGAGCGACGAACCTGCATTCTTGCATGCATCGCATGGTCATTCACTTGCACAATCTCTTTATTATTCGACAGAAATCGGCCGCTGACTTTCCACTCAGAAACGCAAAGCGCAGAACCGCGCTGCGCAACGCGCGTTCCGTGAGCGCAAGGAGAAGCACTTGAAGGATCTAGAGACCAAAGTCACTGAACTAGCCAAAGCCCGGGAAGCCGACCAGCATGAGAATGGTCTGTTAAAAGCACAGGTCGACCGGCTACAGAGCGAGCTCAAAGACTACAGGAAACGACTTTCTCTCAATGGCTCCGCTGGCCGGGGTTCGCCACCATCATCCACCTACGGCAGCCAGTCAAGATCCAATACTGGATCGATCAATGGTCAGAACAACTTCCAGTTCGACTTCCCTAAATTTGGTGGCCTACCAAGCAGCCAATTCCTCCCGAACGTTCCACAGAGCGGTAGCGCGAACAACAGTGACCGTGGTAGTGCCACGCCACCTATCAAGCAACAATCGCCCGGTGCAAACATCAACTACGGCACCTCTGCTCAGCAGCCCGTCCTCAGCCGCGCCAATAGCGCTGGCACTGGTCTTAGTCCGAACAGCCTGCAAAGTGGCGGGTCCAACACTGGCAGTCCTGCCAACTCTGCGAACTTGAACAACGCCGCGACGTACAACTTCGCTCCCTACAGCACGAACGACAACATGCACGGCTTCGCCACAACTCTGCCGCAAATGGGTGGTGGTGGTAACGACCCATTCGGCGACCTTTTCAGCCCTAGTATCCTCAAGACTGTCAATCAGTCAGGCAACAGCTACTTTAACACCAACCAGCAAAATGCCAATGCACCAGTCACCAGCGTTAACAACGGCGGTGACAGCACAGCTGGCATTCCTGACAACCGGGTCTTCCGATTCAACAGCACAAGCAACACCAGTGATAGTGCTTCGCCAAGTGCAAGCTCTCTTTCTCAGTGGAACGCAAACGGAACCGCAAACAGCTCCTGTGGTACCTCGCCGGAACCCTCACACGAGAGCCCGCACAACAAAGACAAGCCAAACGATACGTACGAGAAGTCAAGCCTCCAAAACACGTACAACGTCAACTCGGCTGCAAACACGAACAACGCGTTCATGTCCAACCAGTACTCCAACAACAACAACTTCGGCGCTTTCGACCTGAGCAACTCCAACCCGGCCTACAATGTGCCACAGCTGGACTCTTTCGACCCCGTCCTCTTCGGAGACTACAGGGACACCAGCCAAGACAACATGTTTGGTGGTGCCGACTTCAGCAACGACTTCTTCAATGATGCTCTTAACCAATCAGGACCCATCGACTACTCGTCGCCAAGCAACTTATTCGGCATTCTACAAAACCTTCCACAGCCCAGTCCGCAGGTCTCAAACAACCCTGCGCCTAGTCGCAATCTCATGGCTGAGATGGATAAGACTAGGGACGGTGGAGACGATGACTACGGTCTTCCCGCTTCGCTGCAACAAAACCCTCCATCACAACAGACGACCGCCACCAAGAAGGACAGCACAGGCAAGCTCATCAGCTGCAACAACATTTGGTATGCCTCTCCTTGTCTTGCACCATACCTCGCCCCGTACCAGAATACTAAAATACTAACAACCGAAACAGGACCCAACTGCAGTCCAACCCCGACTTCCAAGACGGCAAGTTCGACCTCGACGGCTTGTGTTCCGAGCTCCGCGCAAAGGCTCGCTGCTCAGAATCCGGCGTCATGGTCGACCAAGACCACGTCGACAAGGCGCTCAAGAAACTCGGCAAGTCGAAGGCGGAAAACGACAGGGACAACGCTGGTCCGCCCGAGCCCGAGACTCAGGGTCACATCATGTTCGAGCAGGACAGCTGGGACAACGTGCTCAAGAAGTTGGGCGGTGGCGCGGCTAGAACATGATGCCCGCGCTCTTGATACGAAAAAGAAAACATCACGACTTGTACGTTTGCGAGAAGAGGATCTGGGAGGCTGAGGCGTATATGGTGCACCAGCAGGAAGCCACTGGCAAAGTCTGTCTTTTTCTTGAGGGTTTTGCGGTCAGTCAGCTCGCTTTCCGCTGGCCATGTAACAAAGAGGGACAGGAAAATTGTGGCGGCCACTTGCTCCTACCTTTTTCTTTCAAGGTCGTTCTATTCACTCGTTTTGGGAGGACACCGAAGTGTGTGTGTGGTTTTGCGCTCAGTCGTCTTAGTGGCCTGAGCGAGTGGCGCGAGGTTGGTATATCCCAAGGCTCAAAGGCGTTTTTGCTTGTTGTGATTTTTGAGTGTCAGTTTAGATTCAAACGAGACAAACGCTTCCCAACTCTCTCTCTGTCTCTTCTCTCGTACATGTCATCACTCAACCTCTCGCGTGTTTTTTTTTTAACTTTATTTTATGTTTTTCCTCTATTGGTACACGCAAATCACGACGCCTGCAATGCGGGCTCGTCCACAGAGGTGGGAATGAATGGATCGAATCGGGCCCGTTTTCGACAGCCAGCTTTTCATCTCCCATCACTCCATTTCCTCCCCTCCTCCACCCGCCCCTATCCCTCGCCGCCCCCACTCCCCATCAAGCAGTTCCAAACCCAACACCGCCAAACTCCAACGCAATCCCCAGTTTCCGCTCCAGCGCCTCCTCGTCTCTGTACCGCGGCAGGTAGAGCGTGCCGAAACACGTCGAGCTCGTGGGCAGCATCTGCACGTCGTCTTCTTCCTCCCCTCTTCCTGCTCCTCCCGCTTCTCCTTCTATCTCCGCGTCCACATTCAAAGTACCCCACCCGCCCTGCCCACCACCAGCGCCGCCGCCGCCGCCGCCGCCAAATTCACCCTGCGCTACTTGCCCAGCGAACCCGCCCGGCGCACCAAACCCACCCTGTCCACCGCCACCGTGCCCACCACTCCTCTGCACCCGAAACACCAACCCCCCGGCCCCAGCCACAACCGGCACCCTCTCCGCCGCCGTCACGAACCTCAGCAGGGCAACCCGCTTCTCGTTCGGCCAGCGCTCGAGGATCGTCCAGAACGCCTGGATGTAAGGATCATCGGCGGAGTAGTCTTTGTACTGCGTTGCGCGGCGCAGGGCCGGGAGGTCGAGATTGGGCCCGGCGCCTTGGAGGGACAGGGAGAGGGTTGGTGGTGTGAAGGGGGAGAGCGTGTGGGGTGGGAGGAGGGCGTGGAAGCCTTTTTTGAAGGACTGGAGTTGGGGGAGGATGGAGAGGGTTGTGAGCCAGAGGGTGTAGTCGGTTATGTAGGAGGGGGTGGTGGAGGGGGTTAGAGCATCGCTCGAGGGTTCTTGTTCTTGTCCTTGGTCGAGTTGGTTGGTGTCGGTTGGGGGGTCCGTTTGTGTTTCTGCTGCGATGGTGGGCGCTTTGCCTTTTCGTTTTTCTGCTTGCATGATGGCTCTTGCGCGGTTGACGTGGTTCGACAAGGCTTTGAGTTGGTCTTCTGTTGCCGTGTTTGCGGCGACTTGTGCCATGAGGTTCTTCAGTTTCGGGTCCGATTCCGCGAGAGTGGTGAGCGTGTTCAAGACAAGCGGCTGTTCAGCCTGAGCGGCGTCCGGCGGCATCTTGTGTGACGCGGTCGAATCAGGAGTGGAGACGCCGTCGTCCACAGAAGTCTGCGCGCCGGATCGTGGAGCATGGATAGACCAGCCAGGCCATTGGTGGTCTGAAGGTTGGTATGGGTTGGTAGAAGCTGCCGAAGCTCCTGATTCGATGCGTGACATTTCCTCGACGGACAAGTCTAGAGCAGCACGCTTGCCGGAAGCATACTCCTCACTTTGAGTGCGGAGACGATCGATGGCGCTGCGATTGATGCTCATGCGTAGGCCATTCGCTTCGAGCGGGAAGACATATTCTAAACCTTCGTATGCGCCTTCTTTTATACTTTGCAGCGAGCGCGCGATGTCCGGCCAGCCGTCTTGGATGTCTCGAAGTTCAGTGCAAGGGATGTCGAGGAGGTGCTTATAAAGAGCGAGAGGGAAGTTGACAGGGATTGTGATGCCGTTATATGCCGCGAGAGCCACGAGCAGCCCGAAAAGCTCGAACATGTAGAGCGGCTGCAGGCTGCCAGGGCGGAAGTACGAGAGACCTGTAATGGGATCTGTGGTGAACATGGCTGGTCGATGTCAGCATCTGCAAGTTTACGGAGGTCAAGAATGCCTTCTTACCAACATCCTCCGAAAAAATGGCCTTGCAGATCAAATTGAAGAACTCGATCTGTACGCCTCCCAGATCTTGTCCGACCTCGTGGCCCTCCATCTCGCCCAAGCGTACCCTCAAGGGTCGCAGTAATTCGCACTTCCTGCGCTGCCACAGCTGATCGAAAGCGTCTTCTAATATACAGCCGCGACGGACAGTCAACAGCAGGTAGAACTCGCGCAAATGCTGCGTCTCGGGCGCACGATTGTCCCATTCAAGACTAGCTGTGTCGCTGCTGGCAATGTAGCGGTCGAATAGCTCTTCGTTTGTGTGGGATAACTTGTGTGCTTCTCTGTTGCGGTGTCAGTAACGCTACATGTGCTGGCAGGTGGAAGTTCTCCAGTATGGCATACCTCATGCGTAGGTGGTTGAGCATCCGAAAATTCATTAACATCTGACCATCCGAGTACAAGAACGGGAACGACAACAGGTGCCTCGATTTAGTCGTCACAGGAGGGTCATGAGTCATCCAGCTGCGCAGCAACTCGGCGGCGTTAATCCTCTTATAGATGTATGGCAAGATGTTAGCGTCCGAAGTCTTGTCGGGATTCGAGCGGTCCCAGATCCCCTGTTGCATTTCGAGGAGTTCCAGAGCGCCACAAGCAATGGTTCCGCGTCTTACTACGGGCTTGCCGTCCCAGTGTTTGAGGAAAGCTTTCTTGAACCAGAGAGGGTATGGCCACGGTATCCATGACTCCTGCTTTGCAGCGCTTTGTGAGCGGGCGATGCGGGTTACACGGTCAATGAGCAAGCTGATGATGGTCCCACGAGCTGTGCTCTCAGGACTCGCTTGCCGAAACTTGGCGGTGATGTCTTCCACTTGCGTGCGAAGAGCAATGACTTTGCAAATCTGTGCACACAAGGAGATATAAGGTTCGTATGAGAAGATCTCTAGCAGCTGGACCAGGCCAGAATGATCCTTGTCCGAGTCCAGCGTTGATGAAGGTAAGATTCGGCCACTATTGATGTGATGCGCCAATGACTGCCATGTGGCGGAACTGCTCTCCTTAGGTAGCAATTCGTAGAACAGTTCAAGCGCTGTAGCAATGGTGTTGGCGACCTCTTGATTTGATACGAAACTGGGATTTGATGAGCCTGATGGGAGGAAAGGAGGTTCGCACTGCGATTGTAATACTCTGGTGATCGCCGCTGCTTTGTGTGATGTCGAGTCCTCTTGTTTGGGTTTGAGATGTGCATCCCCCTTGGCGAGATGGCTGATACATGAAGTGTCTGCTAGCCGTTGGATGAAGGAAGACGGATCTTGCGGTCCTTCATCGCGTGCATGATCGACGGTTTGGGCGTCGAGCTGGTGATACCTGCAGATATAAGCCTCACAATTGGGTCGACCCAACAGGTCGAGAGCAAGAATCCTAGCAGAGCGCGGTGTGTAATTGCGTGTAGGAACCGGAGTCGTGTTGCGCAGTCCCGTGATACAGTATTGTGATTTACAGTCCGCATGCCCGCATCCATAAAGGAGTTGTGCAACTAGCCTGTCGGGTATCAGCTATTGTGTCGCACGAGTGAACAAGACTTCATACCGTTGCATCAGGTCTTCGACAGACGAAACTTGTCTTCTGTATGCCTGATCATAGGATTGCATTATGTGAGTCCAGTCCGGATGCACAGTCTTGTTGTCTGATGTGGATGGGTTGATGCCATCAGTGTCAGAGGCGGGCTCGGCGGCTGGCGTGGTAGCGGCATCCATAGCGAGTTGATGCATTAGTATTTGATGGCAAGGGATATTTGATAGAAAGTAGGCGGGTCTCAGTCGAGATCGTCCATGGTGTAACGATAGTCCGAGTGCTGTCTGGCGTTTTTCAGCGACCAAAACAAAAGTGCCTGGATTTCGACGACACCAGCGCAAGTGCAACCGGGGATACGTGTTTGCCCAGCTTGTCTACTCCCAAGTATCGCGATGGTGATTTGGTACAAGTGCAGGTGCTGTTGCGATGTCGAGCTCTTGCTCACGTGCTCTCGAGAGTAACGATGATTCGAAATGGCCAATCAACGCCGGCGTCACCGAGTCAATGCCTTGGGCACACTCGAGAGACAGAAAAGATGCTCCTCTACCAATTGGGCGTGCTCGCGAGCCAGCATCAATCTGCAAGTGAGACCATGGAAAGGAACATCACACATGCTGATCCCAGACATTCTAGTATGAATCGAGATTGAAACCAGGCCGCAACTCTCATTCCTTACCATACGATGCCAGCCACCTCTTCCGCCATGACATAGCACTCGGCGCTGGTGTGGATGGATTTCTCCGCCTTGCGTGGCCCAGCGCAGCAGCGTCAGGCGAAAATTGTATGGCGACGCCCGATCTTCTTCTGGCTTGAGCCCCGCATCAAAAAGACCAGAGACGCCCGCCCAACCCACTCATACCGCTGCAGCCAGCCAGCCAGCCAGCAAGAACTCGCCTCTTTCCTGCGCACCGCTGTAATTACAACACACCACCCTCCCTCTCCACCCCTCACACACTCGCCCAGAATGGCCAGCGGCGCCCCCGACAGCTGGGAAGACGAGGATCTGTCTCAGCAGACCCAACAAAACCTGAACCTAAGCAACCAGCAGCAGCAGCAGCAGCAGCAGCCTCGCGCCCAACCGAACACCTTCGTCCCCGGCGCCAGCACCTTCACGCCAGGCGCTTCCTCTTTCACACCCGGCGCTGCCTCTTTCCAGCCCGGCAACTTTGGCCAGTACGGCGGTGGATACGGCCAGCAATACGGCGGCTACCAGCAGCAGTACAACAACCAGTACCAGCAATATGCCCAGCAAGGATATGGCCAGCAGTACAACCAGGGATACGCCCAACAAGGCTATGGCCAGCAGTACCAGCAACCTCAGCAGTCATACGTCCCTCCTCAACAGCGCCAGGCCGCGCCCATGATCGCCAAGCGCGGCGAGGCTCTTCCCACCACTTCTCAGCAAAAGCCTGCGGCAGCTCCCAAGCCCGCAGGCGCTGCTCCCGTCAAGACCCTCTCTCTGAGCGCCGCCGACACTGGCGCAAAGGCGCCCGTCAAGACCCTCTCCCTGAGCGCTGCCGACACTGGCGCCAGCGCGCCCAAGACTGAGACCGTTGGCGGCACCAAGGTCCTCTCCCTCGGAATTCCTGCTGCAGCTCCTTCTGCCAAGGAAAAGGCCAACCCGGAAGTCCCAGGCGCTGGCAAGGCAGTCGCAGCGGCCAAGGCGGTCGAGAAGACCGAGGCGAGCGGTAACACCTCTCCCACCTCTGGTCGCTCATCGCCAGTGCCCTCCAAGACAGCAAAGAAGGCAGAGGAGAAGGCAGAGGCCAGGAAGGCCGATCTGGTTGCACAGGAGCAGGCCGCTGAGGTTGAAGATGAGGTCCTCGAGGAAATCTACGGCAAGGAGCACGTCAACGTCATTTTCCTGGGTCACGTCGATGCCGGTAAGAGTACTCTCGGTGGTAGCATTCTCTACGCGACTGGCATGGTCGACGAGCGAACAATGGACAAGTACAAGAGAGAATCCAAGGAGTTGGGCAGAGAGACATGGTACCTCTCTTGGGCGCTCGACCAGACCAAGGAGGAACGCTCCAAGGGTAAGACCGTCGAGGTCGGAAGAGGTTTCTTCGAGACCGAGAAGCGCCGTTACTCCATTCTCGACGCCCCCGGTCACAAGACCTACGTCCCCAACATGGTGTCTGGTGCTTCCCAGGCCGATGTTGGCGTTCTCGTCATCTCTGCCCGTAAGGGTGAGTACGAGACTGGTTTCGAGAAGGGCGGCCAGACCCGTGAGCACGCTGTCCTCGCAAAGACGCAGGGTATCAACAAGCTCATCGTCGTTGTCAACAAGATGGACGATGCGACTGTCGAGTGGTCCGAGACCCGTTACAAGGAGTGTCTGGCTAAGCTCACCGTCTTCTTGAAGGGTCTGGGATACAACCCCAAGACTGACCTCACATTCATGCCCGTCGCTGCTCAGACAACCCAGAACATCAAGACCCGCATCTCCAAGGAGATTGCCCCCTGGTACGATGGACCTTCCCTTCTCGAGCACCTCGACAACATGCAGACACTGGAGCGCAAGCTCAACGCACCTTTCATGATGCCCATTGCCGCCAAGTACCGTGACTTGGGAACCATGATCGAGGGCAAGATCGAGGCCGGTGTGATCAGGAAGGACGCCAAGTACATCATGATGCCCAGCAAGGCCGAGATCACCATCTCCGCCCTGTTCGGTGAAACCGAAGACGAGATCCAGATGGCCACATGTGGTGAGCAAGTCCGCATCCGTATCAAGGGTGCTGAAGAAGAAGACATCATGCCCGGTTTCGTGCTCTGCTCGCCCAAGCGCCCCGTGCACTGTGTCACCGCCTTCGAGGCCCAGATCCGCCTCCTCGAGCTCAAGTCTATCCTCTCAGCCGGTTTCAACTGCGTGCTGCACGTCCACTCCGCCACCGAAGAAGTCACCTTCGCCGCCCTTCTGCACAAGCTCGAGCCCAAGACCAACCGCAAGAGCAAGAAGCCTCCCGGATTCGCCAAGCAGGGCATGAACATCATCGCTCGCCTCGAGATCACTGGAGCCGTTAGCAACGTCTGTGTTGAGCGTTTCGAGGACTATCCCCAGATGGGCCGCTTCACCCTCCGTGACCAGGGTCAGACCATTGCCATTGGCAAGATCACCAGGCTGATTACCGACCCCGTGGGTGAGGCTAAGGCTGCTGATGCTAAGGCTGAGGCCGAGGCTATCGCTGCTTAAATTGGATATTGATGCTTGTCCTTTCTTGCGTGGGGAAGTGAGATCTGATGGAACAGAGAGTCGAAGAGGCGTGCTCTTAGCTCTTGTCTCTGGGACTCCTTTTCGAAAATGATTGGCATGATGATGACAGGACCTTGAATGCATAGAGAAATATTTGTTTCCTTTTAGGCGGAAGACTTCAATACAAAAATTTCCAAACGTTTACGTATGTTGGTCGAGTATCAATACCTCATTTGATCTACCTGACAGCTTTGGGTTTTCCAGTCTACCCTCAACTAAGCTCTTCGACGAACAATCTCCATTGTATATAAGCATCTTTCCCACACAAAAAGAGTGACGGATAACCAGGACCCGCGGATGACTTTTTGCCGTCTTTGCCGGTCTGCGCAGGCGAAAAGTCGAAAGCTTATTCGCCCGTTTCCCGATGATGATACCGCCTCTTTCTTCATGCAAGACTTAGACTCAGAAAATGAGTGGGTCTTTTCTTCTTACTGACCTATCTCTACTGTACCGCTCTGCTCGATCATTACGAAAACAATTCCCAGAACTTTGGATCATACGGCATTTTGCTCGCACTACTGCCTCGAACGCTCGGATGCAGACTTGTGGCGCATCGACGACTTGACTGGACGAACGCCGAGATCGCTCGCAACTCAACGGCCGCCCAGATTCTTGGGCTGACATATCTACTGTATCTCTCTCTTCCTGTGAAGAAACGGCTGCATGAGCGACGATCACAATGCTGGGGGCGTGTCGCATTCGGCGCGATCTTCCATCTCGAAAGTAGACGGCTCTGTTAGCTCTTCGCTGCCGCACGATTCTTTCGAGGAGCAGAGAGTCTATACCGGGCTCGGAGATAAGAAGGTCCGAAGACGCCATGGTGGTGGCGAGGACGAGTTCGACGATAATGACGACGACGTCAGTGACCACGACCACCAGGAGCACGACCGCCTTCTCGCCGACGATGTCGCTGCTTCAGAAGCCCGGTCTCAAGACGCTGTAGCCACAACCCTCCCAGATGAAGCCGGCGAACCTGCCATCCCACCAGCCAAAGCCGAACCCAGACAAATAGCATGGTCCGAACTACCCAAGAAAGGACAGCTAGCGATTTTGACGCTCGCGCGCCTCTCCGAGCCGCTGACGCAGCAGGGCTTGCAGAGCTACATGTTCTACCAGCTCAAGTCTTTTACTCTCCCGAACGGCGAAGCACCCTCGGACAGCACTGTCGCTCGCCAGGCGGGTGTTTTGGCGGCGGCTTTCACAGGAGCGCAGTTCCTCACTGCGATCATGTGGGGACGATTGGCTGACAGTGAGACGTTTGGACGGAAGAGGGTTATTCTGATCGGATTGCTGGGTACGGCGGTGGGAAGTTTAGGCTTTGGCTTCAGCAAATCTTTCGCGGCGGCTGTATTCTGGCGGTGCTTGGGCGGAGTCTTGAATGGGAATATTGGCGTCATGCGCACGATGATCTCGGAGATTGTGCGCGAGAAGAAGTTCCAGAGTCGGGCTTTTTTGCTCATGCCGATGACTTTCAATATTGGGGTTATTGTTGGGCCGCTGCTGGGAGGGTGGTTGGCCGATCCTGTTGGCAGTTATCCTGGGGTGTTTGGGCCGGGTGGGAGTATTGGTGGTGAGAAGGGAGTGGGGTGGTTGATGAGGTTTCCTTATGCGCTGCCGAATGTCATTAATGCGTGCTTTTTGCTTGGGAGCGCGATGGGGATTTTGTTCGGGTTGGAGGAGACGTTGGAAGCGCTGAGGGATAAACCGGACTATCCATTGCGGTTCAGGCGCTGGGTTTTCCGGGCCATCTCGCGACGGGGTCCACCGCATGAGTATAGTGAAGTGGCGGACAGTTCGGTTTCGGCTGCGAGGATTGACGTGGAGATGCAATCGCCCACCACACCAGAGACACCTACACACCCGAAAGTCAGACAACGACTCCCCTTCCGCCGGATCTGGACACGAAACGTAGTCCTGACTTTCCTCGCCCACGGACTCCTGGCCATGCACGTCGGAACCTTCAACAACCTCTGGTTTGTCTTCCTCTCCACGCCACGCTACGACGCCCACAACAAGCACAACACCTCCTTGCCATCATCCTACAAACCCCACGCCCCCTTCACCTTTACAGGCGGCCTCGCATTACCGCCCCCTAGCATCGGCACCGCCCTGGCAATCCTAGGCGTAATCGGAATCACCCTCCAACTCCTCCTCTTCCCAACCCTCAGCTTCAAACTCGGCACAACACGCTCCTTCCACCTTAGCCTCCTCCTCTTTCCCATCTCCTACCTCCTCGCACCCTATCTCGCCGTCATCCCCTCCTCCACCGCACCACCCGCCCCAGCCTCCGGCGCCTGGATCTGGCTCGGCATCACGCTCGTGTTAGCAGTACAAGTCACCGCGCGGACGTTCGCGCTGCCGAGCACAGCGATCTTAGTGAATAACTGCTGTCCGCACCCGAGTGTGCTTGGCAGTGTTCATGGGATTGCGCAGAGCGTTTCGAGTCTGACGAGGACGGTTGGGCCGGTTGTGGCGGGGTGGTTGTATGGTATGGGCTTGAATTGGGGGGTTGTTGGGTTGGCGTGGTGGTGTATGAGTTGTGTGGCGCTGGTGGGGGCTGTGGCAGGGAGGTTTGTGAGGGAGGGGAGTGGGCAGGAGATTTGGCTGGAGGGGGACGAGGAGGGGAAGGATAGTGATGGCGATGGGAGGGGGAGGGGCAGTGGGAGGCAATGATTTGATTGACTTGTTGATCGATCGATTGATTGATTGACTGATTCTTTTTAGATGATAGATGAATTTGATGACTGGAACGATTGGATTCTATGAAGACGCAGTCGATATGTTCCCCATGGTACCGTATGTTTTCTTTTTGCCGTCATTATCATCTCGACAGTACTTATGTGTATTGTAGAACCGGCTTGGCAGATATAGACAGCGACCTTCCAAATTTGTTCCATAAACATTTTGATCCGACGAATAAGCGAGGGGAGTCTCGTGAAGCGGTGAAGCGAAAGCGATCAGACCGTATTGCGCGAGATCGAACCCACTACCGATGGAGAGGGGAGTAGGTTCCGAGCAACAGAAGCAAACATACGCGAGTGGGAGACTAAAGCGAGCAAAAAGCAAGATTTTGAGGCCATGATCAACCTCCAAGTCGACTTTCTGGAAGATCGCGCTGACGCCAAAGCCCGATCTTCTCGAGAACTTTCTCAGAACAGCCTACACCTGTCGCGAGAGAGATGGCAATTAGAATTGTTGTCTCGGGACGACAGTTTCTGGGAAGTCTTTGACAACTATCAGGCCGCTTCCAATCGTGGACGAGAATCGATTTCGATTTGCAACAATCGAAGTCTTATAAAATACCTGTCAACGAAGCGATCAAGCGCAATTGCAAGCAAGACTTCAACGGAGCAGCTGACGACTTCATCTTGTTCTCCATCTTGACAGAGAAGATGATATTCGGGGATTTGACACGGATTCCCACTACCCTCGACAAGCATAACGAATTGCAGGACAGCAAGCTGGCTGCCGAGAAACTGCAGGCAGAACGTTGGATGCAGCTGCTCACACACGCTGAAACCGCTTTTGTTCGAGCCGGAGTGCTTGAGAAAGCGGTAGAGGCGTGACACGATGCTCCACGAAGCGTGTGGACGTACAGTCCATGCACGCTGTGGGCGTCGAGTGAATCCCCGAAAGTCTTCACAGCAATGATGGACGGTGTAATCAATGCATTGCGCGGGTGTGGAAGGTGAAACGCTATGAACAAGACTGGAGGTCGGAGGAAGGAGCAACGTCCCTTGGTCTCGTTGGCCGAAATCGGAAGCGGCGCGCTGGCCGGCTCTCGCGACATGTGTTTGTCCTGATGCTCGTTTCACTCTCTATAAATGCACTTTTGACATCAAAGACAATTTCGCTAGATACAGCTGCAAGTACACTCACATTTCTCCACCCACTTATCATCAAATCTAGCGATGAATATTATGTAATGCTTGGGAATCCAGGCTTACTAGTCTCAGCATGAACGACTCCGCATCAGTTCTACAGGACATGAGATCGCGAACCTTAGTCAATTACGTCCAAATCTCCAATATGTTCTGGCCTTGAATTTGTCGGCTCTGTTTGCCATGCGCGCCGCGTCATCCCAAAACCATGGCCATGGCAAAGCAGCCTTGCAACATTCCAGTCTCCGGGCCGAACGTGGAATCACGCCGATGTCTGGCATGCACTCCAGCGTGTAAACAATCTGATGCCGCGGGAGTCTGGATACTCTCACATTACACTATGGCTCTTGTCGTCAGGCCACTCGCAAGCGAAAAGCCATTATCCTGATCGCAGTCGCTAGACGAACAAGCTACACTAAACCTCGCCCACAATACCGCGTTCTGGAAACACCCTTACCATATACACGAGACGGTAAAAACACGTCTTCACGGGCTGTTGCCTCGCAATGGCTCTCAGGGTCGCTTTGTGCCTCCTGTGGGCTGCCTCTGCTGCGGCACAGAGAGGCGCACGCCTGCCCAGAGACCTCGGAGAACAATTCTTCGTCAACAGACTCGCTGCCGAAACACCCGCGAAGAGACTCAGTACACCACAACTCGCAGAACATGTGATCATGCTTGAAAAAGGAAACGGTAGCTCTTTGAGTTCGATGTACGTCAACGCGATACGAGCGCAAGCGGCAGGCGAGAACGGAATTTACTCACGGCTACAGGTAAGTCTTGTTGCGTTGCTGCCATTTCTCGGACTGACAAGACGATTTTCCAGACCGGCAATGTGGAAATGATGGCCATCGCTGGTGGCAGCGTCTTCCTTGCTCCGGTCACTGTGGGCGGCCAGCAATTCTACGTAGTGATCGATACCGGCAGCTCAGATCCCTGGCTAGCAGATAAGGACTTCACATGCATCGATCCTACCACCGACCTCGAAATTGAAGAACAATACTGCTACTTTGGTCCCCTCTATGACAAATCCGCATCCCCAACATTCCAGACATTGCCGGACCGCAGCTTGAACTTGTCGTATGCGGATGGCGAGACACTCAACGGTTTGATGGGCCGAGATGCTTTCACGATGGGAGGCATCACTTTTGATGCTCAGGAGTTCGGCATGGTGGACTACGCTGCTTGGTACGGAGATGGCGTCTCTTCTGGCCTCATCGGGTTCGCCTACCGCACGCTCACCTCGATGTATCCCGGCGAAGACCCCAAAAAAGCAGTCGCCGGAAAAGCCTTCAAGTACAACCCGTTTTTCGACAATCTGTATCGCAACAACATTACAGCGCCCGTCTTCAGCATGGCCCTGACCCGGGATCCCAATCGTACAGGCCAAGGCGGTGTCATGGCTTTGGGCGGTATTCCGGACATCCCATACGCACCAACGTGGATATCTTCCCCAATCCTGCCTGTGGGAATAAATGGCTCATCCGGAGAGATCAACTACCAATTCTACACAGTAACAGTAGACGGCTTCTCTATCTCTTCTGACCAGGGCGCACAATTTGCCTCGATCCCCGAAGCCAGACGAAACCTGCGCAAAACCGCACTTCGAGGACCTAGAGATCCCAAGAACGCCAACAGCTCCAGCGTAAACGCTATCGTTGACTCCGGAACCACTCTCGTCTACCTAGACGACGAGCTCGCCGATGCAGTCGCGAAAGCATTCGATCCGCCAGGTGGTCTGGATGAAGAGCTTGGTCTTTACACAATTCCTTGTGGGTCCAAACCCCCAATATTCGGTGCAAGCATCGGCGGAAAAGTGTTCAATGTCAATCCTGAGGATATGGTACTTCAGATAAACGCAGACACGTGCATGAGTGGCGTCCAGGGAAATCACGGTGGACTGTGGATCCTTGGCGACGTCTGGATGAAAGCAGTCTTGTGTGTGTTCGATATCGGGGCGAGCAGGATGGGATTCGCGGGAAGGCAGTATTACGATTTAACTTGGGATGCGCAGAATTATTGAGGTGTACTGGGGCATTTGGTGCGTCTTTATGTGCTCACATTCTCATTAATTCCTCTCGGTCCTAAGCTATGCATGCGCAAGTAGATCTACAGCTGATCACCATACCTTTTAAAACAAGAACAGAATCAAAGTCAAGAGCCACTTCGAGGAGCGCTACTTCGTGCTGTATGTATGCCGAAGTGATTCCATGGCCGAGCGCTTTCGTGCGCTAATGCTCAGCTGATCATGATAACCCCCAAAAGAAAACCCGAAAAGAAAACCCTACCGCAAGACGCGCTAATTCCGCATTGCTGAAGCTGATTGGTGCTAAAGTGTCTTCGAGCGCGTGGGCCAAGCTGATCATAATGTCTTCCAAGCAGAAAAGGGAAAAGCAAAACAATGAAACACAGAACCGTATGGCGCGCTAATACGTATTGCTGCATCTAGCGATGCCGCAGTACTTGTATGCCAAAGCACTTGTTGGTGAGTTCCAATAGTGTAAACAGCTGACTGTCAGTGTTTTGGTTGATATTCGAGAATGTCACCAATGTGCTGTCAGAGACTTGGAGTGGAATTCGGTACTTGTTACTCGATGTTGAAATGTGGTGTACGAAGTAGTCGAGTCGAGTCGAGTCGAGATCACAATCAGAGATCAGGAACACCTTATGAACCTTTGATGGACTAACTAATGACCGCGGCATGCACTGCAGCTATAGAGTTCAGATGTTCTCACATAGCTCAATGTGGCAAGCGCCTGGTAAAGTCTCATCTTACCTATCGCCTATCAAAATCCACATAATCGACAACCAGCGAAACCATTGGCAACCTTCTTATACACAGCAACCACATTAAGATCTTGAAGGCAACTCACCTCATTGCAGTCTTGTCGCTGTGTTTGAGGCCTGATCTTCGCTCAGGCTTGAGAGGCAGTCGACCAAACAGCGCCGGTCAGTCGTGAATGAGTATCGAAATGATTGCCTTCATGGTTTCTATCTGCGACACGAACGTCTGAGCAACGAACCTTGCGATGTACCTATTCTTCCACCAACTTACCGCATGCACGTGCTCATCTCCATGGCGAGGAACTCATTCCCAGCGGCGGTGGCGGTGGCAAGCTGAAGTCGACCAAGCTTGCCAGTTCGTTACCGCCGTTATCTGGCCTTTCGCCCTTCGACATGGTATTAAAGCCCAAGTCTACCTCGCCCGACGAACTCCACGGTGGTAGCGGCAGAGGCGAGCTAGAAATTGTGAGTGCCTGCGTGTCCTGAAAATGTGGCTTCTTGATCAGGCTTGGCTTGGGCACGGTCGCCGGCGAAGTTGGAGGAGAGTATTCTTCCGCTTCGACCAGTTCAGCTGGCATGGCAAAGCGTGGTGAGGACTGAGTGGGTATCACAGTACTGACTTGACTTGGACGAAGGGGTGGTGGGGATGAAGGCGGAGATGGCGAAGGCTTTTTCTGCGCTATCGCACGTGGTCGCGGCGTTCGTCCTTCTGGTTCCGAATTTGGGGCCACCAAGTCTTCGCTGCAGAGTTCTTGCGACGGACCATTACGACCAGTTGGACTGGGAAGTAAGATGATCTCGTCTTCGCTCTCCGAGTCCGGGACAATCCCACGGTCAAGATCGTCGTCATCGCTATCGTCTTCACTGTCCATAACTTGTGTTCTTTTGTGCTGCGTCCGGGGTGCTTGAGTTTGAGTCCAAGCATAGCGAGCTGCATCCCGGTCCAGTGCTGCGCTTACTGGATCGTAAGTATGTGGGTATTCTTCTTCCTCCTCTTCTGGTTCGTTTTCATCCTCGTCTTCGTCTTCGTAATCGTCGTAAGGTTCGTTATCAACTTGCGTGTCAAGGACCCGCAAATTCTCTCTACTAGACATGCTGCGGTAAAGTTGGCTAGAAAGGTCAAGCTCTTCATGCTGCGAGTCTTGCACGGTTCCAACCCGAGTGAGTCGGGCGGGCGGCATCTGCGTCAAAATATTCTCGTCCGAGGCTTGAGAATCCTGCACGGTGGTGGTTCGCTGCAACTTGCGTGGCGGAGGCTGCTTGGATGACGCTGAAGGACCGTCAACTCGCGAGCTGTCGGCCGCCGCCTGTCGCTGTGGCTTTGACTTCGGTGGTGGCATTGGTGCTTCCTCGTGCAGAAGTGCACCACCAAACCTGGTACGCATGCGGACCTGTTGAAGCATCTTCATCGTTGGGTTCTGACTCTCCTGGGTCTCGGGTTGCCATCTTGGTGGTATGACATTCACACTTTTCTCCGTTAAGGGCGTCCTACGAAGGCCTCTCAGTTTGGATGGCGACGTTGACGGTGACTTTGAAGGAGACTTTTCACCCAGGAAGTGACGCTGCGACTTTCGGGATTGTCTCGTAGACATCTTGATGCTGGGCGGAGACTGCGAAGACGGAATCTCGGAACAGCGGGCGACCTTCTTTGGTGTAGTGAAGTCATGAGCAGCAATGCTGTGCATCGCGAGATCTGCCGTTTCCTGATGCGCCTTCTTGTATGGATCCTTGTATCCCGGGCTCTTCACGGGTGATTGAGGTACACTCTCCATCTCTTCATCCGATTCGTGCGACCAAAGGGGTGTCCGTTCGATGAGTGGCTTACCCAGCGAGGCAGGCGATTCTCGCCTTCCGGAGTGCGTCTCCTTGTAGTCCAGATCATCGTCGTCGTCGTCCTCGATGTCGTCTACAAGCTTCTGCTGGCCAGAGGATACGAAATCGAGTTGGGTCATAGTCTGCTGGCCTCTCTCGAGTGAATCGCTCTTCTTCGATTTGGCCGAGTGTCCCTTCCCGCCTGAACGTGTGCCGCGGGTCCTCGGAGTCCAGTCGTCACCCTCGCTTCCCTTCCCAGACACTCGTCGCTTTTTCCTGGGTTGCTCAATTTCAAAGTCGCCATCTTCGTAATCGCTGGAGATAGGGACGACTTCTGTGGCTTGTGGTGTGCTGGTGACAAAGTCCAGCTGTGTCAATGAAGACTGGCGTTTCTCCTTCTCGGTGCCTAAGTAGGCCCGTGGTTTAGAGATGTGGCGGCGATAGCTGAAGGTTTTCTGCTTCTTGATCCCCGTAGGTGGCATGGTGACCCGGGAGTGTTGGCATGTGAGAGGATGATACAGATATCACATGTAGTCGGGGCAATCATCCCATGTTGCCTTGGACGATTGGACGGTGTAAGTAATGAGAGGCTCGGTCTAGAGTTCGACAGTTCACGCGCGCGTATGCATATCTGGAGGAGACGCGTTTGGAGAGCAATTGCTTGGCGTTGCGTCATTCTTGCAGGCTGCAACTTCCAGAATTTGGGGAGCTTCAATTAATTTCAAGCAACTCAAATTCAATGGTTGATCAATAATGACCAATGACTGCCCTCGTGACTCTTTCGCTCACTCCATGCGAGCAACAATAATACTCCGTTCGCGACACTGATGGTTCGGTTCCAAAACATTGGCACACCGCCATACCAACATCATGGCTACCCATCTGGACGCTCACGCGAAACCACCAACATCCATCAGGCAGATCTACAAACACTTTCAAAAGCTCGATCCTCGTGCCGTCGACCAAGACGACGGAATAATCGACACCCAAATACTACATGAGAGTCACCCACATGTGTCGCCGACAAGCTTGCTGCAGCTTCCCGCAAACATCAGAGAGATCTTCACAAACTTCGTCGGTGGTCAGATTACAGCCGCTGAAGAACCCAAGGTCTACAGCGTCAGTGCGATTCCGGGTAAGTCTGCCAATCTCAACATTGGCAGTGAATTGTGATCTGAAGTGACATGGTAGGTCTTTTCATTTACCCCTCTCTGCTCCCGCAAGAAGTTCAACTTCGACTGCTAGCAAAATCATTCCATCGCGATCTCTCGGATCCACAACATCAGACAAACGTACACATGTTTCATCATGTGACTTACCCGCCGGAGCGCGACTCATACTTCGCCACATCTGCCAAGGACCTTGTTTTCGAACCAAAGGACCTAGCCGTCCACAAACCGATCACTATACAGCAGTATCTTACGAAAAAGCTACGCTGGATCACACTGGGCGGGCAATACGACTGGACCAAGAAAGTCTACCCGGATGGTCCTCCACCCGCCTTCCCTGAGGACATTAAAGACTTAGTGGAAAGCCTGTTCCCGATGAAAGCAGAAGCCGCCATAGTCAACCTCTACTCGCCTGGCGACACGCTCTCGCTACACCGCGATGTGAGCGAAGAGTGTGATCAACCACTGGCATCAATCTCCCTGGGCTGTGATGGCATCTTCGTTATCGGAATTGACGGCGCGGAGCCAGGCGAGCCGGCAAGAGTGGCTACCTTGAGACTCCGAAGTGGCGATGCAGTTCTGATGAGTGGCGAGAGCAGGTATGCATGGCATAGTGTGCCAAAGATACTGGAAGGCACTTGCCCGACTTGGATGCAGGAGTGGCCCGGGAGTGATTGGCAACAATGGGATGGGTGGATGGAAAGAAAGAGGATCAACCTCAACGTGAGGCAAATGTTTGATTGAGCGGATCACGCCGTGGCTTGCTGGCAAAGAGCCAGCACCAATACTGCAAGCATATGCCTCTAATGCATAATTGATGGAATCATGGTGTTTGAAATCCTTCCTTAATAAAGGCAACATTTGCAGATCGATCATTCACGACTCAGATTCTCCATTGTTCAAGTTCTGCAGTGTGACAATTATGGCTTACTCGCTATAGCAAATACACCACCTGCCTCTCGTTCTCATGATATATGTACCAGGCTTCAGCCTATGAACAGCAAGTCATCGCACCAATACAGCTACCGTCCAGCCATGACAACTGGACCTATACATCCAAATGCTCTCCACTACCGCTGCATCGACACCGACTACGGTGACACCTACACACACCGCCGCAGGCGAGGCTCCGACAGAAGATTCGCTGCAGAAACACTCCCAGCGATCGGCACATATGCATGTTCCTCGTGCGTCGGCGTCTACATGGACCTCTCACCAACGACTTGCTTCGTCGCTCACATCAACGCCGCGTACCTCCCGGCTAACTACGCAAGCATAACGCGCGACGACATCCTATACGACCTGCGCAGTGTGACGGAAACGGAAGGAGGCTATGTCCGGGATGAGGTGGTCCGCAAACTCCTCAAAGCAAGCAGATGCATGAACTGGCCGCCCGTGGACCAGATCCGGAATGTGGTGATTGTTTGCCCGGTCATGAACCACCCGATTTCTGGCGCGACGCTGAGCGGCACCTATGTCGTGCAAGGTATTCGCCAGTTCCTTGGACGGCGGGACGTCCCCGTGAATACACAGTCGGAAGGGTTTGTTGTGAGCCATGAGACTGGTGTAGTGCAGTACTTTCCGTGGCCTGAAAGCGACGAGGTCCCTCCGTTGCCGGACAATGGTCAAGACTTCGTTGCGCATAAGTATCATGGAGATGAATGGCCGCGTTGGTTCATCGATATTGGAAAGTTGTGGCGGTCGCCTGGGCGTGGAGCAAGGGCGGCGAGCGTGGGGTGGTGATTCTCCGGGTAGCTTTGGTTTGGGACTACAATTGTGAATCTAAAGGTAGCTCACTCACTTCACTACGCGTCATTGTCAGGGAAGCATAGGGTGAGTCTTGAGGAATTGCAGCGAATGAACAGACGTAGATACACTAAATACAGTGATTTCACATCCTAGGTACGCACCGCGTCCAGAATATCATGCCCCTGAAAACAAAAAGTCGACCCGTCGCTCTCAAGCCACATAAGCATCGAGGCCTCCCACAGTGACAGTAAGCAGAGTTGGGTTCGGGCTGCTCAGAGCGCCCTCTTGACCCACGCCTCCATCACCGGTGACATCATCGTAAGGAAAAGCGTATCCATGTCCATCAACGTTTGCAGCGTGCACGAGTCTCGAGTAGTGCTGGAAAGTGAGTTGTTAGCATCTATAGTTGGCTACAGTAAGTCTCAAAGATCAACTCACGTTTGTCACAGCATTCTGGTAGTATTGTGCAGGCGGAACTCCATTAGGTTGCTGGCTAGACAACAGCAGAGTGCTTCGGTTGAAAGCAGCGGCCAGACGTGGAATGATAGCGTTCGTCTCGCCGTTGGAGCCCGTGGCGAAAGGCCCGGTCGAGCAGCCGAAGATGTCACGGGCGGTTGGCCTCTGGAATGTGATGGTGTCGTTCGAATACGAGAGAGCGTTGTTTTTGACTTGGCCAGCTACATTGCCGTAGGAGGCTTGCGTGTTGATCGTGAGCGGTTGGGAAGAGTAGCGGGACCACACTGGAGCGAGCGTCAGTAGGATGGTATACGTGGTAGTTAGCGTCCATGGGCTCACCTTGATTAACGTAGTCATCCCAGTATGTCTTGAACCAAGAAGGGTTTAGGAGGATGCCAGAGTTCGGACTGAGGGCACGGAGGTTCTGGCCGTTTTTCGACTTCACGATGAGAGAGCTCCATCGGCGACCATCTTTGGCGGTCTGGTCTTTCAATCCCTGACAGACTTGCTCAAGACCGTTCGCTTTCATACCCGACACGTGCCTCGATGCACCAGAGCTGTCCTGTACAGTCAAAGCAATGGGCACCGCGGAGACAAAGTCGACATAGCTGATGTTGATGAACAGTTCCCAACTGTTGTAGGTGAACTCACAGAAGCCAAAGTTCGTGTCACTGTTCGGATCTGCTGGGTTGAAGATGGAAGGTTCCACGAGACCAGGTCCAGGGTTGACGAAAAACTGCAGAGGCTTGCCGACTGAGAACCAGATGCGACCACCAGCGATACGTGGGACAGTGGCTGTCACCGTGTTTCCTGGAATACCCAGTGGGATGGAAACGTCTTGGGCCAGTGGCTGACCAGTCGATGAAGGGGATGACGGATAGTAAGCCGTTTTGGCGTCCGCCGACAAGATGAACAGTTTGTTGCCATTGTCAAGGGCTTGACCAGCTGGTGGGTGTCAGTCACAAATTGAGGGTCTGCGAGGAGATTGAGGTGTGAAGCTACTCACTGACGTATGCGAAGATCTGGTTGGAAGTGGAGTTGTTTTTTAGTGCGATCTGTAGCGTAGGCATAGTACTTGCAGCACGAACAGGAGTTTGATCTTGATGAATGATAGGCTGTTGCGGAGCCGCCTGCGGCTGCTCAGGTACGGATGTTTTGTCTGGTAGGGCGTGCGATTGCTCAGGGACGGCTTTTTTCTTGGTGGGACGCCATGATGTGATGCGTTTCAAGGTGTTCTTGAGTCGTGTCAACAATGAATTAGAAGGAGCCATGATGGGCTGGTAGTCGCTTGCCCTGTGAAAAGCCGAATAGCAGGCTCTGTGGAAAGCACAATAGCAGAATCAATTGGAGGTGCAACGGTGCGACGACAATATAAATACTCACTTGTACATATGGCGGGAGGCATCTGGCCTAGTGAGTGACTTCCTTTCATGGATATCACACAACCAAACTCAGTGTCAGCAGTGCCCCTCGAGTCGTAGCGTAGCGTCGCATGGCTCTCGAGTGTAGAGCCTCCGACTGGCTTTCGTCTTTTGGGTGGTGTGAACGGCGTCGAATCCAAAGACAACATTTCATCATGGAATACTTAGCTGAGAGTTGTTACCACGAGGACAGTCAGTACTTCGGTGCACTAGCCGAGGTACACGTGCGATGTACATGTACGTCTCTGGTATGGCGGCAGCAGAGAGTTTAAAGGCCACCGGTGGCGGTGAAGCCAGCTATGTATCTGTAAATGGCTTCAATGTCAATCGAATATGCAGAGCCGAAGAAAGCTATCCATGTCGAAGAATCTATACAGCCGAGACAGCAATTCCAGCGAAGTGGTAAACATTGTTATGCGAAAAGCCGGAGAAGTCATGTTCCTGATCAGGCGGCGCGGTGCGTCGGGGTACCAAAATGCACTCTACTCAGCGCCGGTCAGATGAGGACACCACTGGTATTGTGCAGATTTTGGCGTTGTTGTAAGCAGCGAATAGCACGATATTGTCCTACTTGTTGGAAGGTTGAGGGCTGGATTAAGCAAGCTCCTACAGCCGAGCTAAAAAGCGCGCTTGTTGAGACACTGACCTCGTGATTCTTCGCACACACAACGGCATTGTCATCTGAGCACCCACAGTCACAGGATCACGTGCAAAGTGTGACTGGTAATGGACAGCTCACGCCAAAAAAATCTCCGAGTGAAAGATTCGATCACGTAGACTGGATCTCAGCTGGACTGCACGTGGAGCAGTCCAAGCATGTCCTAAGCGAGAACAACGGAATGGCTCTGCATCACAGAGCACGCGATGTTGCGACTACAATGACATCTTACTGATCAAAGCCCAATAGGCTCATTCAAGATGGCATACCAGCTTATAGATTGTTGTCCGTCTTGAACTTATCCCATGCTTCGTTCAACGTGCTGAATACCGCTGCGCTGATCATCCGTTGCTCGGTGCTGGCATCTTGTGGAATCTGGAGAGAACGGTTAGCAAGTGGTGTATCGACAACAGCATCACGATTCGATCTCACCTTGTCGGGGTGCACCTTGCCGATGGCCTTCATGTAGATGATCTTCACTTTGTTAGGCATCACGAGATCGCTCATGCCGACCTTCTTCCAGCCAGCGCCTTCCCAGAGCACTCCGTCCAAGCTCTGCAACAGGGCACGCAGATTGTCTGCTTTACCACCCTTCCAGGTAGTCAGGCGAGCATCGACCACATCAGTGAGAGCGAACTTTTCGTCGTCTGCTTTCTCTGCGGCAGCATTTGCGAGACGAAGACGCTTTACTGCTTCTGCCGAAGTAGCCGAGCTGAGTGCCGGTCGTTGTATGCTGTTTCCCATTCCCTTTGCTGGAGGAGCTTTTCCGGGTGCTGGAGCGACGCTTCTGACAGGCGCGGGTTTAGGCTTAGGCGCAATCTGTGGCGATGCCGTCTTCTCACAACGGTCACGACCACGAATACTGATTGCACCGCCCACACCCGCATGTACAGCTTGGCTCCAGACGCCGGCAGCATCAGACCATTTCTCCATGTGTTCGAGAGCTTCTGCCTTGCGCATTAAAGCTTTACCGAAGAACTCTCGCATGTCTTTCACGCCTTCACCAGCCCCCAGTTCGATCGACTCATTCGCACCTTGACCAGGACCAATGATTGCGAGAGCTTGGTCGGCATCGGAGACCGCAACCTTGGGATCTCCTGTCTTGATGGCTGTGAGCGCACGATTACAGAGCACGATTATGGCAATAGGATGCGTAGGTGGTAGCGGCGACAGAGCGGACGTGTAGGATTCGTGAGCCGCGGCGAAGTCGCCTCGTTTGAAAGCTTCGCCACCCTTCTTGCGGGAGGCGGCGGAAGACGCTAATGCTGAAGGAGAGACAGAAGGCGTAGCTCGTGGTGGAGCCTTGGGTCTTGTTGTAGGCGCTGCAGTAGGTCTAGATAGCGGTTTTGACGCTGCTGGAGGAGCAGGAGTTGGTGCCGGGCCGAACAAATCGACCTCTGGTTCGGGCTGCGGTTCAGGCTTGGGCGTAGGTCGCTTTCTTCTAGCTGGACTGACATACGCTTGGGCGGACTGGTCTTCCACATCTTGACGACTAAGCTTCGTTGTAGGTCGCTTGTCCAAAGCAGGGGCTCTGTCTACAAACGCAGGTTGTGGCGATGAGCGCTGACGGGTTTGGCGGGTAATACTGTGGTCTCTGGTCGGCAGTTCTTGGTGCATTTCACGGGTATTGGATCTTGCTGGTCGTTGAGGTAGCACTTCCCTTGGTGCGTCAAGCATCGCAGCCTCATCTGTTGCTTTTTGAGCCGCAGAACGTGGGTCTGGGCGTCGCTGACTGCTCGCTCGACTTGAATCTCCACTAGGGTTTTCGGTCATCCATTTGGGCTGGCTAGCATCACGCTCTTGTTGGAAATCCGCCATAGTCTTTGCCATCTGTTTCTGGCTGGCTTTCCAGATGGAGTTGGCCGACTTAAAAAGCTTGTTGCCAAACTCAGAAGCCACCTTTGCGGCATCCTTGTCGCCCTCTGCAGGAGATCGAGTGTCCTGGCGTCTTGCAGCAGATGACGAACGGCTTTGCTGCATCCAGCTTAGTACTTGTTCCTGGTCACCCTGTCGGCGCTGTGATGGACCCCTGCTGCCACCAGATGGACTTCTTCGTCTCGATTGCGATTCTTCCTTCGCTTGCTGCTTGGAAGCTTCATGCGCCTGTTGCAATAGCCATCCTACGGCATTTTGCACATCCCCGCCAGTCTCAGCTAACGCAAGCTTCGCCGTATCCTCTGGAAACCCCATATCGATCAGTTCCGCGAGTGCCCGATCTTGTGGCTCCGCACTGCGTGTCGTTCTGCTTGAAGCTACATTTTCGTCCCATTCAGGTACCGCAGCCTCAGGTGAAGACTGTCTTGGTGGTGCTGCCGAGACTGGTTTGCCCAAATCTCCCAGAATGTCATCGTCGTCGATATCGTGCCGTGTCTTTGCTTGTTGGGATGTTCCATTGTTCTTCTTCGCAATTTCTGCGAGCCCAAATGGATCGTCATCGTCATCGAAAGCGACAGGAGCCACGTTCGTCATCGGTGGTGGTTGCGCCATTGCTGGTGTGCTCCTCCCACTAGCAGGGCCGGACGGAGGAGGGTAGTGACTAGCCTTATCCACGGGCGCAGCCCGATTGAAAGCAGCTAATATGTCTTCCACATCCTCCTCATTCTTCTGCGCGATTCCAGGCGACGGAACTCTGGCCTCAGGAGTACCTCTTCCGCTGCCTAAGTTGTCCCACATCTGCGCCTGTTGAATCTGCTGCTTCCTCTTCTCTTCAATCAATTGTCTCTGTCTTTCTTGAATTGACATATTGTTCGCGGCCTTCTGCGAAGGCAAAGAGGTCAAGCTCCCGAATGCATCGTTCGCGGGCGTTGGCTTGGAGCCTATCTTTGCGGCATTGTTGACCGTACTTGATGGCCGACTTGGAACCAGCGTAGGCGCACCACCATTCTGTTGCGGCTTTGGACTTGCTCGAAAGCTGCTATAGTTTGTGTTGAAGGTGCTTGGGTTCAGAGGTGCGGTTGTTGGTTGCTTTGGCGCACTCTGCCAGTCCTCGCCGAGTAGATCGTCCATATTGAATTATCAGTAATGTGAAGTAGACATCAAAGGAGCGGCCAGGTGAATGCGAAAGGTTTCTGTTTAGGTGGTGAATAGATATCGCATTGTTTGTTCCGTGAACGTGAGAGTGGTTACCTGTCAGGTCGAGTGGATCCTCGTATCGTGCCTGAGGCATCAACCATTCAAAAGCCATTCTGGGACTTGCAGAAGAGGACGATCACAGTTCAATACATGACAAAGTACGTGCGATGATTGCAAGCGCTAACAACTAATTTGGGCGTTGCCGCCATCGCGATTGGTGATTTCGCTTTGATACAGTTCTATCACATGAGCCCCGATCTCAACACCGACCAAGCTTTAAATGCCATGTCTAGGGCATATATGGGTATAATGATGTGTCCCCCCTCGCTCTATCACTCCCGCTTTAACAATCCCGCTGATATGTCTTTCAAATGCACAAACTTGAGTGGTTTCGGTAAGAAAGCATACATACCACCGTCTTCTGCTTCCCGCTCGGTTTGTTCATCGCCCCAAGCCGTGCATGCTACAATACTTGTCGGCGGCAAATCGTGTTGTCGCTCGTACTCCCGGATGGCCTTGGTGCACTGTATACCGTTCACGACGGGCATACCAATATCCATGCAAACGAAATCAAAGGGCTTGCGAGAGTTGTCTTCGCCCTCGCGTGGTTCAATGCCAGTGCTGGCCTTATAGATATTTAGGACTTCTTATTCGTTTTCCGCGTACTTATAGGTGTAGCGCTCTTCTCTTATAAGAGTTACGAGCAAGCGTAAATCAATCTCGTTTCTATCCACGCAAACCCTATAAAGTTTAGTCTTGTCGGACGCGTTTCGATTAGTAGTGGGAGCTTCCCGAAGGCTCTAACACAATCAAGGCGCCGATGGTGCCACTGTTCTCGGATACCAAGGGCACGCCGGCAGGGCAGTGCACCCTGCCCTTATCTTTCACTAATGCATGCTGTTGGAAGCGTTCGTTTAGCTAGCAATCTGCGCTTACGAAGCGATCGCTTTCGTTGTTGTTCGTCATCCCATGGCGAGAGGCGACATCTCCTTTTTGTCGCTGCTGTGTAAGGCTGTGAAGCAGAAGCAGCCCTTTGCTCTGGCCACCGAGAATGACTTTCTCGGACTACCTTAGCTTGTCATTGCGGTCCAGACCTTGGAGAGCAAAAAAAAACAGCCGGCAGTCGATCAGATGCTGGAAAAGTGGACTTATACTATTGATTGTTCTGATGGCGGCGTGTGGGCACACGGTCAAATCTGCTGTGATCTGGTAAGTTCACGCGATGTGAGACGACAAGTCAAATTGATCTTTTATACAGGCAATCTAGCAGGGGTATCTCCGACTTTAAGATGCAGTCCTTGAATATCCTCATCACATGTATAAATCGGAGTTCCTTCCGCCACAATCTATACCAACTGCGTCATCATGCATGTAATCTCAAATCACACGCCATGACGCGTCTAGTCTAACCCTATCGACCCTAAGCATCAATATATGTACGTGTGCATGCAAATATGTGTATATATATATGTGTGTATAGGTTGGCCAAACATAGACTTACGTACGACTCCCAGTCGCCTGGCAAGAGTCTGAGCATCATCTCGTTGCCTGCCTCGAGTGCTGGTCACTGAACACTATGTACGTCGTTGAAACATGGCTATCGAAAGTGGCAGCGAAGAGCCCTTTGGATCCAAACGGTTGGTTGTGATTCTTGTGGTGTCCGCATAGATGTCACTTTCATGGAACAATGTATCACTCATGATAGTTTCTGGGGCACTCAGGCGCTTCCTGTCGATATGATGCTTCGTTCAGGCTTCTACGCAAAGGAATGTAAGGTAAAGGCCACAAGAAGCTGGCAAGTAATACGAGCATTGAGCATGCGCGCTGAATACGAATATTCTGGGATTTGTTCGTCTCCAAAAGCCCTTCGTCTTCCTACTTCAAACTGCCGTGTATCCTCCATCGACAAGAAGGTCTGTGCCGGTCGTGTAGCTAGAAGCGTCTGACGCCAGATAAAGGTACGCTCCTTTCAATTCGTGGGCTTCGCCCTCCCGGCCCATCGGGATCTTCTGCCTCCAAATCGCTTTCGTCTCTGGTGGAATGAACTTTGAGATCTCAGTCGCCATGTAGCCTGGCGATATCGTGTTCGCACGAGCAAACTTGACCCACTCAACAGCAAACGAACGAGTCAAGTGGATTACGCCTGCCTTTGCCGCGTTGTACGCACTTTGCAGCTGCGGGATGTTCGCGATGTGACCACTCATGGATGCAGTGGCAATGAAAGAGCCATATGAGTAGTTCTCAAGAGTGTCTCCGGAGAGTGACTTTCCGGAAGTGTACTGACGCCGCCAAATCTCGCCGGCAGCTTTGGCACAGTAGAAGACACTGTCTAGATCGGTGGCAACGACTTTGTGGTAGTGTGATGTCTGCCCGTCGATCATGCGTCCTTGGGTCCATGGGATACCAGCGTTGGCCACAAAGATGTCAAGCCTGCCATTGAACTCCTTGGCGATACTGTGGATGCTGTCCCAGACGTCTTTCTCGTCGGTGACATCGACTTGGTAAGCTCTACACTTTACGCCATACGCCTTTTCGATATCGGCGGCTCTGTCAAGGGCGTCTTTGTTGCTGTGGTACCAGATTGCCACGTTGGCACCCGCTTCAGCAAGTGCTCTCGCAACTTCGAGCCCTATGCCGGCTCCTGCGCCGGAGATGATGGCTGTCTTATGCTTGAGGGAAAAGAGCTTGTTCACGCTCGTCTCAGAAGGTGCTGTGGTGTTGTACTCCCTGAACAAGCCATTCTTCATGGAGGCATCCTCGGGAGACTCCTGCTTCTGTGGTGTGGTAGGCGCTCTGAGGACCATCTTGAACTATTTATACGTTATTGGATCAATCGTGAGTATGGTGTAGCAAGCAAGATGATCACAATGCAAACCACGAGGCTATAGGACGACACGTCGTCCCGGTGGATTAGTAAAGTCGATGATGCGATCAGGAGGCCCCGCGTTTCGATATCTTTAACCAACCTCGCCGACATACGTCTTTCGTCTTAGCCGAACTGCCTAACGTGATAAGGTACATCGTGCATGACTCTGCCTGTCATTCCGAATAATTAAGAGGAGTGAGAATTTCTAGTACAGTGATCAAGAAGCCAAAATCCTCCTGGCGGATGAGACAGCTTTGCAATCCTGTGAAAAAGATCCTCCAGTCGGTAGCCGCGACATGCAAGGTGCAACACCCGAAGTGACAGCCCTGCGGATAGGATCTGGGCCAGTCGAACAACGTGGTAAAAAACACCGACTCTGCTTCCAACATCAGCCCACCACGAGAGCCGACAGTAGCCATTTTTCCGTTCGAATATCCCGCAGACTTCTCTGTCCCTCTGGTCCAGAATTGTCGACTCACACATGTTAACGGCCGTTTCAAAACGCCCCCGCGGCTGCCTGCCTGCTTCTACTCGTTATCATTGGGCGCTTAATCTCTCATCCACCCCCTCTCACGTGCACATGGCGATGTTCTGGCAAAAGATCGCGCCATCCTTCCTTCGGCGGAGCTCCACCGTCAGGCAGCGAGCTCCTCCACTCAAACACGCTTAGCCGAAGTCAATTTGCTGCAGGCCCGGCAAGCGTTTCGGCGGCGCGTCATATCGCGGATGAGGTGCTATCAGGATGCTTGTGATTTCTGCTCGTGTGATCTCTGCAGGCGGATCCACGAGACATATATAGACCTGTGAATGTCCTGAGCCGCTCCTGCCGCTTCTCCTTGCGGTGGCAATCACATACTGCATCGTCCAGAGTCTACACGAGCACGTCACGATTCAAGCACACCGCGTGATTCTCCACAGCGAAGGAGAGACAGGGTCCGGGCCCCTCCGTTAACGCAGATCGCCTACACTTGCGCCTGGCATTCGATCAGATAAGTGGGATACGGCGTCACTCGTGCTGGTAGGCTACCTTTATGGCGCCTTGTGCGCTTCGTCTTAACGTCGGAGTCTTACGATGTTTCACAGGCAGCAGTCGCGTCTTTCCAAACGGTGGAGATCGCCTACATATAGTCATAAGCCCCGTCCAGAGCAGACAAGTTCCTGTTCTTGAACAACAGAGAAACATCCTTCTATCTACGCCCCGAGAAGCTCAATACACCACACTACAGCAGCAATGCGTTTCCACAGCCAGCCCCTCTACGCACAGACTCTTCGCTACTATGCCCAGAGTACAAGAGCAACAAAGGCAGACCGACTCGGAGCTGCAATCACAGCAGGATACTGCTGTCTAGCTTTCAGTGCACCCTTCGCCGGCGCAGCTCTAGTTAGCAAGAACGCAAGGAAGGATGACCGGTATGCCAATCTGTAAGTACGACCCCTCGCTTCTCTACCTGAGCGCTTTGTCTCACTATCATCGTTGCAGACGCCCACTCAGCTTCCGAGACTGCTTGCCCGGCTCGCCCTTGGAAGACTACGCTGGTATGAAGCGCATGTCGTGGTGACGCTGGGGTTAGAAGGGCTCCCGGCCGCACTCAAGGAAGTGTTTGGCTGTTCAGGTGCATGATAATGATGGAGTTGGGGCGTTCTCTTATTTTACATTCATACCCAGCGGCAATAATATCCCGCGATTGTTCATATGTCATCTTGTGACCCTAGCATATATATATACAAAGCAATAAAGAGGTACCAGCAAAACCATTCCTGCGTACAGAAGCGATTGAGCAGATCCCTAGCATGCCGTTCTTTCACGCTCCAAGCGTGTCGTAGCCATTCGCTCATCTTACAACCAGCAGTGCCGCTCGCGCCGGGCAAAGCGAGTACTGTACATTCATCTCATCTTGCCGTCCTACTCAGCTGAACCTGTCTCCCTTGCGACTTCTGAACGGTTCCGCGGCCTCGTATTTTCCTCTCGCGCTCAACTCTTGCTGTGCGTGGGTTACAGGTGCTGGGTCAGCGCCGCCCTCTTGGCTGGGACTTGGGCGGTCCTGGTTGGTGGAGATCTGTGATGTGGGAGCGGGACGCTGGGGACGCATGGCCTGGCGACGGCGTTCGTTCATTGCAGCGCGCTCTTCACGGTCGGCGTTGATACTGCGCTTGGCGAAGTAGTAGGCGCCACCGCCTGCTAGGATCAGGACGCCCCAGCCGTAGGCTACGGATGCTTTCTGGTTGGGAATTAGTGTATGTTATGGAGACCTTGTTGGATGCCTGTACGTACAGTGTTCATGGTTGTGAATGGTATAATAAGACGATGAATTGAAGAAATGTGCGACGGTTGAGCGGTTGAGCGTGGAAGGTAGAGGAAAGTGAAGATCAATCGTCAGTGATCGAACTCCAGCCATTTGGACTTCGACTAGCGTGCAGCGTCGGGGACCATTCCCCGATGCTTGCTTGCCTGCTTGCTTCTTGTCACGTGCGTCGGCTTACAAGTCGCGATCATCACCATCCTTGAACCACTTTCCACCACACCCCTGCGACTCTTGTCCGATCAACTTCAACTCACCCTGCAAGTATCGAGCTCTCGCTGTCGACCTCGCATTGTTTGCTCGACAAACGCACACGCTGCACGCTCCCGCCGACGAGCATCCAACATGCCGCCGAAGCGCAAGGCGCCAGCCGCTGCTGGGAGGGCGACCAAGCGTGTTGCATCAGGCGTGAGCACACCGGTCAGCATAGACGAGAGCGGTGATGACTACTCTATGGGTAGCGAGTCTGATTCTGAAGGGCGGACTGCACCGCAGAAGTATGACAGTCAGTGTCGCACCGTATCTGCTTCACTACTGAGGCGGATTCACTGACCTTTGTGCACAGAAATGGTAGAAAAGTTCTCGATGGCTACGTACGCCAACAAGAACCGCCCTCGTGCCACCGGTGATGCTGCCAGTCACCTGTTCAGGTCGGACCGAGATCTATCTGGGCTCGAGCTGAAGCCCGACCATCAGTTGCGACCAATTTGGCTGGATGCAGCAAACGGCAAAGTGGTGATGGAAACATTCTCTCCTAGTTTCAAGCAGGCACAAACATTCTTGATTAACATTGCGGAACCGCAAAGTCGAACTACGAACGTACACGAATACACAATCAACGGACATTCCTTGTTTGCGGCAGTGAGTGTGGGCTTGACGGAGCATGATATCATACGCGATCTGGAACTTTTCTCGAAGACGAAGCTTCCAGAGAGCATCAAGGAGTTTATTCACATGAACACACAGTCCTTTGGAAAGATCAGATTGGTATTGAAGCACAACAGGTATTTCGTGGAGAGCTCGGATGCGGCAGTGCTACAAAGGTTGCTTCGCGACGAGGTCATCAGTCAATGCAGAGTCGAAGACACAGAAGAGCTGAAGACGGACAAGGCGGCGAAGATGGGACAGTTGGTGATTCCAGGCACAAAAGACGCTGCAGGCGTAAGAGAGGCACAGGCGAACATTGAGAAGGCACAACGGCGAGACGATGACGACGAAGACGAGTCGGACGATGAATTCGGCGGCCGTGATGCAGAGAAGGACATGACCGAGTACTTGAGAGAGGAGGATGACGATGACGACGAGATTGACCAGGTGCACTCCTTCGAGATTGACGGCAACATGATCCAGCAAGTACAGGAACGTTGCAACGTGACTCTCGCCATGCCACTCACAGAAGAATACGATTTCCGCAACGACGAGCAAAACGCCGGTCTCGACATCGATCTACGGCCAAATGTACAGATTCGATACTACCAGGAGCATGCTCTCAGCAAAATGTTCGGTAATGGACGTGCAAGATCAGGAATCATCGTGCTGCCTTGTGGTGCTGGAAAGACCCTTGTCGGCATCACAGCCGCATGTACTATCAAGAAGAGTGCGATTGTGCTCTGCACATCGGCTATGAGTGTTGTGCAGTGGAAAGAAGAATTCAAAAAGTGGTCCAACATCAACCCGGATGATATCGCCATCTTCACCTCTGGAGAGAAGGAAAAGCTCAACCATAAAGCCGGTATTATCATCTGCACATACAGCATGGTGACGCAGAACACCAGGCGTGCACACGACAGTCAGCAGGTCATGGACTTTATCACAAGTCGTGAATGGGGTCTCATGGTACTGGATGAGGTGCACGTCGTTCCCGCTGAAATGTTCCGACGTGTCACAAGCAAGATCAAGACGCACTCCAAGCTTGGTCTCACAGCAACACTCTTGCGTGAAGACGACAAGATCAAGGATCTCAACTTCCTCATTGGCCCCAAGCTCTATGAGGCCAACTGGCTACAGCTCAGTGAAGAGGGACATATCGCGCGTGTCCAGTGCGCTGAGGTGTGGTGTCCAATGACGACTGAATTCTATTCAGAGTACATCAACGCCGCCGGAAAGGTCAACCAGCAATCACTACTGTCGACCATGAACCCTCGCAAATTCCAGGCTTGTCAATTCCTGATCGACTTCCACGAGAAGCGAGGCGACAAGATCATCGTCTTCTCAGACAATGTGTATGCGCTCAAGAAGTACGCTGAGGGTATGACAAAGCCCTACATCTATGGCGACACCGGCCAGCGCGAGCGTGAAATGGTCCTCGCCAACTTCCAAATGAACGACGCTGTTTCTTCCATCTTCCTCTCCAAGATCGGTGACACATCACTCGATCTTCCAGAAGCCACATGTCTGATTCAAATTTCATCACACTACGGCTCCCGTCGTCAAGAAGCGCAACGCCTCGGCCGTATTCTGCGAGCCAAGCGCCGTAACGACGAGGGTTTCAACGCTTTCTTCTACTCGCTCGTCTCCAAAGACACGAACGAAATGTTCTACTCCTCCAAGCGCCAGGCCTTCCTCGTCGACCAAGGCTACGCTTTCAAAGTCATCACACATCTCAATGGTATCGACAAAATGCCCAACTTGGCTTTCACATCTCAGCAAGAGCGTATGTCGCTGCTCACAGACGTGCTTCTCCAATCCGAGACTGCAGGCGATGTCGAAGACATCAAGGACGACTTGTTCTCCGACCGCAACGTAGCGCGCAACAAGGGTCGTAAGGGCGTCAAGCGTCAAGCCGGTACGCTCAGCAGTTTGGCTGGTGGCGAGCACATGGCGTACATGGAGTATCACAAGGGCAGCAAGGCGGCGAGAGATGCCAGCCGGTCGGCATTCTTCAAGAAGAATGACAAGACGCAAGAGAGGAAGAAGGCTGCCGCAAGGAAGATGATGGAGGAAAATTGAGGTGCTCTGTTGGAATTGCTTTGTAGGTTTCTAGTGTACGAGATATATGATGATGTTGTTGTTGTGCGACACTGAGTAATGATCATGCACATCTCTGCAGAATGAGAAGTATTTTGTTCGTGATCGAACCCTCAGGCGCTGAAACTTTGGGACCTCATGTCATGAACAGTGACATGTGAAGCGCAACTCCTGGTTGCTCCTGCCGCCTTAACTGCTACCTCAACGCTCCCACTGCGTGATTCATCGCTCTATCAACACTAACCTTTCTTGCCTACCTTTCATGTTCACTCGCATACCCTTCATTTTCCGCTCAACCCACTCTCACAAACACCATTCATATTGACATACCAATTCCTCTTTCACTCAATATGCAACTACACACCCACACTTACGCTTAGATAACAATTCCAGCCGGCTTCAGTACCGACGACGCAAAATAGCCTTCAGCTCAGACGCCGAGATGTTCTACTGCGTGGCGTGCGCCAACCCTATCGCTCGGGATGAGGAGCGTTTGTGGCAGGCCAACTGTGGGCATACCTTCTGCTCGGCCTGCATGGAATCACTCATCCGCTCATCGCTTAGTGGCGGACACTTCCCTCCAAGGTGCTGTGGACACGACATACTTTTCGACAAGGCCAAGCTTTCGAGGTTGCAACTACCCAAGGATCTCTCTGCGAAACTCGAGGAGAAGCTGGAAGAATGTAACGCCTCCGATCGAACATACTGCTCTGTTCCGACTTGTTCCAGCTTCGTTGGGTCATCACATATCTCTGGCAACAACGCCACTTGTCCGGTCTGTCAACATGTGACGTGAGTCACCTGTAAGGCTGTTACTCACACAGGGGAGTGCCCGGACAGCGCGTCGGACCCGGCACTGGAACAGCTTCTTGACACAGCTTTCACTGAAGGGTGGAGGAGATGTGGGAAATGCCAGAGCATGATCGACCGCATCGATGGCTGCAATGCCATGTTGTAAGTTGGATGGTCACGCAACCAGGTCTAGTCGAACATGATGCTAATCTCGTTTCTTACAGATGCACATGCGGCCACGAGTTCTGCTATGAGTGCGGTGAGGTCGAGTGTGTTTGCGAAAGCGACGATGAAGATGGGCTAATCCGCCGTTGTCCACAATGCGAAAGACCCTGGTTGAACTGCTCATGCGATACCGAGTGAAGTGGCGATTCTCCTGACCCAAGACACGGTAAAGCCTTCAGTGACACGTTGCCCAGGTGGAAGGCAATGCGATGACAGGCGGAAATCTCGGCCGGGTAACAGAAACTACGACCATCGGCGCAGGAGCTCGATGTCGGGAGCGAGTGTTTGTATGAATTACGGAAATTATGTGCTCGGACTGCGCAAGGGTTGCAGGGAACATGGCCACCGGGTCTGTTGATACTGCAAGTAGAGCAGACTCTGACGAGATGTCGAACGATGAGCGGACAGTGACATTGATTGCTGATGGTTTACTTCCACACGCGGTTCTTGGGCCGACCCTGAGCAGTTGACAGGCTTAATGGACAAGGGAGAGTGGCACGTCACTTGCTGGTACTTTCGAAGAGTGCGCGAGTAGTAGCAGCGTAATCGAATGACAGAAACCATGGATGTTTCTGTGTTCTATTAACGAACATAGACAAATGTTTTGTGCCTAGTAAGAAGGCTTCGACGTCACTGCCTTGATGGGCTCCGAAGCCGGCGAACATGATTAAAATGCCAACATGTGTATTTCTCGATATCAAAGGCCCGAAACACAGCCACTGGCAGTCAGAACAAAGCGTCCTCTCCACATTGGTCAAAGTGATGCAGTCTTGTGGTTGAATGCTGGGTTCACGTTTACACCATCTTTTTATTTCCTTTATAGCCATCGAGAGTTGGGTCAGACAATGGGGTTGGTAGGGTTGGGGTGATTGCGAGTGCTCGGAAATATTCGTACGGTGCATGTGTGATGTCTATTTGTAGTTGATGGGATCTCCATCTGACCGTGCTATGTAGCGAAGTTATGAGCACAAGTACTGCTGATAGATCTGTATGGGTTGCACATATTCTCGATGTTGATCAATCATATACCGAAATCGATTGTCTCCATTGCGGTCGTGTGTACACTTATGAGCCTGGCTTGCGAGGCAAGAAAACAAATCCACTACGTGATTCAGGCAGCTAATCACAACGTCGCAATGATGCCCTAGGTGTGGCCAATATATAGGAGGCAAAGGATTCCCTACATCAAGACCGGCCAAAGCAAAACATCCACAGGTGCATCTCAGCGGACCGAAAGGTTTTCGCTACATTGGGAGCGAGGAAATCGCCCTTCTCAAATATTCTTCAAACATTTTCGCCACAATGCGTAGCAGCATCAACAATCTTTGCTTCTGCGCTTTGGTAGCAAGCAGTGCTGTCAAGGCCCAAGATGCATACGCGCAGCGGCCAGGTGATGCCGATCTTCTAAGCGACATCAATGTCATCTCTCGCTACTGGGGTACGTTTGCACAATTCTCCGTACATCATATGCAACACCACTAATTTGTACCCCTGAAGGCCAGATCTCGCCATACAAGGACAACCAACCCGACACATTTGGCGTAGAAGACGTCGGACTTCCTGATGGCTGCCAGGTCGAACAGGCTCATACTCTGCAACGACATGCAGACCGTCTTCCAGGTGACTGGAGCGACGATGGCCCCAACAGCGAACGCTTCGCCGAGAAAGTGGCAAATCACACGAAAAACAGCTCGGGTCGTGGTTTCACGGGTCCTCTTGCTTTCTTGAACAGCTATAGGTACCAGCTAGGTAACGACTACCTGACTGGTATCGGTGCCACTACAGAGTTCGCCTCCGGCGTGTCATTCTGGAACCAGTACGGTCGCATCCTCTACGATGCTCCTCTTGGTCAATTGCAATACAACGGCAGCTATGCCAATGGCACACGTCGCCAGAAACCCGTGCTTCGTACGACAAGCCAGTCGCGTATGCATAACTCACAAATTAGTTGGGCTCTGGGATTTTTCGGCAACTCGTTCTACGAAGTTCCAGATCCCATGCTCGGATTCTGTACCGATGGGTCTTTGTTCGAGACAGTCGTCATCCCTGAGGGCGAGAATGGCAACAACACACTCGCTGCTTACGATGCCTGCTTCGCGGATCAGGTCTATGGTATCGGCGACATTGGCGATAACGACCGAATCAGGCATTGGGTACCGGTCTACCTTGCTGAGGCCACCGAGCGACTCCAGCAGTATGCGCCTGAAGGATTTGTTCTCACGGTGAACGACACGTACGCCATGCAGTCTACCTGTGCGTACGAGATAGCGTACATCGCTTCGTCAGAGATGTGCAACCATTTCACTGAGGACGAGTGGGCTGGCTTCGAACATGCCCAAGGTATTGGCTATTACTGTAAGTACATGCCATGATGACGGGGTCCAAGGCGGCGACTAACATTATAATAGACGACTATGGCTTCGGCAATCCAACCGGTCGTGCCCAAGGACTAGGCTATCTTCAAGAAATGCTCGCCCGCTTGAACAACGAGCACATATTCGAAAGCAACAGCAGCGTCAACAGCTCAATCACGAACAACACAGCAGACTTCCCACTGGGCCGTCCGTTCTACGCAGACTTCACCCACGACGACATCATCATCTCTGTCCTGGCGGCAATGAGCGTCGATTACTACCACGAGCATCCCAACCTCACACAGTACCCTCCTGATCCCGACAGGCACTGGCGTATGTCCCGAATCACACCCTTCGGCGCCAAGCTCATCACAGAAGTCATTGGCTGCGCTGAGCCAAACCCAGCTGCTGTGCACGATCAAAGAGTATACTATTACCCCGAGCAATACGGGTACGACAAGTCGAACGCCACGAACAAGTTCATTCGCATGCGCCTAAACAACGGTATCGTACCTCTCGATACTATCCGCGGCGGCAAATGCGAAGGCCGCTCGGATGGATTGTGCAGCCTGGACGACTTCATTGCTAGCCAGGCTGATGCTGAGAAGCTGGCCAACTATGACTATGCGTGCTTCATGAACTACACTCTTGTTGAGCCCTTGAATGGACACGATTACGATGGTAGGATTGACGAGTCGACACAGGGTGTGATCGTGAACCCTGGAAGGCTGGATGACTAAGGTATTGTGCGGAACAGCCCATCGTGTCTTTAGTCGGGGTTCACATGCATGACAAAAGCACTGTAAATAAAGAGATATACATCAGAATATAATTTCAGGCAAATTCTGGTCTCTTCATGGCATCTTACCAACATCACTGATCAAATCGGCCTGACAGCCGTTCAGCCCGTTCCTCCGAGCAACGCTGCTGCGCTGATGCAGCATCTTCCTCAGTCTATTCACACTGCCCAAAGGCCTGTGGGTATCGACGCCATACCGTGGGTCCAACTTCAAACGATTCTCCCAGAAGACCCTCCGCTGAGCTTCGAACGCATCCTGACCTTTTGGTAATACAACCCTAGCCACAGTCTCAAACGGATACTTCTCCTCGTTCCACTCCACAGAACAATCCTGCACGCTCTGCTCATCGACATTACTAAGCGGTTGCACTCTAAAGTCGGATTCGGCATCATGTTCTCGTAAGTATTCCCTCAGCCAAGCCGAATGCTGTTCCGAGTCGGCATCGTCAGTGATTTAGCAATCATCCGTCATGTCTTTCTGCAGCCTGCTAGTAGAAAACAGAGCATGTTTCGCCACATAATCACCATACCGAAACAACGACAGCGAATACATCGTATAGCTGAGGAAATGTCTGTTCGGTAACTGCGTCGGCGAAAACTGCAAGTCCTTGTCGCTTCCTTGATCAAAGTACTTCTCACGCAGCCGGAAGATTTCTAGACACGCTGGAATATCACGGAGTTCGAGGACGGGCGCGTTGTTGAAAGTGTAATCGTGCGTGCGGCTTTCTCGACCAACAGGCTCCATGAACTCGCCGTCGAAATCGAACACCTTCATGCCGCAACCTCGCGGGCCAGCGGTCCGGTCGTCCTGCAGGAAGCTGGGCTCGTTGGCGAAGCGGTTAGCGATGTCACGTTCACGTCCTCCATTGCTGAACAAGCCCTGCGATAAGTGCTCGGGTAGGTCAGGCAGGATTGTTGGTTTGCCTTTCACGATGCCCTGGGCCTTGACGAGTGTTCCGCGGAAGCCATGGCGGTGGCAAGCGAAGTTCTTCTGCCGAATTCTGTTAACGAGATCATGGAGGGCTTGGATCCTGTCTGACTCGTTGGCAATCTCAGATTCCAAGCCTGGGGTATCGTATTTGACGAACTCATGTGCTGCCATTTTTGGATGTTTGTAGAAGGATTCGGTAGCCTTGTCGGCGTTGTTATATCGCACATGACCTGATGGCAGCATTTCGTCAATGTTATGGTGTTGTTCAAGTCGCTAGACCCTTCACTCGTTGAGTTTCTTGGTCGAGCAGCGAGATGATCTCGTAGATCGCCATCGCCTACGAGCATGTTTAGTTCTAATCAAGAGGGTCGGAGTGTCCAACAGCAGCACACCTGAACGAGGCTCAAAGAGTCGAAGGTCAATCGTGCGGGATTTACCCTAAGTTTGTCATATCTCGGATTAGCATTCAGTCGCATACGTGGCGACTTCCTCTAGTCTCGTGGCAAATCGTAACTGTACATCATCTTGGCTGAACTTTCTTCCAGTGCCTTGGTCTTGACAGTCAATGGAATCTACCAATACACACCTCGCGTCTTGACATTTCACTACCTGAGGATTCACGTACTGCTATTATTAGATCAATCGCGAGTGATCCGGTCGAAGGTCTATCGTCTTGAGGTTGACTCGGGAAAGCGTTGCACCTCGGCACAAAGGCCATAGGAAAGCTGCTCGTCGCTTAACGAGATGATGATTGTCCAATGTGTCTTCGACGTCATATTCCGATGGAAAATGCTGCGGACTTGCTGCCGCTCTTCTCCACTCGTCCTCATGTCACAAGAACTGCGTTGCTAGGGTTCCCCAGCCACTGTTCCGTTTCGTCTCCGCTGCTCCGGGCTTTGTCAGTCGTCGAAGGCTTCAATCTTCACAACCATTGTTGCTGTAGCCCGTATGACATTCGATTGTTTTCAACGCTGGTATGGCCAGATGAATACGAGCTGATTGCTCTTAAGGTTGTCGCACCTGGACGCACGCACCGGGCAATAACCTGTCACACCCTCCGGCTGTCGGAACTCTATTACCATTCAAGCTCTACCCCCGGACGACGATCACGCATAATTGTTGGGGTATAATCTAAAGAAATTGGCAAGGGCTATCAGTATCATGGAAGCGAGGTTGGCAGGCTGTGCAGCACTTTCTGCATCCTCTCTCGCTTCACAACAATGATGTATACGGGAGTTGCTGAGGGCCCAATCTCGGCGGGCATCCTTGTCTGCAGCGCTGCACGCGATTACAGCCCTATCGACTCCATCGCGCAAAGTGGCTTGCAAGCGCCCCGCGACCCAAGCCACGATGTGGATAAAGGCTGCATGCGGTTGTTTAGGCGACTAGGATCAGCGAAGTACCCAAGGCCATGGTATCGAAGCTAACCAGGCTGTGAAGGCAAGCAGTGCCATCCAAAATAACACTTGCTCGACTCGCTCGACTCGCGATGTCTAGCGCAGCTTCTACTCCTGTCAGGTGATACGCGGATGCGACAAGGAGCCACCAGGACCGGGTGTCTTGGATAGCTGCTAATTCGAGCGGCGCGGTGATAGGCAGCCCTTGAGCGCATCCTGAGCGGAACCCTTCATTTCCAGAAAGTGCGAACAGCAGAGCAAGGGGACCCGTTCGCGCGTCTTCGGAGCGCTGTGGATCCGCGCGAACACATGCATCTGACTGATCTGAGACACTGATAGGAGGTAGGGAAAAGTGTTCATGGCGGTCGATTGGGATGAACAACGAGTACCATGGGCCAGCGTCTTCAAGATTGAGAGCTACAATGATGCACTGGCGATGTCTACCGAAAAACCTTATTGAATAGATGGCTGGTTCTCCACGAGATGCAATCATGAGGCTTGTCCGATTTGTTTCCGCAACAACAGAAGGCCCACATCCCAGCCGAACTCTACTCTACTGCAGGTACTGCAGGCATTTGGACAGGCCCCCGTATGTGAGGATTGCCAAATTTCGTATAACCAACAACATCGCATGGCAATTGGGGGCGCAGCAATACAGTATCCTCAATAATGCTGCGGCGGTGCGATGTGATCACGGTGAGTCGCGTCGCGGTCTGAGCGCTATAATGGCAATTGACGAAGTGTTCCACTCGAGATTTGGAGATCCATGCTCAATCTAAAACGAGGCCATGCCACGCCCGCCGGTCCGGCACTGCCGTGTCACGGGACTACTATCGATGCAAAGCAAAATGCATCTTGAGCGTTACTATCGAGACAAGCCGCTTGTGCGACGGCGCACAAGAACGCCTCTGTGTACGCCGCGGAGCAACAATCGCATGGCGGTTCTTGACTGCGCATTTTCACAGCAAAGGAAGGCTGGGTAATCGGGTACATGCCTCCTAGCGTGAAAGAGAAAGTCAACGGTGGGTGGTTGGTGCTCATTTACAACAGTAAGCTTCTGTCATTCGCCAACGCTCCACAGATCGTCGGACGGGCCAAGCAAAACGGTGCTGCGTGCAAGTGTCATCCCTGACAACTAGAGGCACACGCCGCAAACACCGGTTCCGCTGTATTTGCCTCCGAAGATGTTCCCTTTAATTACAACAGCTACTTAGGGGCGGCCAACGGCGACCCGAGACCAGGGCTGATTTCACATCTACATCTCTGCTCTCGTCGCTGCTACTCCGCCTCGAGTTCTCTCTTCATCCACACTCGCTGGTAGACCTTTGACCCAGGTTTACCTCTGCACCAACTCATCAACCAACTTCAGTCTTTCATTAATTGGGTCTCTGCCGAATCTTCGGCTCACTGCTACTTTCCTCTCGACAACTACCCTCAAACCACTTCAATACCGCCAAAATGAGTAACTGCCAGGCTCTCTGCAACAGCTTCTCTCCCAGCAACTGGGCCGTCAACAGCCTCCAGTGTGTTTCGCTTCCCGCGAACCAAGCTGCCGACACTCCCAATGGCCAGGCCAACGCTCAGTGTGGCGACTCTTTCACCCCCGAGGTCGACATCTGCAAGGTTTCCATGAACGTTCAGACCAGCGGTGTCTCCTCCACCTACATGGAGGTCTGGCTTCCCCAGGGCGACGACTACAATGGCCGCACCATGAGCACCGACAACGGTGGTCTCAACGGTTGCATCCACTACGTCGACATGTCCTACGTCTCTGGTCTTGGTTTCGCTGCCATTGGTGACAACGCCGGCCACAACGGCTCTTCCTTCGATGGCTCCTGGATGTTGAACAGCAACGAGAAGATCGTTGACTGGGCGGACCGTGCTCGCCACGCTTCCGTCGAGATCGGCAAGGAGGTCGTCAGCAAGTACTACGGTTCTCCCGCTGCTTACTCCTACTACATTGGCTGCTCCAGCGGCGGTGCTCAGGGCCTTCACTCCGCCCAGCACTACCCTAGCGATTTCGATGGTATTATCTCCGGTGCTGCTTCTGCCGACTTCCAAAACCTTCAGAGCTGGAGCGCTCGCTTCATCCAGCTTACTGGTACCCCTGGTGACGCTACTTTCCTTACTAAGGACCAGTGGATTCTTGTTCAGTCTCAGATCGAGTTGGAGTGCGATGCCGCCCTTGACGGTGTCGCCGATGGCATTATTGAGGACCCCACTATCTGCAACTTCAACGCCAGCGCCCTGAACTGCAACGTCAAGGACGACACTAGGTGTCTTAGCGACACTCAGGTCAACACTGTCGAGAACGTCTTCACTCCTCTTTACAACTCCAACGGCCAGGTCCTCTACCCTGCCCTTCTCCCTGGTTCTCAGGTCGATGCCTTCGCTCTTGGCCAGCTCTCCGGTAACATCCAGGGTATTGCTCGTGACTTCTACCGCGGCGGTGTCTACAACAACTCCAACTTCGACGTCACCACCGTTGGCCAGGCCGACTACCGCAACGCCCTCAACCTTGACGCCCGCCACGGCTACCCCTCTTCCTTCAGCGGCGACCTTAGCGGCTTCCGTTACGTCGGTGGCAAGCTTTTGATGTACCACGGCATGGCTGACCCTCTCACCTCCGGCGCCAACTCCCAGCGTTACTACCTCAAGGTCGCAAACCAGATGGGTCTCGAGAACAACCAGATGGACGACTTCCTCCGCTACTTCCGCATTTCCGGCATGGCTCACTGCGGTGTCGGTGGCATCGCTGGCGCTGGTGCCTGGATGTTCGGCCAGAACAAGGCTGCGTCTTCCGCCAACAACAACATCGTTAACAACCTCGTCGACTGGGTCGAGAACGGAAACGCTCCCGACACCCTCGAGGGCACTAAATTCTGGTGGGACGAGCCCGCCAACGGCATCCAGTTCACCCGCAACCACTGCCGTTTCCCCTACCGCAACACCCACTCGGGCTCTGGCTCCGGCTCTGACCCTAAGGAGTGGAGCTGCAAGTACATCGAGAACTGGAAGGACTGCGGCGTCGACCAGATGCCCCGTCTCTGCAACGCGGACGGCAGCTTCGGCTACTAAGCGCTTCTGATTGCGCACCCATTTGCATGCATACGGATTTCCTTGTGTCAAGAAGAACATCGGTTCATCACCAACCCTCGTGCATAGGAAAAGAGAGGGCTTATTCTTTTTCGTAGTAATACAAAGGAACCATTCCCGGTTTCCTCGTGGAGACTGTCATCTTACATACATATATCCCCTTTTGCTTTTTTGGTCTACACAGATAGACTTTACGATAGGTAGCATTATTCCCTGAAAAAATGACTTTACCCAAAACACCACATCGCTTCATCGCACTCAATTCATCTTTCCCCAAGTCGTGCCCAGATCACCCCAAGCCACATATCGCACATGTGCGCTGTTATTCCCCAGGCCAAGTGACGTAAAAATGCAGCCGTGGTGTCACCCTTACAAATATGCATAACCGAGTCCTCGGATTTCCGCGGTCCTGGGGGCAACGCAACTGACGCCACATGTCGAAACTATTGGATCTTTTTAGCTAACACCCTCAGGTAGCGAATCGCTTATTCGAACACGTCTGTAAGCAGAACATTGAATCTGTGGAGCGCCGCTCCACAGCCGATAGGTTTGGCAACGCTTGTGTCGAGATGATCGTCGGCGATGGCTGCCTGCTCGCAGCATCCCAATGCGCGATCAGGGCTGCTGGGCCGTCAGTTTTGATATCTGGATCGGTGGATCTGGAGATGATCGGCTGCGATCGAGTTGGCGAGATGGAGTGTCGTGAGGTCTAGATTTTGTACTAGGAGCTGTATGTTTGACAGCAGATTGTTGTTCTCGTGATGGCAGCGAGGTTATCCGTGAGGACGCACGTTGAAGAACGGAGATGGTGAACATACGTCCGACACGAAGTTGCTCGGAGCAACATTCACTTGTGAGTCTCTTCTAGCGGGCACAGCGTTCTAGCGGGCACAGCGTTTGGGTGATATCGAAGAAGTGTATAAATACTGGGTTGAGACAGAAACGTAGTATTGAAGATCAAACTCAAGTATACACCCAGCTTTATCAAGCCTTTTTACTCTATCTTGGTCAGACCAGCTGACTTTCTCTCCATATACCGTCCTCTGAAAGTAGCCTTGAATCGCAATAATCCTACAATGTGCCACCAAACAGCACCAAAGCACCCAAGTTGTGGCCATACTGCTCACGGCACCGCGATGCAAAGCTCCAAACTCGAACTATGCCGCAAAGCCAGATCGCTGAACACGAGGTGTACACCTTCGTGGAAGTTGATCGATGTCGCCCGGGCTTATTGTGACCACTGCATAGCCCACGGAGAAATTCTAGCTCAGAGACGTGGCCTTGATGCTGGGATCTACTGCCAGCGATGGAACGTCTCATACACTGAGCTCCAAGCAGCAAACCCTCGGGTGTTTCCAGCTGTACGACACGACCTCAAGAACAACCAGCACCAGACATTTCCAAAGGAGCAAGAAACCAAGGATGGCCACTCGGCTGCTATCTCTCGATATGTGGGAAGGACGTCCGCCTAGTCACCGGACTCTCATCATCGTCATCGCTGCCGAGTTCAAAGTCGCCCATCATCGCTTCGGAGTCCCCACCTCTCCGGAGCGAGAGAGTGTTGAGCTTTAGTCCATTTTGTCTGGCGTTTGGTGCTTCTGGGGAGTGGTCGGCTTTGTGGACGAACCAGCCAGGGTTGCTGTGGAACCATCGATCTGTTTCTTCCAGACTCCGACCGCGAGTTTCGACGAGGAAGTAGTATATGAGCGGCAACAAAGATACATTGATGATGCCGTAGATGAAGTAATAGCCCCAGCGGAGATGTTGTATGCCGGGAGGAGTCGCTTGAACGACGAGGTAGTTGCCGAGCCAGTCGCACGCAGTTGCTGGGAAGGAAATCGATCGTCAGCAGGGACAAGATAATAGCTGCACCGGCCAGCACCGGATCAGGAGCACACTTACCCAGCGACGCTGCTTTACCACGCATGCTCAGACCGTTCACCTCTGCTGCATAGAGCCATGGGATCGAGATCCAACTGTACAGGGTTAGCGGAAATTCGACGAAAGGCTGGCTGTCATACTTGCCCGCCAGAGAACGCCGTAAAGTACAACCAGATAAATACCACGGCAACGATACCCGGCCAATTCGAACCAGGTAGAGCGCCGCCGATGCCAACACCAGTCGAGACGCCAAAGAAAGCAACCGCCATGACAGCCGCGCCAATCATCAGCAGCGGACGTCTTCCGATTTTGTCAACGAATGTGATGGAAATTGTGGTTGTGAAGAAGTAAGAGACGGCGTTGGCAGCGGCGACCCATCGGGCTACAGTTTCCGAAAGGCCGACAGATCGATGTAGTACCACAGGCAGATAGTAACCCTATAGAATATTGGTTAATAGAAATTCTTGGACAGGTCCTTTGTGGGGATTTTCCAATTCCAAAGGACGGACTGAAGCCCTCTTTGGTGGGACAAAACTTACTGCGAATGATATTAGCATGATGTCAATAAAAGTAAAAGAGTATGTGCTTAGATGCATACCTAATGCGTTGACGCCACTCAACTGCTGAGCAAGCTGAAGTACCATGCCAAGGAGAACCCGGCGAGTCCCAAGGCCACCCTCGAACATTTGCGACCACGATGCCTGAACGGCCTGCTCGGCTTGGATGGAAGCTCTGATCTCTTCGAACTCTTCGTGGATGTCATGATCGTTCAGCATCGAGAGGACGTGCTTGGCTTCGCCTTCGTGCCCGTGGGCAAGAAGCCATCTAGGCGATTCAGGGAGAATGTAGACCATGACTAGGATGATCGCCACGAACACCATTTGGACGCCCAACGGCAGGCGCCATTGTGCCTCTGTGGTGATGCCACTACATCCCAGGGTGATAAAATTCGACAAGCAAAAGCCAAGGACGTTCACACTCATCTCCTTTACCACAGCCTTGCCTTTTTGGCTCTGATGCGAGGTTTCCACGTGCCAGACTGGAGCTGCGGCGGTGTTACCACCATTTCCAATACCGGCCAGGATGCGGCCCCAGACCTACGTATACATCAGCTCAAGTCCTAGTCCACAAAAAATGGGAAGTCGAAGCTACCATTTGTGTCGTGTTGTGAGATGCTGTCTGCAAAAGAATTCCAGACCCCATGATCACAGTAAAAACAAGCATCGTCCAGCGACGTCCTAGTCTCTCACCAACGAAGAGCGTGATGATCGCTCCGAAGAAGCATCCCAGATCGTAGACACTGGTCATGAAGCCTTGCATAGCTGGCGACGGATGATTGAAGTACTCAATGAAATCTTGACCGACCATGATGCCACCGAAGACACCTTTGCATATAGTCAGCTTTGGCCTGCATCAAACAACAAGTGAATTCTTACCTTGCTCATAGCCGAATAGCATCATGACCTGTCCGAATTAGGTTAGACATTACGCTTCGCAAGTATGTAGACCTGTGGAACAGCTTACAGTGCCAGCTGCCACCGAGATGGCAGTATGCAGCGATGCGCTAGATTTGAAGTATGCATGGGGAACATGTTCGTCTGCGGATCTGCGCGAAGAGCCAACAAGCTCATCGTGATCATTGTCGATCTCCGGCTCAAGGGTCTTGACTTGTGTATAAGACATGGTGTTTTATGCGTCGCTCCGCATGTCGGCGCGTTCTAGGCGAAGTCCAGGTCGTGGCGGCAGTGCTAAAGCAGTGGTTGGTTCGGAAGGGGCGTTACAGGGCTATCGGAGAGTACATGACAGCGCTGCTTTTGTGCCAGACCGCGACAACAGGCAAAAGGGGAGGCCGCCAAGGGGAGGCGACGACATGGGTGGAGTCGCTCTCCGTAAACGTGGGATGTGGGTCGTGCTGGGGGCTGGGGGCTGGGGTCTGGAGAGCTTCGGACTTGAAGACGGAGACAGAGAGAGAGAGAGAGGCTGAAAGCAGCAGCGGCGGCGTGAACCGAGGTGGTGGTGGAGAGAGCAGATTGGTTGTGCAACGTGACAACACACCGTCTCCTCGTACATTGATCATAAGCGAGATGTGCCGCTATGTGCGGCTTCGCCTCCATCCGCATTCCTGCCCTCCCATCGAGACGACACGCTCGTCCCAGAGTGGACGTCCAGGCAGCGACTCTGACTCGCAAGCAACTCTCGTTTGGCGCTTGTCACCTGATAAGAGATGTTGGTCTCTTCCCATTCTGAGCGTAGCTATGTGCGCCATGCAGCTTCGAGTCTTTCTGTAGCCTTGCTTCGCAGGCAGACTGCATACTGTGGCTGCAGCTGAGGGTTTGGGTGGCCTCTGGAGATGCAGCGAGCGATAGATACCAACCAGCACGCAGAGAGTCTCACCCTTCCATCTTTCTTATTACCATCCTATAGCAAATTGCGCCAATCGTTCTGCTAACTATACAGTCACATAAGCTCGGAAAGGTCACTAAGCGGGCGATGCGCACGAATCTGACACAATGTCGACTAGATTACGAGAACCCCAACGCCACTTACATCCAAGAGTACGGCTGGCACGGTCCAGTCTTCCAGATCCCGAAGAACGAAACCACACAGATAAGCACTTATGGGTGCGAAACGCTATGTGGTCGCGGCAATGATTGGTATCCATGGGAGCAGCAAGCAAGCACAATTACCACCTGGGTCTTACCAGTCGTTGGTATCCTCCTACAGGCGCCATTCACGAGCAACGCCTTCTGGGAAACCATCTTCTCCATGGCAAGGTGGGTCGGATCGCCCATGGCAAGCCTGTCATACATACTGTGGAACATCAAAGTGTCTGGAAAATGCGCCATGCTCGTCGACCTAGCCACGCCTTTCGATCGGCAGATCGCCAATCGGGACACTGACTTTGCCTCCATCCGAGACTCATTCTACTTGTTGATGACCATGAACCAATATACTATGAAGGATCATGTCCGCCAGAGAAAAGAAGCGGAAGGTCTGCTTCGCATCGCTCTGTTCTCCAAAGATCTGCGTTTGCTGAAGACTGGACGCGCGCCGGAAGGACAGGTACCACGCGCTTCAATCGACAGTCCGATCTTACAAGGACCTGGTTGGGGACCTACCTTCACGGTCAATGGACAGGCGACATCTGACCCTCCTCGTCCAGACTCTGACCTCGAGCTAGCAGACCAGCTGAACCAACTCAGACAAGATTTAGCACACGAATTGCGCGCAAAGAGAAGACGGGGCGTCGTCCCAGTCTTCGTCTCAACGCTCTGGTTCGTGTTCTCGCTTGGTCTGTCCATTCAAGCCGCATTTGGCTTTCTCGGACAAAATGCTCAAGCACACGATCTCGCATTAGGACTGCTGCTTGCCTGGCTACCCGTCCTCATCCTCTCTTCAATCGTCGATCGCAACCCAGTTGCAGCGGATGACATACGCACAAAGCTCAATGATCTCGTCGACCGCGTCCGGCAATCTCTTATGGACGACACTGTCAAGCGCGACTATCTCGAGACACTCGCAAACCGGCACCAGGTGGCGGAGATGAATAACTGGGTGGAGAAGATCAGCAAGGCGTGCCCCAAGCTAGACAACTTTTTCATCAAGTTTGCAGGGCAAGGTCGCAAGAGGTTTCACTACGGTGCAGCGCATCCCATCCTGACAGACATCGAGCGTGCGTACATCGCGGAGAAGGGTCGCGATTGGCTCCATCACGAAGCAGAGGCCCGAACGAAGCTTGTGCTAGGAGACGTCTCTGGAGGACTCGACTGGCTAGATCCACGGGAGCTTTGGCAGGTCCTCAGTGCGATCGTCATTGTTGGTGGGACGATTCTGGGAGCCTTCATACTCTCTTACTTCACGCCCACCGTTGGACTGGGCTGTAGATCCGGTGGATATACAGTCTTTGGTGCTGTAGCATTCGGACTTCTTCTCGTCGAGATGCTGTGTTGGTGGGTCTTCGACGCGTCCAAGCCGAAGCTGGCAGACTTCAACAGGCGAATGACCGCGAAGCCAAGCACGCTGAAGTTCATCCTATGGTACGCTCAGAAGCGCAATGATTTCGACACCAGGAGCTCCAAAATCATCCTCGCCTGCCGGAAGTGTGTACAGAATCAGCTGTCGCTGGTCATACCTCAGAGTTTTGCGGACGTTGCAGATCAGAAACTCAAAGCGGTTTGGATGACATGGCAGAAGAAGACTGCACCTCAGCGAGTCGATCGCATGTTCTTCAAGCCCGTCGAGTGCTTCAATTTTATCTGGCTTTGTTATATTACACTGGCTCAGACCACTGGAGCTTACAACAACTGTAGATGCAAGTCATCTATCTGGGCTGGTGGAGGAGGGTAAGTTATCCGATCTAAGTTTTGGTGCGATCACATACTGACATGTTTGAAGCTACATGGACTGGAACAACTACAACACAGCGACATCCGACTACGTGCGCGTGAACTGGGCTATCGCGACGGTCTTATCTAGCACAATCATGGCCACAGCTATGCTTTACATTGTGACAGAATGGTGCTTGCAGAGCCATCTTAGCACAGCCAGCATGAGCGATGCAGCACGCGGCTTGTATCTCACAAGACGCTTTAGATGGCTGACCAGCCCATTCCGAGATGCTGTGCATTATGCTATCGAGGGAGTATACGTTGTGCGCAAAATGCTCCTACGTACAAAGCACCATGGTCGAACCGATGATGTTACAGCTGAGTCGCGTCAACATCGCCGCAGTGTCCGCTGGACCAAACGAGCTACAAAAGAAACAAATCAGAAGGGCACGAGCAATGGTGTCTCAATGGAAGACCTGACGCCCGGGCGACCTCGAGCCAGCAGCGACGCGCCGCTGATCATGGGCACCGACGTGAGCCCTGGCCCTCCCAGCGTGCTAGATGCCGATGCAGTGTCGCATCAACCCTACCACAGTCCACGAAACAGCAGTGAGCATCGAACATCCCCAGATATCGAAAGTCCAAGCAGGCTACACGTACCAGATGCCAGGTTATCCTCCGCACGTTACGCGAGCGATAGACGGTTGTCAGTATGAGTGGTACATGATGTATCTCATCACAACCTATATAGTATACCTAAAATTCACATCCCCCTCAAGTATCTTTTCCCCCCGATCTGCCTTCCTATTCTCCCTCCTGAAGTGGATCGTGTTAATCACAACAATAACCGTGACAAGCACATTACACGCCAACACCCCATAAATCCCCGGGTGATAAGTCGGTTTGTCCTGCGTGCGGAAAATCAGCGACCCAGCAATACCGCCAATGCCTCCAAACCCAATCATCGTCGCGGAGCAGAACGCTCGCTTCCAGTGCCCGCGGATGTTGTTGGCCTGGTAGGTCATACAGGTGGGAATACCGCCTTGAGCTGAAGCGCAGATGAGGAAGGTTCCGAAGTAGCGGACTCCGCTCTGGGGAGCCCAGCCTAGCATTGGGGCGCCGATGAAGCCGAGAGCGCAGTTTACTAGCAGGAGGGGACCGCGGATGCGGTAGCGGTCGCCGAGCCAGGCCATGCACCACATGACGACACAGGCTAGGACGTAGGGCGGCGCGGAGAGGTATTGTGCTTCGCCGCGTCCGTAGCCCATGTTTGTCATGAGGATGATGGGGAGGAAGAAACTGATGGCGTAGGCGGAGGTACACAGTGCGCTGAGAAGACAGTAAGCGAGTGATCAAGCAGTGGAGGGAAGTAAGAGTGGACTTACAAGAATATCAAGGCAAAGCCCCAAATCTTAGGGTCCGCTCCAGAAGCAGCCCAGGCCTTGATCTTGAATTCACCAGCTTCGGCGTCGTTGCGATCGCGGTTGATGCGGCGGAGCAGGAATTGTACCTCGTTTGGCTTCAGGAAGCCCCATGCGGGCTTCTTTGCGATCTGTTCTGGGAAGTTTACCACGAAGACGTAGCCGAATAGACCGAGGCAGACCGTCAGTATGCCTTCAATGATGAAAATCCACCTCCAGCCGTTGTAGCCTGCTATGCCAGCCTGATGGATGTTCAGTCAGTGGCCGTTCGCGCCGTTACACTTGGTGAGAAATCTTACCATTTGCTGGAGGCCGTATGCAAGCACACCAGAGAGTCCGTTACACAGGGTTCCAATGAGATAGAAGAAAGCGTATCGTTTCTGCATGTCGTAGCGGGCATAGTAAGTCGAGAGAAGGTAGACACAGCCTATCAACGGTTAGCTTCATTCGATCAGATGACACATTGTTTATCAAACTTACCTGGGAAATATCCCGCCTCGAAGAAACCCAGAATCAAACGAAGCGGGATCAGAACAACCCAGTCGTTGATGAAGCCAAAGCCAATCTACATCTTGGTGTCAGTGATGTTCCAGAAACATAGAGGTATTCGCTCTCACCATGACTGCTCCCCAAGCAACGCAAAGTGTAGGCAGGAAAATCCTCGGCCCGATCTTGAACGTGACAACTGTCGCGGGAGGCTGAAAGATGGTGTATGTGACGAAGAACACCAGAGTCGCAATCGAGTATCGGTAGCCTTCGTCGGTAGCAAGATCGTCATGCATGCCAGCGACCGCGGCATTCGGCCTGAGGGAACATTAGGAGTGGATTGACATCTCTTGTCGTGACGTGGAAGCTTACATATTGCCTCTATCGATGAGCGACACGCAGTACATCAACCTTGAAGAGCACCAGTCAGCATGACATCTGGAGACCTTATGAGATGATACCCTCGAGACATACCCAAGAATGACGACCAACCGCCTGTCAATACGATGGATAATCTTCCTCTGTTCCTCATAGCTAAACTCCTCATCCTCATCAGTACAATCAACCCCCTTTCCTTCCCCCTTTTCAAGATTTTCATTCTCGCTGTCATGCTTCTCAATCTCCAAGTCAGGACTCGCTTTAGGATCAACGTGTGCCATGTCGTCGGTGCGTCTCGCAATGGGATCAGGAATGGAAGTGGCCAAAGTATTCTACCGCGTGGCCGATATACTTTATATGACTGTGAGGATAGGCCGCAGCGGCCGAGGTCTGCATACCATACAGCAGCCATAGCCATCATACCAAGCCGTCCAAGACAATGACAGCGGCCCACATGGGGTCCACTATCATCTTGATGAGGGACCCAAGCTCTCCGTTTCGTCGCCGTTCGGCCATATTTTTTCATCCTTGGATCAGATCAGAGTTGAAAAGGGCCGAAGACCACAGCATGACTGTATATAGGCTGCCGGCGGTTTCCCTATGATAACGAACGGTCCTGAAAGGACGCAGTGTCGAAGACGATACCGAGCACCTGCCTACAAGGGATTTGTTGGCATGCACATCATGTACGACGTCAGATAACAGCCGACGAACGTCCTCCCTGGACTGGAGCAAAGTACGTCCGAGCAGGCAAAATCGTTGCTGCCAAGGTCAAAGATCCCCGCGAACCCCGCCTTCAGGAACTCTTGCAGTCTTGGTATTTGTTCTGCTTGATGCGAGAGCCCGAGGCTTTGGATACAGATTCCAAGGTTGGTGTGGGGAGAGTGGTGTGCAAGGACAGATACGATGGCTTCCACGTGAGTTTGCGCGCGAGCGTCACGGCTTTGGAGTGCCCGTGTACGGGAACTGTAAGCACTTGATTATCTTTGCTTGTTGAGAGGATGTTTAGGCGTAGCTCTGATGTATCCTAAGTATGCACTTCGTTTGTACTTTTATGTTGCGAGGTCGTAGGCACGGTCCCTCATGCCTCAGTGGTAAGTAAAGCCCCAACAATGTGAATGGCTGATGGTACCACTAAGCGGCTCACTGAGAAAATAAAGACAGCTCAAGCAGTCTCTCACTGGTACGAAGATACTGCTTGTTGACTGTATTATCTGGTAGTACGATCTCGCAGTTTGTCGAAAAATTCCCGCAAAGTACATGTAGCTGGGAGCCAAAATTAGCGTAACATCGACAACACCATTCAGAGGCCACAGGCTGTGAACGTGGCGCAAGCCTTTGAACAAGGTTTAGGAACTCGAATATCGTGTACTCAAAATATGCCCTCTCTAACACATACAAATTAAACTCGTCAGGGCGGCCAGCGCCGCGAGGTCGTTAAGTCATTATCAATATTCCATAGAACGATCCTTCATGCCATTTCGTCCACTAGTACTTTCTCCGCCTATACTCCGTGTCGTCCTCGTTGCTGTACCGCCTGTGTCTCCGACCGGGCGATCGCTCATAATGTGTCTTGTCTCTGCTCTTGCCATATTCATGTCCTCCAACGCCTCCCAAAAGTGCTCCTCCAATCGTCCCGAGTCCGGGGAATATCATGTCTCCAATTAGCGCTCCGCCGCCTGCTCCCAAGAAGGTGTTGACGCCGCTGCTCTTTTTCTTCTCGACGTGTTTTCGTCTGGAATCATGGTCCCGATCCCGGCCTCGGCTTCTGCTGCGGCTGCGGCTACGACTGCGATCTCGTCGTTCGTAGTCCTCGTCGTAGTAGCGCTTGTCGTGCTCATCTTTTCGTCCGCGGTAGATGGACTGGTATTGTTTTGAGCTGGATGTTGGACGGCGATCGGGTTTCTGGCTGAATGGCTGGCCGTAGGGCCTTTGCTGTGGGTCGGCCCTTCGGTAGTCGTCGTGAGGTGGATAGGGCTGCTTTTCAGGCGGGTAGTTGTAGCTGTAAGAGTGAGGCTGTGGTGAAGGGCGATATTGCGCGGAAAGGTTGGAGGGACGGTATTGAGGCTGTGGTTGTTGTGAAGCGTCTATCCGCTGCGCCGGAGGAGGTTGTGAGTGTGGGCGCTGGTCGAAACCAGGACTGTATGGTGGAGGAGGACCATCGTAGAGTGGATAGGGCGGCGTATTCTGTAGTGGCGGAGCAGGCGGCGGTTGTTGCATGTTCTGCTGCGGCACAGGGACGGGCATGGGTTGCGTGGGCCCAGGCGCAGGCGCACTGGGCCCTTGATTGTAGTAGTCCTGTGCTGACATCGGAGACTGTGTTTGATGTTTCCACTTGGCTCTACAGTGTGTGGTTGTAGCCAGTATCGATGCCTTTGGTCAGCGCGAAAAGAGGGCAGCAAGGAGAGGTAGATGAAGAGAGGAGGCTGGTTCGTGGCACGTGGAGAGGAGGAGATGGTGATGGGTGGCGGAGGCTGTGAGTCGCTGGGTGGAACAAAGTGACGCTCGTGGACCGGTGTGGTGTGTCTAAGAGGGTAATACTTGCGCCTACCGTGGTATGATGGATGATGATCGGAGTTGCACTGCCGGAGCGTGCCGGTGATCTCAGCATGCACTCTGCACTGCGCATTCTGGCATGTTCGAAGCGAAGTCAAATCAAAGGCGAGTGACTTGTCGTGTCGGCTGACGGCAGTGCTACCGAGCGAGCGTCAGGGCGATCCAACTTTAGCACTGCCATACGTCACTACGAACCTTGCCACTCAAACAACATTTGACACCTTGATTGATTACTACACCCACGTATGCTTATTCGGAACTTCAGCATGTTGGCTAGCATTCGCGGAGGTCGGTATATCATCCATCGCAAGACTTCGTTCCCATGGGCTAGCAAGGCTTGTCGTGAAGAACGAGGCTGTGATGTGGTGGCTGTGCGCATGATACGATCGTTCTGACGACTCTCGAGCCACCCTGCATATCGTTAGTGGCAGTCAGTCCTTCTTCACCGGACAGAGAGGCCTCCGGCATAAAATGCCGAGACAAAACTCGTGATGATCCAACCATATGCCGCCACCTCGGAGAAATCTCATCTTGTCTCCTAGTAGGTAACGACTTTGCTGACGGTTCTGATGCCAGGGCCGGCGTATTGGCCAGAATCGCGAGCACCACATTCTTTGAGGCACCGTCGAAGATGCTTGATCCTTATAGAGATAGCATGTTGACCTGACGTACAGGTCAGAACTTCCTTTTGCTTGAGTGCTTGCGCTGAATGTCTGAAGACACACCAGGGCTATCTGCCTTGAGCTTCGGGATGGCCAGGGGGTTTGCTTGCCGTCTGTCCCATACGTGTGGAAGTCAAGGACTTCTTCCTCTGTGGACTGCGCTATTGAAGCAGTTAGTGATCACATCCCCGCATCCCATACACCGAGCAAACAATGGAATGCATACACTGTGTCCTGGATGCATTACCTGCTGGTAAAGCAGCTTTTTGGAAACTACTAATGCGACCACGAATTGTCCATTCTCAAGCATTCTTCCATACAAGAGCAAAGAGCATTACCGATCAGCTACCATTCAACAGACAATCCAAGACCAGAGAAAGCGGATTTGTTGATCAAAAAAAGAAAAGACGCTGGAAATCCAAGCTTAAACATGCCGCCAAAGCCGCCACAAGCCCCTGTCTGCCCTTTCTGCGGCTCATTCATGTGTATGTACCAGGCTCAAGGTAAGACCTTTCACGGACATCATATCTCAGCGGACTACCTCAAGATTCATGAGGTGATGAGAAGCGATAGCATCTTCTCATGATCGTTCTGGTGTCGAAGAAGCAACGCGTTCCTCAGCAGGCCACCCCAGGCCTCTGGACACCAGGAGATCAGACAGCACTTCACTAGGATTTCTCAGCCTTCTGGGGTGTTAGGCAGTATCTCAGTGGTTAATGTTACAACTTGCTGAGTTGTATTCTGCGCTGAAAAGGAAAGCCGCATCCGCGGCCACAGAGATGATTAACGCATCGATCGACCGGGAGAACAAGTGAACTGCTCGTGGCTGTGCAGATTTCATATTGAACTGCAACGCACACAGCTATGACTAGCATTACTAGAGTTCGGTCATTTTAGGTAGACATAATATGAAGGTTCAGCTATCAAGTCGTGTGTTGTCGATCCACACGTTTCTGGACAAATGTAGTGATGGGTTCGAAGTGTGAATCACCGAACAAAATGCCTTGGCCATTGGAGGGAGGCATGCGCCACGTGCTTTGCAGTCAATGACGTCCATTCACTTTCGCGTGGAAATGAAAGCGCCAAAGCGCGTGGCTGGAAAGGTGAGTTTCGTTGCCTCAATATTATCTCTGCGCCAGCGACAACCAAGAGGGCGATGCCGAACTCACTTTGAAGACATTGTCGTAAGCGCGCAAAAAGTTTCCTCAGCTCGTACGCTCTAAGAATCACCGCAGGGCCTGCGACTTCGCCTATCAGATCTCGATCCTCATTTGGCCCGATGAACAAATGTTCCTTGTACACAAAGACATCATCTGCGCCAAGTCCAAATTCTTCGCAGCCGCCTGCTCCGAACGCTGGGTCGAGGGTAAGGAGAAGCAGGTCAGATTGCCTGAGGTGGACCCGACGGTATTTGAGAGCCACTTGAGCTGGGTCTACTCGACATCTCTCAACATCGCCGAGCTTACCACTGAGAGAATCGATGCACTATTGGGCGCAAATGCTCAGGAGGTGGCCAAGTATCTTGATGTACGCATGAAGTCATGGATGGCGGTATCGACTGGTGCAATTCTAACTTGACTGATCTTGCCATTGAGATGTTGCCCGAGCTACACAGTGTTTCCAGCATCCGCTGCACTCATATTTTTAGGTGCAGACAATGTTCCCGCTCACCTTTGCCACCGAAATGTCGTTCGAGCTAGAGTTTCTGTGGTACTCTGGGCGTGCTAGTATTTTCTAGCACAGAAAATGTTCTGCTCATCTCTGCTACTGAGACATGGTTAATGGCGCGACCAAAGCTGCACGTAGACTCATGCGCAAAAATGCAGGATATTGAAGCTCAGTGCATTGTAACGGAAGGGGAGGTCAAAATCATCTTAGCTTTTCTCTCATCCAGGTGGTAGCATCTTCCAGCGCTTTCCTACCTGCGGCCGTCTGATCCCATAGTCCAAGTCCTTCAGTCCAGTTCATGCTGACCTTCTCATCCGCCTCTTGGTCCTCTGCCTTCTTCTCCAACCGCTGCTCCTCGTCCATCTCATCTGCTTCGTGATCATTCAAAACCTTGTGCCCAAACCCAGAGCGACGACTGAAAGTCGCGCGATACTGCCTGATAATGCTCTTACGAAGCGTCTGCGAAAGCTCCTTCGCTTGATCAGATAGTGGCGAAGTATTGCCAGTCGTCAGGTAAAAGCTAGGAAGCTCAAGATTTAGGCTTTTGTTAGGGAATAGGCGAGAAGCTTTCCTCAGCGAGGGTCTTAACTCTTCACGGCCAGGGCTAGGACCAGATGCGATATCCTGCAACGACCCGTTGGACATGCCGCTGAGCAGCATCTGTTGCCGGTGGAAGTCTTCCCGCTCGATAGCACTGAGCAGATCAAGGTCATCCACCTCCGACCTCTTATCAGATGGTACTGCACTTCCGGACGTGCGGAAGAACAGCAGTGGCGAAGCGAAAGGATCGAAGTAAGCTTCAGGTTTGAGGAAATAATTGCCTCTGGCCCTGAGTAGGTCGTCAATTTCCAGACCAACGTGCTTTTGTCCGAATTTGGCAAGGCTGGACTTGGGTGAAGTCAATTCGAGTTCGTCGTCTGGTTGGACCCAGTCTGCAAGAGGGTTGTTGACCGCGGCTGCAACTATTCCAGGCTCGCCTTTTCGGCATTCGGTGACTGCCAGCATGGTGGCGAGCGAGCCGCCGAAGAGCTCGCCGACCACGCATATGCGACCGACATGCTCAGAGCGTCCGACACGCGTGATGGAGCGCTTCGGGAGGAGTTGCTCTTGTACCCAGTCGTAGCCTGCTAGCACATCGTGCACCGGCGTAGGATATGGGTTGGCACTGTCCAGGCGATAGTTCACTTGAGCTATGGTGCAAGGCAATCTAGAGCGGAGATAGGAGGCATTCGCAACATCATTTTCTGCGTCGCTAAGCAGCGGCCCTCTGGGCAGGAGGAGCAATACAGCAGCTGGGCCAGCAGCCGGCGGCGACCCGGAAGTTGGATGGTAGATACTGTTCGATATTGTGAGCAAGGCTCGCGCCTATGTTTGCAACATCGGACCTACTCTAGCGATATATGGCCATTGCCTTGGCACGGCACGCGCACTCGTTCAGATGCTGCTGGTGCGACGATGGAGTATTGTCTTTGGAGGCAGCGCCTCGATAGCCATGCCGCTCTTCCGGGGCGCGGAAGACATGGCGGCATATGGAGGTTGAGAGAGTTGTGCTTCGCTCTGGCGCATGTGACTGATGGACTGGCTGCGAGAATCTACAGACCAACCGCATGCCGCTGCGACGACAGTTGCCTGCTCGCTTCGCGTGTTCGCGTGTGCTTGTCACGAGGCAGGCACGGCTGGGGGCAGCTTCACCCCTTCCATTTGCGAATTTCGACGGCCAGCCTGTCTCACCATCTCCTTTCGGCCAGCAACAGGCCCTTCTTGGGGAGGCGCTTCTCTGCCGCAGCAGGGTGAGCATCATCCACGTCTATATCCAGCAACATCATCATCAACCCCAAACAAGGGCTCTGCTGTTCTTGCGACAATGGCTGCATCTTCGGCACCGCCAGCCTCAACCCAAGTGCTCTCCTGGCATGATCTCGGTAGGATGTGGAGTCGATGGAGATCCCTTCGCAGGAGATCTGCATCCCCCTAGATCTATCGGATGCCATTGGCTGCCGCATGACTCGACACTCTGAAACGCTCGTCAGCCGCAAGCTTTGCTAATAGCGATCTTCGAAACGACACGCAAGAAACAGCGGCAGAAGCACGGCGGCCCTCACGCAAATCCATGCCAGCCTCTGACTCTCCACTCTGCTGGTGCATGGGGGATGTTCACGCAGAGACCGCAGGGCAGTCTGCTCACCCAAGCTCAAGCGACGGCGCGATGGCTCGGAGCCGCATCGCAGGCCAGTGTTTGGGGGAGGCTCCCGTCACGCTTTTGGTGGTCTCAGGGACTACCCAACGCTCTTGACGAGCCTAACTATACCTCGCTACCGCACCTATACACACACGAACCCGTACTGCCGACCCAGTTGGGAGTGGTGGGGTGGGTGGAGTGTGCTCAAGGCTGGGTTACCGTTGACGAGTTCGTTGCAAGAATAGCGTCCCTTCAGCACGTCCACCTCCATGATATGTAGGTCGATCTCTCTGTCCTCTTGCATTTGCAGCCGTTTCTCCTTCACCACACACGCTCGCGACCAGTTTGCTCTGTTTGCTTGTATCTTTCCTTCGCTGCATTACCAGCATCACACATTCGTTCACCATCGTCCATCGTTGACGCAGACACTCTCTCACACATTACTCTATCTTTGATCATTTTTCTTACTATTTCCATCAATTCCGCAATTATGTTTGGACCCCGGCAGGCCGGCGTTCTGTTCGCGATCTCCAGCATCGTATCTGCATTGCCATCGCAAGGAATTCCAGCTCTTGCACGTCGCCAGAACAACAATGGATTCATCGAGACTTCTGGAGTCGCCAACAACGGCAGCACCCTAGGCTACCGCAAGGAGATCCACGCACTGCAAGCCGATGAGGATGCCTGGAACATGTTCTTGCTCGGACTCTCTCGCTTCAAGGATGTTGATGGCAGTGACCCCATGTCCTACTACCAGATTGCTGCCATCCACGGCCAACCATACGTCGCTTGGGACAACAACGGCCCTTGTTCTGGCTGCAGACCTGCTGGATACTGCACTCACCAGTCGACTCTCTTCCCGACTTGGCACCGTGCGTACTTGGCGCTCTACGAGCAAGCACTTGTCGGCAACGCGATCGCTGTCGCTGAGCAATACACTGGCGACGACCGCGACCGCTACATGACTGCGGCTGAGAACCTCAGGATTCCTTTCTGGGATTGGGCTGCCCTGCCTGCTGATGGCGAGAACCCCTTCCCGCAGATGTTTACCGACGAGCAAGTCTTTGTCAACAGCCCAAATGGTCCCATGAACATCTCCAACCCGCTCACCGGCTACACCTTCAAGCGTAGCGAGGAGCACCGGTTCATTGGCGGCGACCAAACCGAACGCAAGCCTAGCTTCACAGAAGCCAACCGTCGCCAGCTGCGCTCTGATCTCTGGACTGCTCTTTCTTCCGACCAGATCTACAATGCTTTCAGCACGGAGGCTCTCGCCGAGGACGATGGCAATTTCAACCCCACCAGCTTGGAAGCTCTCCATGACAACATTCACGTTCTGACCGGTGGCCACATGGCGATTGTCCCTCAAGCAGCTTACGACCCCGTCTTCTGGCTGCACCACGCCAACGTCGACCGTGTCTTTGCTCTCTACCAGGCCGCATACCCTGACAAGTGGATCGTGGAGTCTGCAGAGGTCGGTTCAAACATGTGGTACACTTCTGGCACTGTCAAAGACGGTTCCTCCGGCCTTGAGCCTTTCCACCAGACTTCGGATGGCGTTTACTGGGATTCTGACGATGTCCGTGATACTCGCAAGTTCAACTACGTCTACGATGACCTGTACAACCAGGGCGCAACTCCCCTCATCAACTCTCTCTACAGCGACAAGGCTTCAGGCTTCGAGGCTGGCAGCAACGACGAGGGCAACGCCAAGCGTTCCGCACCGGCTACCACTCTGTCTGGATACCTGGAGAAGGTTACTGGTGCCGTGCCGCGTCTGATCGAGGGCAAGACCAACGAATACATGGCTTCTATCGAGGTCGATGCCATGGCCATGAACGGTTCATTCACCGTCTACATCTTCGACGGCGAGTTCGACGAGACCGACGCCAGCGAGTGGTACTGCGCCAAGAACCTCATTGGCTCCCACGGTTTCTTCTCTTCGCCCACTTCCATGGAGTCCGGCTCCAAGGTCCGCGCGGGTATCTCCATCACCGACGCTCTCTTCTCGCGCACTCTCGGCGGCTTCCTCGACGACCTGACCAATGGCGGCGTCACCTCTTACCTCAAGAACAAGATCGAGTGGCGCATTGTCGACTCCACCGGCTGCATCAAGGAGGGCAAGGACATCCCTGGCTTCCACCTCGACGTGATCAGCTCCGAGGTCAAGATCCCCCAGGACGACTCCTGCCTCCCCCAATGGGGCGAGTTCGACGTCCTGTCCGAGATCACCCAGGGCAAGAACGCGGATGACTGCGACGAGGAGTGAAACTTCTACTTCGTGAATTGTAATGCCGGAGGACAATAATGGATAGATAAAAACGTCCTTCCGTTGCTGCATGATTTGATGAGTTTTCATTGCGCCGGCGCTCAGCTTTTTCTCTCTTTCTTAATGTAGTTGAATACCCCATCATCCCTTGCGTTTGTCTTGGGCGAACGGCCTCATCCGTTTTTTTTGTGGTAAATAATTATATCCATAGTGAATAAGCATTGAAATGGACTGCATCTGTTTGAAAAAAAAACTTATCTCCCGTATCTTGTAAATTCTTACATGATGTGCTGTACAGTTGTTCTTACATAGTTCCCTTCCTCTTCTCAGCCAGACATCATTTAATCGCGATCTATGATTCCTCACAAGCCTAAAGTGACCTTCAGCTCTCGCGCAAGCTTTGTGAAGGCTTCTGCTTGCGGCGAGTCCGGGCTACCGACAACAGTGGGCTTGCCAGCATCCGCGTCAGAACAGATTTGCGGATGGAGCGGGATATCACCCAGCAATGTGATGCCGAGCTCAGCGCATTTCTTCTTCGCACCTGTGATTTGGTCAGTACACGCATCACCAAACAGAAGTGGCGATTCGGCCTCGAAAATAGTGAAACACTCACCATCAAGCCCAAAAACATCGTGATGCGTCCCGCAATTCGTGCAAGTAAAAGTGCTCATATTCTGCACCATCCCCAACACCCTCGTCTTCGTCTTTCCGAAGAAGTCAATCCCGCGCACCGCATCTCTGAGCGCCAGATCCTGCGGCGTGGAAACCACGACGGCGCCGTCGAGTTCAACGGACTGCGTGATAGTCAGCTGCACGTCGCCGGTGCCGGGAGGCAAGTCTAGTACTAGGAGATCGAGTTTGGGCCACGCGACTTCGAAAAGCAGCTGGTTCATGGCTTTTTGCACCATGAGGCCGCGCCAGGCGATGGGGGCGTCTTGCGGGACGAGGAAGCCCATGCTCATGGCTTTGAGGCCGTAGGAGGTAAGGGGGAGGAGGCGGTTGTTGGGGTCTAGTTCTGGTTCAAGCCCTTCTAGCTATTCGAGACATTGTCAATCAATCATGCGACTATGGTAATGTCAGCCAGATTATGGATCACGTACGTTTAGCAGAGTCGGTATGCTCGGGCCGTAGATGTCGGTATCGAGGATGCCGGTGGCGATTCCGATGCGGGCGCTGGCCAGGGCGATGTTGGTGGCTATTGTGCTTTTGCCCACGCCGCCTTTGGCGCTGCTGACGGCGATGACTTTGGTGACATTGGCGATTGGGCGTTTTTCGGGCAGGCCTCGTTTCATGCGGGCGGCGAGGTTTGGTGGCGTGCCTGATCGTGGGAGACCCTGATATGTGTCAGCTATATGTAGGTCAAGCGAGCAGACGGGTATCGGCATGGATTTCAAGGGCTCTCCTCTCCATACTCAATTATTGCCTCTAATGCTGTCCAGATGAACACTCACCAATGGGTTCTCATGACCGCTGACTTTGCTCCTGACCGAGAAGCTTCGTTTTGAGAGACATGTCTCGAAAACGTGACTGCGAACGACTGCAGGTAGACTGATTAACCTAGCAGGCATGTTGAAGATAGTTTTTGAAATATGATAGTCATAATCTAATACAGTGATGCGTTGATCAATGGGCGAGATGCTATCGACTTGCACGCGAACAAGCCGCCAAATCTCTTGGCGCAAAACGCCGCCACTTCACGCTCTCAAGCATGGCGTCTAATGTACAGTCCTCCATCGACATTTCGTGTTCGAAAGACAAAAGCCGTCGCCCTTGATCGAAACCAAAATCTTCAAAGACTTCTGAGCTACCTTCAGATGAACTCAAATCATATGTGGAACTCAACGAACTCCGCTCCGCTTGGAAATACCAGCGAGGAATGACGCTCCACCACCTGATCAGGACGCCAGCATGAAGCATGGAGGCAAGAATTGAATCCGTGCCAGTAAAATCTCTTATACCAACCACCTCTCTCTGGGAAAGCGGCAAAGCTCTCCTCAGTCATCATCAGATCCGCGGCTGCGACTGCTGCCCACTCTCGATTTCTCCTAATCTTTGTATGATGGAGGAGGTGATTTGTCGCTACCAGTCGATGTCGTGGAAGGAAGTCGATAGTTTGGGCAAAGATTGTCGCAGACCATCGAGCTGCAGTGTTTGCATGGATGCCATTCGCTTGCGTGAGACTTTGGATCTGAGGTTGTTTGTGTCATGACTCCTTGTTTGTCCATGCTTTCTGGTTGCTGAGCAGATTGCAAGACTGTTGACTCTTACTGCGCTGAATTTCCTGGATGGCTTAAGATGCGAAACCTCGAGCGGCACGGCTTGTTGGAATGCGTTGGTGTAACCATAGGTGGTCACAAGGTGAGTCCGATCTCTAATTATACAGTCACACAGCAGCCGCATCATATACCGGAAAGCATCGGAGGTCTCTCTTAAATCGTTGCTTGCGCGGTGTATACTGCAAACATGGTCCACCTCATAGGCTGGGCGCTTTGGTATATATGACCTTTAGATATTACATGCTGCTGAAGCCGGCATGGAAGCGTGTAAAATCTTTTCCCATTGCATGAAGCTTCTACCTATAACAAGAAGTTCTCAACAATGACCAGGCTTCTACCCAAAATTTCGTATACACCCACTATCTCAGGATGGATCCGAACCTCAACGCCCAGCAGTGGCAACAGCAATACTCCAATTCGAACCAGCAGTACGCTCAGCCGACACAGCAGCAGCAATCCACCGGCGCTCCGCAGTATGGCTACGTACCTACAACACAGCAGGCATCCTCCCATTATTCATTCGCTCAGCAGGGTGCCTCGCAGCCTTCATACCAGAGCTTGATGCAGGCGATGCCAACACAGCAGTCATTACCAACCGCGCAGCTATACCAACAGTATGATCAAGGAGCTGACAGTGTTATCCCGGCTCCTTCAGCAGCGGTCGGGCTGTGGATGGAGACTCGGCCAAATGCCCAGTGGCAGACTTCCACGAACAATGCAACTACTACTACGACGACAACAACGACAACCACAAAGTCTACCAAAGAGACGCAGGCGAGCCAACCTCAGTATGCGACATCGTCTACCGCCTTAGACTTCGCTTCGTTGATTCAACAGGCACCACAACAGCAACCTGTGCAGCAGCAGCAGGCTTTCAACTACTCGCAAACCATGCAAAGCGGAAGTCAGCAGCAGACTCTCCTGCCGCTTGCACCAGACTTCTCACAGCTCATGCAGAACAATCCGCCACCAATGCAAGACACAGTAGGCTTCTCTCAGTTACTGCAAACACAAGTCTCCCATGCTCCGCCACTTGTTCGAACGCCTCTTGCTCCGACACCAGCACAGCCTAGCGACCACGCATCGAAGTCGACAAATAAGTCGACGACAACTACTATGACCAAAGTTGTTGGCAGTACCTCTCGCAAAGAAGCCGCAGACAAAGGCCAAAAAGAGCTCCGCCGCTTCGACCGGGACGTCTCCAACCGGCTGAAACAATACGGCGGGATCTGTCCCATGGGCTGGGACTACTATGCCACACGTCAGGGATACCTCTGCGGCGGCACCAATCACTTCGTGTCTCATGACGACGTGGAAGCGCTGCTGTCGAGCGGCCGACCGCCGTATATAGAATTCGTCAATGGACCCTCGCACACTCGCTCGGTGACACCGCCGCCTGCCACTGGTCGAATAGATGGGTGCGGCGAACTGCCAACGTGGGAGGCGGACCCGGGATGGTGGGAGAGGCACAAGTGGCGTGCAGGGCTGGACCGGACGCATCCTTATGGATATCCATTTTAATGGTTTGGTGCCAGAGGCGTGTGAGAAGTGAGATTTTGCTATGAAGCACGTAAGATATCACTAGCATCATTTGGAGCATACATCCGACAGCTTCCTTTGAGATGTTATGCCCGAGCTTTTGAGCTTTGTTTGTAGCTGAAAACACCAAGGTGAATCAACATTGCTCTCAAGCATACAGTACATTTACCAATCTACCTCCTCTCACTATGCCCACCATAGTACCCGGTGTCATCAGTCAAGAACTGTGCCTCCGGCACATTATAGCCCTGCGGCTGTCTGCTCTGCTCGCCGTACGGTGAGACACTCGGCCTCGGAGCCTCCCAAGCCTCGCTCTCGCGCGGCTCTGCAATACCACCCGCGCCATAACCATGACCCTCATCGGTGAACGGTCCGCGAGGAGCGCCAGACTGCTGTTGCTGCTTGGCGTCAATGTCGTGCAGGCGGTACATGCCGCGCTTGTTGTTCTTGCGGCGGACGTAGAAATCGAGGCAGAGAGCGGCCATGGTTGAGATTCTAGACGAGAGTATCAGTCGCGTTACATTGCATGGTACGTGTCGAGAAAGGAGGTTTCAAGAACTTACAGTCCAAGAAAGGCAAACGTGAAAAGCGCCTTGTAGATCCGGCAGACCATGATACCGGCATCCTCTTTCCAGTGCTCAACATCGCAGTAGTTCCTGAGGGTAGGGCTCATGTACCAGGTCAGAAGGCTCCAGCTAACAAGCCAAACCACAGTAAGAAAGCCATTAATCGCAATGTTGAAATCGGGCTTGAGGCCGACGCAGCAGTGCAGGACTATAGTCACGGTCAAGGCCGCGACGGAGAAGAAAGAAGACGCCATGAGCTATGATAAATAAGTCAGTATGAACATGCCCAGATTTTTGTAACTTTTGGGCGTCTCTTCAAGGGCGAACATACCAGTACAAAAGTCCACGGCGTCTGCCAGTGATCGTGCGTCAAGTGCCACATGAAGAAACTCATAATGCCACCCACGATCAGACTAGCGAGAAGCTGGAAAAACCGCAAGATGTGGAAAGGCACGCGCGGGTAATGCGACGGCGCTGTCTTCGCGCGGCGGTGAAATGGCTGGAACATGTTGGGGAGGCAAGGCTATGTGGTATTCGCGACGTGGAAGACTGTGTGGTGGCGCGCGCACTCCGAGTACCGGACAATTCAAGCGTAGGATGTCTTTTATGCAACGGTCTACGCTGCTGGTATGTAGGGTTTTAACGAGTGTGAGAGCGCTCAGCGCAGAGAGAGTGAGGTTGAGAAAATGGATGGAGATGATGGAATGGGATGGGACGGATGTCGAGATCTCTGTCGAACCGAAGTATGGGCAAGGGTGCAGCACCTCAGCTGAAAGCCAGGCCTGCACCCTGCAGGACGCCAATCATTCATTAATCTGAAGGATTCACCAATCGCTTACACCCATCGCGTTGCACATGATCAGGCACGAGTGTTCGGAGGATTCGTGCCCTGTATACATCGGCTCTCCATATCCAGATGCAGAACATCGTTTTCTAGACACAGATTTCCTGTCTAGATAGTGCCGTTGGCTCGTCTTCAAAGCATCTCCAAACCCCACGCCTGCAAACGCGCTAGAGGCGAGACTAATAATAAAAATAAACTAAGGCGACTCGGTTTCAGCTTTCAGCTCCCAGCCGATGAACATGTGCGCTGGTTCCTGTGAACGTGCTATATTGTGTCGTGCAAGTATCGGCTGGTTGCAGCGCTCTCATTGGGTATCTCTATTTTACAAGTACTGATGCATCTCTGGTATCTCTGTCATACTGCTTGTTTCGTTTTAGCGATCAATAGTGGGCTCAGTTGCTCGCCTTGGGAGTCTCGATCACCTTCAAGACCGCTTCATATCGAGGATTCTTTTCATCTTTCTCATCATTGTCTCTCTCACACTCTCTCATTTTCCTTGCCCGGACGATCAACAGTAGCTTAATTGCTCGTCTTGGTAGTCTCAATCACCTTCGAAGACCTCTTCACGGTGAACATCTTCTTCAGCTTCCTTAACTTCGACTCTCTCTCCTTGTCCTGACGCTCGATTTCTTCCCTGCTCAACTTGGGCCTTTCGACATCCAGGCTGCCGACAGATTCGACATCCTCGACAACTTCTTGCTGCTCGGTGGACTTGCGCCGCTGCTCTTTCGTCCAGGTCGACACGACGCGATGTAGAATTTGACTTGCGTTGAGGCCGGCCAGACTGCCGGTCGCTTTTTGGGAGACTGGGTTGCGCCATGGGCAATGTTCGCGGTGCATTTCTACCAGATTAACTTTCATGTCGCCTTCATCGTCAGGGTCGACGTCTTCGTTGTTCTTGCCTGGTCTGTACCCAGGCTGATACATCCAGAGTCCAATTCGCTGGAAGCAAGTCTCGCAATTCAGGAGTTCTGTGCGATACTCTGTTGTACCATGCCAGCCGTGGAGAGCCATCTCTAGGGCCCTCGCCTTGAGGCTTTGTTCCGTATCGCTGCTCGGGATCACATCTGTCGGAAGCTCTGACACTAGCCGGTCATAGGGCAAGAACGAACCGTCGGTGTTGATAGTCGATTTGATTGCGATGTCCTTGATAGAGCTCGCCACACCCAGCAGTGATGTATAGCTGTCATGCAGCTGTGGTTTCCAGACGATCGGCCGCACGAGCGACAGCCGGTATATGTCGTCCTTGCACGCAGCTTTCCTCCACAAACATGTCTCGGTGTGCCCGTTCACAATCTCGTCTTGATACCGCTCTGCGAGCGCTTGCTCGAGCTCTGTCGTGTCCACTTCTTCGTCATCGTCCGCGTTGTCCACAGCTGCTCCTGCGCCTGCCTCTTCTGCCAGCGCCTTCTTGACGACTGTGCCCATTGTGTCCAGCTTCACCACCACCCTCCTCTCGCACCCTCCTTTACACGCGACCGTATTCACATCGACACAGCTCCATCCTCGCTTCGCCCAGTGCATCTCACCGATCACCTCGGGTTTGGGGTGCCACTCGCTTACCTTGCTGAAAGTCTTCAGTCGCGCCAGGAAAGTCTCCTGCGACCACGGCGCAAAGTTCGGGATGTGCTTGTCGTCTTTCGCTTCGTCCGACACGAGGTTCGTGCTTGACATCTTGCGCGGTAGTGATGCTGTCGATGGGTTGGTGGTGCGATTGTAGCTCGGTCCAAGAGTCGCTGAGAGTGAAGTGGATGAAGCTGTGGAGCGGAGGCGCTTTCGCGCTCGTTCACTCGCGAGCTCCAGCTTCTCGCGCGGAGTAAGTGAGGGGTTGTTTGCATTGGCGCCGCCGCTGGTATCGTCTCGTTGGGTGTTTGATGCGGCGGTTATGGAGTCGAGGAGTTTGTGGAACTTGCGCTTTGAGGTTGCGATTGCTTCGGGCATGGCTGGAGAGTGTGTCGTGTGTTGTGGGTATTGTCTTCAGAGTGAAGCGTCGAAAACCTCGAGGCCGTAGGAGTGACTCGGTAGATCGCCGCAATAGTGAAGGTTGTGTGTTTCTTTGTTTATCGCGTAAGGTCTCGGTACCTTAGCTTATTAGACTTTGTTGTGACATCGTTTGCCCTAGACTAGCTGAGACTTGCAAGGCCGAAGGACCTCGCTCTCTCGCTTCTCAATTTGTCACCGAGGCCACCAAGTGAAGACGTGACTCTTCCAACTACCTCCGAATGCGAGTGCGAGCCTGATTTGCTGCAGCGAGCAATATAGCAGGAACTGTAGACGTCACGCCTACTGGCCATGCTATACAGCGTCACTACAGCCACTACCAAGCGAGGCACCTGAACAGACGCCCGCACGAGTCAAGTCCCTTGCTAGAAACAATACACCACCTCAAGTATTGAAGAAACTGGAAATTTCACATCATACAGGACCGTTTGTCTCAGAATATCAAGTCAACAATATCGCTAGGTATGGATCACGGTGCGGAAGACAACCATCCCACCGGGCGCCTGGCGTGTCAGGCTTGCCAGCGCAAGAAGATCAAATGCGATCGCACATTTCCGTGCGGGCAATGTACCAGATCTGGGTTAACATGCGCGGCGAGTACACGCAAACAAAGAGCTCGACATGCTGGTAAACGTGGCGTCGACAGCGAACTCAAGAACCGCATCGCGAAACTCGAGAGCCTCGTGGAGAGTCTCAGTGGCGACATAGGCAGCGCGCCATCGTCGTCGTCGTCTGAAACACATGCTACAGACTCAGAGCCAGTGGAGAAGCACCCCGCTGGATCCGGTGCAGCTCCTTCAATGCGCAAATACGTTGCAAGCCCATTCTGGACATCATTGACCAGCGAGGTACAAGCACTACGCGAAGCATTGGAGGAGGAGGACGCGCCCGAAGGCGAAACGCCCGAGTCTGCGCCGTACATGCCTACTACGCCTCCAACGGGGTCCGAACTGTCCAATATCGAGTACGACCTGATTGTATGCCCGCCGGGCAAAATCTACGTAATGCCTGGTGGATTTATGGAGCCCACTGAAAGAGTCGCCAGCCAGATCTTCGATGCGTATCTAACCAATGTCGAGCCGATCTTCCGACTGTACCATACGCCGACCCTGTCTAGGTTTATGCGCGATAATGCGCCATATCTCGGTCATCCGTGGGATGCTCCAGGGAACCAGGCTCTCAAGCGCGCTGTATGGATGGCAGGTGTGAACTCCATGCCAGAGAGTGAATGTTTCGCGATCCTTGGCGAGAACAAGGCCGATGCACTCAACCATTACAGGCGGCTTGTGGGCATATCCTTTGCACAGGCCGATCTGGTGAATACGACCGACTTCGCGACATTGCAGGCCTTCGTCACGTACATGGTAAGCACTAAAACCCCCGTGCCGTTGAGAGCATCGCTGAATAATACATTCTCAGACGGCCTCACGTTCGAGTGATCATACCAGACGCATGTGGACTTTACTAGCCCTCGTGGTTCGAATCGCAACGGCCATGAACCTACATCGCGAACCGTCGCAGAATTGCACATATTACTCGGCATTCCAGCGTGAACTACGCCGCCGGCTGTGGTGGCGGATCCGCTACCTCGACGTCTTCAGCTCGATAGATCGTGGGTCTGAACTTCTCATCTCTTCGGACTCTTACTCGGTCCAAATGCCAACGCTCACCAATGACGATATGTTCGACGAGGATTCGACAAGCATCCCCGTTTTAGAAGGCAGAGGCACGGATTTGAGCTTCGTCAACCTCTGTTTTGACGCTTGCCTCACCATTGAGACGCTGCTCAAATCAGAAGCTCGGCCGTCGGGTGAGACATGGGAGAAGCGGCATCAGCTTGCTCTTGAGTTCTCTGCTCGTGTCGACGAACGATACATGCAGTACTTCAACAAGGGTACAGCCTTCGACAACTTCTGTCATGCTGTGTGTGAATCAATGAAGGCATCGATGATTCTTCGTGCGGTCAGGCCAATGCAACGGTACGTCTCTTCGACGCCACCGCGTGTGGACTCACCATACGTCCTACGCATAGCCATGGAGAATCTCCGCGGCTCTGATCGCATTTACAACACCGAATCGGCGGAACGCTGGAGGTGGCAGATCTGGGTGCAGTGGCACGCTCTTGCTGTTGCCCTTGCTGGTCTTTGCTCCATCCGCAACACGCCTCTCGCCGAGGAAACATGGTATTACGTTGAGCGACAGTACGGACAATCTGAGAAATACGTCGCCGACACCAAGAACGGCATGCTCTGGCGACCCGTCGAGAAGCTCTACAAGAAAGCCGTGGCGTTCAGAGATGCAGCGCCACGCCAGATCCCAAAGTTCACGCCCAAAGCACTGCAAGCCCCTCCAACTGACGCGGCACTCCCGCAGCCGTCGCTCAATGCACCCACGACCACAGCTCCCAGTACCACTCCAAGCACTACCTTCAAACCCTTTGGCCCTCAATTCATGCCGTCACCTTCTCCATACCCGACCACCACCATGGATATGTCCGCGCCCGGCAACCTACCTATGGGAAGCATGTCCCTCAGTCCCTCGATGGGACTTGTGCCCGATTTCTCAAACGGCTTGGGAGACCTCGATACATTTGCATCGGATCCCAGCTGGGTCGACTGGTCACAGATCATGAACGACTACGCGGACAATGGAGACGTGATGACTGGCATCCAGTCCTGGCCTATGATGAACGCTCAGCAGCTAGATGGGAGCTTCATGTGAGAGCTCACTTGCGAGACTACTCAGATTAGCCTACGAGCGAAGCGCAGCTGGGTGGGTCACGCGTTTTACACAGCACGACGGTGTTACGATAATGTTTTGGGATGGTTTCTGATATATACCCCACTCTTGGTCCGCGATGACGGGTCTTCATTATAGACAATGTGTAGATTACTTCTGAATTTCTGTTGTTCTCACAAAGCTGTTCAAGATCGCGTGAGGTGCCCCATATGCACAAGTCTCATCCATGACCTCACACGGCTCCTCAAGAGTGTGATATCCATGTGCTAGTCTCGTCCGCGTAGAGTACCTTTGGCATGCTCATTGCCATTGAAAGCTCCAAATCGAGGCGTCTCTGCATGTATATACTATAGTCTCGTCACACTTGTAATCACGGCTAGCAACAATTCAAATCCATGCCGCCGGCGGTCTCCACCCAACAACCAGATACTTACTACTACTCGTCACGATACGCCTTCCCCAACGCCGTCAAACCCCCCTCATCATCCAACATCCTCGCCCACCTCCCCACCGTCCCGCAATCCCTCATCGGCCCAAACCAAGCATACCTCTCCACCCACTCCAGCCCATCCAAATACTTACAACTCTCCTTCGCAAAACTCTCCACATGCTCCCTCGGCAACGGCGCCTCGGGGTTCCAATTCGTCGCCGCGAACTCCGTGATCCAGACCGGTTTGTTGGGGCCGAGCTGGTGGTACGTGCTCCAGATGTAGTCGTAGAACTGCCCCAGCGTCTCGCCGTACCAGTGGAAACAGTAGAAATCGACGTCGCCGCCGCCGGCGCGGATGCGAGCCAGGAAATCGGCTAGATAGCCAACGGCGTGGCCTGCGTTGGAGATTCCTGGCGAGCCGCAGCGGATGCCTTGTTTGCGGAGGGGTTCGATGCAGCGTAGCCACTCGCTGGCGGCGAGCTCGGCACTCATGTTGGACTGGTCGGGCAGTTCGGGCTCGTTGAAAGCGAGTATTGCGGTGGCCTGGGATTCTTTGGCTTTGTCGGCGAGGTCGTCGATGCCGACGTTGTTCCATTGCATTGGGGTGAATTGGAGGGAGCCGGCGTCCGGGGTGGGGTTGGGGGACCAGTTGTAGAGCCAGGAGATTTTGGAGCCGGGTTTGGTGAAGGGGAAGACGGGGTCTTTGTTGTGGTTGTCCACGGGCCAGCAGAGGCCGCGTTTAGAGGGTGACATGGTGGTGAGGTGGAGTTTAGGGTTGTTGTTAGATGTGATATGTGATCGGATGGAGTCGGCGTTTTATTAGTGACAGGACAAGCAGGTACGGCTGTTGTGCTATTGAGATTTTGCCTTTATCAATTGTGAGGTGTGTCCAAAAATGGAAGTGCAACGAGCGAAGATATGGTGAGGTACGAAGCCACACATAGAAGCATGACGTGGCCAGCCGAACTAAGTTATAGCGTGCGTAAAGATGGGGTATAATATGGATACGCCAAGCATATGAACGAAGAACGAGGGAGAGGACAAGGTCGTCAAAGAGTGTAAGAGATCGTTATCACATTGCCAAATCTATGAATTCATTGCTATCCCAACTACGCTGTAGCTTTGACAGCGTCCGCCGTGACGAGACATAACGATTGTGCGCCACAAAACATGGCAGCAAGCCGAGAGTGAATCGCGCTGAACGCCATAAGCAACAACTGTCAGATGAGGATCGCTAAACTACGATGTCGTTCACCTCATCTCGATGAGAGCGGGCGGCACCACGCCCAACACAAGGGTTATCTGATGCAAAGGTTAGTCCGTGGTCAAGAGCGCGGAAATCTCGCCCAACCTACTGAGTCCAACCAGACGAATAGTTCTGACTCGCGAAATCATCGGGAAAGGCGTAAGGTGAGGTGAAAGGATCGTTCGGGACGCTCAATGAGCCATCGGTCCAAGACTGTGCTGCGAAACCCATGTCTTGGTCGCTCAAAGCACCAAGGTCAACGCCGCTGCTGATCGAGGGAGCCGAAGTCGGATTTGCTTGTTTGTAAGCGTTGTCTGCGCCAAAGGCATCGTTGTCGAAATCCATTTCCGGGAAGAGGGTGCGCATGATGTCATCAGGAGGTGTTATAGAGCCGCTGGATTGGGGTATTGATGGGGCATTTGAGATTGGGGGGCCGCCCATAGACAGAAGAGGCGCGGGTTGAGTAGTTTGTGAAACGGGCATCTGCCAACTGTTGTCGTACATCGGGGATTGCTGCATATCCATGGTCTTCGTCTTGTCGTTCGTGTTGTTGTACGCGTCGAATTGCACAGGCCAGTTGATGTTGCTGTTGAAAGCAGACATCGCAAAGTCCGCGTTGCCAAAGAAGTTGGGCGGGAGACTGCGCCTGTTGACCTGGTTGCTGTTGTCCGGCATCAGATCGTTGCGGATTGGGTCCTCCTGGATGCTTGGCATGCCTGGCTCGAATACATCTTCCATGATAGGGATCTCGTCAGCCTCAGATTGGGTACCAGATGAAGCTGCTGTCAGAGCGGGCTGATTCACACCGGAAAGATCATGTGCGGTTGGCCACACACCGAATGGGTTGTTGTTCGGCATAACCTGAGAATCGCCTGACGGAAATGCTGACCATGGATCGAAGAAGTTATCGGCGACACCTGAGACAGGCTCCATTGTTTGAAAGCCGGACTCGCTTGTGGTAGACTGCGCCGTCTCGTTCGTTCTGACGGGGTCAAGGCCGGCGAAATCGATAGTAGCCAGCTGATCGTCCGACATGCCTTGGTAGTTCCCGAATAGGTTTGGCCTGAGTCTCGGAGATGCCTGCTCGGACTTCGACAAGCGCCTAGCAGAATTGAACGGCGGCATTGGGTGCGCCGCAGCAATGGCAGCCATGTTCTGTGTGTTCAACGACAGGTTCAACGACAGGTTGTCCATGGATCGTCTAGCAATTCTGGAGGCACTCGGGTCCTGCTTGTGCCTGGACATCGGAATCTTATATGGCATGCCACACTCATGAGCAGCATGGTTCTTCCGGTGTACTGGCTTATGGTGGCCATTTGCAAATACGGTGATGGCACTCTCAGACTTGTGGGACTCTAGGCGTGGCTTTTGCACTGCTGGCTTTCCATGCGGTGGGCTGATTCCATCGTGGTCATCTTCCTTCTTGAGCAATGCGCAAGTACATTTGCCTCCATGTGGGCAGCAGCAGCCTTGTTCTTCGGTGACAGCAGCTAGGTGCGCATGGTCCTTTTCCTCGTGGTGATCTTCGAAGAAGCCGTTGGCCTTTGCTTTCTCCTCGGCCTCACGGAGATGAATGCATTTCTCTTTGGGGTGGTGTGGTTTCTCTGATTCGCCGCACTCGCACTTGACGTGCGCGGACCTCTTCTTGCGTTCTTGTCGACAGTGCTGGCATTGTGTGACAGGCCTGCCCTTCTTTGGGACTAGTATGAGTTCGCGATCTAGGATGATGGCGTCAGCCACTGCAGCACATCGACGGTGTAGCAGCAGATCTCACCTGTATGCGTGCATCCGCTCACTCGGTGGCCCTTAAGACATGACTGGCATGCCCATTTGGTGCCATCTGGACGGACAACCATGCTCGGGCTGCGGGATTACGTGCAGGCCGCTTGTTTGCGGGATTTGCGCGATTTGCAAAGCGGAGGGAGCGCCTGGGGCGTGCAGCGAGCCTTGGAATTGAAGGGTGTGAAAATATGTTTTGGTGCTAGTGGAATATATCGTTCAAATCATGAAGTGAATCGAGGACGGGTATCTTTGGGGTATGGTCTAGGTCGTGAAGGTCGAACCGGAACGCCGTTGTTGTGCTCGCACACCGAGAATGATGGGATTGGGAAGCGAAGAGCCGCACTGGGAGAGGTGGTGAGTAGGAGACGAGAAGAGACGAAAGCGCAAGGCCTGACACACCACCAGGATGGCGGTGGCCGTAGATGGCCGCGGGTGTTGGACGTCTGGTCAACCAAAATTGAACAACCCCTCGTGCAGAGGATGTGGATGTAGGAAGAGAGAAAGCGAGTGCTCGAAGCCACCGCTCTGTGTCTCTCCGCTGCAGCACCCGCGAGCGAGCGAGGGAGCAGCCCGCCGGCGCACCGCACCGCACAACAGCAGCACCCACGACCCACGCACTACTACTGCGCACAACACAGCACACTCGACACAGGCACGAGCGTGCGGGACTGCGCACTGCTCACTGGCGCCCGTTCTTCCTTGGCCGCGGGCTCTCCACACATCACATCGCCTGCTGCAATCCTGTGACCGACCCCAACCCCCAACCGTCATCTGCATCCCATTTGATTCATCCGAGCCATCTCCTCCTCTGCTTCCACCTGCCAAGGCGAGACCATGTCTGACGCTCCTACTCAATCAGACTTTGTGCAAATTGTCACCTTTGCCTTTCGGCGTGCGACGTTGGTTTGATTACGTGGCGGCAGTCGGCCTAGCCCGTTCACCTGTACGCACTGCCTGCAAAGAACTGCAGCAGGTTTTGCAGCTGCCGGCGTGCTCAGGCATCCAATCTGCCGGCTCTGCATCTGCATCTCATCTGCAAGCTGGGCGCAAAAAACCGCAGCTTGCGCTGAAGTTCGCGCTGTACACAGCCACCACCCGAGCCCGTCCCCTCACACAGCCGCTGTTACATCGTTGCCTCCCACTTGCTACCTCTAGGTCAGCAAAGCGTGCCCTTGACGTGCACAAATTTTCTACCAAAGTGTGCGCAAGTACATCATCCAATTCAGGCGCGCTATCGAAACATGTAGGTCGATTGCCGGACCATCTTCCGCGCGGTGCGTGAGCCACTGAGCCAGAGTCTATCGCATCGAAGTTGTAGAGATCGCTTCGCTCGACCGGAGCACAGCTGTTCATCCCCCCAGTCTGCATGAAGAAACTTGGCCATCTTGGGCAAAGCTCACACAGAGCTTTCCCCTGGGTTGAGCTCTTCGGGAGGTAGGCCTGCAAATAATGCGGTATTGTATAGGCATGGCATTGCCGGCGGACGTGGGGCGAAAGGTGTTCCTGAGGGGTAGAATAAGCCCACGCTTGTGCTGGGGATCCGGCGCCAACGTGGGAGGGTCTTCTTTTCCACTTGAACGTTTTGTTTTGTTTTTGTTTGTGAGGGCGCCCACGATGCTGTACGAAGGTACTTCGAGGACGCCTCTGTCAAGTGACTGGCCTCACCGCTGCTTCTTCCTTTGCGTTCGCCGTTAAAGTTTGTGATCGTCGTGGGGCGCACGTCTCGTGTAGCTGACTCATGAAGCGACCACACGTGGTACCAACATTGCTCGCGAGGCTCATGGTCTCGACTTGACAGTTAAACAAAGGACTGCTGGTACCGGGTTACCCACTGCTTTCGAGTCGTATCCGAATACCAACGGCAAAGACGATATCAGTCGCCTGCACGTAATCGCATTATCTTGTTGCCTCCAAGCGCCACTGAAGCGTTTGCAAGCTTGTCAGCAAATGCTCAACGAATGCTGCCGACCACTGCAGTTTCGACGACATTGGTAGCAAGGATCATTGGACGCAATAACTAGGTTTGGGGTATTGGTCAGTGGTATACGCTGCTGCACCGTATGGAGGTGTTGTCGCGTTTGTAAAGACAAGTGGAAAGCTGAGGTTGGGATTCGGCAGAGAAAACGGGCAAGATGAAGGTCGCTCGCTCCTTCCTTCCTTCATTCTCTTACCTTCATCTTCCATTCTCGACTTCGCAAGCCACTCTAAGTGCTGTGTTTAAGAAGACGCAATAGATCTTGTCGCCATCCAGGCCGCTCCTGATTCCTTACTCTGCAAACGTCCTAGGAGACTTGCCCACAGCGACGGCAGTGCTTCCTCCCTCGGACCAAGATCAGTGGACGACAATACGAGCGAATCCATCTCCACTCTATCACGACCAGATCTTATCGCCTTGTCCCCATCGTCTCCGTCACCTCCTCTATCTTCCCCGCGCGGATGCCTTGGCACATTGCATTCACCTGTGGCAATCGTAAGCTCTTGCCTGATAAAACTCTTGGACGACGCAGATGCCAATATACCTGCTATCACTCAAAAGGAAGGTACGGGACGCTGAGAACATCAAACACCGCTCATTATCTGGGAGAACCATGCGTTCGCGGAGTTGGCCACAGATGGCCATGCAATCTATTGCACCGAGCCATAGCGATCTACACATTTGCCTTCTGCATCCGGCATAGAGAGAGGGTTCTACCAGAGAGATGATGTACTGTCTGCATGTTTGTTCAATTGAGCTTCTTGGTACCAAGAGATCGTTATTTATCTATCCTCATTGGCCCTGATAGACTAGACTGCGAGATGCTCAAGCAAGGCACAATCTCATACTATAAAGCCAGCTGCGACCCCATCGAGATATATCCACTCTGGATCACCATTGAACTCAAATCATACATTGCCCATTATGCGGTCTGGCTTAATTAGCTCTCTCCTTGTGGCTGTGGTAGCTGCTGCGCCTACCATCGAGCGACGAACTGGCGCTATCGGCTATGAGGGCTACAAGGTGCTTCGGATGGAGACTGGTGGCCAACTCGAAAAGGTAAAGGACATGCTATCTTCGTTCCAGTACGACGAATGGACACACGACGCCTCGAAGTACATCGACTTCTCGATATCTGCTCAGCAGGCTGAGAAGTTGAAAGAGTTAGGTGCCTCTTTTAAGGAGATTCATAGCGATTTGGGCAAGGACATCATTGACGAGAGCAGACCATGCGACTACAAAGGTAAACTCTGAAATACATTCCAAACAGGAACACCACAAACTAATTTCCTGGTTCAGGAAAGAACAAGACGGGAGAACTGCCTGATTTTTCTTGGTTCGATGGATATCATGCTTTCGCCGACCATCTAGACTACTTGGACGACCTTGTCGATGCTTTCCCAAATTCAGAGACATTTGTTTCTGGTGAGTCGCTCGAAGGTCGTCCGCAGAAGGGCATCCACTTCTGGGGCAAGAATGGCAAAGACAAGAATCAAGCGATCCTGTGGCACGGTACCACACACGCTCGCGAATGGATATCTGCAATGACTGTCGAATATCTTGCCTATCAGCTCATCGATGGATATGGTAAAGACGACCTTGTCACCTCGTTCCTCGACGATTACGACTTCTACCTCATCCCCTTTGTGAACCCAGACGGTAAGAAGATTGACGTTCGCTCAAACAGGCACACACACTGATTCAGCTCTATAACGCAGGCTTTGTCTACACTCAGACTCAAGATCGCTTGTGGCGTAAGAATAGGCAACCACCTCTCCCCGGTGCTAACCAGTCTCACGCATGCTGGGGTGTTGACCTGAACCGCAACTGGCCTCACGAATGGGACACAAACCCAGAAGGCTCTTCAAACAACTCTTGCAGCCAAACTTACCGTGGCGAGTACCCAGCTTCGGAACCTGAAATGGTAGGAATGGCAGGCTTCGCAGACAAGCTTGCCGAATCTCAGGGCATCAAGCTCTTCATCGACTGGCACAGCTACTCACAATTGCTACTCACTCCTTACGGTTACAGCTGCGAGGACTTCCCTGAGACCAACGATGAGCACATTGCGTTGATGAAAGATGTCGCCGAGGCCATCTACTCAGTTCACGGCACGAACTACACCGCTGGCCCAGGCTGCGAGACCTTGTATCCTACCAACGGTGCGAGCTACGACTATGCTTACGACGTCAATGGTGCAGAATGGTCGAGTCTCATCGAGCTGAGAGATACTGGAGACTATGGCTTCATTTTGCCTCCTGAGCAGATTTTGCCGAACTGTGAGGAGATCTGGGCTGGAATCAAGGTCATGCTTGCGAGGTTCTGAAGCGTCATTGTCCTGATGCAAGACTTTACGTACGCCTAGGATCGTTCTGAAGGTTGTTTCTCATCGGCACGCCCCGGGATTATGGTTGTAGATGATTGCAGTAGCATATTTGAAGGCCACATGTGTGCACAATGGGCCCCGACTGTCACAAATACATTCTCATATCAAAATACTATAGGTTTCGAATGAGATCGAAACAAATCTTGTAAAATGGTTTGTCAGCAGTGGCGGATATGCAGACTTATGTACATGTAGTTAGACCCTGTGCGATAAGACTCATGGAGAATTGCGTTGGTGGGGGCGGCGGCTCTGACGCACTTTGGCACTGTCGATGACAAAGGTCTGGTAAAGTAAAACATACTTTCTTGCCGTCTTCACTTCCGAGCAAAGGTAGTTTCTTCGCCACACTTCACCAAACACGCCTTCAAGTACTCCTTGTCGGCTGCTATACCACCAATATCTGGGTGATCATTTCACTTTCCACCCAAACAGAACCTTCCTTTGCCACACTTTTTTCTGATTACTTGGACCCCACATCCTCGACAAGACGAGATATCTACACGAACTCACGACGAGTCAAACACACGACATATCACCAAAAATGGCGTCCGCCGCCCCCTCTGCTCACCCGTTCACCTGCAACACCTGCCAGGTCGCCTTCCGCAGCAGCGACTTGCAGCGCACGCACATGCAATCCGACTGGCACCGCTACAACCTCAAGCGTCGCGTCGCCTCTCTCCCACCTCTCACGTCTGAGATCTTCGCCGAGAAGGTCCTTGCCAACAAGGCTTCCGCCGCTGCCACCGCTGCTCGTGCCAGCTTTGAGAAGAAGTGTGATCCTTGTGACAAAGTCTTCTTCTCTGAGGGGGCGTTTGTCAACCACGTCGGTTCGCAGAAGCACAAGACTGCCGCGGCGAAGTACGCCAAGTATGGCAAGCATGGAGGCGACCAGGCGACTGAGACTGAGAGCATGACTGGAAGCACTTTCTCGCTGGGCGAGCCTTTGGAGACTGGCAGCGCCAGAGAAGAGATGGAGGACGAAGAGATGGACGAGATTGCTGAGCGCATGAACTCCAGCGGGCTGCAAGCAGCGCAGAACCCTGTGTTTGGCAAGACTCAGGGCCAGAACAACGCTATGGACGTCGAGCAGCGCCAGAACGCAAATGGCGTTATGGGCGCCAATGCCGCAGAGAAGATGGAGATCGACGAGGACTACGAGCACAATGCGGATGTCAACCAGTGTTTGTTCTGCAACTACGTCTCGCCGACTATGGACCTGAACATCAACCACATGGGCAAGCAGCACGGCTGGTTCGTGCCGGAGATGGAGTTCTTGGTCGACATGAAGGGCTTGATCAACTACCTGAGCGAGACCATTCAAGTGCTGCACCAGTGTCTGTACTGTCACAAGCAGGTCCACACAACCTCTGGTGTGCAGACTCACATGAGGGACCGTGGCCACTGCATGATTGCATACGCCACCGAGGACGAGCAGATGGACATCGGCGAGTTCTACGACTTCCGCGCTACATATGAAGACTCCGACTCCGACTCCGCAACTGAAGGCGAAGAAGACGAAGGTGGTGTTCAACTCGGCCGCAAGCGTGCCACCAAGACCACCATCACAAACGAGGATGGCGAGGAGCAGACAGACTCTGAGGAGGACGACGAGGGCTGGGAAAGTGACGGATCCGACTCTTCAGTGCCCACCGACGAGATCACCTCCGTTCCCGTCGACCGCGAGCCTAAGCAGAAACGCCGACAGGGCGGCAAGCACAAGAACTCCGATGGCTATCACTCACATGCGCACAGTTCATCGCAGAACGCGTACAGAGACGATTTCGAGCTGCATCTGCCTTCTGGTCGTACTGCTGGTCACCGTAGTCTGCGCACTTACTACCGCCAGAACTTGGCCAACTACCCTACAGCCAACGAGCGCGCCGAGATGCTGTTGCTCGAGAACGAGCGTCACGACTCTGACGATGAGGATGAAGATGGCAAGCAGATCGCCCGCTCCGGTCGCGACAAGAAGGGCAGAGCACTTGTCTCGAGAGGTAAGCTTGGCATGGTCGGTGTCAGCGACGAGAAGAAGAAGGAAATCGCCGCACTCGAGAAGAGACAGCTCAAGCGCATCCAGAGGCAGCAGGCCCAGTACCAATGGGGCAAGGACAAGAGAGGCAACAGCCAGAAGCACTTCCGCGACCCACTTCTGCAGTAGTGGTGTGGTTTGTGCTGTGCTGGAATGCGTTTGCTTCCTGTCGTTTGTCCAAGCATTGGTGCGGCGTTCATGCTGCATTGACTGGCGTTGCTGGAGGATTGAGATGGCCGCTGGGCCGGTTGGGTGGCAAGATGGTTATGATAGATAGATCATGAGCAATTTCACGATGACTTTCTCCTTTGCGACATTCCTTCACATGCATTTACGCCGTGGAGCCTGACGCTTAAGCATGCGTATTTGTCTCCGGGCCGGCGCCCCGTGGAGAGTATCAGGTCCTTTGTTCTTCATGCCTGATGACACTAGCCCAATGTCTCGCTAATCGCGAGGCCGGTTTTCGGGCCACAGCCGATGATGGCGGCACTAGTCATGTTGGCCGTAGAGATAGCAGTATACCAACTCATCGCGTGGGGGTCGGACACGTAGATCACACTGCAATAGCAATGGCAGGTAAGCGACAGCACCTCATATGACAGCCTGACTGTCGCAGTGCAATTGCAGAATTGCAGCGCAATCGCCGATTGCTTGCTCTGCCCGTGGACAAGTCATACTGCCAGGAGCAATCTTCCACCTATAGAGACAACCCGTTATCAACACACACGTGAGCCTGCAGGAACAGCGCAGGTCACATGCATCGTCTGCGCATTGCGTCAAACATTCGGTGCGTTGCCCATGACTTCATGCTTGGGCCGCTGCGCCTGATTTTCACCGCTCTACCAGAACCGCATTCTCATATATGTAAGAACATCGACGGCTTGGACCCCCTCTGTCCGTGCTACGCAAGTCCCAGTTCGCCCGCAAATACCAGGATACGTTTGCATTACCTCCTACCGCTCTCTCGCTCGTCCGAGACTATTCCCACTTTTAGCTTTCTTCTAGCTTTCTGCAGGAGTCGCGCGCGGCTGGCGCGGTCCGGCCAGCGGTGTGGCTTCAACCTAAGGCAGCATTTGAGAGTCAGTCAGGCTGCCGGCCTCTGATTACCTCCTTCTGCCCTGCCAACGAGAACCCTTTCACCGCAACCAATTGTTTTAATCGCATCCGCTGCTCCCCGGACTAAAGCCAGGTGCTTTGCAAGTTTCTTGCGCTTCTTGCAACCTCACACCTTCTCTCAGACCACAGCACAGCAAACGAAGAAAAACACCACCATGGAACTCACCGAAATCGAACGCCAGCGCCGCGCGCTCGAGGAAAACGTGCAGAAACTCCGCCAAAGCTTAAAACACTGGCAGACCTGGGAGGCCGAATATGAGGGCCTCAAAGAGGAACTCATCGCCACTGGGCCCGAAGAATTAACCGCTGAAGCTGTTGCTGAGATCTGCAAGACCTACGGCGGCGCTCTCGTCACCGAGAAGGAAATCTTGGAACTTGCTGGACAGGCAGACTCGAATTCGCCACCGCGCCGTCGTGGACAGATTTTGGGCCAGATTTCGCGCCGGCAGGAGTATGTGCAGCGCAACATCGACACTATTTCGAAGCAGTTTTTCATTGCGGAGGGGAAGTTGGAGGAGTTTGCTTTTGCTTCCGTGGCGGCTTCGGGCGTTTACGGGGATGGCATTGGGGAGGATGAAGATGAGGGTGGATTGCCTTTGAGTGAGATCCATGAGGAGCTCGACGATGACGATAATTTCGTCAGAGGCGAAGTGAGGCGTCCTGAAGAGGCTACGGGCAAGGTGCTGGAGAGGCTGAGGATGGCTGGTCTGAGTGAGAAGGATCTGGGAGCGTCTGGTGCGAAGACTGAGGGTGTCGAACCCGCTGCGCCTACTTCGCCTACTTCGCCCCCGCGTTCTTCTGCCATCAAATTGCCACTTGCGAATGCTGCCACTGCGACCGACTCTCAGAGTCCCGAGCGACCTGCAATCCGCAAGAAGTCAGTCTCTTTCTCTGCAGACACCAAGGAGGGAGAGACGATGGAGCGCTCGAATTCCGAAGAACGCAAGAAGTCTGTGTCGTTTGCAGACAAAGTCGCCATTGCTCGTGCAGCACCCCCACCAGACAACCGATCTGTCTCTTTCTCACAAGATGTGGAAGAAATCCCTGCGCCCAACGCTGCCAGCAAATTGCCTCAAGACCCATCAGTCCAACAGATCCCTATCAATACCGACCCCAACAGCCAGAGTCACTTGCGTGGCTACTTCAAGCCTGGCGACAAGGTGTTCGAGTTGGACGATGACAACGAGACCACCCAACCGCACATCGTCATGCCCGAGGGAGAATCTGAAGAAGATGCTGCTATGCGGCGCGAGATGCTCAACTACCACCTCAACGAGGTTAACAACGTGGTGGCAACGATGCAACTCGACGATCCCGACGGTGATGATGACGAACACGATGACAGCCACTCCGAATACACCACATCAGAATACCAAGACGAGGATACACCATACACGAGTGGCCTCTCCGACTCCGATGCCGAATCTGAAGACGAATTCGGGCGTTCAAAACATCCTGCCGTCACGGATGCCTACCGCGATGAGATGGAAGCCCTGAAAGCGCGCCTTATCGGCAATTTGGGCAAGATCGCCCTGCCAGACGAAGTGGATGCAGACGACGCGGATGCCGAGATCGATCCCGCTGATGCTCGTCGCCTGGTCATCAGGGAGAAGCGCAGCTCCATCATCAGCAACAGTTCCGATGGCGACAAGAAGCCCTCAGCTGCAAGCAAGAAGCGTGTCTCTTTCGCCGAAGCCCTCGATGTAGCCAAGACCAGCTCTCCCCCTCACAAGGCCAACAAGCATCTTGAGGGTGAGGGCGTACCTCCTATCGTCGGAGGTGTCGCCGAGCGAACAACTGCAGCTTCCCACTCTCTTCCAACCACCACCCCTTCAGCAAGTTTCTCCCGCTTCAAGCAAGCTCGCGCAAAGGCCGTGCCGGCTGACGAAGAGGCAAACACTCAGTCTGGTGCTCCTACGGGACCCCCAGGCATCCCCATGGCCGACCAATTACTCGAACGTACTCCTGCAACTGTCAAAGCGCCTGATGCAGACGAGTACGACCCACTGCTGGCGCGTAGAGAGCTGGCATCAGAGTATTACCGCCGACGCAACGACATGGTGCGCGAGCAAGGTGGCTTCAAGGTGCAGAAGGACGAAGACGAAGACATGGGCGAGCTGATGGAGGAGCGCGACAATGGGCAGGTGAAAAAGGTCAGTCGCTTCAAGGCGGCTCGTTTGGGTAGATAGAGAGGACGAATCATGAGGCATTGCCGGGGGTTAGCAGGTTTGGGAAGCATGGGAATTGGCCGCGCCTGAGATGCATACATGGTATACTAGCACTGACACATATGACATTCGAATACGATTCACGAGAAGCGACAAATTTTCCACAGGAGCAGACAGTTGTGCAGGCCAAGGCGAAATGTGACATGACGTTCAGCATACATACACATCGGGCAGCAGCAATTCGATCTGAGTCAAGTCAATTGGGTCAACAACAATTGAGACTATATACTACATCAAGAAACAACCGGCGCGAAGAAAACCCAAAATGAGTCTTGAACGGACATATTAGCGAGTCGGTCCGGTTGGTAGGCAGACTCGCACACACGGGACGTGCTTCAATCCTCCTTTTCGGAGCATCTCCATCCCAGCCCATATCTCATCCTCGAAAGGCCTCGTGAATGGAGCACTTCCACGCCGGCTCTGCGTCCAGCGGCTAATGATGATTGATTCTGTCAGCGCCGTACGTGCAGCCCACTGTCCCGCGCTCATGTGCTCATGCAAGTCCTCGAACTGCCAAGAAAGCGCGATACTTGTCAACTGCTCTGGAGAGTTCTCGAGTGAGTTGGTGGTCGACGCCGTGCATGCGCTTATGCCCCTCAAGCGCTCGTGTGTAGAACGACATGCCTTGATCGTGGTCGTTCAAACGTCGCAAGGCATATCCTAATGCGTGCAAGCATCTGAGGTGTGTCAAGTGATACGGGGTGGCGATCGCATCACATGCTGTCCTCAGTACAGAAGCCGCCTCTCCATACGCCTTTTGGGCCAATATCGCCTTTCCGAGGGCGAGGAGGGCAACCTGGGATCTCATGTCGGCAGGGCCGTGGACAAGCACATCTTCGCTCGCCTGTCGGACAAGATCCTCCGCCTCGATTAACCTCCCCTGTTTGTGCAAGGCTCGAGCAAGTCCTCTGGTGCGAAGTATACGGCTCCGGTCCGAAAACTGCTCGTCAGCGTTAAGGATCTGTCTGAACAATTCTTCTGCCTCGATGTCACGGTCTTGCACCATTAGGATACGGGCCAAGGTGTGTATGACAGATATCGTCGGCTCTGCTCCTTCATCTTCAGTGTTGCTCAAGATCTGCCGAAGCAACTGCTCCGCCTCGCTAAACTTTCTGTGGTGTTGAAAAAGGACTTCGGCTAGCAAGTGCTGACAAGACTCTTTGATCTGGCGGCCTTTGAGTGGCAGGGGCTCTTTGAGCTCATCCATAGCTTGTCGCAGCAGTGGTTCTGCGGCGTCGTACTTGGATTGGCGCTGCAGAACTAGCGACAAAGTGAGCAGACTTTGCGCGTAAGCCATTGGGTCTAATGCCGGAGTTGGTGGTACTCATGCGCAAACAACTGCATTTCGTAGGCACGATCATTCCATCCAGTGGAGCGCAGATTAGCCACGAGAGGAACCACAGCATTTACGAATGGCTCGGCCATCAGTCCTCCGCCATGGCACAACGCTCGTACTCTGGAGAAGCAGGTTGTGATGTGCGAGACCAGGCGCCCACTCATTCCGGGAATCGTCTCGGCGACTGGGCACAGAGACCCTAGATAATGCCATGCAGCGAGACAGAACATGGCTTGTTCGGTAGTGTCTAGTCTCTCGATGCTCCATGTGTGAACAAGTTTATGCATTGAGAACACCACATTTTGGTCGTTCCATTGCAAGAGGGAGTACAGTTCCAAGGTCTCCACGCTGGCGTCAATCGTCTCCTGGAGTGACGTTGTCGATGTTTGAACCCATATTACCAACGCCAGGATACCCGAAGCGATCTTGTAGTTTGAACTAAACAGCTCCGGGAATATGTCACTCGAGCTCAAGAATGCTATCGATGTCAACATGTTGCAAGCTTCCGGGCACTGGTCGAAAACAGCGGCATATGTTATTTCCCAAGTAGTCAGCACACTTTCCCGGTACTACTGGTCGATATGATTTTTGGGCTTTCGAGCCAGCAACGTCTTCTTTCGCTCTGCGTACTCCACGAGATAGTTGACCGGATGAGCTTTCAGCCGACGTGTGCTGGCTATGTAAGCGGCTGCAAGACTGACCGCGAGAGCGAAGTGGCCAAGTTCTGCAGTGACCGCATCAATTTCGCTGCTCATTTCGGGTTCTAGACTCTGTAGGTTCATGCGACGGATGAAGATGCCTCTGGCTTCGTCAGGCGTGAGATCTGCTACCTGTACGGCCTCCAGCTCCGTCATATCTCTGGCAGACTGTACTCTCGTGGTGATCACCACGTCTGCTGAAGCTGTATCCACGAGATAGTTCTGTCAGTCGATATAGCCGTCCGAGTCCGCATCCTCTATACTGTCGGCACTGTCCAGGACGAAGAGGTATCTCCCAGTCTTGCGCTGGCACCACTGTCTTACTTCAGAGACGCATGTGCTGATGTCAACATCGTCTTGACTGGGGTGAAGCAGAAGATTATGAAGTAGCCTGTAATCAGCCTCTAGCCGGTCCTTGGATCCGGCGTCGATCCAGAACACAGCTGTATAGTCATCTTTGAAGACCTCGATGTAGTTCAGCAGGAGCTGCGACTTGCCGGCTCCACCAAGACCGCATACTACAAGGATCTTGCAGGAGTAGCCACGCTCTTCCAAGGTATCGTGCAGCCTCTCTTTGACCTGAGCATGGAGTGCTGGTCTTGGCACGTAGCTAGCGACTTTTCGAAGGGCGGTGCTGCTGTAGTGGCTGTGAATTCAGGCTGCTCGGTGCCATGAACATCTGGGAGATCTATGTCAGATGATGTAACCTTTAGCTTGCCCGCGACTGTCCGCATACCGATCTTGTAGTGGTTGTCGCCCAGGTGTAGCCTTGAGTTGCCATGTCCAGTTATATTGGTAAAGGTGTGCCCTGCGCGAAGTGGCAAACTCGGTAGTGCTGGCGATCCAGAGCCCATACTCCAACAGGACTGGATGGACAATGTGCATCATTGGGCTCTCAGCATCACGGTACAGTTCAACTTGCGCACCTGGGTTTGCGACGAGGCTGTCGTGAGGTGACATTGTGCACTGCCGGCAAGGCTGTGCAGTTGATACATGTGCTCGCGGGTGGCTTGCATGTCTTCATGCATGCGAGGCACATCCGCATCGAGCCACTGCTGCTAGTCACGGCAGCTACAAGCTTTTATTCCTGCTTCTCTCTACTGTGTGTAGTCGATCGCAGCTTGAGCCTAGAAGCATTTCGCAGCAGCAGGCACGCATTTTCGCTCAATTGGAATTTCTGCAACTAAATCATACTTTCGATGCTCACCTAATTCGGCACTTGATCAGCCTGTACTTCACGTGGCAGAACCCGAGCTTGCATGTTGTGGATCAGGATGCTTTTGAACGAGCGCAAGACCTGGTTATTCGCAAAGGAGAGAGGTCGACTTTCTACACTGAATTTCTGGTCAGCGCTATGTAAGTACTTTGGAGGTTCTCCGCCCACACTGATGCTGATCCTCAGTCAGATGCGCAGTCGGTGCAACTTTCGAGAGCCACACGAGTTCAGAACTTCCCAGACCCTTAAAAGAATATTTCGCCAGACGGGCCAAAGCCATACTGGAGATCGAGCTAGACGAACCTCAAGTTGCAACGGTACAGGGACTGGTTGTGCTGAGTAGCTATGAAGCTGCTGCCACTCGCGAAACTCGAGCATGGGTCTTTAGCGGTAAGGTGGAACCTTTCAGGCACATGTCTGTCTACAACGTCCGCTGACTGATTGCTGCTGCGCAGGGATGACTATCCGGTTAGCATTGACGCAAGGTCTGCACACAAGTACTCAAAGATACGTAGGAGAAGGCAAAATGACAGCTGCCGAAGCCAATGCTCGCAATGTCACTATGTGGGGCAAGTTTTTGAACGACTGGTGCGTATAGTTTCTATCATTTGGCAGATCAAAAGCTGACTGTAGTAACAGTGGCTGTGGCTTGTAATTGGGTCGGCCATCGTATACGAACGTCAAAGACATAGCCAGCGACAAGCCTTCCCTTGAAGAGTCCAGTACCGATCTCTTGACGTGGACCGAGTATGTATCATCTGATGAGTGAGCTTCAAGCCTTACATCTTATCGTGACCCATAAGCTGTGCTCATGGACAGATGGATAAAATTGTGCGAGATCATGTCTGAACTTGGCTACAGCATGGAAGTGGCCATCACACAGATATAGTCCTCGACTGTTGGCTAACGTGTCAAGGTACGTTTCGGCAGACGCAACCAAGGTTGAGCTGCAAGCTCTAGGTCAGTGAACGCTCGATCGATTACTCGAATGGCATTGTACTTTGCCTGATGAGCTCGTACTCGACATAGCTACATTGGAGACAACTAGATTCTACCACACGTCCTGGTCCTGCAGTAAGTGATCGCATTTCCTGTCTTGTTCATATCTACTTGACTGACCCGTATAAGCATGTACTTCTCCTTCCTTCTCATCATCCTCCACCTGCCATTCTGTTCGAAGAGTTACATCCAACCGAAGCCACTAGTCGATCCAGGTGCTCAGCATGCACGAGAAATGTGCGTATCACACGCAGTGAACATTTCGAAACTACTCGCCCGCTACAAGCGGTTGTGCACTCTGCGCCGAGCCAGCAACCGAGTGGTACACACAACTTTCACAGCAGCTTTGGTACTGGTATACGCGATCGTCTCACGAATCAGGGTGGAAGGAGACGACAATCTACACACACCCTTGGATATCTGCTGTGGCGCGCTGGCTGATTTAGGACAAGCGTTCAACAATGCCAGTAGAGCTCTTGAGGTCTTACTTGCGGTGAAGCGATCGTGGCAGGCTAGGATGGTATCCAGTATTTGATGCATGATTTACTGTACACTTACGCATTGCGCCATGTTCTCTGTCCTATACGCCAACCTCTGACGTCTCCCGTGATCCGTGGACAACATCGCTCAACCCGACAATATACTCGAAGCGCCTTGAGGCCACTGCCCCAGACCTCACAGTGAAGATACAGTTGAGCACCAGGATTGACATATCAGTAGCGTCTTCTGTGGCATGTTTCAACCTCGTCGTGCAGATTGGTTGCGAGCGCGCAACTACTGCCTCGGATACGCGTAGCGCAACAGCAGCGATGGCAACAACAACGACCGGATACACTTATCACATCCTCCACTCAACCTGAAAGCTCGACTGCGTTTCAAACTGGCTGTTGGCAGAGCGGCATGGAGCATCACGTACTACGATGGTGCAGACGAGCAGCCGGACGAGCAGCGAGACTCTAAACGTGATCAGCAGCGTGGAGATTGGCTGAACATGACGCGGTTCCTCTACAACACTGCGAACCTGAGCACTGCGGTCATTTTGTTGCAGGCAACCTGCTACAATTCCCTGAGCCTATGTTCTGCGTACAATCCTTAGCTTTGGGGTGAATATACAGATGCAATGGAAAGCGTTGAGAGCCCAGAGGACATCATAGGACCAGATGGATGATGTCCGGTATAATGTGTTTTGGAGGAACGAATTCTTGATCTACGAAAAAGCGTAACTGAGAACTGAGTGCACCTTTTGTTACGGTGCAGATCAAAGCAATAGAAGCGGACTGCCGCTCAACTGGTCATACTCGCCAGGTCACTGTCTGCTTCAAGCCCAAGTTCGTCTGGCGTCGCTGCCGTTGCCATAACCTTGCCTCGAGTCACACAAGCTCGAATCCTCCATTCTGCAGCACACGGCCACCTCTTCGGGCAACCGAATAGTAGATTCGTCCTCAACGCACGATCCATCTACACTTTCCGCAACAGTCGCCTTGTTAACAATCTCTGACCCCCCGATCCATTCATCCATTCTGTTGAAGTGCGTGTTCCATTTCGACCCAATCTCAACCTCTTCGGAAGCAGAGGGTCTCCTCGGTCGGAAGTTCAACACTGGAAACCACGCTCCTTGAGCACAAGAAAGCCGTCTTTCAGCACCCAGCGGGTCGGATCAACCTCTGAGCTTAGCTCGCCTGCTCTCTCTCTGCAACTTCTCTGGCTTCAGCGCTGAGCACAAAGACGTGTTGGTCGAAGCTTAGCCACCATCTGCGAGACCGCATGTACGGACTTCCGGTCCATTGAGAGGTGGCTGAGAACTTGCTCGCAGAGCTCGACGACATGGAAAATCTTGTCGATAGGAGCAGACTTGTGGGCGCGTTTGTTGACGACGGCGAGCTCCGAGTTGCTTGCAGAGCTGGTGGATGAGTCGTTGTCGGCAGAGGAGAGCCTCGAGGCCTCTTCAGTCTCCGATCTCGAGCAATTGTGGGCCGTCATGATGAGGTGTTGTGAGTGTTGACGAGCGGAAGTTGTGGGTGGCGGTTGTGGTTGGCTTGCGCGGGGCCAGAGCAGAGCGGCGGTACTGGTTGTGATTGTACTGCAAGCTTCTCAGAGGAGTGTATTGTGTAGGTGTTGGTGTTGCGTTTGGCGATCGATGGGGCTGGCTAGGTGTGTTGCTGCTCCTGCTTTTGCGTTGAATCAAGTGCTCGGGAGATGCCATTGGTGGGTCGTGGATGTGGAGTGACTGGCGTGACTGATCGAAGATTTTACCTGTGAGATGAAGGTAAGGGACTTCCCACAGCTGCCTCGTTTGACCTCTGACGCATGTGAGCGGTGCAGAAGAGTGAGTGAAGCCAACTCACTTCTCCTCTCAAGTCTCGCCTCTTGCTCCGTGCTGCTCGCTCTTCGCTTCTCAACCCTCACTTCTTGCTGCTCACACCCGGCTCCATCTTTGGTTACAGCTCTCCATTTCCAAGTCATGTCGGCTCGTTCTTGACTAAACAGCCACGATTCCTGAAGGTGCATGTGCATGATATCGCTGTTCTCGAATCGGGACGACCTGGATTTCGATGTGAGCCAGCCATCTTAGCAAATACAACACATAGTACCTGATCAGAAATGCATTCGAGCCCGTAAAGACCGTCCACATACAGAACTCACTCCATGGTCGAAACTCGTTTCGTGGTGCCCCCTAGATTACACACATGTAATATACACTAAATTATACATCCCATCTTGTTCACTTCCAAATCGACTCCACCTCTTACAACGGCTTCACGCCCTTATGGATCGCCGCAATGCCAAAGCTCAAGTCCTCCCAGCCCTCCTTACCAAAACCCTCACTCGCCGCACCCTCCCTGCCCTGCCCAGGAACCACAAAGCCCGCCTCGCGGATCATCTGCGCGAAGTCCTCCTGCTTTGGGAACCTCTCAATGCTCTCCACAAGATACTGATAACTATCCCTGTCCGACGCAACGACCTGCCCTATCAGCGGGATCGCGCTGAAACTCCACCTCTTGTACACGGCGTTGAAAAGCGGATTGTTCAAGTTCGGCGCAAACTCCAAGCAAGCGAACACGCCTCCCGGCTTCAGCACGCGGTACGCCTCGCGCAGCGCTTTGTCCTTGTGCGTGAAGTTCCTGATCCCGAACGCGACGGTGTACAAGTCGATGCTGGCGTCCGGGATGGAGGGCAGGGACTCGGCGTTGGCTTCGAGGAAGTCGACGCGGCCGGCGGCGGCGTAGGGGGTTTGCGAGAGGCGCTTGCGGCCCTCGGCCAGCATTTCCGGGTTGATGTCCGAGACGGTGACGTGCGCGGTGGTGTCGCGGTTGAGGGTGGTGGCGTGGTCGAGCATGCGCATGGCGATGTCGCCGGTGCCGCCGGCGATGTCGAGGATGCGCTGCTGCTCGCGGGGTTCGCTGGTGGGGTTGCGGGTGTTGGGGTGGATGCCTGGGTTGAGGCCGCGCACGAAGTGGTCTTTCCAGAGGCGGTGGATGCCTAGGGACATGAGGTCGTTCATGGTGTCGTAGCTGCTGGCGACGGAGGAGAAGACGGAGGCGACTGGAGACGGCGCTGTTAGCGATTGCTCTGTGATCTTGTAGTATGATATACTTTGTGGCCTCACCTTTCGAGGCCTTCAGGCTCTCAGCAACAGTCTCATAGCCAAAGTGTGTGGTCTTCTCGGCCTCTTTCCTCTGTTGCTCAGGCGTCTGCAGTGACCTGGCAGTGGAGGCGAAGGACCTCTTGCAGCTGTTGCACATCCATGCTGCAGTCGGTTGCTGAGCGACTCGTAGGCGCTTGGAGGCGCGGGATATTTGTGAAGACATGATTGTGTCGTGTGTAAGAGCACAATGGATTGTTTCCCACTCGCCTTCGGGAAGTTCACATGAAGCCAGATCTGGATGGAGGAGGGCTCACTCAACTTCTTAGCGTCGCGCTAGGCAAGATTGGCTCGGGGTTTGGATATCTCAAGCGCATGCCGCTATGGAATAATTTATATCAATACATGATCATTATTGGCGAGGGAACGTCCAAATATGTGCGCCTTAATCAGTACTTCTCACATGACAGCAACAATGATTCAGTCCAATCACCAACGACTGCATCTCGTTCCAAATAATACGTAGCCCTCGACTCCGGGCCCAGATACATGCATCATTTACTTCGCTCTCCTCCCCCCTTTGACACACCACAAACACAAATGCAACATCATCACCACAAATCACCCTCCTTGTCGTCATCCCACAGCTCCTGCTGATAATCCTTGCTCGGCCGCTGCCCACCAGCCGAGCCATGCCCCATGTAATCGTGCGTGCTAGCCACGCTATATCCCTTCCCTCCATTCCCGTTCGACTTGCCGCTATGCTGCTGAGATTGCTGGTTGTATGAGGAGCCCGAGGGGCGGTAGTCTGGCCATTCGTTGGCGCTTGCTGAGTCATCCTCGGGAGATGATGAGCGTCGATCGGAGCGATCGTGATCTTGCGATGGCCTGGATGCGCCGGCACTTGCGTGGTTGGGGTTAGGCGAATGCGGTTGTTGCTTTTGGGCGCCTTCTTCTTGGCGTTTGGCATCGGCCTCTTTAGATCCTACCTGAAGCAGCTGGTGATTGTTAGTTATTGAGTCGCAAATCTAGAGTCTTTCAAGTACTCACCTCTTGCCACTTCTGGTATTCACTGTACTCCGACGGCTGCGCCGCCTTCTCGCGCGCTCTCTGCTCCTCCTGCTCCTTCTTCCGCTGTTGCGCAGCCTTCTGCTGGGGACTTGCCGGGATCTGCATCTGCGGGTGCATCATTTGCACCTTGGCCAGGTAAGAGTACATGAAGTTACTCAGCAACACTTGCGAGTACAAAGCTCTCTTTGGGTTGGCCAGCTTAATGTGGGCCATTCGGTAAATTGCACGCTCCTCCAATATGCTGAAGCGAGTCCAGTTGTAATCAATGTCCGGCTTGAGAATACGAGCTGGAGGCTCTGGTGTCGGGCTGCGTTCGGACTTGCGCTTCTTTGCCTTCAAGTCGGTATCTGATGTCTTCTTCTTGCCACCGCCGAAGATGGCTGACAGCAGACCAGGTTCCTTGCCCTCTTTCTCTTCTTTACCGCTCTTGTGCTTCGAAGAAGCTTTCTTGCTTTCCTTCTTGCGCTCATCCTCAAGCTTGATGTCGTCGCGGCTGAGGACAATGCTCTCGCGTCCTCTGACCGGAGTTGTACCATCAATCGAGTTCTGCAACAGATCCAGACGGGTCTTATCTTGAGGCTTCGTGAGTTTCGAGCCCTTGTCTTCGGACACTTTCCTGTCTTCTTTGCTGTGTTTCTTATCCTTGTCGTCGTCATCGTTGCCACCAAGCATCCACTTCCAGCTGCTTTTCCGCCCACCTTCCTTCTTTTCGGATTTCTTTTCCTCGAAAGTAGGTACCATGGTAAGTGCATCAGTCCGTGTGGCGCCGCTTCCAGGGAGAGGCGAAGGATGCGAACTAATGTCATCCAGCGTCGACGAGGGTGTGCCTTTTTGTTGCGGCCCAGGCACGGGGCGCATATGTGCACCTCCACGTTGTTGACGTGCGCCATCATGTGATGATTTTCGCTCGGGGAACTGGTTCATGGCCTGGGGTGGAGGCTGGGGTTGCGAATGCGGTTTCTGCTGTACTGGTTGCTGTACTTGTTGCGGCTTTGGCTGTTGATTAACCTGGTTGGGGATTGGTACCTTAGTGCCATCCGGAAGTGTCTCGACAATGTTAGGCAGTGGGTTCGCATTCTTGTAGCCAGGCAAGTTCGCAGATGTTCGTCCAGGCGCTGCAATACGGGACTGAAATTGTTTCTGTTGAGGAGCTTGGGGATGACGTTGTCCTTCAGGTTCATCGTCCAGAGATGGTCTGGGTCGCACCTGTGAGGTCGCTGGCGGGTCTGAAGGTCGTCGCTCAGGCTGTCGCTCAGGCTGTCTCTCTGGCTGGCGTTGATGTTGTGCCGGAATTGCTGGCATAGGTGGCGCATTTGCATGATCCCGTTGCAGATCAAAGCTGCCATATCGGTCGCTAGAGTCCGACTCGTGAGAGCTCTGCCCTCTTCTGGGAACAGGTCGGCCCTGCTCGAGTTCATGATGCGATCTAGACGGAGATGTAGGTTCCGTGGAGACCCTAGTCAGTCCAGAAGTGGGTTCCTCTGTTGATTGACTGATAGAAGATGGAAGAGGCGGCTCATCATGGTCGTCACTCTTTCTGGGGTGTGCACGCTTGGAGTATGGCACTCGGTCGCCCTTTCGCTGCGGTCCTCTCCGGTATGTAGTATGTGTCGATCGTTTCAACATCGGTCCTCCAGGTGGCAAAATCGGCATATCGTCCTTGTGCATTATCTCCACACCAGAATCGTGCGACCGTCGCTCCGTATCCAGACTAAGGCGTTGGATGAGCTCGGCGGCATCTTCTGGCATTTCTTCGAGCTCAGAGAGTTTAGGCTGACCCTGTTCATGCCTTGATCGCTTCCTTTCCAGTCTCTCGGCACCATCCCGGTATTCGTCCCTACTGTTCACTTGCCGCGATAGCATACTCTTTTTCCGCTGTAGTCCACCGCTCGCGTTCGAACCTGACCGTTCGAGACCAAAAGGAGAGAGGCCGTCATCACTCCCACTTGTCCTTCTGACTCGGTCAACCCTCTCTTCAACAAAAGTCTTGAACTCCTTCGGCGCCAGTTCCGGATGTAGTCTCGCGGGGACCCAAAACATCTTCCCAGGGTCATCCTCGTCTGCCGAGTGTCCGGGTGCCACCGTAGGGAAAGAAGGGAGATCCGGGTCCGCTGTGTCTACATTCATAGACATACGTCTGATAGCCTGCAAGTTGCTCAACTCCTGTGCCACGGCCGCGGGACTTGATTCATAATCAATGTCGTTGACCGGGAAATGCTGTTGTGCGGTGTCTCCGTCTGATTGCAGTCGTGGCGACGTCGGGCCACTGCAATTCTCAGATCCAATGCTGCCCGACCTGCTTAGATTGTTCGATTTTCCCGTTCCCTCGCCCGGGCTTGTGGGTGCCCGCTCATTGCTCTCCCTCCTTCCAAGCGGCACCCGCGGTGGATTCGAGTTGTTTGCATCAAAGTAGTTCCCATTGCGCTTTGCGGGCGTGTCGTATCTTTCCTCGGGCGATCGGATGAAACTGAGAGGGCGTGTGTCGTGCTTCATGGTTTCTTCGGTTGGCGAGTCGCCGTAGTAACTGCCAATGGCTTCGGTGACGTGGTGGGAGTCGTCACTGATAGAGATCTGAGGCACATGGCCTCGCCGCGGGCGATTCTGGTATGCTCGCTCCAGCTCTTGCTGTCGCTGTGAAGGCTGTTGGCGGGACAAAAAGTCGAGTCAGCAAGCAGGCTTCAGACGGTTGGAGGGTCACGCGAGCGTGATTGTCTCATGGGAGGGGATGGATCGATGTTTCGGGTCGGCGGGCAACGGTTGCGCGGAGCAGTAGGGGTGATAATTGCACGTGTGGAGGAGGTATGCAGATCAGTCAGGCCGCTCGCGGCAGACGGCAGAGAGTGCTGCGGTCATGGGAGGAGAGAGGGTGCGGTGATTATGTGAAACTGTAGTACGCAAGAGAGGGTACCCACCTGCATGTTTGGCGAAGACAGTGTCTCGCCGTGCCTGCCTCGCACGCTGGCTCACTGACTGCTTGCTGCCAACCAGGGCGGGCTGCGCGAGGGAAATACCAAGAAGTCGGTCGATCGCTGGCGGAGAGCGGGTGCAGCAGCACAGCACAACCAACGGTGCCGGCCAGCCAGCAGCACGCAGCACCCAGGCCAGAATGATTGGGGCCGGTCCCCTAACCTTAGACTAACCTAAGTCCACCCCAGAAAACGGCGAGTGTGATGGCGGGCGGGCATGAGACGGACGAGGTGGCGATGCTATTGGCGCGGTGTCATCGTCTGTGGGGTGGTGCGGTGTGGTATATGGCAAGGTGGGCGAGTGGATATGTTGTAGTGATGTCGCAGGCGGAGCAGTAGTCGAGCAATAATAATAGCTAGTTAGTGGTTGATTAGTTAGCAGCGGACGGACAGGCCAGCACAGGCGAGGCGACTCGCAACCGGTCTACGACGGAAGTTGCTTGTGCTTGCCTTGACGATGCCTTCGAGCCGTCAACTAGGCCCACTAGGGTTGTGCCTCGCGGGCGGAGGAGGAGAGGCGGCGGAGAGGCGCTGCCTTGGCACTGAGCCGCCGTGTGGTTTGTGGGCGGTGGTGCAATGATGTTGCGTGGGAGGGAGTGTGGCGGTCCGCCTGTCGGGGATACACCTTGTTGTGTCTCGCAGAGTCTATCTCTACCAGTGGCTGCTGCTTTCTCTCGACCGGAAGCCACCACATGCGCCTACTACATGTATGCTACCATGCTCTCAGGGGTGTCTGTATTTAGAATACATCCTATCCAGTGATACCCATTCCCATAAACCCTTCCCTTCGATTGGATCACGCCGCCCACTGCAGCAAGCTGCTCGTCCCCCATGACCTAATCACCACTATACATCACGCACACCACCAATCAAACTCTCATCCGGCCTTGAAGACCACACACAGACGCCTGCGCGTCTGGGAGAAAGCTCGGTGATGACGCCGATGGCGCCTGTGCACGCGCGTGTGTGTGTGCACAGCAGCACAACCTAGCACCATGCATGTCTTGAAGATTTGTTCCGGGTGCACGCAGATGATGATGCTGCTGCTGCTGCAGCCCAAGCCACGGGGCCGGCCGCATCGTTGTTGTCCCTTGGTGCCCCTGCTCGGCTGCTCTGCTCGTGCCAGATTAGCATAAAGCCCAAAATTTTAACGAGATTATCGCAGGGCCATGCCTGGATCTTTCTCGGATTGCTTATGGAGCTTCGCACAGAGATTACTTTGATCGTGCTGGCGTTTCTGGTACAACATGTATGGGTTGGATTCTACGCGAGGCATGTTCGTAGGGCTGCTGCGCACGTTGGGCGGTAAAAGTGCCTTTGCTGGTTCGTTGTTTTGGTGTTAGACACTGCATCCACTTGATGACGCTTGAACCGTTTTCGAACTCTATAGTGTAAAAAGTGCTATACAGGACGTGTTCTGGTCGTCCCAGGATCGCTCGCGCGTAGATGAGGCAAGTTTTCTTGTTCATCACCTCTCGTGGTCGCCGACTTCACACCGCTATCGCTGATGCAAAAAAAAAAAACAAATACAAGTTATTGTGGATCGTGCTTGGTTGTCGCTGCAACCATAGATCTTTCAGTGACCAATAAGTGCGTTCTATCCCCAGACAGAGAATCGAAGATGTTTGCATAGAACAAAATATTACTTGACCACTCTGCATCGACGGACGCGAATCGAGTTCCAGTGCTTGCACGTAAGTGCCAATAATTGACATGGCCAAACAGTGGACTTGATAGTACGATGGCAAGCAACATATCATTAAACAAATATGACGGTACCACGATGCATACACCTGAATGGGGGTAACCAGAACTTTCATGCCTCCAAAACTGTGCATTTCTCATCCGCTATGCCCATGATCGAAAGATACATACACGTATATCTACAACCAATCCTACAACTTCTCCGTAGGTTCGTCACCAGTGCCCTCCTTAGGTCGTTCCCACTCACGCACATGTGCTGTAGAAACATAAAAGTCAGCAAATTCATTCCATAAAATCAAGAGACGACGTTCAGACTCACCATTATCGCAAGCAGTAATAATACAGTTCTCCTGAAACTCCAGCCAAGAAACAGGATGCTTGTCGACAATCTTGCTCATGACCGGCGGCAGCGTTGCTGTGCTCGCTTTGGAATCCACAGCATGCACGCGCACTTGACCGCCATCAGTCGCGCCGCCTGCGCCATTGACACTTTCGTCCGGTTGTGTGGAGAGGTTGCTCTTGCTGCGCAGCCTGCTTCCCATGCTGACCGAGTGGCTCTTCTCCCTGCCGAGTGGCGTACCGTTGGTGATACTCGGCCGGTGCTGTCCGATCTTAGGCCGTCCGAGCATGCCGACTGAGAAGTCCCAGAGTAGCAATCTGCAATCCTCACCTACAGAGCCGAAGCGGTAAGTGCGCTCGTCGCATCGCCATGGATCGAATTTGACGTCGCGCACCCAGCTTTCGTGGCCCACGCAGCGGGCTACCAGCGCTTGGTCTGCTACGCTCCAGATGCTGACTAGGTCGTCCTGGCCGCCGGTCAAGACGTAGCGGCTGTCAGGCGACCATGTGACGGTGAGCATAGCGCCGAAGTAGGATCGGTGGACGTCGAGGACGCGCTCAGCTAGGTAGTCCATGATCGTGAGGGTGCCGTCTTCGGCGACTGCTGCGAGGTGGCGGCCATCTGGACTGAAAGCGACGGCGTTGATTTTCTGGTTCGAAAGCTTCCATACGCTCACAGGGTTGGTCTTTTGGTTCCGCGATTGGACAGACTTTTTGATGTTCAATTTGTGCCGTCGAGGAGTAGCGTCGCCGTTTGTGCTGTCATCTGGTGAGTAGCCGTTTTCGACTGGTGATACTGCGGACTCTTCTGGAATAAATTCCGCGTCTTCTTTTTCTTTGTCGTAGACGATGAGCGATCCATCCATGTGCGCTGCAAGGAAATAGTTCTCTTTGTTAGGCAACCACCAAATAGCGCTAATTGCCGAATTGTTGATTATGCCGTTCTTGTTGATGCGAGCGTACTTTTGCGATATTGGCTCATACCAGATCACGTCTCCAGTATTGAACCCTAGGATCACGTCAATGTGGCTGCTTGATTGTGTGAATCGGTTCACATCATGACAGATAGCATGCGCCTTTGTGAAGAGCACTTTTGTCATGTTTTCTGTCTTCATGTCTGAGGGTGCCGAGAGGTCCAGCCACATGAAAGCGCGATTCACGTTCGCAAATGCAAAGATGCCATCGGGTTGGTGTTCGCCGAGTCGCTTAGCCATCGATTCATGTGGAATCACTCGTGACACGAAAGACGAGTTGCTTTTCACGATGTTGTTCTTTGGCTTGGGTCGCTCGTCCTTCTTCTTGCCCTTCACCGCAACAGGTAGTAGCGCTGGATTGCCGTCGCCGAAAGTGGTTCTTGAGCCAGGTTGTGCTGTGTGTCCATACCCATCGATCGAAGAGCCGACATCGCTCTTAGAAGCGAGCGATTCTTCTTGTATAATTTGAAAGTTCGACTTTGCGCTTTGCGATGTGATTGTACGGAAAAGGCTTTGCGATTGCGGTAATCTTTTAGGCGCAAAGACAACGGTGGAGAGCTTTGTGCCAGCTGTCGGCGGTCCTATCGTTGTCGCCAGCGGATTGTTATTCGGCTGGGGCGCATCGCTAGGATGAGGTGGCGGCGTTGCTAGGTGCATATCATCGCGCAGGACGTATGTGCCTTCTCCGACCACGAGCTGGTATTCCGGACCTGTGGGATGGTCGAGGGTGTTGTTCGTCTCTAGCAGGGCGCCGCCCGGCATGCCGGTGTAGAGCTGGCCATTGGGATAGCGGGGCGGAGGCGGGAGGACACTGTTTACAGGCGCCCAGACGGGCTTATCGTCAGCGAGCAGCAGTGGTGTATGGCAAGGGAGTCGTGATAGCGTGCTTGTGCAGTGCACGGGGGGATATCGGAGCGCATGCAGGTGCTGCGATTGGGCGGGCGAGAGAGCGAGGGCAGCTTACAACATGGCGGCGAGGCGGGCGGTTTATGAGTGTTGTTCAAGGCGAATCGCGCATGGCCCGGGCTGGACTACAGGGAGACAATTGTAGCAGGGGACAAGCAGCAGTAGTTGAACGACGGAGAGAAGACAAGGGCAGTGGATGTGATCAGAGCAGGCTGGTCTCGCTGCGGCGCCATACGGCTCGCTCCCATACGAGGGCGGCCATGATTTACTCCGCTTCAAGATGGCGCTTCCCCACAAGCGAAGATCGGGCCTTGCGAGGAGGAGATTGCCGCAGCGGAGGCGGGTAATTAAGCTGATGGAGGTGGTGGGAGGGGAGAAGGGTAGCATACATGTAGGAAGCAGAAGAGATGTGCAACAGAGAATGTAATACGATCAAGCTGTGTGCATGCCTCGGAAGCACTCGTCACTCCTTGCCTGCTACCTCGACCCCATCTTGCATGTGAAACGGCTGGTCTGGGTCTCCATCAAGGTTTGGCCACGTGCTGCTGATCGTGGAGTGACATATTTATCCAACGCCTGGCCGCGGCGCATCGGCTTCTGCCACCGCAAACAGCAGGGCAGCTTGAGCTGGCCTCTCAAGCTGCAGCATGGCTACTGGTATGTCTCTTCCGCTACTCACACGACTAGAGCACTACCAGACACTAACTCCTCCCAAGTCCGAATATGCATCTGCGGCGACGAGGAGGTGGGCAAGTCCTCCCTCCTCACCAGCCTCATCAAGGACACCTTCGTCACCACTCCCCTCCAAGCTGTCCTGCCGCCCATCACTCTCCCACCAACCCTGGGCACGCCTGAGAATGTCACCACCACCATTGTCGACACAGCATCTGTCCCACAAGAGCGCGAGGTCCTCAAGAAAGAGGTCCGCAAGTGCAATGTCATCCTCCTGGTCTACAGCGACCACTACAGCTACGAGCGCGTCGCCCTCTTCTGGATGCCATATTTCCGCTCGCTGGGAGTCAACGTACCCGTAGTGCTGTGCGCGAACAAGAGCGATCTCGCGCCCGTGGGCAGCAGCACCGCTCAGGTCGTGGAAGAGGAGATGCTGCCTGTGATGGCAGAGTTCAAGGAAATCGACTCCTGCATCCGCACAAGCGCCCTGGAGCACCACAACATCAACGAGGTCTTCTTCCTCTGTCAGAAGGCCGTCACACATCCGATCGCGCCGATTTACGACTCAAAAGAGGGCGCGCTGAAGCCCGCGGCCGTGGAAGCGCTCAAGAGGGTGTTTTGGCTGAGTGACAAAGATCAGGATGGAGTGCTGAATGATACAGAACTGCATGAATTCCAGCGGAGATGCTTCGACAAAGATCTGTCGGAGGAAGAGCTGGCAAACATCAAGAGGACGATTCAGAGATGGTCACCGGAGACTGGCGATGAAGTGGATCAGGGAATCGATGTCGATGGGTTCTTGCTATTGAACAAGATGTTCGCAGAGAAGGGACGTCATGAGACCGTCTGGATCATACTACGAAAGTACCAGTATGCGGACAGTCTGTCGTTAAAGGACGATTTCTTGCATCCAAAGTTCGATGTGCCAGCGTTTGCCTCTGCAGAGCTGGGTCCGGCCGGATACAGATTCTTCGTCGACCTATTCCTATTACACGACAAAGACAATGATGGCGGACTGAGCGACACAGAACTCGCAACCCTCTTTGCGCCCACACCCGGAATTCCAGCCTCGTGGATTGACTCTGCGTTCCCCAGTTGCACAGTCAGAAACGAGGCTGGCTACATCACACTACAAGGCTGGCTCGCTCAATGGAGCATGACCACCTTCGAAGAGCCAAAGACAACACTCGAATACCTTGCCCACCTCGGCTTCGAATCCCCCGACGCCAAAAACACAACCTCCGCGCTCAAAGTCACCAAACCTCGCAAACGCCGCAACAGACCAGGCAGCAAAGTCGAGCGCAGCGTCTTCCACTGCTACGTCCTCGGCGCGCCCGGCAGCGGCAAAAGCGCCCTGCTAAACGCATTTCTCAATCGTCCATTCGACGCAACCTACCACCCAACCATCAAGCCCCAAACTGCAGTAAACAGCGTCGAGCTCCAAGGTGGCAAGCAATGCTACCTCATCCTGTCGGAGCTCGGCGAGCTCGAACCCGCAATCCTCGAAAACCAAGTCAAGCTTGACGCCTGCGACCTCATCTGCTACGCCTACGACTCCTCGGATCCAGACAGTTTCGCGCACGTCCGTGAGCTGCGCGCCCGCTACCCTGCTCTCAATTCCCTGCCATCTATATACGCGGCGCTGAAAGCAGATAGCGATCGCGCGGTGCAGAGGACGGAAGTACAGCCTGATGCTTACTGCGAGGCACTGAAGATGCCTAAGCCGTTGCACGTCAGCGTCAGGTGGAGGAGTATCGCCGATTTCTTTGTTGGATTGGCGGAGTGCGCGACGCAGCCTAGTCTCGGGTTCCCTAAGAATGAGGAGGAGGACGGGATCGACTGGAGCATGGCGGCGATGGGGGTGGGCGCTGCTGTTGTTGCCGTTGCGGCGGGTGTGGTTGTTTGGAAGAAGATCGTGGCGACGAATTAGGGATATGGCGCTTTGGGACCTGGGTGAGGGAAGGGATATGAGAGAAAGAAAGGGAAATCTCGGGGATGTTGTGCTTGTAATGATACCCAGCTCAGCAAATTTATGTATAACAACAGCCGTACACAACAACGTGCCACCATGCCGTTCCGGCAGGAGCTCTCCGTCCACGTCCGCTGTATAAACATACTTGCATGAGAGCTGCTGCAATCGTCATGGCTCGCACAGCCCGGCATGATGTACCTGCACCATCGAGACGTTAACCACTGCCGTACAACATATCCACACGCATGCATGGAGGTGTGTTCACGTATGTGCTCGTGCGGCATTGACCCATCCCTCAGACGATGTGTTGCAAGACTGGCAATAATATTCATGTGCGTGTAACATCTGGTTGTCTAGGTGTAGTCACCCGCTAGCGCGTGCTAAGGTGCGATTGGCCGATTCGATGGAGGCTGAAAACGACCCCTCGGATCTCTCTTTAGAATAGGCAATTGTGTGTAACAACTGGTGTCTAGATGTGGCCACCCGTTAGTGTCTGTAGGGTCCGATTCGCCGACACGACCAATGCGTCGCACTGTACCCTGTACATGTTTCGTGCGAAGGCATCGTTCGTCCAGCATTCCTCGGTCGTTGCTTGCGCTGTCGACTTGGTGGCGATGAGATGTATGAAAGTATACGCTGCTGTGTCATAGATGGCTAGGACTTCGCTTCGACGTCCACATGTATCGAAAGGCAGTAACAAAATGAACATGTAATGTACACTACTAATGTACATGTGTATTGAAGTTGTTACAGGGTTAGGGTATAAGTGTTCCCAAGTACGCCTCGAGTCGTATGCCGACACCCAGAAATGCATGTGATCAGCAAGTTCAATGTTGGCCATGAAACTCTTGCGACATAGCGATCTTACTGCGTAATTCGTCGATCTAGAGCCTGGGCGAATGATACATTACATCGCGCACCAAGAACCGCGGTACTCGTGAATCGTATCGCACATGTCGAAGTCGACTAGAAGAGGAGCAAAACTGCTCGAAAGCGGCTGGCTCCTGGCAACATGACAACAACGTGAACGGCCGACAGCTATCTCACCTTGCAATTGATGCGGCGAAGCCCAATAGTGACCCAACGCAGAGCCCAGACCTCCTCGAACGAAGACTCACATGCTAATTTTCTCGCCACGCCAGAGAGTCGTTGGGCGTCTTCACGTGCGAGCACAGGTGTTTTGGGAAAGCGGGAACAAACATACCTATAAACCCACGAGCAAGTTGGGGAGGGTGTTTTGGCACGTGCCAGGCAGCTCCCTCGAGAATCCTCGACTGCAGTCCTATACCAATGGTGGCTTGCGCGGAAGCTTGGTTTCGGTGGGCCGGTATCATTGCGGCGTTGCTTGGTGTTCGGGTGGAGGCGCCTCGGGAAATGGGCTTCCTTCGCGAACGAACGATGAGAAAACTGGGTATCTTTTGGAGAGAGATCCCACCGAGCTGCGGAAGTGGAGGGTATACCGTATACCGTCGTGATGTTTGCGCGTCGCCCATTTTACTCTTGCATGATGCGCAGTTTGTGGACGAAGCTACTATTGCAGATCTCCGTTTGGGACAAGGACTTTCCCAATTCGCAAGAGTTGAGGGAGAAATTACTGTGGACCTTCTTGCAGACCGCAGTCTGATAGAGCTTTGCGTGTCTCACGTGTTGAAGCTTTTCGGAATCAATAGAAATCGCGTCTTTGATCGTTCTCGGGGCCTGGCTGATTGGTCGAGTGGCCTTATCAGATCAGTGTCGAAGACACACACACACACACACACACACACACAAACCTTCAAGCTTCTCTCTTCACATGACATGCGGAGGACGTCGGGTCCTAGATCTTCCATCGCAGGGCTGGCATCTAGGGAGATATCTCGCCCGTGCTTCTGTTTCCTGTGCTAGTGGTGGCGTTTTGCGGTGACACCACGGCAGAACAGTCTGCCGTGCTTCTTTGCGGGCCGAGACGCGCAAACAGGGTCTGGCGATCGACAGCAAAAGAGCTTCTGTCTGATCCACTCGAGACTTGGTTGCGCAAACCTTGCTTGGTGATGGCGTGTGTCGTGATGCTTGCTGCCGTCGTGGCCGGAAGCGGGCGTTGTAGGAGATAGCCTTTGCGCGATAGCCTCGATAAGTGTGTCCGATGGCGATTGCTTTTTCGCCGCCGTGATGTGGTGCCACGGAGGGCAGAGAAGTTGGTCAGGTCCAAGTGTTTGCTTGTGCGCGTGGGATGTTCGGGTGGTGGTTCTGGTTGGTTGGCTGGCGCTGGCGTGGGCGTGGGCGGGACCGTGGCTGTGGTGGACGCTTTCGAGTTCCTCCGTTGAGAGTTGAGACGATCTCCCGCACGTCATCTTGAGCACGCATGCCCTGGTGCAGTAGTACTAGCCTCATGTGAGAGGCACAGCGATAAGCTCATGACTGTGTTTGGCGCCAGCGTCGCCTACTGCTTTGACTGACGACCCGGGAAAGTTTCTGGGCAGTAGCAGCATTTCTTTGTACCCAGGTATCTACACTGCATAGCCTCTCCCTCTTTTCGCGCCCCATACCATACCCTACTGCGCTATACCATCCCAAGGCACTCACTTTTCAACCACATCGCTACCACCACTGGCCCGTGCCGGAAGGAAGCCCAATCCATCGCTCGTGTCAGATCGCATACCCATACGCCCGGCTTAGCCGGTGCTGAGCACCTATTCTTACTTGTAAGAAGAGTTTCTTTAGGCACAACCCGCCAAACAAGGCCGATCTCTCGACCACACCACACACAATGGTGCACACCCCGCGACCCCATATGCCTGGCAGTCGGCCTAAGGCCACTTTGGAAATCATTCCGGACTCGCAATTTATCGTCTTCAATGGAAACGAGCATGAGGCCACACCAGTCAAACTCACAGGCGTTGTGCGCTTCACTGCGCCCGAAGCCATGTCTATCCTCAAGCCCAAAGTGCGGCTGGAGGGCAAGCGCAAGATCAGCTGGTGGTTCATGGGCGGCATGAGCGCCGGCGAGGTCGTCGACAAGCGCGTTTTCTGGAACCAGGAGCACAAGATGGGCATTGACAGCACGCACAAGGTCAAGGCGGGGGTGATCGAATGGCCGTTTGAGTTCGAACTGGATCCCTCCATGCCTGAGAGCGTCGAGGGTTTGCGCGAGACCTTCATTGTCTACCACCTGCACGCAAGCGTTTCAAGACCTGGCTGGAATGCAAAGGATATTGTGGCGCAAGAGCACATTCGCATTGTCAGGACACTCGGTCAAGATAGCATGGAAATGACCAGAAGTCGTGTCAATGCGGACATCTGGGCGAACAAGATCAGCTACAGCATTTCCATTCCGTCAGATGCGATTGTGTTTGGCACTTCAATCACAGCAGACGTGGAGCTCAGTCCAATCAAGAAGGGCATCCGGTTAGGAAAGGTTGAACTACGTCTTATGGAGACCGTGGTGAAAAGAATACAAGCCAGCGAGGTGCCCGACGTGCGAGGCGACAGATCAAAATCAGAAGAGAGCGAGGTTGCGAAATTCGACATGGAATTCCCTGAACACTCGCGATTGACCTACGAGGACGAGACGGTTGACAACCCCACAATGGCGGACGAGATGTACCGTTTCAAGGCTACTCTGCCTCTGCCAAAGTCGTTAAACCAGTGCCGACAGGACGTGGACACACACCAGATCAACGTCACACATCGCTTCAAGCTGATGGTCAACATTCACAACCCAGAAGGCCATGTCTCACAACTAGTCTGCAGACTACCGGTGAAGCTCTTTATCTCACCAAATCTTCCTGTGGACGAGAGCAACGAGGTCTGCGGCACCATCAGCGGTATAACAGACGCTGAAATCAACACCGCAGAGACCTCCGTCATTGCACCACCAGAGTACGGTCGTCACCAGCTCGATCAGATTTTCTCCGGCATCGATCCTGCTGGTTACATCACTCGTGCAGGCTCTGGCTCTGCTACTCCAGCAGCAATCTACGCTGGCTCTCGTCGTGGCTCAAGCGACAATATCGCCTCTCTCAATGGTGTTGTTGACGGCCATGCATCGCCTCCAGCTCTGCTCGGCACGTCTCCCATACCTCATCACCACGGATCTGCTCTTCCATCCATTCTGCACTCGCGTCTAGCCGATCTACAAGAGCGCGGATCTTCACAGTTCCAACGCCAAGCCAGCAACCTCTCAAATCATCATTCTCCTTCCGGCGGCAACTCACCTGGACCTGGCTCGCCGCTCTCTCGCTCAATACCCAACTCACAGCCCGGCTCATACTTCACATCCATTGGCCACTCACCGGGCACCTCCGAGCCATTATCCCGCCGAACGTCGGATGAAGACCATACATCTGATATCCATCAATCAGATTATGACGTCAACGATCTCTCCCGAGTACCATCGTACGGCGCCGCAATCCGCCATTCGGGCGCCATGACACCGTTCACAGAAGGTCCTCCCAGCTACCTCGATGCAACCTCTCGACCGCCCTCACCTCAACCCGGTGCCATGTCCCCTGCATTCACCCTCCAGCGACCCGGCGCCGCCCACATTCGGACCCCACCCACTAGCGCGCCCAGCGGACCTATCACCAGCGGCCTGACCAGCGCTTTCGCCAGCCTGAACATGGGCTCACTGCAGAACGGCGGCATCGGCAGCAGTGGCTCTCCTCCTGCCAGGCAAAACATGGGCCGCAATTCCAGTGTGACCGAGGACGAGGCGAGACTCAGAATGCTCCGCGCGCGGACTTAGGGAGACCGTATGCGTGAAAAGGCTGCCAGGCGGAGGTTGAGATTCTCGACTTCATGAGTGGTTGAGAATTATCGGGGAGATTGGTTCCAAGAGCAAGGACATGCTTGAGCAAGAAGGAAATTCTCTCACGAGCTGGTTGCGAGACAATAGACGGAACAGATAAAAAGAGGGTCGACATGGAACTTGGAGAACTGAATGATAGACACGAACGATCACAAAGCATTTGGGCGGAGCATAGCACGGGATCGACTCTATTTTTGGGGGGTTTTGGGTATCATTGGCAGGCAAAACATTGCTTTCGGTTTATTATTCTCTATCGCTTCGGGAGGAACTTTCATATGGGATGGATGGTCCTTACGCGGGCTTGTTATTACTCTGCTCTCAATGTTAAGCGTTCATTTTTGAATGCCCAATACGGTTTTTATGCTTGGCAATTTCACTCCGGCTTCTCTTATCGGCCCGTTGCTTGTCATGTGTATGTAGGTTAAGACCTATCTACCTACCTCGCTTAAGCATCAGAACGACCACCTCGGGATTTCGCGGGGTTTTGCGCCGAGAGTAAGGCGTCCAGTTGTCTTTCTTCGAGACATGCATGTCTTAGATGGGTTGCACGGGTGGTCACAGTGTGCTGGAATCTACGCTGGGTTTATGGTGGTGTTTGGGTTCCGTCACAGGTTTAAAAGGATATTACTTGCTGATGCTAGGTAATGTAACAAAGCACAATTGATTGGCGGATCGTTTCTGAGCTTACATGAACAAAATCATCCTTCGCTCTGAGACTGACACTTGGAAGCTTCCAGTACTTGTTATCATTACTACTACTACTACTATAATTAGGCTTCTACATCGTCTTGACGAACTTCCTCGAGGTAAATTAAGCAAAAGCTCACACCTGGTCGCAACGAACTTCGAACCGATCAAATCCAGACACGCCGTTGGCGTCCAAGGTGAAGGACGCGCCGCACTGGTTGTTCCCAGAATTGTAAATGGAATGCGCGCACACGACTCGTGCATCCGTGGACGGTGATGGTGCTGTATGCGCAATAATTGACCACGGCCACGCCCATTGTCGCTGCTTCCAACGCGCACGACGTCCGAAGGTCGATCTGATTTGCGTCATCCGGAACGGCGATGTCGAGCCATTGGGAGTTCGCCTGGTCCACGAATGTCGGATCGCCGCCGAAGTTGACTGTCCATTTGACGCTCGAGTAAATGGAGCGCAGTAGTCTGACGCGAAGTCTCGCCGCGGGCGACAGTAAGGGATATGACAAGGCCACGTTTTGCGACCCTTCGATGTAGCCCAGGCCCTGACAGTAAGTTCCTTCGCATTCGATCTGCATGAGGAGATTCGGACAGGAAGGTCCCGTGTATATGCTCAGAGGTATCGTCGTCGACACATCTGCTAGAGGCGGAGGGCTGTCAGGACAGGAGAGCTGAGTGATATCTTGATCGACGATGCCAGTCAACTGAAACGTCTCTGCACTGCAAGCAGAGGCAGCACTGCGAGACCCAGTTGCACATGTGCGGTATCCTCCGAGGGGAGTGAATACCGCTGAAGCATCTTCGGCAGGAACATTGAAGTCGAAGGAATCGCCTGCTCGGAGGATGACCCAGTCTGGCTCGCGGGATGTGTCGAATATTGCCGGGCTATTCAAAGGACAGGAGTTGACCACTTTGGCGTATACGGTGCTGACTGGGCATTCGAGCTGGAGAGTGTCCCCAGCGGCGATCTCGCCGAGCCCCACAGCATACTGACTACAATCTCGCACGCTTGTCCGCTGGTTCGTTGCGCATATTGTATGGTCGGCAAAGTAACCTCCGTAATAGAATCTAACGAATGGATTGCTGGATGATACTAGAATCGATGTAGTCGTTCCAGCGTTCAGTGACGTGGACAACATCGACTCCATCTGGAAGAAAGGCTCCCGCTTGCAGGTGTTTTGGACAGTCACTGTAAAGACTTTTGGTTGCAAGGGTATATCGCATTCGATCTGTATGACCGTGCTAGCGAACAACAGGTCCTGGTCTATCGTCACAGAACTTCCCCGTTCCTGCGTGTACGACACCGTGGCGCGACTGGGGGCTGTGGCTTGCTTGCAGAGATGCACTCGTCCAGCCCTCGCCTATGGCTTTATAGCGAACCGGACCACGGAGCCATTCGAACGTCGAATCGGCCGTGCCTTCATACACATCTAGCATACACATGTCTCCGGAAGCTTGACAACCGATTTGGCGTATGATGGCAGGACAGGAGCCCGAGGTTTGAATTCTGATATCGACTGCGTTGAACAAGTCAGGACCAGGACCAGGGCCAGACGCACAATCCAGAGCGACCAAATCGCCAGGCAAAGCTGCATACGTGAAGATATCGCGACTGCATTCAACAGAGCTGTCCGAAAGCCCAGGCCAGTCCGCGTTACACTCAGGCATAGCGCCTGTCCATTGAGCGGCGAGAAGCCCAAGTGTTCATTGCCAGAGTCCAATCCTAGATCATATGTAACACCGGACTCAGTGATGAGCAAATAGTCAGGACTTTCCGGTACGCTGACCAGTATTGGACGATTGTATTCGCACAAATTGATCGCTCTGATGCGCGTTGATGCAGGGTCTTGTGGCAAAGGAGTTGGTTGCCTTACCGGATCTGATGCGGAGAGCGATGCCGACGAAGAAGCTGTGAGTGCGTCCGTCGATGAGGTACTTGATGTTCCTGGTGGCTCGGCACCGGAAGTAATGCCCAAAAGCGCAGTACTAGTCGCTGAGAGTACGCGATCAGGCGTAGCAATATTGCGAAGAACGACGCGCACCGGCTCGGAACAGGAAGTGATGAATATCGCTGTTTGGATTTCATTTGCTTTCATCCGCGTGACGAAATTAAAGGTAAACCAAATTTCCGCCATGGTCCTCTTCGAGCCGCACGCCCCGCTCGTGAGGCAGATTTGAAGAGTGCATGTCGGCGCCGGTGTTGTAGCCTGGACTTGTGCGTCGATGCTTATGGTCCATCGTTGGGTTAAGAGAGGCGTGAAAGTTTCGCTGGTTTTGCTCTGAAGAACTGATATTGACTGCCGTCGGTTGAGATGTTGAGATGGGTCTCCTATCACGAGAATGCTTACGCTAATTAGCTGGATTCTATGATAGCACTGTTCCGATATGCGTGTATGTTGTCGTGCAGGCTTTCGTGTGGCAGGTCGACAGCTCTTGGCTTCACGATGTCTCTTGCAGGCGTAGCAAATGATGCGGTCGCGTAAAAGTCAGCGAATAGGTAAGGGAGCCAGGATAATGGAGCCATAGCAGCTCAACTTAGGCTACCGTATACCACCGAAGACCAGCCGGTAGTCTCGAGCACTTGAAATTCTCGAGCAAGTCGCTGCTCACTAGTATCTCGGTCGGCGAGGCTCTGTGAGCATTCCTTGTGTACTCAGAGACGGGTCAGAAGTCTGGGCGAAGGATAGAAATGCGAAACAAATTGGCGGTCCGTCAGAACGCAGTTCGATGAGCTGACGCCAGGCTTGCCGCGGATAATCTACAATAAGGTATCTTGTTATTCTTGCATTTGTTTCCGATTGTTATGTCCATGGCGTCCGGAAGCAGTATGTAGGGTGGTGGCAGTCCTCAATCGATATCACATGCACCATATCTCATTGAAATTAAATTCATTCGCCATTTATGCGTGTGTCAGGTATTAGCTTCTCAATTTCAGAGCCATCAAGTAGCGTTCTCAGCCTCATGCACGACAACGTTGCAGTGCCTTTATTTGTGAAGGTGTACGCAAGATACGACTCCGAGTAGTTGCTGCGCAGCAGATAGTGTAAAAAGGCGTTAACGTCTCATACACGGGTACATATCCTTTCCGTTCATCAGCGTCGGGAATCTCGATATCCCAACGCATCTCGTCCACTCGAGCGCGGAACGTCACGCTCGCATCCTCGGTATCAATGGAGGTCCCATATCCTTGCCCCCCAAAGACGTCCAAGCAGAAAACGACACCATCATGGCCCAATCGAAAGATAAAGATTCCTTGACCAGCGGTTCTCCTGCCGTCAAACGCCATCAATGCTGACTCCAATGCCGACCCAACATCGATGAGATACACCTCCATTGCTCCCGAATTCTGCGTTTTCATGGAGTGAATTCCTATGTAGCATCAGGTGTGCGCAATGGCAAATGTTGCCGAATGTATTAGTTGATAATAGAAGCACCTCCAGCGATGTGTAGACCACAGTGAATGCGTGTATGCAATTTAGGCAAGTCTGATGTCCAAGAAAGGACAACGATGAAATTGGCCATGTGTGATATGTCATGAATCGGGCTGACGCGCAATCGATGCGAGTGCTGACATAGATCGTATCAATGCGAGCTTGCAGATCTTTGCATGCATCGGACTAGTCCAGTTCCCTGTGAAATTAGAGCCATCCAGGTGTCTGCGTATCTCATGTGGCTCGGCTCTCAAGTCCAGTAGCCACTTCCACAATCTTTCTTCAGCTGTCAGTCGAGTGCGATGCACCAGTCACCGAGTCCCCCTCACTCTCCGTTTCCTCGGGCGGCGTTTTAGTATGAGCGGAATCCGCCACAGCGAAAACTTTTGGAGTTTCTACTCCGCCGGTGTCCTCAACGTCAGTAGCTTCCCTTTCCTTCTCTTGTTCATCTGCCATCCTTGCCTGCTCTTGCGTCTGCACGCTATCATTGTCCTCTCGCACGAACGGATCAGCGTTGCTTGCGGCTTTCTGCGCTCCCTCACTAGGATCGGTCATGGGCATGCGTTCGTCAGGCGTGGTATCGGCAGCAAAGATGTTCCTTTGAGCTTTTTGAAACCAACCTCCGCGCTCCCATCCACCTGACTTGTAGAGATTCTCCTTCCTGGCACCAGCGTCGACGATGCCAAGCATGATATGCTTGAGGCGATCAAACGAGATGGGCTTCAGAATCCAACCGTCGAACCCGGCGTCAACGTAAGTCTGGCGTTCTTTTTCAAGCAGCGAGGCGGAGACCGCGATGACTGGAACGCGACCATTGCGCGCAGCGCGCTTGGAAAGCAGGTGCGTTGGATGTGATTTTTCGAAGGACCGGATCATTTTGGTGGAAGTCAGGCCATCAACGATGGGCATCTGTGTCTTGGGTTAGTGATTGGCATTGCACGTGAGTATGGTAAAGCACAAACCTGCATGTCCATCAAGACGATGTCGAAGAATCCAGTCTTCTCGCCGTATGCTCCTGCGCACTCTTCTCCATTGACGGTCAAGTGCACTTCATGGCCGAGCTTTTCCAGACGTTTCTTGATGATTCTGCTGTTCACAGGGTCGTCCTCGGCCACCAGCACACGCATGTGTTCAGCTGTGGGCACTTCGTCGGTATCGTCAGGCATATCTTTCACATCACCAAGCACACGTGGGGCTGAAGTGGGATCATCGAAAGGACCAGGGGAGTTGAGCTCATCTGGCATGCGAATCGATGTGATCGGCACGCCCTGACCCTCGACCTCGAATGTGCCTGGTCTTGATATTCTCGGCTCCGTAGTGTGGGAAGGAAGAGGTGCCGATTCAATACTCTTTGATCGTTGTGGCTTCATCGGAGAGCCCGTGGAAGTTTCCATCGGGAACTTGCCGACGGTCGTATGTCTGTGATCTAGCTTAGGCCGAGGGGCGGACGCTGACTTGATTGAACCTGACCTGTCTCCGGGTCCTGACCAGCCATCCACGTTATGTGGCTCCTGAATAGCCATGATAAGACGTTCAGCTTGGCTGTTGTTGCTGCTTGTGGATTTGAAACTTCGAGCACTGCGACCAGACTTCGCACTCCGCATACTATACTTGCTGCCAAAGCTCTCGTTGCTAGTTTGGCGAGCCATTCGATTGTCAGTGGAACGCTTGCCACTGCCACGTTCAACCAGTGTGATCTCCTCGTTGGCGTTGGATGGCGTCAAAGGCGGGGACTGATCGTTAGGTGCTTCAGCAATTGGTGTCGATGATCCAACGGAAGTCTTGGCAGGGTCTCCTTCAATTGCACTTTGCTCTTGTCCAGTATCAGGCAAATCGAGTGGAAAGACCAGTACGAAACGCGAACCCTTGCCATCTTCAGACTTGAGGCGCATTTGCCCATTCATGTTGCGCAATATGCGCGATACCACTGCCAGGCCAAGTCCGAGCGTGCGTCCTTCTTCCGGCTTGCCGCCTTGAGCCAAAGATGTGCCGGGTTCCATGAGTCCTTCCATTGATTTGTCGGCCTCTTCCTCTGTCTGTACTTGCTCGAGCTCACGGAACAGACCGTCAAGCTTCTTCGCATCCATACCAGCGCCTGTGTCCGTAACGCAGGCCTCAATTTCGATGTGATTACCATCGCGAGATGTTACACTCATGTTCACGCTGACGCCACCTTCGCTGGTGTTTTGTATGGCATTGGCGGTGACGTTGCTGATTGCTTGTCTGACCCTGCGGGCATCTCCGATGACTTGAACCGGTAAGTCAGGATGTGCGTTTACATCGTAGGAGATGTTCTTGCGTCGTGCGTCGCCGATGAACATGTCTGTAGCTTCTCGTAGGACTTCCTTGATATCGAAAATCTCATCTTTGACGAGCTCGCCACCTTCTTCTGTCTTGGTAAGGTCCAGTAAGTCATTGATGACATAGATCAGCGACTTTGAGGCAGAGTGCGACTTAGAAAGGTTGTCTCTAGTCTCTTGGTCCAAGCTACCTTCCATAGCAATCTCGAGGTAATTGATAATGGCATTAAGAGGCGTGCGCACCTCGTGCGCTGAGTTGGCGAGCAGTAGACGCGTAAGCTGACTGTTCTGCAACGCTTGCTCTTTTTGCCGCCAGACCTCGATGAACTTGCCGTAGACAAGGCAGAGAACTGCTGCGGTCTCGATTTCTTCTTCTGTCCAATTGCGACACTGTCCCAGGACGGTCTCGCTCCAAGTCCTGAAACTCTTCCTCGGTTCCAGGTACCCTTCAGTGCCTTCTTTGATGAACTTTTCGTACGGGTTACCAGCCCACTTCACTTCTTTCATTTGCGGCTTTCGGAAGAACGCGATGAAGTCCTGGCCGGCTGAAGAGAGTGGCACAAGCAAGAATCCAGCGAGATTCTTGAACCCAGGCTCGTAATGCAAGTCGGGGAAGTCTGCTTGGATGTCCATCGAGGTCGTTACGTTCGTCATACCACGCAATCTCAAGTACTCGAGCATTGCGAGCACCTCCTGGGATTCTTCGACTTTCCCGAGAATCTTGGTTTCGTCTCGGATTGACAGCAAGCCAAAATCGGCATCGAAAAGCTTGAGCAGATCCTCAGAAGATGCAATAATGTAACCTGACGGGTTGTCCTTCGTTGGGACAGTGTTGATGAGCTTTCGAGCCTGAAGCCGTGATGCATACGATAGTCGCTCAATGTTTCTCGATGCAGAATCTCCGACCAGGCGACACATCTTTCGTATAGGGAAAGACACGCGCATTCCTTTCGCTCCATACGAGTGACAAGCAATCAAGCCCCAAAGCTCGTCAAATGCGTTGATGGATATCGACATGGAAGAACGGACGGCCATATTCGCGAGGTACTTGACGTGAATGGGCGACATTGCTCGCAAATAGGCATGTGTAAGATCGAGCGGATTTTCTAGGTCCTCCACTGTTCGACAGACCAGTCGAGCGGTCTCCTGATCTCGATCATAAAGCATACGTACTTTGTTGATCTTGTACAAATCACGGGCTTGCTTGGGTATGTCGGACGCAGGGAAATGGAGGCCTTTGTAAAGATCCTTCGTCGCACGAGGGTCAACCAACTCAGTTACGACCCGTCCATTCCACGCCTGGTCGAATTGGTAGATCATCACGCGATGGAAGCCTGTTAGCTCCTTCACCACGCCGACGAGCACCTTGAGGAACTTTTCGAGATTGGATGCAGCCGCCAGTTGTTCTTGTACTTGTGACATGATGTTGAACACCTCCATGGCCGCCGCTTCGCCTTTGCGTTTGCGAGCACTTCTCAATACGCGCAATGGTTTGCTTACATTGTGTGTGCTCTCTTGGTATTCTTCTTCGGTTGGCCGACTGTCGAGTGTATCTTCAGCAGGCTCAGGTGTCGCTTCGCTTGTTGGTACCAACGGATTTTCTTGATCATCTTCTAGTTCAAACTCGCATATGACGAGATTTGGATGGCGGTCATTGATATGCATTGCACACCACAGCTTCTGATTTCTGCGAGTCGGCGATCTGACTGACATGGTGAATACCTCTGGGCCGTTGACCACAACATCTGACTCTTCGTCGCGAATAAAATCTATGTGGTCCAGCAAATTGTCGGCTTGCTCATCCGAAAGAACATCGGTGAAGCTGTCAAGAGCAAAGAGTTGTTTGGGCGTGTAGCCAATCAACTTCTTGGAATTCTCACTCACAACTCTGACCACGAGTTTGCCTTCTTGCTGTTCCTCAAGGGCAATGAGCAAACCAAAACCTTGTACCGCACCAGGGATGTGAATCGGCTCGTCTTCGCATCTCTGCAAGGTCTCGCCATCGCGTCCGGTAATAATTGCATGGCCACCTTCTGTGACAACGTGTTTGAAGCGTGCTGTCATCAAAGGAGTAGTATCGTCTATATTGCTGCGGATGGAAGCCGCATAAACCGACGTATTGGCCTTACTCGTCGCAGTCGAGCCGGCGCCTGTACTATGGGCGTCGGTGTCTTTACCAGTGAGCACGCCAGTCAAAAAGTCTGCCGAGTGTCTCGTGGGCGATTTGGGGCCAAGTTTCGACCTGATCTCCGGTGCTGTGGTGCCAGAAGACGAAGCATTGCGATTTCTCTCGTTCCTCTCGTTTATTTCGTTGACTCGGTCCCAATTCGATCTACCACCCTTCTGGTTCTTCACCGATCCAGACTTGTGTGAAGACTCTGATGTGCTCGTAGAGCCGCGTCTCGATGCGTAAGTGGGAAAATAACCCTCGTTCTGCCCAGGACGTGCCGTACCGGGTGTAGAAGTCGGTGGTGTTGGCTGGACCGACATTACTGAGCGAACGGGAAAGACTCTGTCGGCAGCTGCGGGACTCAACACATCATCCGCACGGAATGCTGGGGATTTTGGCGACATGTCGATATTCGTGCTCTCTTCTGGTAAGAGCTCGCCGGTCTCCGTGAGATCGGGCTTATCCACGCGCGCAGAAGATGTCCCAGGTGCAGAAGTGCCTTCGTTCAACAATGTCGAAGCAAGCGCATGTCCGCTCTCGTCTCCCGAAGCTCCTCCAGTGCCGCTGGATCGCCTAGCATTGTCATGTTCGGCGGACATCACTGCTCCCAGCAGTGGCCCGAATTGTGATGTTTCAGAATGACTGCCAACTGACAGCCGTCCGTCGCTGTACAGAGGCTACGAACCAGGCGCGCAGTCTGTCTTGAACCTTCCACAGTATATCCACTAACTCTTGACGCGCTAACTCTTGACGCAATGTCTCCGCCTGGAACACCGATCTTCTTCCAAGCTGATGGACCTAAAAGTCCTGTAGTCGCCGGCACTTCCCAATTCTCTCTTTCACATCGGTATACGGTCCAAGGGGAGGCGTGAGTGGCCAGAGTCCAGAGGCTAGAGTCCAGTGTGGTTGTCGGATGGTGTGGCGAATAGCAGGAAGTAAGTTCTCCGTGCGCCCAAAGACAAGGGACCGGGGGGTGGGTCTATGGTGCCGTGAGCAACACTCGGGCGGGTGGCGTTGAGCGGGCGCGGGCGCGAACTCGTCTTCTACGACCTGCAAACTGGAACTTCGTGACGACTGCAAAGCCTTTTCGGGCGAGCGAGCCAGTATACACAAAAGCGGCACAGCACAGGTCAAAGCCGGTCTGTGACGCGTAGGAGACACAGACAGACACAGCAGGAAAGAGGGAAATGGTGGGCACGGGATGAAGTGCTAGACCACTAAAGCCAAAGCAAGTGCGGATCTTCGATTGATGCTGGGGAAACGGCAACGAGACCACAAATGATAGAGTCCCAGACGACACGGGCAACCCAGGTCACACACACTCGGCTGTCATTGTATGTTGTGCATGTAAATGTGTACAATGCGATAACCTGATCCACCTGAACTCGCGCACACGCTTCCGAGATACATCCCCTACACACCACCATGGTTGAGGTCACTTGCGGTCTCTTCCTGCGAGTCAAGCCAGAATGCACCTTAGGGCAGCGCAGCGAAAGGGCCACCCTTGCGCTCCGGCGAGTCGGATTGGGTCTAATCTCCTTGCCCTGATCTGCGACGATGTTCCAGGGAGTGCCTACTGCAGAACCCAAAGCATGCGGGCGACACACATCGGAAGTACATCCATGCACAATACCATCACGATATGAATCTGGAGAGATGGCCACAATCAGAGCAGGCATTCTCGGTATTGAAGCAGAGCATGGCCTGACCTGACACGGCCTGCCGTCTGCGGAGATTGTAGCGCGCTGAGCAAAGCGAGAAATTGCTTATTGGCCCTTCAGCGGCGGCGATGAGGTCAGGATGACGCAAAAATGAGAACCCATATACACGGAATCTTTGCAGGATTTCTGCAGCAGCGGCCGTGTGTAGTGTGTGGGACTGCGGTCAACTTCAGCAAGAGTATGCTATGAGCGCTAGGGATCACTTCACAACGTACAGATGAGGGACGTCGCTGTAGAATCACGCAGATACTGACAGGACACCGTTCTAGGCCCTTGTGGTCCCGTGCCATCGGTTTTCGGCGGGGTCGGGATCGCGATGGGATTTTGCGATATGCAGAAACGCACAAGCGTTGCTTTTTGCTCCCTCAGCCACAGCGCCACAGTATGACTTGACGACTTTTGATCAGACTTCGACGTCCCGTACCTTGCCGTACCGTCCGTCCCGCCCCGTCCCGTCTTGCCGTTTGCCGACCACGCCACCGAGCACTGTCAGTCTGCGAGGGTTGAATCCTATGAAAGACTGACGGCCATCACCTAGGCTTGTATAACCTCCCTGACGGACAGTGTCCTTCCCGCCGTCTTCTTGCACCGGTCATACCACCGCCCTCGATGGTTTCAGTGAGCCACCAACAGGGCGGTAGCAGAGCTCGCAGGACACCGACTATCACAGCACCAGAACTCGGCAATACACGCCGCAATCGCGAACTCAACGTCGTTTTTGCGTCCAGCGGCTGCACAGAATCGAAAATTGTCCAAGAACTGCTACCTCAACTAGTGGCTCTTCCTGACATATCCGTCCGAACCATCCTGGACAGCGGCTACCGAGGGCAGGACTTCATCGCAGCATCGTCATGCTGCCTGACTCTACCGAACGTGCGGCGGCAGTGTGCTGTTAGAGATGTGGCGGAGGTCGAGCAAGAGGCGGCAGAGCTATGTGAATGGGCGGATTTGCTCGTGCTGGCGCCGATAGATGCGAACACTTTGGCAAAGATGTTGCACGGCGGTACGGACAACTTGCTGCTAGAACTCCTCAGAAGCTGGAATGTGTCGAAGAAGGTGTTGATGGTTCCCGGGATGTCGACTCATATGTGGGAAAATCCGATGACGAAGAAGCAACTCAACAAGATCAGGCTAAATTGGAGCTGGATACATGTGCTACAGCCTCTACTGTGGACGTTCAAAGGAGATAAGAAGCACATAGTCTCCTGGGAAGCAGCCGACGACTTGATCGACGGCGTGCGTAATCAAATCGATCTTATGAACGTGGGACAGGATATCGAGATATCTCCAAGCCACAGGCAGATATCTGCTGCTGGTTCCAGATTTTCCAAGAATCACCTGCCACCAGAGCTATGGTCCATCATTATGGACCATACCGGCGACTGGGAGCTTGCCCAGACTCTCCGAATTTACACCAACCTTGCACCACCGGCGCAGTGGGCATCGCATACGAGTGCACACGGTCCCCGGAACTACATGGAAGCCCTTGAGTTCACAATACTCCGCGGCAATGTCGACGATATGAAACACTTCATTGCCACGCACAGTGAACCCAGATGGTTCTCAAAGCTTTGCCTCAAACTCATCATGCGTTTTGCGAGGACTGACTTGCTTGCCCACTTCGAAGCGAACCACCGCGTGGTATTCTGGCACGTATTCGGCGGCTCATTCCTTCCGGTAAAAGCATCGTCTGCCTTTGGTCGCACCGAGATCCTCGAATTCTGGCGCACTTCGACTTCATTTTCACCGAAAGAATACCATTCGGATGCTCTAGATGGCGCTTCTCGCGCAGGCTTCGTCAATGTTCTGGAATGGTGGCAGCATTCTGGTCTACCTTTGAAATTTACAGAAGCTGCTTTGGAGCAGGCCAGCAGTCAAGGACATCTACAAGTTTTGGAGTGGTGGAAGTCGCAGTCTACCACTGTGGATGACAGCAATGCTAGCGTGGACAGTTCGAAGGTTAGGCTGAAGCCAGGCAAGAGCATTGTTTTCGCGACACAAAACGGACACACTGAGATAGTACGCTGGTGGCTGCACTCCGGCATCGACTTTGGCAATGAAGACGCAGTAGCAAAACTCGCCTCTACACACGGCCACGTCGATATCCTGCAGCTCTGGCACGAGGCGAAGGGCAACAAGATGATCTTTGACAACCAAGTCTTGGTCGGTGCTTCCAAGAATGGCAACGTTAATGTCCTGGAATGGTGGAAGCAGTCCGGGCTTAAAGTCGAATACAAAACCTGTGATGTTGAAGAAGCGCTCGAGGACGGACACGAGGGGGAAAAAGGACTGGCGGTCCGTAAATGGTGGGCGAGGAATGGACTGAATCTTGGTGTCGGCACAAGTGAGTGGATGAAGACGAAGACTTTGAACAATTCTTAGATAACCTAGCGTTTTTTGTTTATTGGAGCGATGCATGGCGTCTGGATTTGTTATCAAAGGATGGACGGACGGATGGGTGGGTTCTGGAACAGCTGGAAACAAGCATTGATGTCTTTTCGTTGTTTTTTGGCACCTTGAAACCGCATTTTGGGTAGCTTGCTTTGTGGCGCTGGTCTACGACCTAATGAACGAATATTCCACTCGCAAAAGTTGCACTTACTTCCATCCCATCCGTTCAAGGGCTGTAGTAGGTATTGTCCGTAGGTGGCTTTAATGCCATCTGCGCACCTGAAGCGCCGTAGATGTGCAACACAAACACAGATAGAGCTTGCCACCGATCTGAAGGTGTGAGCTTGACTTTCAACAGGGCCCGGTGCTGAAAGTACCCATTCCCGATTTTCTCTACTCCTCTTGGGTGTGTGGGACGGATTGCTCATAGGAGATCTTAGCTCACTTCGAAGCAGAGTGATCGCACTGGTGTGCTGGTTTTAGCTTCTGCGTTGCAGAGGCACAATCGACGATGTCATCAAATATTAGCCGTGAACTTATCGTCTGTGATGCCAAATGAACGATCTGCACCACATGCCTCGTGGCCATAATCGTATGCAGAGGGTAACGGCTTGGGATGAATGAATGAGCAGCGTTACGTGCAGCGTTGTTCAAATCCACAAGACCACCAACACGCTGCCGCCATCGCACCTCATGGCGGAGATAATGCGCGTGCCACCCTTGTCGATGAAAGCAAGGAGCTAGACCGCTGTACGTTCAACCTTTCGAGAGAACGGAAGACTTGCGTGAGGAAGATTGCCGCGTGGACGACTTTCGAGTGGATGATCTCCGGGCCGAGGACTTGCGCCTTTCGCGCTGCTCCCGTTGTTCTTTGCGCTCCTCATTCCGCTGCAGTGATTGCAGATTCTGGGCAGCCCACTTTTCGAGAATGGCTTGCGGCGGCACATCAGCAGTGCACTCGCCGCGTGATATTGCTGCAAGCCAGTATTGCATGACGATGCTCGTGATCGGAAGGTGGTCCTCGACTTCATCTGAGACGGCCCAATAGCACATTTGACCGTAGTTGCGGCATGCCACTAATTTGCAAGGCCAGCGTTCAATAATGGAAACACGCCTGACGGGTGCATCGTGCTGTTCCTCGGGCATCGTGCCCTCGCACCCGATGCGTGCGAATTGAGGATATATCAAGCGCCGTGCGCCAGTTACGCATTTCTCTGGCTTGGGTTGTCGCCAGAGTAGGGACCGAGTGTTTATCGAGTAGAGCGATTTGCCACCGTTATCTTGGGCTGGGATGATTCGGAGCCAGGCCCGAATGGAAAAGTTTGAGAGTCGCGGTAAATTGTTCTAACCTCTTTTTTCTAGCGAAAACAACCCAAGTCGATATTGGACAGCCGACATGCGCCTTATGATGGGCCAGGTGGCTACCTCGGGCAGTAGTGGAGGGGAGACCTCAAGGGGCGACCTCAAGGGGCGTGGGAAAGAACTTGCCTGGACTGAATGATTTCTTTAGCGCACGTCCGAGCTTCTAATAGAGTTCAATCAAACGACTACCGAGCTGTACGTGTATGTCTTCGAAGGCATTAGGCATAGCATACGTTTGCCCTACAAGATCAACGATATATGCCAGCGGATTCACCAAAACTATAGGGATGTTATAAACATACATGCTCATGTAGCATGGCCCCAAGTGAGCTATGGGCGGTCATACGTGGAACTTTTTGGAGAAGCTTTCCGAACAGCTCTTCCCAATTTCTCAACACTGTCTGTACACATGCACTGCACGGTAGTATGGCTGAGTCTTCCGGATCTCGACTTGGCTCTCCATTGCGATAGCGATGCACAAATTCTTCTTTCATACGGGCCCGTCACTCAGTGAGCTGGTCTCCATCTTACAGTCAGGATGTACTACAGTGGCCAGTAAGGAGACCATGGATGCGTATCAGTTCTATTCATCATGACAGAACACTATCTGCTCAACCTCTTCACATCGCTAACTTAACCCAGGACTGCCGTATTTTTGCCTCTGACAGTCCCAGTGGGCTGGCATTCGGGACGCATGGAATGCTACAGCGTCGCCGTATAATGGCGTGACCTGCGTGGCTTGGCCAGCATAGCGCAGAAACCAACTTTCCGACCAAAGAAAGTGATGGTGTCGTTCTTAAGGCTTTGCTGTGGTCTGGTGGCCGCTTTGGCCACCTCCGTCAGCAGTCTGGAAGATGATTTCAGGCTGATGGCGGATTTTCTAGATAGTAAACACCGGTACACTTTACCCAATGCCTCTGAAAGCTGTAGATATACCACTGACGAAGACCAGCATTGTGAAAGTTGCCGCCGCCACCGAAAGCAACCTCGAAACACGCCAAGTGGGCATGCCAACCAAACACAACATCTCCGAGATCATTACGCCATTGACCACTGGCCGATGGACTGATAGCATAGATGCTCAGCTGCAACCTTCTCAGGTGGACATTTCTACACTGAAGTGCACACTTGCCATTTGCACCAGTCCGACACTTTGTGGCGCAGCAAGAAACATAGGAACGAGCTGGTCCACCTTTGTCCTAAAGGTTCAACTACAGGCTCGTGAAGCACAGACAATCTCATTCGTTACATCCTGCTCTACTCCGGCCTATGTTGCCATCAGGAACATCGTTCTTCCAGGCCAGGGAGGGAACATAGCGACCGCCACGGCGACGAAAAATGCAACTACTGTGCCACCCATGCCAGCGAGTACAGTGACATCGACCGTGGTATCTGTGGAAACTGGTAACGCGGCACTCGGTCTGGCGGGCTCGATTGTTATCATGAATACATGCACTCACACGTGGATTTCAATTTATGGCGAAAACGACTTCGAACACATTCCTCCGACAGGCATGGCACTTGTGCCAGCAGACCTGGTAGAGCGATTCGGACCAGGAATCACTTTGCAGTCACTAGCGGACAATAGTGCGTTCTGTGTGACATCTTCGAGAGAAGGTCTACTGGGTTGTGCATACGGCATTGCCGTCAAACGGCAGGAGCCCCAATTACCTTTTCACCCTACACATCCACGTTACATCAACGACAGATACTTGTCTCTTGATGGTCGCATCTTTCAGCCCATGGATTTGGTTACATTGAATTGTCCGTGGGAGTATTACCGAGCGCCCGAGGAACAGCCAACTAGCGTCTGGTCCATTTCGAACACGGGCTGCGATGGAGTCACAATGTTCGGTTCTGCGCTTGTAATTTTCAATTTTGAGCTCTATTCCACTGTTGATGTTAACATGGCATATGCTGGCAACACTATAGCGAACGTTTCTCTACCAATTGGGTCCTGATTGAAGCTGCAAACTTGGTCACGTAACGAGCCCGGATGGGTTGAGGGAACCTACTCCAGCGTTGACGGAGGCGATCTGATAAATTCTGCATGGATCGAGGATCACGTCGAGGACGGAGAACCGCATTCGTTACATTTCATGTGCAACTACACACGGAGCCCTTCTGGCCCCATGACGCAAGTTGTGTACTCAACCACAACAACCACGACAAGCGAAACTACGACATCCACCGAGACAGAAACGCAGACGATCACCTGGCCAGAGTCCTTCACAATCACTGAGACCACAACTGAGACAGACTAGGCAACCACAACCACCACCGAGACGACCACTGAGCTTTCTCCCACGACAGAAATTGCAACCACCGCTTGTGACGCCGGGAGTTCGACAACAGAAACATCCAACACGTGCTCCGAGTCTTCTGCTGAGCCAACCAGTGAGCCAAGCCCATCACCAGAAGCAGACCCAGACCCAGACCCAGACCCAGACCCAGACCCAGACCCAGACCCAGACCCAGACCCAGACCCAGACCCAGACCCAGACCCAGACCCAGACCCAGACCCAGACCCAGAACCGCCATCCCCACCGCCACCTAGAGAGGAATGGTACGTCAGCGTTTACAACAGATGTCCGCTCGGGGCTGGATTCTCCGTCATCATGGCTCAGCCACAAATCAGTGTCGATACTATGATATTCACGTACTGGGATTCTACCGAGGCTAGTATCGTCTCCGATGACGCGAACCCAACATTTTTCCCTGTATCTGGCGGCCAACTGTGCGCGACCTCACAGCGGACGGGCCAGCAGTGGTGTGGCTATGAAATCATCACAGCTCACGTGGCCTCTAACATGGACTCACTGGACATCGATTGTCCTTCTTCGACCCCTTCCCCACCAGACATGAGCACTGCGATCCCTCTCTATCTGCGAAGCAATGTTGACAGGACCTCTTCTTCTGCGGGCTGCGATTACTTCGCTTACCAGATCGGTTGCCAACCTGGCAATTATTGTCTCGGTAAAGGCTACGAGAACAACCAGCCCGAAAATGACAATCTCAGTTTGCAGTACCCTCTGCTATCGCCTGGAGCAAGACTGCGAGTTAGACAGACTAATACTGCGAGGACGCAGTGGCAGGTGACTTTGCAAGACTCCTCGTCTGGGTTGACTACTGCGGTGTATACCCAGATGCAGGGAAATTTGCTGGAGGTTACTGTTCCTGACACCACGACCGCTATCACGATGGAAGCTTCGTGCTTCTACTGTTGATGGTACCGTTTTTGCATGGCACGCGAATAGAAGAAGGTGATGAACAGAAGTTGTTAAGAGATAATGATCTGCTATCTTGCATTCCATGTCTTGGCCGTTCTACCAGACACTTTCTATTGCCGCTCCACTGACCCAAACACCACACAATGCTACTATGCCCACGCATCGTAATCTAGTTCTATACGTACATGCATTGCTCATATCCTATTGAATGCCATGCCTACATACATGTAGACGGGGTATATTTCGAGTGACCCAACCCTAACCCTTACTGTACCTTGCCTCATCACAGCAGCAGCACGCCAATATTTCGACATACATTGAATGCATACATGTACGTGGAAGCATTGCTACACATATGCACCTCGATAAAAGTCTTTGCTCCGACCGTCATGACCAGAGTGCATTCAATAATCCGAAAGTGATAGAGTCAGTCCTTGCAGCGCTGTTCAAGTCTGTTGCTCGACACACATGTCTCGCGAACCAATATCACAGATCAGAGGTCCCATCACAGTTCAATGCAATACTGCGAGGCTCAAACGCTGAGTCAGGACAGCGTGTGAGTCTAACGTTACTAAATTCCAAACAACATTTGAGATCGGTATCGCTACGGGTATGGGGATGGCTGATCTAGAAACTCACTGCCGTATGTAAATAGTCTCTCACATCGAATCCTTGTTGTCCCAATATCGCGCACCTCAGTGAGATGCCAATCAATGCAGAGTGCTGGTGGTATTGATAGCAGAGATTGGTCGGCGATGCCCGGCATGCACTAATCAGTTAGAAGGAACTGCTTGCAGGCGCGACGAAATCCTGACAGGTCTATTTCCAGTTCTGCTATTTGTGTTTCCTCAGAGCCAGGATATAAATTATTGTGCTTCGCTAACGAAATCGGACAGGTGCGTGTTTCAGCTCACTGCTGCTGTTGAGCCAGGTCGATCCGTACACCCGGGAATGCTCGCATTTGGTGAATGCACGATGTTCCCACAGGGGCCAGTATTGCGATAGGTCATTGGCCGCCAGTGAATCTAGAACTGGAAGAGTTTTGTCGTACCAACAGGCAACACTTGAGAGTATCGAAGGGCGCCACAGTAATCAAGCATAGCACACAGTCATCAGAATCGACATTTTGATTTCACAAGTCGACTCTCTGCATACCCTCCATTTCCGCAGGATCTCCGAAGGGAAAGCCGTGAGGACAGCGACCAAGATTCGGAAGAGAGAATCCGAACGGCCGATGAGAATATCGAACGGATGCAGATTCAACGACGCAGAAACGGTGTCTGCCGGCTGTCAGAACAACAGAATGCAGCAAAGACTCCAAAAGAGACATCCGCACCAGGGCACCGGTGCCAAGGGTAGGCGCGTGCCGGCTTTTGCGCTGCTCTGCTGTTCAACGTTCACGTGTCAGAAATCTACAGACCCGGTGCGTGCTCCGGGCGTCGGCGAACAGATTAGATAGAGTTCGGCACCGGTGTTGACTGGTCGGGAATCCATCGCGTTCTGGATGCCATTCTCTGAACCGAAAATCTCTGGAGTCTGTGAAATTCAGTGGTTCGGGTGCCGGGTAGGGTAAGCGTGGATGTTTTGGTGGAGCGCGCGGCTAGAGTACTTGTTTATGTAAACAATCACGATTCGGCAATTGTTACAGTGATGGCCTTGGTCTTCAATATGAAGTTGTCATCTAGTCTCGGACTCCTGTCCAAGTCTTGAATCTGTATATCAGCTCGCCTCGTATATCCATGCAGCAATTACTCGCGTGAGTTCGTGCGCTCGCCGGCCGGGTCAAGTGAACTCAACCGTTCTCGTGGCCATCCTTCGCTTCACGCGCCCAGCACGCGATTGAACTTGTGTGCCGCGCTCGGTGGAGGAACCCTTGGAGCGACGGACACGCGCGGCTGAGCTGGCCCTGATAGTACGGTGATCCGAGAGACTAGACGAGACAGGGCAGGGGAGGACGAGATCCGGTTTGAGGTTCAGTGAACGCTTGTGCTTTGGGGAAACCGTACATTCACGGAGATTATATCACGCTGCTGGCAGCCCACTTGGGACGAGGATCAGACGTCAGCGGCGGGCGATTGCGACGATAGATTGACGTGAAACGAAGCCAGGCGTCTGGGCGCTACGACCGTTGACGCCGTTCGCCGTTTCTCAAACACACTGCTGGAACGATGCTTGATCGAGGGTTTGCATACTGCCATACAGTACCTCATGCAAAAGTGCTCGTATATCGAGCGGTATAAGGTACGAGGATGCCATGTGCCGGCAGAGTTCAAGCCCTCTGCAGCGGGGAGGGAGGCAGATGCAAGGGTCGGTCGAGCGAGCGAGGGTTGCTATAGGTTGCACTTCGTGAAATGAATGCAACGGGAGCCCGCTCCCACCGACGATGCATGGATGGCGCCCTTGGTTCAATTCACAGAGACACGGGGAAAGGCCGGCGCAGTGGGGACGCCGTTTTCTGACCGGGAACAAGGGCTGAGATAGCGCGATCGATCATAGGCGGGAGGGCGTCTCTCAGCAGCGTGAGTGTGTGTGTGTGAGAGAGAGAGAGAGTATGCAAGCTGGTGAGAAAGCTGGTAGGTAGGCAGGTAGGTAGCCATGTGTGCTGCCGTGTTTATGAGCACGCGTAGGACTCGCGCGCGATCGTGGATTCGTGCTGCCGCTGTTCTTTCTGTACCGTATCATCATCGTCGTTGTTGCTTCTTTGTTGGAAGGAGTTGGTCATCGATCCACGCACTGCGACCGTACTGCACCATACCAAGAGAGCTGCCTACCTACATCTATCCATCCGCCTTACCTCATCTTCCTTGCTTAGGCACATTATTGCCTGTTGCATCACGGCCCCATTTCCACCTGGGCTCACGCACTGATTGGCTGTGATAGCGAGCATACCTGGCAAACGAGGTGTGAGAGAGACTGGAGCTGCCCTTGTGCCGTGCCGCCATATGTCGTCTCCCAGGCCCTGTGCTGCCGATGCCACTGCTGCTGCTACCACTACTGCAACCCTGGCATCTTCCATCACCGCTACCCAGACTACCCAGACCTCGCCGCCCTCCCCAGTCCAGGTAATCAGACGCACTGGCACTCTACGCAGTCTGCTTAAGCGAAGGAGCATGCAGCAAGCCACCAGCGAAACGTCAGCGCGAACCTCCGTCCTAAGGAAGAAGCCCCCGCAGACCACCCAGCCCAGCACTGCCAACTCGCTCTCTTCTCCCAACAACAACCACTCCCACGCCCGCCGCCAGTCTGAGCAGGTCATCGACGCCCTCCACGCCACCACCACCACCGCCGCCTCCGCGCCCAGTCCGGTACTGCCCACCGCCCGCTCCGGCTCCGACAGCATTGCATACTCCTCCACCGTCGCTGGCCCGCCCTACAGCGACTCCCACTCCGCCCAGCCCAGCCAAAGCCACCAGCCCGCCTCGCACCCTCGCTACTCCCTCTCTGACCAGTCGCCTGTAACCGACCTCCTTGGCCAGCGCTTCGACTCGCTATCCGTCATCAACAGCTTCGACAAGATCTCCTACGGCAGCCAGAACCCACACGACGCCCAGTCCAGCTCGCAGTCAGAATCGCAACCCCACAGCCCTGCACTTGCACCCGCATTCGAAGAACAACATCCCCACCGCCCAGCTCTCCAGCAATCAAGCTCAACATTTTCCGGCTCCAAATCAGCTCGCGAACGGGCAGCATCACGGCTAGACAAAGCCTTAGTAGCTGCAGGTCGGCGGATGGAGGACCTAAACGCGCGCGGCGGCGACTCGGGCGCAAGAAGCCCTCGCCAACGCTACAGCGATGAGGCTCGCGAGACAAACAAGCTTAAAAAGAAAAGTGGCTTTTCCAGCTTCATGAACAACCTGGTTGGCACGCCTCGAAAGCCGACCATTTCAGCACCAGAGAACCCGGTGCATGTTACGCACGTTGGGTATGATCAGAACACAGGAGAATTCACCGTACGTCCGTCCCCATGTCGCGCCATGAAAATGCGTGAGACTCGAATTGTCTCCATCTGCGTGCCAACCCATGTAGAATGTTACAACAGCTATATCTTGTATGCTAACGTACCTTAGGGTCTACCCAAAGAGTGGCAACGAACGCTAAAAGCCAACGGCATCACTGAGCAAGAACAAAAGAAAAATCCTCAGGCTATCATTGATGTTGTCACATTCTATAACGAGCAAAATGAAAAGCGAAGCGACGAATCGCTTTATCATAAATTTGACAATGCTAGGCTCAACGACAGCCCTCATCAGCAGCAAATGGGTCTTGGTGGTGCGTCACCAGCAGTGACTCCCGGTGGCTATGGACCAGTTGGCAGCCCACCTGCCAGCCCGAGATTCCCCAAAAATGAGCCAGAGAGCTTCGAGAACCCCAGAGCGGCACCCACACCATCCGGAAAGACGCCACAAGGACTAGGCCTCAGTTCACCTTCCAGCCCTCGGACGAACAACGGCGAATGGATGCCCTTGCGGCCTGCACCGAAGCCACCGGGAAGCTCATCATCAAATGTCGTGCCTCACAGAGCTGCGCCGCCCGTACCTACGGGGCAGCACGACGAGTCACTGAAAGACAACATTGCTGCTCTGAAATATGCGCCATCCGAGCAATCGCCAAACCGAAACAGGGCCAACACCGGTCCGCCAGCGCAATACAATGCATCCCCTGTCTCCTCACCACATCAATACCAGCAACAACAGGAGCAGGCAATGCGCGCTGCGCAGCAAGCTTTGCAAAAACAGACACTTGAGCGATCACAGTCAACGAGACAGCCAACGTATGTGCAGCAGCAAGCGCAGCAGCAAGCCCAAGTGCCGGCTGTTCCTCAGCATCCACAGCAGCTTGCACCGTCGCAAGCAGCTGCACTCGGTCCCGCGCCCAGGCCCAGGCAAAGACCCAGGCAGTCCATCACAAATGCTGAGATCATTGGCAAACTGAACGTAATTTGCAATCCTGCTGACCCGACAAAGAAATTCCGCAACTTGATCAAGATTGGCCAGGGTGCATCTGGTGGTGTTTACACTGCGTTCGAGGTCGGCACCAACAAGTGCGTCGCCATCAAGCAGATGAACCTGGAACAACAGCCAAAGAAAGACCTCATCATCAATGAAATTTTGGTGATGAGAGATAGCAGGCACAAGAACGTCGTCAACTTCATGGATTCTTTCCTTGTTCGTGGCGACCTTTGGGTAGTGATGGAATACATGGAAGGTGGCAGTCTTACTGATGTTGTGACCTTTAACATGATGTCTGAGGGCCAGATTTCCGCTGTCTGCCGCGAGACACTTCACGGCCTGCAATTCTTGCACTCAAAGGGTGTCATCCACCGCGATATCAAATCCGACAACATCCTGCTCAGTATGGACGGCAACATTAAGCTTACTGATTTCGGCTTCTGTGCCCAGATCAATGAGTCTCACATGAAGCGCACGACCATGGTTGGAACACCATACTGGATGGCTCCTGAAGTTGTCACGCGCAAAGAGTACGGTCGCAAGATCGACATCTGGAGTCTGGGCATTATGGCCATTGAGATGATTGAGGGCGAACCGCCTTATCTGACGGAGTCGCCTTTGCGCGCGCTCTATCTGATCGCGACCAACGGCACACCCGCCATCAAGGAGGAGCACAACCTGTCGACCACATTCAAGGACTTCTTGTACTTTGCTCTCAAGGTGGATCCTGAGAAGCGTGCTAGTGCACACGATTTGTTGAAGGTGAGTTCCTAAATAATTTCCTACCTTCAACAACATAACTGACTTTAATTTTTTTAGCACGGTTTCATACAGATGGCCGAACCACTCGCCACGCTCGCTCCTTTAGTCAAGGCCGCGAGAGTCGCACGAGCCGAGGAGCGCAAGAACAAGGGCACATAGTTGCTTCTTTACGACACATGACTGTTCACGGCTCTGAGCAAGTCGAGCATCACGCTGGCTTCCTCCTGCCGTTCACTCGCCATATATATCACCGGAACGTTTCCCTCACGAATACGTCATATATACATCTGCAGTTCGAGCTCTGTGATCATGACCAAAGCTCACAACGCAAAGTTGGACTAAAGCTTCATTGGCTTTCTTGCAAAGTGGAGGCAAGAATTTTTATAACGGAATTGGCCAGGGGTGGCAACCTCGAAAGAAAAAGGCTTTATGGATTACGGAACGGGAAATGGGACTGCGACGACGCGCCAGCGAAAGCCTTGGGGCTTTTCTGGGTGGGAAACGAAACGGAAATGGTGTCATGGCTTTCATGTTGAACATCAGCCTTCCCATGACAGGCATCATGGCGATGGACACCTGTAGCTGGCTGCGACGGCAGAGGGCGGCGGATACAGAGGTTCCGAGGGGGACGGGGGCGAACACGAGAGTTCTCTCTTCACTTCCCTCTACTATTTTTTTGCCGGCTCGCTCTCGACTCGTCTGGTACTGAACGAGATGAAATGGACACATGGTTTACCGAAAGCCTTACCAAACCTTTGGGGGCCTTTGACTTCTCTTTTTATCTCTTCCAGATCATATCAATGTTCTTGAATCTGTAGTGCTCGCGAGCAACATGTCTACTGTCGTCTTCGGGCGATGTCAATGGGGTCTCAAAAGAAGATCTGCAGCAAGCCATCAAGACTCTGCGCGTAGTGAGAGTATGAATTCTCACCGATGAGCTGAAACCCTTTGCTTGCAACTGAAATTATCATCGAGGCTACCTCTCGAAATAAAGCATTGACATTTCGCTGTGGCGTTTCGGTGGAGAGTCCACGCGTGCAAGGTTTGTGATGTGAGTGGCCAGACGCCGAGTTATGTAGCCATTGGGGCACGAAAACCTTACAAAAGACTTCAAGTGTGTTGGCAAGACCGTTCGTTCCTTCTGGTCCATTAAACCGACTTTCTCTTTAGCGTCATAGGAGGCATCTGTTTGTCGTGGTTCTCCACTATTGTGACGACCGCGGGAGGATGCGAGACGTGGTTAGTCAAACAGACGGAGACGTGCAAACTCGTGCATGGCTCTATGGGCATAATCCAGGTCCATGATCGATTTCACACACAGCATATGCGGTGCCAGAAGGCTTTGATCGACACCAGCCTGATCTTCTGATCTACATGCGACCATCCCGTCCCGACGACAATCCAGCATCATCTTTGTGTGGAGATACAAGCATTAGGGCTTTCAATGCTTTGTTGTAATTGGAGGCTGAAATCAACGGTCTTGCATTCTCCCGCCGACCTGTTGTGACATTTTTTAGCATCATGCCGTCAGGCCCGTGGGTGTTAGCTGGATTTGGATAATGGAGACTTCTTCTCTCGACGGGCTGTTGCTGAGGCATGAATCTTTTCGGACGAGCGCGTCGATCTGTGGATGTGTTTTAGGATGGATGACGGCCCAGTCAGATATTCGGCAGATCATCGAGATCGATTGTTTCTAGGAACATGCCTACCGTATAAGACGATGGGCAAACGTCTTCCTTATCGATGCTCTGTGCCTCGAGACATCAAAAGCCGAAGTGATGTCACCCTCATCATTCTACCTCAATGCGATTGCAGCCGTTTCGCAGACTTATGCTCTCTCTTGGGAGCAACCTAACGGCCAGCCTCCATATGGATCTTTCTTCGGACTACCAGGACTGAATGCTACCTACGACTACGTCATTGTTGGAGGTGGAACGGCTGGATTGACTGTTGCCTCGCGTTTGGCTGAGAATAGCTCACTGTCCGTTGCGGTGGTCGAAGCCGGGACTTTCTCTGAAATCAGCAATGGTAACAACAGTCAGGTCCCCGCCTACTCACTCAGAGGGATAGGCGGCGATGAATATGTCAATCCATGGGTTGACTGGGGATTGGACACTGTTGAGCAGCCGGTATTTTCTGCAGATTTCGCTTAGGCCCGATGATAATAGACACTGATCAATAGCAGCAGCTCAACGGCAAAGTCATCCCATATAGCCAAGGCAAAGCCCTTGGTGGTAGCAGTATTCGCAACCAGATGATCTACCAGCGCGGCTCTCGAGGTAGCTACGATTATTGGGCATCAGAAGTGGACGATCCTTCTTACAGATGGGAGAACATGCGCCAGTATTTCGACAGAAGTGTTCACTTTAACTCGCCCAACAGCTCTTTCAGGGCTACTAACGCATCTCTGAATTATGAAATTGCTAACAGCCTCCGGAGCGGAGGACCTCTGCAAGTTTCTTGGCCTAACTTCGCTATGCCCTTCTCTTCCTGGGGCTTAGAAGCTTTGTTCGTCGGTGGTCTACCACGTTTACGAGGGTTCTTTAGCGATGGAGACCTCCATGGCGCGGCCTACAACGTATGTGACTATCGCGTTGTCGGAATTGCTTCGACTGAGCGACAGACTGACTGATTTTGCAGCCATTCACCGTCGACGCGACATTACAGACTAGATCTTCTTCGGGGGAATTTCTCCAGCAATCGGTAGAGCAAGGTGCTCCACTGACCATATACCCGATGACACAAGCCTTGAAGGTCATCTTCGAGGACCTTTGCGCAACAGGTATCAAAGTCCAGTCTGCTGGCCGAAATTACGCCCTACATGCGCGAAACGAAGTTATCTTGTCTGCAGGAGCCTTCCATAGCCCTCAGCTTCTCATGGTCTCTGGAATCGGTCCCCGAGAAGTTCTCCAACAACACAACATTCCGGTACTGGCGAACCGCCCCGGTGTTGGTCAAAATATGCACGACTCTTGTAACGCCGGGGGCATCACTTTCCCTGTTTCTGTCATCAGCACGGCGATCAGAAAGCGTGATCCGGGCTACGAGGCGAGGGCCGTTGAGCAGTTCAGGAGCAACGGCAGTGGTATCCTTACTAATGGAGGTGGAGATGTTCTTTCATTCGAAAAATTGCCCGACTCGTACCGCGCCCGCCTAAGCAACAATACACGGCAGCGTCTCGCAGAATGGCCTGCCGACTGGCCAGAAACGGAATATGTTCTGTCCAGCTCCGGCCGTACGCTGGAGGATTCTTCTGCGGACGGGGAGAATTATGTTAGCATCGGGATCCTGCTCGTCGGTGCGCTCTCGAGGGGAAATGTGACTATAACATCCGGTTCAATGCGCGACAAGCCTGTCATCTCATCGAATTGGCTACTCGACGAAGCTGATCAGGAAGTTGCCGTGCAAGCGTACAGACGTATCAGAGAGTTCTGGAGCCACGTCCCGATCATTACGGGACTCGAAGAGGCGCCCAGCAGCAACGTGACCAGCGACGGGGATCTTCTGAAATATATTAGAGGAGCTGTGGCACCGATCCACCATGCCTCTTCAACTTGTAAGTAGACGTTTTCGCAGAGCGTTTGAGGCCTAGGCTGACAACTCGGCAGGTATGATGGGCAGGGCGAACGACAGCATGGCGGTCGTCGACTCGAAAGCCAACGTTATCGGCGTCACTGGCCTCAGAGTGATCGACTCTTCCTCGTTCCGCTTCACACCTCCAGGTCACACCCAAGCTGCTACATGTGAGTTCCACCCGATGCCGAAATCAGCTGTGCGATTTGCTGACCATGCACAAGACGCCCATGCAGAGAAGCTTGTTGAGGATGTCAAGAGTTCTTTGGGTAAAAAGTAAACAAACACGAGTGCGCCGTGCTAGCCTCCAAGGTTGTTAGTCGCACGAATGGCATCACCTTGGCAGGAGGATAGATTGACCGCCTTGTTCTGGCAGTTAAACTGATCGCCTTTGATACAAAGGCGCCAGCAAGCGAGTCCTTACTGAAAAATGTCAAACGTGTTTTCGACTTATTCTAAGTCTACCTTCGCGCGCTCCCTCAATAAGCCGTCCAATCCTTCCGCGCCTTTAAGTGCGGCGACAATGTGAACTGGTACCAGCCCGCTCGGATCAAGGCCTTTGACCTTGCTCAACAGGCCCAAATTCCTGTACATGCCCAGCACTTCTCTCAGCATGACTTCGGCATGTCTTGCACTGCCTTCGTCTACATTCGGCCTCTCGCCAACGCCCTGGCGATCGCTTCTCGGTCTGACTCGCAGTGTCCAGATGAGGCTTGCGCCGGCACATGGGTACGGACGTTCACCAGCGAAGGAGCTGACAGCATCGCTTGTTTTCCCGCGCTTGATCAAAACTCCGTGAGATAGGGCGGCGATGTGACCCGGTCTCTTCACGACAGACTCAGGCCAGCCTTTGAACGGGCGAAGGGTGGAAGCAATGCCTCGATCGATGAGCATGCACCAGGTTTCGTCTTCGGCCTCGATGAGATGCGCGTCTGGGTCTGCTTCTAGTATGCTTGAGGCGGCTTCGCTGGGAGCAGGTGTTGGCGGAGCCGTAACAGGAGCATTTCCAATACTGACGGCGTCCGGCGAAGTGGTCGAGATAGCTTGTCCGCTGCCTGGCTGAGGTGTGGCGGCAGGTGTCGGCGCACCTGAGCCCGGGCCTGGTGCGGCGTCTGAAGGAGGTGTGATGCTGAGCGCCAGTTCGGGCTGGAAGTGAAGTAGTGTGACGCTGAGAAGCTGCTTGCGATCCGTATGCTGCGAGATGATGTCCTTCCAGCAGTTGGCCCTGCTCGTCTCGACGCCATCTCCGTCAGCCGCGACGATGAAAATGCGCCAGATCACCTCTCTGGCCTTGATGAGCTCCATGGTCCGCTGCCAAATTTCAAGTGCGATGTTCGCGAAGCTTCGACCTTGCATACACAAAGCGCTGCTGTTCGCATATCGGCCAGTGTTGTCGTGCCAGATTACATTTGTCCATTTGTTGTCTTTGCTTGTCGCAAACGCCACATGCAAGACGCTGGCTTCGTGCAGCAAGTCTGAAGGCGGGTCAGATGTGAGCTGGAAGCCAATGCGTTTTGGCAACGGCTCAACAAGCTCCACGCTGGGTGCTGCAGCGTTCGACAAAGGAGATGAATCGTTCGAGGCATCTGTCGAAGGAGGGCATCTGTCGTAAAGCTCGCGGGCAAGGAGTGCCATTCGTTGCGCACTGATGACGACAACACCAGAAGTCGATGCCACGATGTCGATGGGAATGATCTTGAAATCGATGTCGCTGATTTGTCGATGCGACAAGTCTGTCCCACTGAAACGTTTGTCGCGTCTGGCAGCATTATGGTACGACTTTGACAGATTCAAGAAGCAAGCAGCAAAGTACTGATTTACAGTCGCCCATTCTGTATTCGTTGCAGATGGGAAAGGGCTGATCATAGAAACGACCAGGGTGCGACGAGGTTCATCGAAAGCTATCTCAGCAAGCTCGCTACCAAGAATAGAACATGCAAACCAGTAAGCTTGCATGGCATCAGGCAGTGTCGGTTTGGTAGCACTCTCGAAAGTGACAGGGTGCAAATAATCGACGTGTTCACGCGGTGAAGTGTTGCCGGTCTCGATGCCGATAGCCATAGATCCAAATTTGCAGCCCTCGTATGCTGCTTTCAAGTTTTTCAAGTATTCAGCAACAGGATCTTCCAAAACCGTGTTGTCGGGTGCGATACAGAAAATTCTAACGTCTTTAGGCCCACTCACTGGGCTTAGACCAAGAGCCTCCCAGAAGGCAAGGGCTGTGGGCGCCATCTCCCAAGAGCTTTCACTGCGATTCGCTCGAACGAACGAAGCCATCAATGGAAGGATATCTGGACCAAGTACGGTCGGGTCCACACGTGCTGGCGGTCGTGGCGGCTGACGGGCTTGAGATGCCATGCCTGCGTTGGTCTGACTTGCTTGATGCCTTTGGATCGGCAGTGGCTCTCTGACAAGGGCGAGCGAAGAAATGTCGCACATGGAGAGGCCCAAGGCAATGGACTCGAGTGTGGCATCTAGGTTCCGGAATGTTGAACATTGCTCGTTCGTTGTGTCGTCAACGGTAGCGTACGCTACGGTAGCAACTTCGAGCGAAATGCTCCTTACGACAGTCACTGCTTGCTCGGACACTATTTGCCCTAGAACAACTAGATCGCCTGGCTTGAAATCGGGAAGCACGTGGATTAGACTCATGGAGCTTAGGTCGCCCATTTCGTTGGTCTCCGTCGAATTTTGCGGCTCTGCATCCCGAATATCCTTGGCAAGTGAATATTCATCACGGTGTCGTCGTTCTGAAGAATCGGCAGAGCCAGTTGTAGCTCCAAGTCCTCGTAGCGCGTTGGCGTCTGAAGTACCATTGCCTCTGAGTAACTCCGAGATCAGGTCATGCATGTTGTCGCTTTGCAGACATCTGGAGCCACCATGGAGACCCGCAAATTGTTCGCGTCGGCCTGGTTCGGCCGTTGTTGACTGTGGGCCGCAATATGAGAACGAATCAAGTGTCCTCTTGCGTTTCTTCGTGGAAAATTTTGCGTGCTCCTCAAACACGACATCCGCCACGTGTTGATGTTCTGACGTTATGGACGATGCATCATTCTCGTTCTCGTTCTCGTTATCGGTTTCGATCCCGACCTCTGACTCTGCGTCACCCAACGAGCTTGAAGTATCCGATGACACAGACGATTCACTGATAGCTGAAAGGGGCACTCGTGTGGGACCCATCTCGTTGCTTGCTTTCCTGTCGTCTGGTCTGAATTCGGAATAGTCTCGCGCGGAAGGATGGGAAGCAACATTGCTACCAGAGTTAAAGACCAGTGGGTCGAAGCTGCTTCTGCGTCGCTCAGCAGCAAGTCTGATGGAACCATGGGTGGCACTAGCTGGAATGGGAGGAGGAAGCAGAGCTTCCTTGATTCCAAATGGGGAGAGTGGCTTGATATCATCAGACGGCTGGGCTTTCATATTGTAGAGGCCCGGTGATGATAGCCCCTCTTCGTTCATGGATACCGCGGCGTGTGCCTCAACATACTTTCTGTCAGGATGCTCCGGACTTGCATATTCATGTCCATCCACTTGCATGGAGTCTTCACTTATCGGAAAGTCCGCAGATGAATGTGCATCACTCACATCTGTAGGTTTGTGTAGCGAAGCTGCATGCTGTGTGTCAACCAGCGATGCGACGGGGTGCATTTCTGCATCCGGCGCAGTGCTATATCGCACTTGAGTGCTGTCTTTTACAGGCTCAACATCAGGTTCGTCGAAAAAGTTAAAGTCAGCGTCTCCCACCTCTTCTCTTCCGTATTCCATGTCATCCATATCTCCAAACAGGTCATCCGTTGAGCCTCGATTCCAATCTGGAGCATGAGGACCGATTGACGAAACAATGCTGTGATTCCTTTGTAGTTGGTCGCCCTCTGCTTCAGGCACGCCATCAAAGAGGGGGCCACTGGTCTCCGGTACAGGGTCAGATGGTGTGGAGGTGGGCGCATGTACTGGGTCGATGCCGGGCCCTACCACACTGTCTGAATGTGGCTGTGGCTGAGCAACGTTGTGCACCGCGAGACCGTCAGGTGGCGTCGGATAGATACCGTGAAGGGCTTGCAAATCAGGCCGATTGGTCAAAGGAGGCGACGTCACATCGAAAGCTGTGCTGTCAATGTGGGTTTGAACACTTTGGTTGTCGTTGGTGGTCAAATCATCGTGTCTGATTGCTTCAAAAGTGTGTGGTTGAAGTTCCCTTTCACTGTATGAAGTTGTCCATTCTTCAGCGAACGAGAGAGGGTCTTCGTATGATCCCATGGTAGGAAGCTCAAACCAGTTCGTCCATTCATCAACAAGGCACTCACTGCAAGCATTGGGCACACCTCTCTGCCGTCGTATGAAGCAAAGTGATTCTGGCCAGGAGACTGCTTTCTGTGTACCACAAAGCACAACATCGACCCAGGCAGCGTCATGTGGCAAAGTAAGACTTTCTGTCGCAAGTGCCTCGCGTAGTGAAGCCTTCCATTGATCATCTCCCAATGCAAATGTGAGATCTTCCACTTTTCCAGAATCAGTACTGCCACTGCCTTCCACAGACGATGTAGCGAGCATGCCACTTGGAGCAATTACGAAGTTGGAGGTCCCAGAGCGGTGCGTTCTAGTTATGCTGACGAGATCTGATGTTCGTACAACCGTGGCGATGTTCAATCTCTTTCCGTCGTCTGCAAGCTGTATCTGCATATGGGCCTCGATACCGCACTTCCGCATCTCGGTGGCGGGTAATAGCCACGTCCAGGCAGACAGCCTCATTGCATCATGCACACGCGACAAGGCGAATGTGATGGACCCCTCTAAAGCACGAAGGAAAGTGGTAATAATGGACTGTTCACTGTCGACCAGAGTCCGGTTGTGCTCCGCAATTGTGCCTTGAGACTCCAGACGAAAGCCACTGATCTGGGAGCCAACAGCCTCTTGCTCCATTTCATCAAAAATCCATATCCGGTTTCCAGCAGCTGTGCACATCTGATTCTCACCACGTAGATGTGTAATGGTGTTTGCGACCCGTTGACCCTGGGAGGAGGCCGAATCTTGACACACGTAGAGCCTATAGTGCGTTGTATCGACATCGTTCAGGAAATGCACGTTGGACGTGCATCCTTTCAGCGCGTCCATGGTATGGTATTTCTCTTCTCTGGCGATGTCCTAGAGTTGCGACGTTACGGAACGTAGCGATGATAACGTGTCGGTCGTTGCCGGCAGAGGGAAGTAGAGTATCGCGGCATGAGCTGTGCGTGGCAGAGTTCGAGAGAGGAAGGCGAATGGTATGTTCGCTGCTGGCTGCAGTAGACTGTGTGCTGGAGAGTGTCTGGAGAGGAAGATCGCGTTATCGCTCCTGCTACAAGCAACCCCGTCTGCCGCAAGGTGACAGCAGAGGTGGATTCCCAAATAAGGCAGGTGGCATCATGCGGCCCGTCGCGGCGTGGGGGCGGGAAGATTCCAAACGGTCGGGTCTTTCAGAAAAGTTGCCGCGGTCTGCCTTGGTAAGTTGCCTGCGATGCCTTTTTCTTGAGCTGCCTCAGACTTCAACATCTTCACCCGCATCCGACAATCGCCATGAAGCTCTCCACACAGGCCTCTGTGCCGGTGTATACCATCGCAGGCGCATCGAGCGCTCGACCTTTACCGGAGTGGCTTGCCCGCAAACGCAAGAGGAGTCTGAAGAAGGACACTGAGTACGCCAACCGAATCGAGCTTCTCCAGGACTTCGAGTTCGAAGAAGCGTCTTCTTGCGTGCGCGTTTCGCCTGATGGCAATTGGGTTATGAGCACTGGTACCTACAAGCCGCAAATCCACACACACTACCTCCCACATCTGTCACTCAGCTACGCTCGACACACGAATGCACTCAACGAGACGTTCATTCTCCTCAGCGAGGACTACAGCAAAAGCTTGCATTTGCAGACAGATCGTTTCCTGGAGTTTCACACACCGGGAGGACTACACCACGTTGCAAGGATACCAAGATATGGCAGAGATTTGAAGTACAACACCAGAAATGCGGAGGCTGTCGTCCCTGCTGTCGGCGTGAATGCCGATGGCATGGGAGAAGTGTACCGCTTGAATCTGGAGATCGGAAGGTTCATGAAGAGCTATGAAGTTGACGTAGGAGGCGACGACTTTGAGTCAATGGGTGGCGGTGCATTACAGGGTGGCATTAGGACGGGTTCGGTCAACACTGCCGCCATCGCAGAAGAGTCTCACGGTCTTTTGGCTTTCGGAACTAGCATAGGCACGGTCGAATTCTGGGACAGCCGCTCGAGGAATCGTGTCAGTATCTTGGGTCCCCCCGCCTCACCTTTCAACGAAGACCGAGACTCGAGACCGGAGATTTCAGCACTGGCCTTCAACCGCTCAGGACTCCAACTCGCCACTGGCTCTTCTCACGGCATTGTCCACACATACGATCTCCGATCACCAGTTCCCCTGCTAAGAAAGGATCAAGGATACGACTTCCCTATCCAGAATCTGCAATACATTACCCCACCATCCTCGGAAGCCGAAAAGATCATGTCTGCCGACAAACGTATCATCAAACTGTGGGACTCTGCGACTGGAGATCCCTGGACGTCTGTCGAACCAACAGTGGACCTCAACCATGTCGAATATGTGCCAGATTCTGGTATGTTCCTTACCGCCAACGAAGGTCGCCAACAGCACTCCTTCTTTATCCCACAACTTGGTCCTGCGCCGAAATGGTGTGCTTTCCTTGACAACCTGGTAGAAGAAATGGCCGAAGATTCCAACGATCCCAACGCCTACAACGCAGACGTCAACGGCACCAAAGGAGACGTCTACGATAACTACAAGTTCTTGTCCACCCCACAACTCCGTGAACTCAATCTGGATCACTTGGTTGGTCAGACTAGCTTGTTGCGTCCTTACATGCACGGTTACTTTGTGGCACAGAAGCTGTACGAGCAGGCACGCATGATCAGCAATCCAGACCTCTTCGAGCAGCAGAGACAGAAGACCATCCAAGAGCGTATCGACAAGGAGCGTGAAAGCCGTATTAGAGGAACCAAGAAAGCCACTGTCAAGGTCAACCGCAAACTTGCCGAAACTCTTGCTGCACGCGAGGAGGCGAATGAGAAGCGCAAGGCTCTGCGTGTTCTACGCCAGGGTGGCGACGAACCCGCTGCGAAGGCCGACAATGAAGACGATGTCCAAGGTGGCGATAAAGAGGTGGAGGCTGTTGCAAAGCCGAAGACACAACGTCTCATGGATGACAGCCGTTTCGGCAAGCTGTTCGAAGACGAAGACTTCCAAATCGACGAGACCAGCCGAGAGTTTGCTATGCACAACCCGTCATCGGTCCCCAATGGAGGCGCCAGTACTGCAGAGAGAAAGCCTCGTGGACTCACCGCTGTGGAGGAAGAAGACCTCATGGACATCAAAGGCAGCTCCGACGAAGAGGACGACGAGGACGCAGAGGCCGAAGCCGAGGCACTGCGTGCACGTCAACGTGGGGGACGTGGTGGGCGCGAAGGCGACAAGGCCGACGACAAGAGACGGATGGGCTCTTCGAACTACAAGAAGGCCGGCCACAAGAGCCGCGAACCTCAAATGCAGGTCTCCTCGTCCGGCAAAGACACTCGCCGACAGAAGGAACGTGCCGGCAGGTCATTCGGCGATCTTGCCGCGCGCGCACCCGCACCGTCCGCCCGTAGGAGTGGCGGCGGCAGAGGTGATGCGGTTGGTGCCAAAGAAGTCACATTTGCTCCTGCCAAGGTGGAGAAGAAACGTCCGTCAGGCTTTGGAGCTGGCTCCGAAGGCAGAGATTCTGCGAGGAGCAAGCCTAACAACAAGGACAGGCGTAGTGCCAGCAACAACACATTCAGAGGAATGTAATGAGTTTTTGCTGTGCTCCTGGAGCATGTTACAGGCAGTATTGCATTTCATTTCAGCATGGCGTTGGGGGATGTCTTTATATACCTGCATATTGGGCGGGGAGTGGATAAAAGTCAAATGTATCTATAGTAAATGAGACAGCTTCCAGGTCCAAAACCGACAATTCACCCAAGCAAAGTCTGCGATCCATGCATGCGATTCACACCGAACATCGATCAAGTTAGCTGGTGTCAGGCCAGTCGACTACCATGTTATCGGTCTCGGGGATATTCCTGTGCATGAGAGACCTGCAAAGGTTCATGTTCATGATGAAGAAATGGTATCCCTTGCCTCTGCCTCCCCTTGCCAGTAGCAAACTCAGGGAAGTGATCCAAGCGAGTTTCCGGGTCAAGGAGATCGTCAAGGGTAGCGCCGACACGCAGTCTGGCGAGGAGCTCAGATGACTGCTGGTCTGTACCATGCCGCATGGCGTCCACCAGCTGGTCTAACCTGTCCCCTCGTTCTGTCGCTTCTCGCACCTTGAGCTTGAGATCTTGGGACCTGGTCATGCCGTCTGCGACTTCGTATAAACAATCCACCCCCTTATCATTACAGAACCGGCAAGATGGTCGATCACCCGTACACCTTTGTTTCCGCCTCCTGCATTCAGCGCAAGCAGATCGAATTTGTAGCGACGGGTTGCTTTCTTCACTCGTATCCTGAGAAGAACCAGCTCTTACGGCAGTGTTAGGTCGTTTGCGTGTGCTGAAATCAGTCTTTGTACGTTTTGGTGCTTTCCAAACGCATTGGAAGCCACTTCGAGTGCAGAAGTCGCACTGTAAGTCGTATCGAATAGGCTGCCCTTGAGCCTGGCCGGAGCATTTCACCTTACGTCGTTGCTGTCCAAGGAGAAGGAGATGAGTCAGCAACAGACCTCAAATATCACGCCAACGTAAATTTATTCTACTTACACATGCTTGACAAGCGACTTTGCCATGGACTACCCTAGATTCTGGTGGTCCTGCAAGGTCCGCCTGACCGAGACTGGGGTCATGCCCGACTAATTCGTTCATGACATATGAGTGGTCATCTTCTGAACTTTGTGCTCCAGAGAGTGTAAAGGCCGGATGGTTGCTAATCGCAGAAGTAGAATGGATGATGAGAGTCGGGAGCGGTGTGCGTTCAGTATCGGTGTGCTGTATGCTCGGCAGTGTTGCATCTTGACTCAGATGTGGCTCACTCATTTTTCTCGCAATCCTTCTCGTAGATAGAGTTCTAGGGCTTGAAAGATAGTGGTTGATGCACGCACTAGGACACAATATACGGACACACTGGTGTGGTGGTGCGATACCGTTGATGTCCTCACGAGAGCACAAGGGAATCGCCGCTGAAGGGTGATGCACTCTCCCGAGTCCACCTTCCGCATGGGCAAAACCTCTCACTTTAGGAGGTATCAGTCTTGCGAATCTGACAGTCCGAGATCTAATCCCGGCAGTTGGCGGCACCATGACCGGGTGGCGACTGTACTATCCGCAAAGATGTTCGAGGCCACGATTAAGGCTAACAACACGGGTATTAAACCGCGGCACACTCGATGCTGCCATGCATGTTTGTGTGGCAAATGAGAGTTTGCCCTGTCTCCAAAATCTTGTGACAATAGCAACGATCGGTAATCGACATTTACCGTGGCTCGATGTGACATATGGCTCATATGACGCTTCGAGCATGCACGAGTCGGTTTTTGACCAGTCGAAAACAGAGGGAAACATCGCGCGATTTTGTATGATCGGAGCCAAGTCCATTGCTCTTCTGATTGGTCGATACACCATGATCGGAACCGGGCGTGTGGCCGTAGCACACCGCACGTGTTCTGGATTCATATCGAAAGCATCACCTTCACCAGGGAGATCTTTCGGGGCATGACGCATTAGTCGTGCGAGTAATTCGATGCCAGAAATTTCAATCGCTCGATGAGCGTAAAGCATCACCCTTTGCCTCCGGCATCCACTCTATCTGTATGATCTTATTGGTACGGGTAGACACACAAGCCTGCCTAAGGACTCACAATAACATATCTGACGGAGGACCTCGCCGGTAAACGCAGTCACTAGATCGGGCCAATCCTCGATAATCCGGTACGGTGTCTCGCACCACCCATCCAGGCCTGCTTGCCGCACATGGGAAACACATTGCGAGCGGCTATAGCGGACTTGCGCGCGCCACAAGACGACTGTAAACATGGTCAGGGCTCGTTGGGATCGTAACTCGCATGTGAGGAATTATGATACAATCGTCAGCTTCGTAGCTCGCGTAGGTGTTCCTTGAAAAGGATGGTGCAATGTCACCCAATCAGAGAGATCGGCACGCTCCCGAGTCTGACACGCTAATGGAAGTAGCAGGGAGTAGATCTTCACCCTCACGGGACCATTATTCTACACCCTATTCCGGACACGTAATCCAACATCAGTGCATAGCTCCTTCTCCATAGGGGCCCGTTGGATAGTGACGTTGGTTGTGCGAGAGACTGATGTCGGAAATCGATGGCGGGCTAGGGGGTATTCCCTCTGAACGTTAACAATTGCCCTGTCTCGCGATCTAACTTCAAAGTTCGTGCTTCTCGCCTTCCCGCTAGGTGAGCAATACGAAGTTTGAGCCCAGACTACGAGCATGTCTCAGGCATTCATACATGACGGACATACCCGTGTGGTCTGATCGGAATAAGTAATGAGATAATCTGGCGTTACTATATTGCCAAACGTGCCCTAATCGAAAGGGTTGAAGGGTCCAAGAGGGAAGGATGCCGTGATTGAAGGAGATGAAGGAAACACAAAGGCACACCACGCTCCTCGAAGGGTAGGAATTTTTCATTTGGCATGTCGATCAGTAATCTTGTTAATCACAGAACATGGCAAATCAACACCGGTAAGATATACCAGTTATGGTTTGTTTTTCAATATGTGGCTTATAGCTTTGCCTTTCCAATGCCGTAAATCTGCGCCTCACCAGGTGCCTTGCCGTGCTCACTCTTCGGGTTGGCACTCGAGTCGCCAATAGGCCTTCCGACAATGTCTGGCTCTGGCTGCTTATCGACGATAAGGCTCTGAGTCTTCTTCAGAGTATCAAGCGCTTCTTGCTCGATACGGTGTACAAGATCGTGACATGTGGGAATGTCGTGGATCAGGCCAATGACTTGGCCGGCGGTCCAAACCTGCGAGGAAGTCAGCGTTAGATCTTCAAATTTGATGTGCCATATTGCGTGTTGCATTCTTGTTAACAAGAATCCGCAAACGTAAGTGTAGCTGCGCACTGCCCTCAGAGACACTTACTCCATAGTCCTTGTCACCATTGATGAAAACCTCTCTTCCCCTCTTTCCAGACACATACGGTGCGATCTCTTCGAATTTACCCGTCGTGCTCTCACGCTCGATCTTCACAGCATCCTCTGTGACCTTATTCTTGAACAGGCGACTTGTGTTCTTCCACCTGCGCAGCACGAGCTCTGTGTCCGTCTCTTGCGCCTCGACAATCGCCTTCTTGATGTTCTCGTGGATCGGGGCCTCGACGGTGCACATGAAGCGCGTGCCCATGTTGATACCCTCAGCACCCAAGCTCAATGCAGCAGCCAGACCCTGACCATCGGCAAAGCCTCCACTGGCGATGAAGGGCACGGGCATGGTCTGGCGCGCGCGAGACAGCAGGATGAAGTTAGTGATGTCGCTTTCGCCGACGTGGCCGGCGCATTCGAAGCCGTCGATCGAGAGGAAGTCTACGCCGAGCTTGACGGCGCTGAGCGCGTGTCTGATTGTTGTGCACTTGTGGAGGATGACGCAGGGAGGGTTGGCCTCCTTCAGCTGCTTGATGATAGGGCCAGGGCTGTTGCCGGCAGTCTCCACAATGCGAATGCCCTCGTCCAAGACCACCTGAGCATATGCGCCATAGTCCGGGGGAACCATAGCAGGGAGTAGGGTGAGATTTACGCCGAAGGGGTTCGAGGTCATCTTCTTGCAGCGACGGATCTCCTTGCGAAGGTCCTCGGGCGTGGGCTGGGTCAGGGCAGTGATGAGACCAAGACCACCTGCGTTCGAGACGGCGGCGGCAAGCTCAGCATAGCCCACCCACATCATACCTCCCTGCACGACAGGGACTGTTTATGGTCAGTATAGAGGCCTGCTTGCGAGGATTCCAGTAGCATACTCTTGATCCCCAGCTTGCGGGTGAGCGCAGTGTTGAAAGGCATGGCTGTATGCTGTGAGATTGTCTTTCTATGGTGTATTGAGAATGAGAAGACCGAAATGTAAGAGAACGGTGCCTTGCGACTGGAGAAAAGACCCTACAGTGTTATCAGACCGCGGATATAAAGCCTACCTGCTGACGCGCTCTGGTTAACCGTCGTGCCGAAGTGGTGGTTGTTTCGAGCTTGCGACCTGAACCTCGGCTCCGAAGGAGAGCTTCACGTGCATGCCAAGTCTGACCGTCTTCACGAGTCAAGTGGCTATACCATCACTTACTTGATGTGTTCGATCACAAGACGACCGCAATATCATGAATGCCATGAATTCCAACAGAATCTGTGAACCGGCAAAGCTACTGTTCGCAAGATGCGACATGTAAAAAATGTCTTCCCATCGAGAGCCTGGCACTCATGCCTGACGGCCAACGGGAGATTTCACTCTGATTACTGATCTGGTTTTATTGCCTAGGACGGTTTCTTGCAGCTCATGTGAGGTAAACATGAAGACGGCCACTTTCTACCAGCTTTTTCAATGGGGCACTCTGCCATACAACCAAACACGACGACAAGGCACTGTAGCAAGATACGAAGCTTCTCCTTGATCTCACAAGATACCTAGTCTGACCCCCAGCCACAACGGTGGAGGAGCTATACCACCAAGCAAGCTGTACTGCAAATCAAGATCAGCAGGCAACCAGCTCGACTTGGGCGTGTCCAAGACTGCCTGTCGAATGCTTGTGTTTGGTGCACCTTTGTGATCGAAATATGAGGGTGAGACATGTACCGCATGACTACTTGCATCGACATGGTTTTGCACTAATAGAAGCAAAGTTATCTGAAAGTGGTAGTAGACGAAGTGGCGAGGCAAGGAAGCCTGGTGCAACATTGTGCATCTTAAAGCTCGAAGCACCCCGTCACCGCCACCTCTGTACCACCATTCTGTGGCATCCCGTCGCCTGTGCGTGCTTGTGTGCTTCGAAACAGCACGTTCCTGTCCGCCTCATGCGAGAGAGTCACTGCTACAGAGCATGTCAATACCGCCAAGATGATATTCGTCACTTTTGCTACCGTGTGCTTGTTATGGGTCGTCGCGTTATCGCTCGAGATCACGAATGCAAATCAGGACCACCGTGGCCAGTGTCTTCTTCCATTGGCTATTCGCGAGCACCGATCTAAGGTAAGCCAAGATTGCTCGTGGGAGTACGATGACCACTGGGGTCAATAGTCTCAGCCAACGTCACCCTGCCAATGCTCAGTAGTGTCGGTGCAACCATCGTGAGATCAGCAAAATGTCCGTCGCCGATGCCAATGCATCGATAAAATGCTCAAGGTTGCTCCTCGTTCGAGCAAGAAGCCCATCAAGAAGTTCGGAAACACTTCCTCTACCTCTTTCCATCCTCAATCATGCGACCCATGATTCCCACCGCTCTATATGCGATGATCACAGCCACCCTCACCCTCTGCCCTACTTCCGCCACTATCCTACCTATCCCAAAGCTCACTCCTATCTCGTCACCTTCGACCTCAACGCTCATTACTGAAATCACATACCATCAAGGCGTGGTAGCATCGAACAATTCAGACTCCTTCCCCGGCATCTGCAATGCACAAGTTGTAGCGACAGGAGAATTGACGGCCGGCTTTTGCGTTGGGCTCCATACCTACGCAGTGTCAATTGCTAGGCTGCAGGGCTTGGAGTGTGCCTTCAAGATGTTCCATGGCAGTGCGGCGTGTGAGACTGATGCGACCGACACGGTGAGTTGTGATGGCCTTGCCTTGCCAACTTGAGATTCCGCTGACCAGAAGATCAAGATGAATGTGCCCGTACAGAGCGGAGATGGTGAAATCTGTGTTATAACCGGCGTTGAGGACGGAGGCAAATTCATGAAGGCGAGCGGATTCTTGGTGTGTGGTTAGAAATCATGTTTCTTGGTGAGACGGGGAGATCGCGACGGCAACAGCGATGGTATTATGGAAATGCGTCGTATGGTGGTAATGACAGGAAACGAAATGGGTTGCGACGTTGCTCTCATGGGTTTGATCGAATCCATGATGCTCTTGCAGTCAGCTCGTCGGCTCTGTACTCTATGCGAGAATCTGCCAAGTCGCAAATTGTCATGTTTGTGAATATGTGACACCGTATTATCGTGGCGTAAGATTTCTTGCTGCTGTTGTTGATGTTGTTTTCGTTGCTCATAGATCGGAAAGACACATTGTAAGTTGTACGTACATATATGGCTCGAGATGCATGAATGCCTTAGCGCCTGATCTTGTGTGCTGTAGTTGGCGGGGCAGAGGCTGGCTGGACGATGGCGGGGTGGAAAACTCACGAAACAGTCACTTGACGTAGCCTACAATTCTCGAAGTTCGTCGAGAAATCACCAACCCTCCATCACACCACACCACACCAAATATTCACAATGGCGGCAGCGTTCATTGAGGCCCTCAAGTCCTCCAAGCCTGATCCCAGGCCGCTCAACGACCTCGACAAATACCTCACTCTCCGCACCTACGTCAACGGCTACAGCCAGACCGACGAGGACATTGAACTCTGGAAGCTCGTCAGGCAGAACAAGGTTGCCGTTGGCCTCATCAAGCAGGGCAGCAAGATCGTGCCCAACCTCGCAAGATGGTTCAACTTCATCGACGAGACCGCGAAGCCCTCCCTCGATCTTCCCACCAGGCCCAAGGACGATGGCACCAACTACGACATTGGCCTGCCGGATACCGAGAAGGGCGTGGTGACTCGTTTCCCGCCTGAGCCTTCTGGCTACCTTCACGTCGGTCACATGAAGGCTGCTCTTCTCAACGACTACTTCGGCCACAAGAAGTACAACGGCAGGATGTTGTTGCGTTTCGACGACACCAACCCCACAAAAGAGAAGCAGGAGTACGAGGACTCTATCATTAAGGATTTGGAGCTCATGGCCATCAAGCCCGATGCCGTCTCATACACCAGTGACTACTTCCAGCTGCTCCACGACAAGTGCAAGGAGTTCATCCGCATGGGCCATGCCTACGCCGACAACACCCCGCTCGAGGTCCTGCGCACCGAGCGCATGGAGAGGATTGAGAGCAAGAACCGCAACATGAGCATTGAGGAGAGTTTGGCACACTTTGCGGAGATGGAGACTGGATCTGAGGAGGGCACCAAGTGGTACATCAGGGCCAAGATCGACATGAGCAGCAACAACGGCCGCATGCGTGACCCCGTCATCTACCGCTGCAACCCCGAGGCACACCACCGCACCGGCACCACCTGGAAGATGTACCCTCTCTACGATTGGGCCTGCCCCATTGTTGACTCCGTGGAGGGCGTCACCCACGCCTTGCGCACAACTGAATACAACGATGCCGACGAGCAGTACCAGTGGATCCTCGAGAAGCTCGGCATGAGGAAGGTTCACAACTGGAACTTTGCCCGCATGGACTTCAAGAAGACTTTCCTCTCCAAGCGCAAGCTCACCAAGGTCGTCGACAGCGGTAAGGTCTGGGGTTGGGACGACCCTCGCATGCCCACCGTCCGTGGTGTGCGTAGACGCGGTATGACCGTTCCTGCGCTCCAGGAATACATCATCAAGCAAGGTCCCTCGAAGAACATCACTCTGCAGACCTGGGACGCTTTCTGGAACACCAACAAGAAGTACATCGACCCCACCGCCAAGCGCTACACCGCCGTTGAGTCTGCAAACAAGGTTGTTTGCAACGTGGCAGGCGCCCCTGAGGCTCCTCGTACCGAGGAGAAGGATGTTCACGCTAAGAACGCCGAGCTCGGCAAGAAGAAGGTTGTCTTCAGCAAGCGTATCATCCTCGATCAGGCAGACGCTCAGTCCTTCGAGGACAACGAGGAGATCACCCTCATGAACTGGGGTAACGCGATCGTGCGCAAAAAGACCTACTCTCTCAACCCGCTCCAGCTGCTCAAGTCTGCGGAGGAGAAGACTGTTACCGGCCTCGAGCTTGAGCTCCACCTGCAAGGCGACGTCAGGAAGACCGCCAAGAAGGTCACCTGGCTGTCGGAGGATCAAGAGCTGATCCCTCTGACCATGTATGAGTTCGACTACCTGATCACCAAGGACAAGCTCGAGGAGGAGGATACCCTCGAGGACTGCCTCAACCCCATTACTGAGGTCAAGACCGAGGCTCTCGCAGACTGCAACGTTGCGGGTCTCAAGGTGGACGACATCGTGCAGTTCGACCGCAAGGGCTTCTTCCGCATTGACAAGGCCTTCCAGCACGGCCAGAGCGTTGTTGCGTTCCAGATCCCAACTGGCAAGAACCAGAAGTAGAAAACTTTCGGTAAATACCGTAGCATAGATGAATATCAAGAGTGAAACGCTTATGATACTTTGAGTACAGATGGCGTCCGAGTTTCCGACGATGCGAAGTGAAGTGCATTAGCTAATGTCCCCCACCAACAACGCAGAGTAACCATCGAGTCACACATCATCCGCATGCGCACATGACTGAACCTTCTGCGCTTTCACTAACACACTCTAACCACGTGCTCATTGTCGCACGCAGACATGCCACACCACCCAACATCTCGCAACCAGCGCTCGAAACTCTCTCCAAGCAACCCCCCATCGACGAAATCACTTCTACGCTCAACCCGCACACTCACCCCCAAACAGCCAACCATGCCCTCCCACCTCGACCTCCCTCCCGAGCTCCGCGCCACCATCTTCGACCTCGCCCTCGCGTACGAAACTCCCCTCGCCATCAGCGACATCTACCCAGCCTACCACGGCGAAGCCGCCACGACAACCCTCACCCGCACACACCTCGCCCCGACGCAAATCAGCCGACAGCTCCGCCTCGAAGCCTTGCCCATCCTCTACCGCGCCAACACTTTCGCCATCTGCCTGCAGCCGGCCTGCGTCAAATACACCGGAGAGCGAAAAAGGCAAGCGGGTTTAGATTATCCGGCGGAACTACGGGGACGAGGCTGCCGCTTTGTGGCTCTCGACTCACTCACTCTTGCCGAGGAGGGTTTGCGGGGGATTGGGAGGTTTGCGGGTTTATGTTGCTTGTGTGACGCGGTGGGATCCAGATGGCGACGAGGGCGTCGTGGAGAGTGGAGAGGGAGAAGTTCAGGGCGTACAGGGTTGGTGGGGAGACGGGGACGGAGAGGATGACGGAGCATATGCTTTATGACATGTGTTCGGGGAGTCGGCTGCTCTACGAGGTTGAGACGGAGAGGGGGAGGGTGAAGGGATTTCTTGAGGTTGTCGAGGATGAAGAGCACTACAGCGATGGGGAGGAGAGGTGGGGAGGGATGGGGTGTGAGTTCTGCGTGGCGAAGCTGCAGCGGTGGGTTGATTCTGTTGACGAGGATGCGGATGGCAAGAAGATGTTGACGAAGGGGAAGTCGGTGGGGCTGGTCTGGGAAGTGCTTGACTTTGGACGCTGGATCTGATTTGATGATGAGAAGGGCTTGCTGACCAGAAAGCCAGGCCGTCCGGGCTCGAACCGGCTCCTGGGCGTGGAGATGCCCGTATGTAGACCCATCGAGTACCTTCTTGCCATGGAGTTTGCTGGAAGCTTACTTAGGGCACAATCGCAACTCGTTCGCAGTCGAACAGGAGGAGAAAAAGAATTCCTCCCTTCACAGCTGTCTGTCAATCAGTACCAACAAAACAACTTGACCAGACAACAAGAATAAGATAAGAAAGGGAGGAGAGATGATAGTGATTATTTCAAAGCAATGTTGCACCAACGACATGCATCCGTATCCTGTTGTCCTACCCACGCCGAAAGGAATCATGATTGTACCTGAAAGATCTCTGCTAGTATGCAAAGCGCAAGGAAGTGAAGTGTGTACTGGTGGGCTGTATGGTCCGAGCTCCAAGCACTCAAGGTCCCCCTCTACACTACACGTATCTGTGAGTGTGGCACGACGAAGCTGGGCAGGTGACTTTCAAAAGGATTTGGTAAGGTCAGCAGTATGTATTGTATACAAAAGTTACATTATCCAGGGCTACACATGCCACACAATAGTGATGCCAAAGTACAAGTGCGAGCACAGTAATCGCCAGTACAGCGCGACACACACACAAAACAAAAGAACCCGCTCGCAAGCTATAAGATACAAAAAAGGTCAGGACACATTTGTACATCCGAAGAGGTCTTGCAATATCAGAAGATCCTCTTCACTGCTCTGCTGTAGCAAAAAAAACAAAAGCTTCGCCTAAGATTACGGCACCATAGGAAACATGTTCGGAAACACAAGGAAAATATCTCTCTCGCGATGTCGTCAGACACCATTTTTCTTTTCGAACCATTCTCGCATCCATCAAACAAATGCTACCCAATCAGAACTTCAACGCGCCCATGCTATCGGAAAGCTTTTCGCCATTCACCGCAGTCGTAGGTTGACCGCCCTCGGAAGCGGCGCCAGCGCTGGGTGCTAGTTGAGGAGTGGCCGTTCCGCTGTTAGTGAAATCGGGGCCACCCTTCTTCGCCTTGAGGGTGAGAGGGAATGGGTAGTCGGCTTCCTCCTCTTCCTCGGGCAGCTTCCAGGCGATGTAGTCCTCTGTGCTCAAGCCCTCGCGACCTTCTTGCAGGGAGGCGAAATCGCCGGGTGTCATCATGCCAGAACGCTCGCGAGGGGAGCCGGGAGCGGATAGAGGACGGGTGATCTTGGCGTCGGGCGCGTCGAAGAAGGAAGGCTCGTCGTCGGCGGAAGCGAAAGAGTCGGGGTAGGCTGGAAGATAGCGTATTAGTAAGGTATTTTTGAAAAGGATTTGTGAACTTCATTGACTTACCTCTCCTGAGCGCCAATTGGCGTGCCTTGACGTACTCCATGCCCATGCGCTTCCAGTCGAGCAAATCGCTAAGTCTCTCTGTGCGGTTACGCTGGTTGATGCGTTGACGCTTGCTCTTCTGGGTGAAGTCGAACATGTACTCGGTGAGCTGATTGACACTGTCGTCGACACCCTTTAGTCTGCGGTCGACAATGTAGATACCGTAGTCTTGAGCGTTCTCAATCAGCTCCTCCATGTAGCAACCGAAGCCAGACAAGTTGGTGGTGATCGATGGCACACCCATGACCGTGCACTCGGCGGGAGTGTAACCCCAGGGTTCGTAGTAGGAGCTGAAGACACCCATGTGGGTACCACGGACGAAGTCGTCGTAGTCAATGGGTAGCACGGGGTTGGCCGAGCTCAAAAACTCGGGGTGGAAGACAACCTTGACGCGGTCAGAGGGCTGGTTGAAAAGCTGGCAGCGTCTGATTTGGTTGAGAATGGGATCTTCGCTGTCGTTGGCCATGTTGTGTGTGACGATAGGAGGAAGAGTGTTGCGCTTCATGGCGAAAAGACGGCGGCGGAGCATGACCTTGTCTTGGGCCGAGAGCAGATCCTTGTCGTCTGGTGGAGGCTGGCCCTCTTTCCATGCAAGCGACTTCTCGAAAAGCTTTTTGCCAATGTTGCGCTCAATGTGTCCAACGGTATCGTGCAAGCTCTTGATCACAGCCTGGCCCTTCAGTGCTTCCACGGCGAGCGAGGTCGTCTGAGCAGGCATGATGATGAAAGCCACGACTGTCACATCGGAGCCTGCAGACTTCATGCGGTGGTTCAGGCGAGCCAGAGACTCGATGAACATGTCCACACCCTTATTCCTGTATTCGTAACGTCCAGCGGTGAAGAAGTACAGGGTCTTGTCCGGATCGAAGTCATTGTGCCCATAGAAATGACCGCGAACAAAGTCGTTGATGCGCTCCTTGTTGGTCTGGTGCAAGTTCTGGAACTCGTGAGTTGCGCTGAACTTCTTGACGTTCAAGCCGTTGGGCAGAACGCCGTCGGGCTTGCGCTTGAGCAAGTGCTCGCTCTCGTAGGCGGTGATGTGGGAGACGGTGGTGAAGACGTCCGCTGCGTGTGCCGCACCGCGCTCTATGCAGTAGCGGTGGTAGATGCCTCTCTTGCCAGCCTCCGCGTCGCAGTCAAAGTACTGCAGGTTGTTGTAGAAATCGACCGAGCCGGCGCAGAGGTAGCGACCGAGCAGGGTGGCGTGGGTGGTGAAGATGGTGGTCACGTCGATCTTGCGCTTCTTACACAAGGGGAGAGCAACACCAGACAACCACTCGTGGAATTGTGCGATCACAGCTCTTTCCTTCTCGTGGTAGACGTACTGGGGGGGGGAATGTTAGCAAGCGAGCCAATGGCACTGCTGGAGGGTGTTTCCGCTCACCTCGCCCAAAAACCATGCAATCAGGTAACCGAAGACGATAGCTTCGTTTGTCTCATGGTCATCGGGAGGGCTGGGAATGCCGGCGGTTGACCAAAGGTCGCCCTTCCATTCGTCGAGCTTGTAGTAGCCAGTGCCGGTATCGAAGAGAAGCACGCGAGGCGCGCCGTCAATCAACCATCTGCCGTAGAGGGTCTTGATGCCACGGTCGTTCATGGACTTGATGGTGGCGACCATGGCCGGGTCCTTGGGCTGAATCTCTTCGACTTCGACTGCGGCAGAAGCACGGTTGAGCGGGCCCAGCATGGTGTAGTTGGAGCCATATTCGGCGGTTGTGACCTGAGCCTTGGATTTGAGGACTGAGTAGATGCCACCGACGCGGTTGGCAACCTCGGTAGCGATCTCGAAGAGGACGTGGTTGCGCACGTCTCGCCTGGGTGTTTGCGACATGGCTGTGGTGTGAGGTGCGCAAGCAGCTCAATGCAACAGAGGCAGCAGAGGGAGCAGCAAGCAGCAGTGGGAGAGGGAGCAGAGCAGAGTAGAGCTCGGGGACGAAGAGCAGAAGCTGGGCAGCTGTGAATAAATGACGGTTAGCTTCTCTATGGGTCTGCTCGAGTCACGAGTGTGGGGTTTGGCGTGGTGGGCGTATTGGAGGAGCTGGAGTTTGGAGGAGTAGTCGGAGGATGAAGATTGGAGCTCTGGTGCGCGGTGCGGAGCTGCAGGGCAGGGCAGAGCGGGCGACGATGACGCTGCTGGGGACAGATCGGGCGTGGATTACCTTTTCACGTGGCCACAACGGCACTGTCAAGTAAGGCCCGGGAGCTTTCTGGCTGGCTTGCTTGCTTGCTTGCTTTTGGCTTTAGGGTAGCAAGTAAGCGAGGAGCGGTGTAATAACAAGTAGGGCGAGTAGTTGGCTTGTTGCTGCAACGACCCGCGGGCAGCTGGTGATGATGATGGTGATGTAGTGGTGGGAGAGATGGCAGGTTGCAAGGCGGACTGCAAGACTGCTGGTATTATGGCAGAATGGCAGACAGCAGGCGCCAAAAGAGTTGAGCGCCGGGCGCGTTATGCGAAGGCTGGTCGAGACAAGAGCACGCCCAAGCGCTGCTGCTGGTCGCCAGGCGCGGCCCCGTTGATGGCGGGCGAGGCGGGCTAGCTGGGAGTCGTTGGCTCGAGCGCGGTGGGAGTCGCTCTTCTGACGTGTGTTGAGTTCGAAATGTTGGAGCTAACCCTCGCTCTCCACACACTACGCGCGATCCAGAGCACCCAATGCCACTGCCGCCACCGCGCCTTGGCTCAACGACAGGCGTGCCGGCGTGCCTGGGGAGAAGCAGACGCCGCCTGGCTGTGAATACGACTCTCGCGCGTGCTGTTGGGCCGTGGTCGCCTTGCTGTCGGCAACCGGTGGCAGTGCCGACACGCAGCGTGGCCGCACCCGCCGGTCCATCCAAGACAACATTTTTGCAGCACTGCAGCAGCAGCTCCAGCAAACGACAGCTCCGAGCTCGCCTGTCGCCGTGACAGACAGCTCCGAGCACAGCTCTCCCCATGCCCACCCGAAAAGCCAAATCTCGCAAAGAGCTGGGGCGGGTGGAGATGGCACAGAGCGTGTCGTGGAGTCTCTGTCCGGAGGCGTGGAGACGCTACTCTCCATTGCCCACATCCCTTTCGGCCCTTTTGTTCTGCCCTCCGCTTTGCTGTTGTGTATATCTCGAGCACACACCCGCATCCCGCGCGCCTCCCGACAGCCTTGCCTATATCACCATCGTGTGACCACTTGCAAATGGGGCAGTCAAGTGGGCAGTCTGCACGACACCGTCCTTCCGAACTTCGGCAACTTCGGCCTGGGCTGCTTGTCTCACCAGAGCATAATTGCTGAGATGTATCTTATATTACCCGCCCCAATGCCACGGAAAGTCTGTCACGTAAGCGTGCGTGAAGACCAACGCCCGACTGCCCGCTGATCCAAGTTCCGAAAAAACGGCCGATTCACTTTGAAGTGTCTTATTCTCTCGCACAGCCGAATTCACGACATCCGTACAAGTTCAGGATACAGTCGCCGCAGGTACGTCGACTCGCGGCTTTCATCTCGAATACATTTCCGTTGCCTACGTGGGCGCTTCTCAACTACCTAGGAATCTACCACGGCCTGCTCTACACAAAAATGCTCACAGACTCCCAACCGTCGCCTTGCACATCAAGTCGCCTTCATATCCAGAAGACTCATCATGACTTCCATCTGGATATGTCCGTGGTGCTCGGACCTAACTTCCAACATCCAAAATTGTACGGATGCTGTAAAACATCGAGAAAAGTCACCCAGCAACACCAAAAGTATAAGAATTTCAAAAGACCTCTCTACCTCACAATCACCATCGTCGACACCGTAACTCCCACAAACTGGACAAAATTGCTCCAGCCAGAATGTTTCGCATGTCCCCGAACCACAACCCGATCGCCGACTCCAAGACACATCACCCACCTCGCCTCGTCCTCATCTGCAGAATCCGACGACCACGTAACTTGATGCGTGCCAAACCCTCCAGGAGTCAATGAGTTTCTCGCAACAACCCGCTCCCATACCACATCATCCTCTTTCCCACACTTCACGACCGCAGCACTAAACCACGTCCACTGCCCCGATCCAGGCCACGCGCCAAACCCTTGGCCTTTTGCGACGATGGTGAACGTGACTTCTCGAACCGGTGCTTTTGTCCGCGCTCGGCAGGATATTCCATCCGATTGCAAGCACGTACTCGGTGTATTCCCAGCACGAATCACTTGATATTGATCCGAGATCGAAGTCTGGCGGTTGTAAAGCCCAGCGTAATTGACGATCGGACGAACGAGGTCTGCGACTAACTTGTAGCGTAGTAGGATGGCGATTCTGTAGGCGTTGATCTGATTGAGATGTTCATTGGTGTTGTGGCCGCAAGACAGCGGAGACGTTTCCAGCAGGGCTGTAGATGCTTTGTCGTGATTTTTGTGTTCATTGCTGACGTGGTTGCAATAGACCATTGCCATTTTTAATAGAGGCTTGATATCGCTGCGTGCGTGTATGGACCGGCACTGCGTCGTTTACTGCTTTGAAATAACTATGTGATCGAACGCGTGTATGTTTATGGGTGTATGTATGTATAGCGGGCAGCCCTGCTTGCAGGGGTAGAACCGAGGTAAAAGGTGGATAGTAGATACAGTTTAGGAAACGATCGATGCGCGGTTATGGTGTGACAGTAGTGAAAGAGGCTGTCGCATGCAAAATACTATGTCTGTAAAAAAAACGAGAGTCTTGCTTATAGATTTTTGGATCAGGATATGGGTAACATAGGTGTGCGCAAGCAAGGGAGACTACCTTGATGTCAGCTGTGTCAGCTAACTAAGCTCAGACATTGGGATCGCTTACATAGTAGTAGATCTACGGTCGTGAAGGGACGGAGGAGGGTTTTTGGCTTTCGCATGGGGATGAGAGACGTGTCGTTGAAGATCTTGCTCACACATAAGATGTTTGTTTGCGTATCGAGGGTGAATTGGCCCTCGTCTGATCGTCTTTTGACGCCCACGTCTTCGATCCCGGGCAATACGCCAGTGAGCTATCCTATGAGGATATAAAGCCATCTGCTGCTGCTACTTTGTTCGAGAACGGATTAACGACGTCGCTTTCGTCGCCAAAGCCACTGGGTAGCAATGTGGATATTTGGGGTCCTACCTGACTGACAGTTGTACTGATCGTCAAAATTTGACAAGGTATGAAGATTAGTTTTGTCGAAACAAGACAACCAATCAGGTCGATTAGCTCAGTTGGTTAGAGCGTGGTGCTAATAACGCCAAGGCCGTGGGTTCGACCCCCATATTGACCATCGAATTATTTCTTTTGCTTTGGTCGAGTCGCTCGACAGACTGTAACGTCGGTCGTCGTATGTTCTGCGAGCGGCGAACCTCTTTTGCTATAGAGATTAATCTGGGAGTATTCCTTTTTTTTTTGTTTCCTTGAAGTACACAAGCGACGTTGTAAGGTTTATCAAATCGCTCACGTAATCATCCCCCTCTTGAACACAAATACTTCAGGTTGCTCGTAAGCTTCGGCTATGTCGCCATATGTAGCTTATATGCGCGCGCCCTAGAACAGACAGTCAAGTCGACGACCACAACAACAACAACAACAACAACAAAAAATATGCGTTTTGGTGTATCAATAATCAATCCACTTCCCTGAGCTCGTCTACCATCGTCCTTGTAGATTTAGAGACGTTGCTCCCTTGGCAAAACTATCAGGTGAAGCATTCTGACAGCAAAGATATCATCACTGGCCGGCGAGATGGCGTTCTTCCAGGAAATGGCATGGCACGAAGGCGAGATCGCCATGGCCAAAGCGATGCGGGTACCGGACATGGATAACCCTACGGTGCCGACACTGTCGCCTCAACTGGCAAACCATGCTCGAATCGCCCCACTTATAGCTATCGGAACACTGGACAAACAAGGCCGGCCTTGGACGACTCTGTGGGGTGGCGAGAAGGGTATCTCGCAGCCCATAGCACAGGGAATACTAGGCATCCGCTCTCAAGTTGTACGCCAACATGATCCTGTTGTCGAGGAGCTCGTTGGTAAGGAGGGTGATGGGACGGTCATAAGGGAAGAGGGGGTGGGAAGAATGGTGAGTGGGCTGACGATCGACCTTGAGACGAGGAAGAGGACGAAGCTGTATGGAAGGATGGTTGCTGGTGCGCTCAGTATGCGGGAGGATGAAGCGACCGAGACTCGACAGCGGGTTGCGGAAGTGCAGCTGGTACTCAAGATCGAGCAGAGTCTGGGCAATTGTCCCAAGTACCTTAACAAGAAGCATGTCGAGCTTGCAGAGTCGAATCCGGAACTCATCTCAGACAGCCCTCAACTTCCGCAACAGGCACTTGATCTTCTTTCAAAAGGAGATCTGTTCTTCCTCTCGAGCGCCAACCACGACCAAGACATGGACACCAATCACCGCGGTGGACCGGCCGGTTTCGTACGCGTGATCTCAAACAACCCATCAGGCGCCGTACTCTGCTACCCCGAATACTCCGGAAACCGCCTCTACCAAACCCTAGGCAACCTCAAAGTCAACCCAGTAGTCGGGATCTGCGTCCCCGACTTCGACACAGGCGACATGCTCTACCTCACCGGCGCAACCGAAATCCTCATCGGCCCAGACGCCGCAAAAGTCCTCCCACGCTCCAACCTCGCCGTCAAAATCACCACCACAGCCGCCCGCTTCGTCGCCACCGCCCTCCCCTTCCGCGGAAGCTCTGGTGAATCCTCGCCCTACAACCCCATCGTGCGCTACCTGTCCTCAGAGAAACCGCCCACAAGCTCAACATCAACCTCCACAGCCCTCTCCCAAGCCAAACTCCTCCGTCAAACCAGCCTCACGCCTACAATCTCCCGCTTCACTTTCGCCCTCTCCAACACGACGACCCACAAACCCGGCCAGTACGTCACCCTCGACTTCGGCTCCCGCCTCGACATGGGCTACTCTCACATGCGCGACGACGACCCGCGCAGTCTCAACGACGACTTCGTACGCACGTTCACCGTCTCGTCGCCTCCAGGCCACCCGCCGAATCCGGTTCGCAGGTTGAAAGACGACGAGTTCGAAATCACGGTGCGGCGCGTGGGGACGGTGACGGGGGAGTTGTTCAAGCATCAGGGGAGCGAAGGGGGCGATCGGATGGAGCTGGAAGTCGGCGTCAAAGGGTTTGGGGGCGAGTTCGAGGTGAGGCAGGAGGACGGTGAGAGGGTGGGTTTCGTTGCTGCTGGGGTGGGCATCACGCCTTTGTTGCCTTGCGTTGGGTCGTTGGATCTAGAAAGATTCGGGTTGCTGTGGACGGTGAGGAAGGAGGATGTTGGGCTTGTTGAGGATGTGCTTGACGCGTGTCCCGGGTTGGCGGGTCGGATGACTTTGTTTGTTACCGATGCTGTCGATGGGGAGACGATTCACTTGGGGTCCGATGGGATCGATCTGCAGAAGCGAAGGCTGGGAAAGCAAGACGTTGATCTCGACGGTAGGGTGCAGAAATACTACCTTTGCACCGGCACACCGATGAGGAAGCAGTTGATGGAATGGCTGCCAGACAAGGAGTTGATATTCGAGGACTTCAACTTTTAAGGTAGCTTTCTTGCAGTAGGTATTGCCATCGAAATGGGACGCTGGTCCAACTATTGTTCGAACTTTTGTGGTGTATAAGACAATGGAGTCGGAACTGATCAACGTGAAGCGGATTGATCTTTCCGGCAGTCAAGCTTCCAGGACACTAAAAGTCTCATTCAAGCTTCTCCAACACGTCGATAACCACGGACCTACCCTATAACATCAAGCTCATCACCTTTGACGTAAAATGCTTGCACAGGCCCATTGTGCTCCGAGAAACGAAACCATTCGAGAAGAGTCAATCCTCAGACCCTAACCCTGTGTACCCCAACATCTACTTCACTTACATTCGTGCATTGTCTTTGTGTGTTTTTTTTTTGCTTAATTGAGGCTATAATGCGAGCGAGAAGGAGGCCCAAGCCGGTAGGACGGCCTTCGTACGACGAATCATATTGCCTAGTCTGTGTGGGGAATACCAGTGCGTAGTTCAGCTGTTTGAGAAAATCGTTTGATGGCATAATGTATATGTACTCGGTCGACGGTACGGCTGATGCTTTCCCAATCTCTACACGAAAATGCTCGTTCATAGTCATGCAAAGCTTCGTGTATGCAAAAAAAAATAAAGCGCATGCTAAATTAAACATTCAATCCGCCCAGATGAAAACTGAAGAGAATCTGCATTACCCAAGATGACCCTCATGAACCACTCTTCGCTTCCACCAGACTCGTGACATCTCTACAGTCTCCCAGGATCAGCCGCTGATGCAGTCCGCTCATAGAACAAGATATAAGCCTCTCTGTTCTGCAGACCCGTAGGCTCGATGTCCCGGACGATGGTGTCGTTGTACTTGCGCCAGACCTTCTTCATCCTGTCGCGGACGGCGGTCGTATAGTGTCCGTGGGTCAAGTCGCTTCCGATGTGTTGCAAGACTGCGTAAGCGTCGTAGACGTACGGTGGGGTCATTGCAGGGTCGGGAACCATTTCTGCCGGGGCCGCGGCCTGCGCCATGCGTTGCTGCTCGGCGGCGTCGGGCGGTGGCAGGGTGTAAGGGGACATGTCGAGGCCGCGGAGAGGGAAGTCGATGACTGTATGGACTTTGCGGGCGACGCGGCCGTAGTCGTCGTTGCGGAAGCGCTTGAGGTGGATCACGAGGTATTGAGGAAGGCGGGTGAAAGTGATTTGCTTGGTAGCTTCGCGGGTGACGTTGCAGCGTGGACATTTCCAACTTTCTTCTCCGCGAAGACCTTCATCGCGGCAGAATTGCGCTAGACATTGGTCAAGAGTGGCTGGTTGACTGTGTGGGATTTCGACGCTGACACTTGAGAAGAATTCCCATGTGGTACTGACGAAAGCGCATGTGCGGCAGCGGAGGCGAGACATGGTTTGGCCACCAAAGAGATCGTAGATGGGCGAGTGCTCGCGATGGCGGTGTCGTTGCCATTCTCGCTTGGACGCGAGGTATTTCGGTAGCTTCTCGCGATACTGTTCTTGCTCAGGCGTCAGGTTCTGCAGGATGCTGCGGTTGAAGTTGGCGTTGAGATCCTCATGCAATGTCTCGATCATGAATTCCAAAAATTGCTTCGCGTCCTGCTGGACGTCGTTCTTCCAATCGCCATTCAAACGGCCGCAGAAGTTACGGAATGTTGTTGGCTTGATGCTTGAGACATCACCCTTCCACAAACTTCGAATCAAGTTGCTATAAAGCTCAGGCATGACACCCTTGCTGCCCTTCCAATTGCGCTGTACAGCTCGCTTGAATTCGTCGCTCAAGAACAAGATACTCAATGGCGTGGTTGCCGATAATGCCTGTATTGTGGAGTTCATGTAGCAAGTGACGCCAAAGTTGATCAGGCCCGTCTTTGGCAGCGTCATGGTGGAAGATCGAAGCTTGGGCGGTACATATGGCATGAGCCCATCAGATCTTCCTGGGAATGTGCTTTGTGAAGCGGCCCGTTCGCTGACACCTGTGTAGCTCATCCGAGGCGCTGCTGGCGCCGGTCTCGTAGGAGCTTGGGCATACTGTGATGGTGGTGGCGCTGCAGGATAGTCAGGAATCTTTGCAGGCGGAGCGGGAGGTTTCCTCGATGGCATTTGAGATCCCATGAAGCCAGGCTGGCTGTCAATAGCGCTGGCATCTGGATAGCGCTGGTTGAACTCGTCAATAGCAGCTCGACTAAGGCGTTCACGTTCTTCCTCATCTTCGTCGGCCTCTTCATCTTCTTCATTGACCGATTGCTGAGGCACGCTTACGCTTTCTTGCCTTGCCTGGGTGAGCCAAGCTTGTTCTTCGTCTTGATTAAGTGGAGCAAAGTCCTGCACCCTACGCTTGGGCAGACGAAGCTGACTACTTCCTGATGTTGCCATGGGACGACGAGAGATCGGCCTGCCAGCTTTGGCTTTTGTAAGAGTGTTTGACGTGGCCAATGCCTGCTGACCAACAAGATCCACCCATGCATTGATGCCGCCAACCAATAGCATCGGAGGCTCTCTCAAAGGCTTTTCTTGGTTGAAGTCATGTAGAGCTTCGTGAAGATATTTGAGTTTCATCTCACGGTCGCTCGTCGGACTGGAGAGATACCTGTCTGACTGCATATCGGCATCGTAGTATACCACGAGATCGAAGAGTTGGCGGTTGTCGAACATTTCTTGCTCCGCATCGGGAGACAATATCAGAGATTCCAGCACCTGCTCAGCACTCATGCCTGGCTGGAGGCTCATAGGCTCGATGCACATGACATTTTGCGAATAGATGTGTCCTTGATCAAAGTCTGCTCGAGGTCGAACGTCAATAAGCAGCACCGAGAAACGAGGGAGATAGTCGAATAGCCGCTCCGCGCTGCATCGGTTCTCTTTGGCGCTTTGTGATTGCCTCGTAGTATTTGTTGGGTTCATCCTGCTGTCATCGGATCCTACTTGCGGGAAATATTCCCCATTGTCCCGGTTGCCATTTGGTGCCCTTATTGAAGCCACTGAAGAGGCTGTCGAAGTACGCCGGTACTCGCTGGAAGCCAGGCTCCGTGCGCTGTGTCTCGGTGGCGCAACATGACCGGTGGTATGCATGTTGCGAGCAGGACTATATGTTGGACTAGGCGCTTTCGGCATTGCTGCTGCGAAGCTAGTGTCCAATGGCAGTTTGCCTGGCAAGAGAGGGGGCCCGTTGGGCATGCCACGAGGTCCCACTGGCTTGCCATTCAATCCGTTTGATCTTGGAGGAGCATCAAAGGAGTAACTGCCATTCCAATCGGCTGCTGAAGGCATAGATATAGGCGAGCTATGCACAGAAGAGTTTGAGCCGCGCGAGTCTGGTCTTGTAGTAGTGTCAATTCCAGCACCTGATGGCATTCGCAACCGAGCAAAACGGTCATTGAGGGCATCGCTGCCGTTGGTCCGCGAAAATCCGTTCAGCGCAGCACCTCCCTGTGAAAGAGCACGCCCATGAAGTGATTCTGGTTTAGGTGAGACCGATGGCTTGGATTTACGTGTGCCTGAAGCATTTGGTGACTGGTATTCAGCGTTGGACTGTGGATATGGCGCTTTTGTGACATAATTTCGGTGGCTTTCCGATTGCGATCGTGCATGGTTGATATTGGCCTGGTAGCCTCTAGGGAGAACGCCACTCCTCTTGTTATTGTTCTCGATGATTCCTTTTATGCCCATGTATTGTTCATTCCACTGGACCAAAGTGTTTTTCACATGTTTGTACTGCCTGTCCCAGCCCTGGTCCATATCCATATCCAGAACTTTGCCGCTCCGAGGTATAACATCGATGGCGATCTCGTAAGCACGCAGATATTCCACAAAGGCCAGATCGGGCCGCCGGCTGTCTAGCAGTATCTTGGCCTGTTGGAGAGAGTTGGCCGCAGTGCCGAGCAACTTTGCAGGCGGTTCCTGGTCGCTGAAGCCATCTTGAGCTCTTGCTTGGAGATCCTGGATGTGTTCGTAAGGCCTCTCGGTGCTGGTGTTGAATGTTTGTGGCCTGGCGCCATTGCTGTGGCCTGGCGGACCGGATGGCGGGTTGGGCAGCGACGCCGCCGCACTCATTGTGTGCGATGCAGTCAGGCGATTATGCGCTCATTGCGCGAGGGCAGGTGTCCAAGTATTGGTATGACGGGAAAAACTGTGTGGCTGGTGGAGGGGTGCGGGTGCGGTGACGATGTCGGCAACGGTCGAGGGCACGTTGATGGTATGCGTCCTTATGGTTTGGCGGGGCGCTACGGTGAAGGTGGTGGTGCCTCGTGGACTTTGTGATTTCGTGAGGGTGGCGTAGGTAAGGGGAGCAGCTTGGAGAGAGATGGCTCACGTGAGGAGGGAGACGAGTGAACAGTACAGCAGTAGCTTGGTAGGATATTGCTGGCTACTTCGCACGGTCGAGGCCGAAGCAGTCGACTTCACCTAGTTCCACCTTCGCTTCTTCCCCAGAAGATGGAGAGAGTGGCGTTGGCGTTCCGTGGGCCATGACGCACCCGGCTCGACGTGTGAAGTGTGGCGGTGCTGCTGCTTGCGCTGACCTGACGATGGCTGATGCTCTCGCTGTACAGTACAGCTACCACACCCGCCTGGTGCCCACATCGACTGCACTCACCACCACGCACATCCTCCCTCTCCAACGGCATACCATACGAACGCCCACGCAGGGTGCTTCCACCCTCATAGGAATACCTCGCACCCCAACCATCAACACCTCACCCTGCCGCCTGCAGTGGTGCACATCCCACCGCAATCATGGCGTCCTGGTTCGGCGGCTCAAGTAATACTGAGCTGGATGCTCAGATCGAGCGCGCAACCTCCAGCTCGCTCGAGGACATCGCCCTCAACCTGGAGATATCCGACATCATCCGCAGCAAGACAGTGCAGCCCAAGGAGGCCATGCGCAGCCTGAAGCGCCGCATAGGCAACAAGAATCCAAACATCCAGCTCGCTACCCTCAACCTCACCGACACATGCGCCAAGAATGGAGGCAGCCACTTTATGCAAGAAATTGCCAGCAGGGAGTTCATGGATAACCTTGTCAGCCTGCTGAAGGCACCCGAAGGTTGCAATGTCGACGTGAGACGTAAGATGCTCGAGCTCATCCAGAACTGGGCTGTTGGCGCACAAGGGAAGGACAGCCTGAACTACCTCTCCGAATGCTACAAAACGCTGCAGTACGAACGCTTCGACTTTCCGCCCCGACAAGAGGTTGCCAGCAGCATGTTCGACAGTTCTGCACCACCCGAATGGGCCGACTCCGACGTCTGCATGAGATGTCGCGAGAAGTTTACCTTTACTAACCGTAAACACCACTGCCGAAACTGTGGAAACGTCTTCTGTGGCTCCTGTAGCTCCAAGAACATTTCTCTGCCTCATCTTGGAATCATGCAACCTGTGAGAGTCGACGATGGATGCTACGCTAAACTGAGGGATAAGAATCATGGAACTCCCGGACCGCAAAGTCCCAGTGCAAGCAAGACTACCCTCTGGCAAGGCTCGAACGTGAGTTCTGAGAGGATGCAACCTCGCGGAGCAAGAGTTGAGGACAGTTTCGACGCCGATCTCAAAAGAGCGCTGGAGATGAGCTTGGAGGAGTCCAAAGGCCATGCTGGAGCAGGATACGTGCCACAGCCCCAGGTGCCACACCAGTCAAAACCTAAGCCCAACGGTACAACTAGGTCAGCGCCGCAAGACGAGGACGAGGAGGATGCAGATCTGAAGGCGGCCATCGCAGCCAGTATGCAGGATATGGAGGAGCAGAAGAAGGCTCATGCGAAGCAATTGAAAGAGCAAACATCATCAAGCTCAGCGCCGGCACAGTACAAGCCCAACAGCCAGCACGAGCTGACGCCTGTTGAGATGGAAAACATCAACCTCTTCTCCACCCTTGTGGATAGGCTCCAGCACCAACCACCGGGCACTATTCTTCGCGAACCTCAAATCCAGGAATTGTATGAAAGTATTGGTTCACTCAGACCCAAGCTCGCCCGGACTTATGGTGAAACCATGAGCAAGCACGACACCCTACTTGATCTCCACTCGAAGCTCTCGACCGTCGTTCGCTACTACGACAGAATGTTGGAGGAGAGACTCAGCAACACATACCATGCCGGTCGTTTTGGTGCGCCTAACCGATCAAGCATGTACCCAAATATCAACGCTGCTCCGATGAATCACCAAGGTGGTATGGAAAGCTACTACTCTGGCAACACACCGCAGTTTGACAACTATGGACCACCTCCTCAGTCTCAGGGTGGCTACCCTGGATACCCACAAGCACATCCCGGACAAGCACCATACCCTGAGCCATACCAAGATATGAACAGAATGTCCCAATACAGCCAGCAAGGACCCGACGCATCCTACGTGCAAACTCCCGCTCAGCAATATCCACCCCAACCTCAACAACAGCAATATCAGCAGCCCCAGCCACACGAAGTACAGCAACCCCAGCATGGCTCTCAAATGCCACCACAGCGCCGTCAATCCTCGCATCACTACGCACCATCGCACACTTCACAGAGCTCCAACCCAGCGATAACATCACCTCCACCTCCGGCCGACCAAGCATCTTTCTACTATGCGGATCAACAACAACAGCAGCAGCAGCAGCCCTCAGTGCCCCAGACGTCAAGCCCAGAGCTCTACGCACAGCAGCCACACCAGCAGCAACCGCAATATCAACAACCGACTCCTTATCCACCCCAAGAACCTCCCCACCAACAACAGCAGCCACCTTTGCAACGCCAAAATTCACACTCGTACTATCCGCAAACCCAGCCCCAGGCGCAACAGGGTTCGTACCCACAGCTCAACCAGCCTCAAGCTCAACAGCAACAGCAGCAACAGCAGTGGCCTCAAGCGCCCGCAGCCGGAGCAGGTTACGGGCAGGAAAGCTTCCCGACGGCGCCACAGCATGCCCCTGCTGTGCCCAAGGAAGAGAGTCTGATTGAGCTTTGAAATTGTAGAGGTGTAGGCTCAGGAAAGTCAATGGGAATATATGAACGTGTGTGCTTGGCCGTTGTGTAGAAATACCCAGATAAACGTGTGAATCGTAACGCTCTCCGTCGGTGCTCGATCGAGCACGCCACTACTAAGCCAAACACTGTGCGTGACCTCGCCGAAGATGAAATTTTGTGTCTGGCGTTACGAGAGTCGATCGAGGATCGACCAGCCCAGCTCCAAAGCCATTCTGCCATCGATAATGTTCAGAAACTGGCAAGTGGACATGGTGAGATGAAGATTCATAGACATCGAAGCACAATACCATGCATACGCTATTGCTAAGAGGATGTTTTTTTCTTCCCCTGAGGCGCAATCCATGCGAAGAAAACCTGTCCAATTGAGGAGACACTACTCCGACTCCGACAACGAACCCCCTCGGACAATCCGAAACACTTTCGACACTCATTCATGCTCCGTGAAACCAGGCGAGCTTAACCAACCTAGCTCACAATTCTGAGAGTTCGGACACTTAACTCTGAAGCTCACCGACGCTGACCATCGCCTTCTCAAGCTTCTCCTTCTCACTCTGCAACGCGATACGCGCTCTCTCACGGGCGGGATCCTCCGCGAGCAGCTGAGCACACACGGCCGGGTCATCCGCATGAAGGCCATCGCGGAGGGTGTGCGCGACGTCGCTGCGCAGCGGCCGCAGCACGCCGTGCTCGATGCTCTTCGCGGCCGCGTTGATGAAGCACATAGCGGCGTTCTCGTAGTAGCACATGATGGTCGCGAGACAGCCGATCTCATCGGCGTACTCGTCCGCGCCGAGGGTCTGCGTGAGCCATGCGGCGTCGTTGGCTTTCTCGGAGCGTTTGTCGGCGGGCATGGTTTTGGCTTTGGAAGAGGTGGTGGCGGCGGCGGCTTCGACGGTGTCGAAGTGCTCGTTCACGCGCTGGAGGTTGCGCTGGGATTGCAGGTCGCGGAGACGGGCGTTGCGTAGGGTGTTCCAATTGGTGTGGGTGACGATTGGTTTTTCTTGCTCGCAGGCGAGGAGGTTGTGCAGCTTGTCTCCCTCTTTGTGCATCAGTCTGGCCAGGAATGCGGCGAGTTCTTCTTTGGTGCGACGGTAGAGGTCTGTCAGATGCAGGTTCTTAAAGGCATTGTCGATGGACTGCTCGATCAGGAGGGAGATGTTGTGATTAGCATCCTTGAGCGTACCGTTCAAAGCGTCATTCCAGTTGATGAGTGATTCAAGGATGAGCCGATCGGTGACCCTGGCGTTGATAGAGCCAGGAACACCACTGGTGTTGCCTCGCGCATACTCAAAACGCAATGTCTCAAGGGTGAGAGTCTTTTGCGTGAATGAGGGAGTAGCAGGATCAGCCTTCACACGGCGTGGAGTAGCATCTTCCGCAGGACGCTTCCTCGACGATGATGGCGTGATGTTATTGTTACGACGAGACGCGCTCGGTTTCGGTGTCACCGAGGAACTGATTGCGACACGTACCGGTGTGGGCGTCGCAGGTTCACTGTCATCATCGTCATCTACAATGATCGAAGGTGCCTTGTACCCAGGCGTTTTCAGATTGAAGCTTGGCTTCATGTCTGTCAGACGTTTGCAGAATTTGGTGGTGGTGATTTTGGTCCAGGTAAGACGGAAAGTGTTCACGTCACGATCGCCGTTGATGTGACTGGCTATCGAAGCTGCAAGTGTCTGGATGTGGCTCGCAACAGCAAAACCGGGATGCGGCGGCGCTGCAGGTAGCAAGGTGAGTTGGCCAGTAATGATCTGAAGCCTGGTTGCGATGCGACGAGCAATCTCTGGCAACCTAGGGCCACGTTAGTCCCGAGTTGTATGCTGCGTTGCCCTTATCGACCAGTGAGAGATCGAAATACTTACTCTCCACGAATGTGTTCCGTCATTGATTGCGACACGGCTTCCTGGAGCCTCTCAATACCGAAGCGGGATTGCAAGTCGGCAAGACCAGACCATGGCTGTTGACGGAAGAAGTCGGCCTCGAGATCGCGAGCCACAGCATGGCTAATACCCTGATCGATCTGCGCCTGCGAAAGCTGTTTTGTGAAGAACCACCCTTTACCAAGTGCGAATTTCTTGCCATCCAAAATTTGCTTGATGTAGGGGAGTTTGCCAGGCGGCAAGAGATCAGCCTTGGTAATTACGCCTGCACATCTCTCAGTGGCGCGACAATTCTTGATGAACCGGAACGTTGTCGACGTCTCCACATCCTGATCTGCTCCACAAGCAAGGAGGATCAGGCATTTTTCATCTTGCAGATAAGTGCTGACAAGGTCCTCGATCATTTTCACCAAATTAGGGTCTTCGCCGTCTTCGATGACGTTGATCGAACCAGGTAGGTCGTAGAAGTAGAGCTCGGGAAGATTTGGGCCTTGTATCTCGAGACTAATGACGTTGGGAGAAAAGGGCACCTGGCGTGGCAATGATGCTGAAGCGAGGTCGATACCCACGAACTTCTGAGGATCATCGCGAGGGTTGAGGATAGCTAGCTGGGCCTTGCGGAGCATAGCCTCAAGCTCACTTTTCTTGGTGACTGTGTAGAAGTGCATTGGATCAATTTGACCCTCACGTTTCCGGGAGCGACCAGGATCATCAGGACCATCGGTGTGGAAGTAGTACTCCTGCTGGATACTGATGCTACAGAGCCACGTAGCACCGTTCAACGGCGCTTGCGAGGAAGTGGTAATCAAGAATGGGCACCTGTAAGCAGTGTTAGCTCGGTTCAACAACTGTTGGTATTGCTCGCTTACCGAGTGCATGTGCCCTGGCTGCGCGGCAGTGAGATGTCGCACAATGCTTCGACAATGGAACTTTTGCCGGCAGACTGGTCGCCCACCACGACGAACTTGGGCAGCTGCAAGGTAGTGCTGATGTTGAGTTCTTCGAGTTTCTTAATGCCCTGGATCAAGCGACGGGAGTCCGCTCCAAGATAATGCATCGCATCTTGAAGAAGCGGAGAGCTGTGATTAAGGCCGCTCATGATTGCATCCGAGTCTTCAGTGACCTGGCTCGGCAACTGTGTGGGTGACCTTGGAGCAGAGCTCACGGTTTGGGCACGGCTGCTTGTGTTTGGAATTGTGGGCGAGGAACGATCCATCATTTCCTGTTTGATGTGGGAGTCCGCCATGCTGGTGTAGTGTCAGTGGAGGAGTGCGAGGAAGAACTTTATATATGCGAGGGCTGGGGCGGCAACGGCCAGATTAGGCAGCGACGCGACATTTTGACAGAAGGCACGACCGAGACGCCAGACGTAAGTGTTTGTCAATGAGTGAGTGGACGAGTAAAATGCGGCTCTCAGCGGGCTCATCACTCCTCAATTCACCATCGGCTTAGGTAGAAGCATAATATCAAAGGGAGCGCTGCTATTTAGTGATCGGAGAGGTGGATAGAATACATAAATGCCCTCTCTGGAATCCACTTACTTTAGTTGTTGGCGACGCTCCCAAGTGTTGAGATTGCAAAAAGCTTTGACAGAAGAGTGACTGAAGTGTCCAAGATACAGACAACTACTCATACAGAAGTGGACAAAGGCTGACTGCGCTGTGTGATGGTTGGAGCTGGGTGGGTGGTGGAGTGGAAGGGGAGAGTGAGATCCGAGGGAGCAGTAGACATCCTTTTATCCCATCGAAGCGCCCTTCACGAGCAAGCCGGAGTCCAACGTACTAACGGACGAAGTGTGCGAGGAATCGTTCCGTGCAAATCAGTGCCATGCTGGATCTCCATGGTTGTGAAGAGCAGACACGAGTGTTCACGCCAAGCTACTCGCTGACCAGCAAGAAGTGAAGCAGGATGCCATTGAGAAGCGTATCTTGATGTGCTCGATGCTTCGGAGGCAGGTGGCTGGACGGTTGCATGAATTGCGCTGTTGGTCGAAACACACGAAGGGCAGGTCGCATAACGAGGTGTAGACTGTGGTCCACGCGAAGATCAGTGATGAAGCTGTGAAGGAAGCGTATTGATGGGGCAAACCTGCAAGGGCGGGAACAAATGGTGGCTCTTGTGCGACCGCAGTAACACAGCAGCTCGCAGCCATTGGTTGGCACTCTCACGGGCATCTCCTAAACAGCCTTGCTGGTGATGGTAGGCGCTTGCTTCACAGAACCTCACGTGTAGTGAGGGTGGCATACGCGAGCGTAAGTCGCCATACTCGTTGAAGCCACGGAACGATAGCATCACAAGTTGGAATCGATCAATACGGGACACTTTCAATTGAAGGGGCACACCACACACGTGGTTCTGCTTTGGCCACTCGGTGAGCAGCGACGAAGTGAAGTGTGAAGACGACGCGCACTCTAGCCTCGTGTTCGTGTTCATTTGTGGATGCGGGGCGAACATCTGGACCCTTGGTTGTTTCACAGGCAGGTGAGCTGTTGCTGCGGCCGGAGAACAGGTTGCACTGTCCACAACACCACCCTCTTTCTGCTGAAGCGTCGAGCAAGCGTCTTTACAAATGTATGCGTCGAAGAGCTTGTGATTTGCCAGATTGTACTGACCACACAACAGACACCACAAGCTCCGACCTGCACCGCTCCAACAAGTCCACGTACACCGCAACCAACATTGACCCAGCGCGGGACAACTTCACAACCAAGCAACCATGAGTCTGCAGGTGCCCGTCCGCGGCGCAAGAGGTGGTGCCCCAGTCACAAAGGCCGTCATTCTGGTATGAAAATGAAAGATCTGGGACGTTCGTCTGCTACAAAAAGAATACTCGGCTGAAGCGAGCAGGTCGGTGGACCGTCACGAGGAACCCGCTTCCGTCCTCTCTCTCTGGACTTGCCCAAGGTATGCTATGTACATTCGGCGATCGCGACACGACCAACGTGATTGACAAGATGTAGCCACTCTTCGAAGTCGCCGGCCACCCCATCATCTCACACTGCTTCGCTGCCATCGCCAAACTTCCCGAGATCCACGAGGTCTTCATTGTTGGATACTACGATGAGGCCGTCTTCCGCGACTTCATTAAGGACTGTGCGCGCACACACCCTCACATTTCCATGAAGTACTTGCGCGAGTACCAGGCTCTCGGAACCGCCGGCGGTCTCTACCACTTCCGCGATGCTATTCTTAAGGGACACACCGACCGCTTCTTCGTCTTGAATGCCGATGTCTGCTGTTCTTTCCCTCTAGAACAAATGCTGCGCCTGTTCGAGGAGAAGGATGGCGAGGCTGTGATTCTCGGAACCCGCGTGGCCAATGACGCTGCGACAAACTTCGGCTGCATCGTCAGCGACACCCATAGCAAGCGTGTCCTGCACTACGTCGAGAAGCCCGAGTCCCACATCTCCAACCTGATCAACTGCGGTGTCTACCTCTTCAGCACCGAAGCCTTCTTCCCCAGCATCAAGTCCGCAATGAAGCGCCGCGCAGACCGCCCGCGTCTGCTCTCCTACCCCTCGTCAGACACCCTCGACTCTTCATACATTGCCCGCTCTGGACAAGACAACGACGACGATGGCGAGAAGACCGAAGTCATCCGCCTTGAACAGGACATCCTCTCCGACCTTGCCGACAACCGCCAATTCTACGTCCTCGAGACCAAGGACTTCTGGCGCCAGATCAAGACGGCCGGCTCCGCCGTGCCCGCAAACGCCCTCTACCTCATGAAGGCTTTCCAACAGCAAAGTGAAGAGCTCGCCAAGCCTTCCGCCACCATCCTCCCACCCGTCTTCATCCACCCTACAGCACAGGTCGACCCTACTGCGAAGCTCGGTCCCAACGTCTCCATTGGCCCGCGCGCGGTCGTTGGCGCCGGCGCTCGTATCAAGGAAGCCATCGTGCTCGAAGATGCTGAGATCAAGCACGATGCATGCGTGCTGTACGCCATCATTGGCTGGAGCAGCAGGGTCGGCGCATGGGCACGTGTTGAGGGCACTCCCACGCCCGTCCGTGAGCTTAGCACCAGCGTGGTCAAGAACGGAGTGAAAGTGCAGAGCATCACGATCTTGGGCAAAGAGTGCGCGGTAGCCGACGAAGTGCGCGTGCAGAACTGCGTGTGCCTGCCATTCAAGGAGCTGAAGAGGGTAAGTCAAGATCGCCTCACCACAATCATAAAACGTATATATCTAACTATCATTAGGACGTACAAAACGAGATCATCATGTAAATTGGTGGTCTGCACCTTCCCATTCATACGCGAAGCATTTTATAAAAAAAATTGTTGCATCACTAGCATGCAGAGCAAGCCTGTTGCGACAGAACAGGCGCCGCTACTCCACTTCATATCCCCTCTACCACGAAATCATTCAATAACGGCGTTCGCGATAGAGAGAAAAAAAGCTACGAAAAGATTGAGATACTAGGCTTTGAATTATCACCCTCGCGAGTAGCTGCAGTCGGGCATGTAATATCCTGAATAAACATATTCTGATAACATCTTACCATTCATGACCTTGAGTTGAGAAATTGTCGAAACCGTGCTGCGAACCCGAGGTACGTGTGTGTAGCGTGTGTGACAAATGGACATCAAAGGCCGAAGTCGGGGAAGGACCACCCGGTTGATTGAAAAGCTTGGGCTGTCAAGTCGTTCATTGCTGATGGTAATTTTACACTATTCGTTGTTCGTGCTCGCTATCTACTCTATGCTCAACAAAGGCCATGCTCTAAGGATTCTGGACGTGAGCTGGAAGCGGAATCCTATTACTCCATCTAGCTGCGCTCGCTGCCGCGCAGGCGAACGACTTGGCCGTACTTTTGCAGCTTGGTGATAAGCTGGTCACCCTGCTTCACGACGTCGTTGTATCTGTGCATTGTCAGTGTTATTCTTGACGGAAAGTCAGGATTGTGAAAACTTACTGCTTGTTCTTGTCGTCGGGTCTCTGTGTCTCGATTACACCCTTCACGCGGTCGATCGTGCAGGGCAGCCTGTCGCTGGCGATGAAAGGCGCGAGGTCCTTGTCGAGCCACGCCACGCTGACACCGAAGGAGCTGGCCATGCTCTCCAAGCCGACGACCTTGTAACTCTGCAGAAGCTGTGCGTACGCGCGCAGCCTCATCTCACGCACGTACCAGTTCTTGTGCTCGAAGAGGTAACGGTCTTGTGAGAGGAACTTGGTTTCGACCGCCGCGAGCGACGTGAAGAAAGAACTGTAGTTGCCGTTGTAGAGTGAAGACACCATGGTAGCGAGCGGGCTGAAGTCGATTTGGGGCTCAGCTTCGGGAGCAGAGCCGGAGGCAAGTGTGGTGAGGTTGACGACAGTGGGTAGGGGAGTCGCTGTGCTAGACTTCTTGGCGTCTGAGTCGGTCTCCATAGAATCGTCTGCACCAGGGCCGGCGGAAGAAGCACCACCGAGAGCTGCCAGACGATCTTCGCCAGATGCTGCACCGAAGACAGCACGAATCTCGGGCGCATCTACGACCTTGGACTTAAAGTCGCGGCGGGGAAGTGCCACTGCGCCGGCCAGGGTAGCGTAGGCGACGAGAGAGCTGTAGGGGCACAGCTCAGTCGAAGTGAAGGTCGAAAGAGAGTCAAGAAGAGGCGTCGCCGCAAGACCGTGTGAGCGAATAGTGAGCAGGTGCAAGCCAGTGTAAGCCTTCAGCCTGTTGCGGCGGTCCCAGTCTCCGCCGGTCTCAACGAGCTGCTGTGCACGATCGACATTCTTCTTAACGAGCAGCTTGTCATCGAAGAACAGTCCTATCCTGATGATGGCCAGAACGATGTCGATCTTGGTGCCAAGAATGCTGGTCTTCTCAAACAGCTTCTCAAATTCCTCCAGTGCCTTGTCCTTGTCGCCGACCTTTGCATAGAACTCAGCACGCTTTCCTTGCGCATTTGCAACCTCAGTGTCGCCGGCATTCTCCACTGCATCGTCCTCTTCCTTCTGGATCGTCTCGAGCTCCTTCTCATTATCAGCCTTCAATTCGTTGTAGAGAGCCTCATCCCAAGGCAGATCCACGCTCTTATCTGTCTTGCCTCCAAGCACACCGACAATAGAAGGAGCATTGATACTGCTCGTCCGCCTCAAGGTGTTGTAAGGTGATGGCGAGCTGGCGTTTGTGTTTGCGCGGGAGATGGAAGGCGATAGCGAGCCGCCTTCACCAGAAGCGTTTAGCTTGCCAGTCTGAGGGTGTGCCAGATGAGCGTACAGCGGCGCCATTTTGTGCTCGCGAATAGCATCTTGGAGAGTCTTCAATGACGTCTTCTTGGTAGCTGTGTCGGTGGTGGGCGAGGCGAGGCCGAACACGGACTGCGCGAGAGGGAGGATCGGGAATTTGAGGTACTGTGGTTCGCCCATTGTGGAGGAGATGTCGAGGGTTCGGTGTTTTTATTCGTGATGTTGGAAGTTGATGCTGGGAGGCGGTGGGGAAGAGTGGTGGGTGGATGAAGCTGGCGGGTGTTAGCAGGTCAGTGAGCTTAGAAGCCGCGTTTCGATCATCAACGCTGCCGTCAGTCAGTCAGGCACTCTGTCACCGACCAGCCCCAGCTCTCTGATAGACTTTCGGGAGTCGCCGGGTGGCAGGCGGCTCTCCCGTCGTATAAGGTTTGTGGAGAGCAGGGACTACTTTCGGCGACCACTACCGAATGCACGCCAGCTGCAAATCACCCTGCCGTCGTCATTCGAGGGCTTCTTCGCTTCACCTCACTGATCAATTTCTGCATGCTCATTGCTCACTCTTCACGCGTCATCACGTGCCACTGGAGGCTGATCAAGTAATCTGTCGCGGTTTGCTATACTTAACACTGCTTACTCGACTTGACTTGGACGACCTGCTCCGGACCTCACACGAACACTCATCATCAGGACTTCGCGATCACCAAACACCACTCACATACGACAGACAACATGCCTTCTCAAGAGCCTGACGAACACTCGCCCTGGGATAGTGGCAGGCGTCAGGCAGCAAAAAGAAAGAGGGAGACACCGGCACAACGCTTAGCAGCAAGCAAGGCGAGCAGAAGCAACACACCGAACGCGTTCGCTCGCAGATCCCCACCGCGCAATGCGGCTCCACCACAGGATGACGATGGCGACCGGTCTCCTCCAAGGAAGCTGAAGCGTCCCGGCGCGCGAGCTACCGTTGGTCGCGAACAAGCTGGCCAGATGCAGCGTCAGGTCGAGGAGCAGCAACGAAAGGACCTGATCGCTCGTCAGGCTTCGGGAGCCGAACTCGTCGCACAACATTACAACGCCGTGCCTGAGCGCGGTCGCGAATGGAGAAGCACTGAAAGTAAGATCAAGGGGCTTCGTAGTCTCAACAACTGGATCAAGTCCACATTGATCCAGAAGTTCTCGCGACCTGAGATGCCGGTTGAGCATATGAAAGTACTTGACATGGCTTGCGGCAAGGGAGGCGATCTCGGAAAGTGGGAGAAGGCTCCTCAAGTGCCCGCCCTCTATGTTGGTTGTGACATTGCCGACGTCAGTATCGATCAGGCACGTTCAAGATACTCTGAAAATTTGAGGCGAGGGGGACGCAATAGAAGAGCTGCGCCTATGCACGCTGAATTTTATGTGCAAGACACTTTCGGAACATCACTGGATGACATTCCTATCATCCGCGAGGTTGGCTTCGACCCAAACGCAGGCCCAGGCCCACCAAGGATCCAGGGACGCATGTTCAGTGGAGGCTTCGATGTTGTCAGCATGATGTTCGCGTTGCACTACAGTTTCGAGAACGAAGCACTTGCACGAGGCATGCTGAGGAACGTTTCTGGCGCGTTGAAGAAGGGCGGAAAGTTCATCGGTGTCATGCCAAACTCGAATGTGATCACTGAAAAGGTGAAAGATTTGTTGGCAAAAGAAGCGCCTGGCAAGAGTTCCAATGGCAAGAGCACACCAGCGGAGGCGCCTGCGGCAACCAACGATGATGATGAGGACAACTGGGATCCCGAGAAGCCATCTGAACCACAGCCCGGAGCCAACGGTGGCGGAGACGACGACGACGATTGGGATCCGGAGAAGCCCAGCGAGCCCGCTGCGAACAGCAACGCTGAAGATGACGAAGGTGACTGGGACCCTGAGAAGCCTTCTGAGCCAATCGCTGCACCAACAGAGCCTGCACCTCTAGCCGCTGTCGCAGCAGATGGAACGCCTGCTCAGGATCCCGCATCCAGCACTCCTGCAAGCTCACTGCCACCTCTCGAATTCGGTAACGATATCTTTAAAGTTCGCCTTCCTCGCGCTCAGCCTTTGGTGTCCAAGCCTCTTCCTCGCGATGGTATCTTCCGTCCGCCTTTCGGCTGGCGCTACCACTACTCACTGGAGGAGGCCGTCGATGCACCTGAGTTCGTCGTGCCCTTTGAGGCATTCCGTGCCTTGGCTGAAGAGTATGGTTTGGAGCTGCTCTACAGGAAAGGCTTCAGAGAGGTCTACGAAGACGAAGTGGAGGATCGCGAGTTGGGCATGTTGGCTGAGAGGATGGGCGTTCGTAGTCGCGACCGCAGTGCGCCTAACAATGGCTGCTTGGTTGGCGACGAGGAGATGGAAGCTGCTGCCTTCTATCACGCCTTCTGTTTCTACAAATCTTGACGAAACAATAATGAGTCGTCGGCATTTGAAGAAGCCCCCGTCCAGCATATAACTTCTGTCCACTCCACGAAAGGTCTTCTCTTCGACGCCCTTGCTGTCGTCGCCTTTGATCTTGGCGCAGCTGCTATCGACTATCCTGCATGTAACTTCTACGTACCTATGGACCACTTCTATAACGAGAGTCGTAATGCGCCTCATAGCGACGAGAGCTTCGATCTTCGCTACTGGTTCGATGCCTCGAATTACAAGCCTGGAGGCCCTGTGATCATCCTGCAATCCGGGGAGGCCTCAGGTGTGGGTAGACTGCCGTTGTTGGTGAAAGGCATCGTCGCACAGTCGACGCAGGCCACTCATGGGATCGGAGTCATCCTTGAACACAGATACTATGGCACTTCTTTCCCTACGCCTGACATTTCCACTGAGAACCTGCGATTCTTGACCACCGAGCAAGCTCTGGCCGATCAAGAGTATTCGCCCTCGATTCAAAGAGAGCCAAGACCGTTTCTCAGCTCATGCAGAAAGGAGAATGCGCTGGGCGGCACAGGCGGGCACGAACGGAGTTTCCGGCATTTGTATAGATCTTATGTAGCATTATCACAATATTCAATCACACAGAAAGGGCGAGGTCAAGGCATCGATGTCTAGATGGCGCGGATCTACGATTGGTACCGACCATTGATCGACTCCTGTCTCAGCTTCGGACTCCACAAGTCTTCCCCCACCAGGCTTGGTGTCCTTCGTTCCCCAGCCGTGCCAGCGATTGAACATTGTGCCGGCCTCAACACGTGCCAACGCGACATGCCAGATGCGGTTTGCCAGAATTCCCATCACGGTCTCGGCCGGATCGCATGCCGATCGCGGTGTTTCGCAGAGGAACATTCGTGGCTGGAGGGTTGGGCAGCGGGCCTTTCGCCGTTGACATGAACGGCTTGAAGGGGTAAGGGATTTGGTCGCGTCGCCTTGTGGACGCGTTTGGATGTCAGATGTGTATTGTTGCCATTTACTGACTGCATCGAATAAGCGACATGGGATTAACATACAGTATTTGCGAGTCTCGGAGTGTCATGCACAATATCGCTATAGCTACAGGTTGCTGGTGGCCTGTTCCTCCATGGACCAGAGTGCAACACATCTAGCATGCAAGTCTCAGCACATTGCCGGTGAGAATAAGGCAAAGTCCGTCTGGAATGGCCCTCGCTCCCCTACACATGGACAAAAATAGGACCCGCGCTAGTCTGCTCATGGCTCGAAAACGATATCTCGACGTCGCTATAGGACTCTGGGAACCCCCAAGCAAGCCGAAAGACAACTGCACCAAATGCACTAGCCGTTAAGATGTCTCTGACGGCAGCGATCACAATTCATCCAACGCGCTCTACCACTGCCATTGCATTGCACAGGAGGCTGATGGCGCGACCACTGCATCTGATACCGTGCCAGCGGTCAATCGGTTAAGTATCTCGACGTCGTTTCTCATCTCGACGTTTCTCATCTCCCATCTCTCTCTCATCTCCTTCTCATACCCTCACGCCATTCCTTCTGTACCACCTCACCGAGTCACTCTTTCAATCGTTCTGGTGCCAACGCCCGATTTCCATTCTTTTAAATAGGCGGATAGGACCCATATTTTCCACTACATCACCGATCTACATCGATCTAACTCGAAATTCAAGCATCATGGTCAACAAGTCCCTGATTCTGGCCTTCTCGGCTCTGGCCGCAGCTGCTCCTCAGCTCGGCGCCCTTGGAGGGCTTGGTGGACTTAGCAGTCTGAAGCCTGGTAGCAAGGCCGCGAGCGCGGACAAGGCAGCAGCTCCTTCTGGAGAGTCCATCCCCGACGGATTGAACTACAACAAGCCTCTCGAGGATGACGACGACAACAAGGACTGGGCCAACTGGGAGTACAACGAGGAGGATTACACTGAGGACCCTGAGGACCCTGGCACCGTTGGCTCTACCGTCGAGAACAAGGCAGAGCCCAACCCTGATGTCTCCAAGCCTCACGAGGATTTCCCGAGCACGACCGCACACCTCAACACCTCTAGCACCAGCACTGTCTTCAGGGGTCTCACCACGTCAACTACTCTCCGTGTTGTCCAGTCTACGAGCACCCCGGTCGGTGACTACACCTCCTCCACCACTCTGCGTCAAGTTCGATCCACCACGACTGTCCGCAATGAGATTCCCGCATTCTCTACTTCTACGAAGCAAGACAAGGTTCAGACACCATACCAGAGCAGCACCACTCTGAAGAACGAGGTCCCTGAGCCTTACCATGCTACCAGCACGCTGAAGAATGAGGTCGCTCAGCCTTACCAATCTACCACCGTCCAGGCAGCTGTCCAAGAGCCTTACCACTCCACGACTGTTCAGGCAGCTGTCCAGGAACCTTACCATTCCACCAGCGTCCAGGCCGCTGTTCAGGAACCTTACCACACAACCACTGTTCAGGCGAACGTCCAGGAGCCATACCACAGCACTACCCTCAAGAACGAGGTTGCTCAGCCTTACACCACCAGCGTCCAAGCTAACGTGCAATCTGCCTACCGTCGCCGTGATCTCCAGGGCTACGGCAAAGCTGAATTCGAGAAGCAGTCCCACATCCCCACTACTACTGCCGCTCCCGCCTGCGCTATCAAGTCATCGTCTGCGATTGCACAGCCCGCTGTTGTCTCACCTGCTCCTCGCTTTGGTGACATTGAGGAGACTCACGTCACCAGCGTCCCCGCCGCTGCTGACAAGCAGTCGCCATCTTCCGTCTGGTCCGCAGTTCCTTACTCGACTCCCTCAGTGGCCCAAGATGCTCCCAAGCAGCAGCAAACCTCTGCCTCAAGCACGTCTCTTGCCGCTTTTGCCGACTCAACCCCTGTCGTCGACGCTGCCGTCCCCGCAGACGCCGTCATGCTTGTCAACAACCTACGCCCCGTGAACACCACCACCGAGAGCGTGGCCAAGAACATAGCCTCCCCAGCCGAGAGCACCGTCAGACTTGAGAAAGTGACCCCCACTACCGCTTCCCTCGTCACCGCCCCTGCATCCAAGCTCCTCCAAACCTACTACCCTACCACAACCGGCGCCGCCAACGCCACCGCCGGCATTGCCGCGGCGACCACCGGCGCCGTCAACAACAACACACTTCCCGAGTTCGAAGGTGCCGCCGTTTCATCGTCTAGCTTCATGGCTGGCAGTGTGATCGCTCTCGCGATCGCTGCCCTTGCTTTGTAGACAGCACGAACTCAACCTGCGAGAGCTTGGGCAGATGCACACTGGACGAACAACCACGAACTTGAGAGGCTCTGGGAGCTGGGAAAGGATGTGTTGGCTGTGTAATGCTTAATCCTCTTGCTTTCCAACAGATAAAATTTCCTTGTGTATTTCTGGAGAAGGCCATGTATTGATTACTGGCGCGAAAGGAGGATAAAATGGGATTGCGGGTCTGATTCTTTTTCTTTACGGCTTTTGTGGTCGCCTGGCGTTATGGGTTTGATACCTTGCTGACGGAAAGATGTTTAGAGTATGTAGCATTAGAATGAAGGTCTTTGAGAATATGTTTACTGCCTCTGGCATCATGATCGCATCTCCATGTCGTTGACAGCGCCGTTAAGGTACAACCCTGTCGAATATTTATGGAAACTTTTGACTGAAGCTCACACACACTTCGACTTTTGGCGATCGGATCACATAAAAACAGTGCTGACAGACATGACAGTAAAGCATTTCAATCTGCACTGACGATACATTCGTGCGCTGTCAAGGCTGATTTTCAAGCGAGTCATCTCTGCATCATTGTCGTAATCGTAATCATAATCGTTCATCTACCATGAAGCTACATCTATCCATCAAGCCTTCCCTCACTGCAGCAGCCTCTGGATATCCGCTAGCCGACCACCCTTTACCTCATCTCTCTTGCCCTTCTTCTCGCCAAAAGCCAAACGCATCAGCTTTCTCTTGTCCTGCTGAATGCTGAGAACACTATCCTCAATAGTCCCCTCGACCACAAGGCGGAAGACACGGCAGTCCTTCTTTTGGCCGAGCCTGTGCACACGATCGACAGCTTGGTCCTCTATGGCGGGTGCCCACCAACTGTCGGAGAGGATGATCTGGTTCGCACTCGTGAGGTTCAACCCAACAGCGCAGACACCCAAAGACGCCAGCATGATGGTGATATCATCGTCGCTTTCGAGAGCGCGGAGAGATTCGTCACGGCGATGAGCAGGCATTGTACCGTCGATGCGGCAGAACTTGTAACCTTCCGTTTCCAGGCGCGCTTGTACAATGTCTAGGAAGCGCGTCCACTGGCTGAAGATCACGGTCTTGTCTTTCTTCGCCTTGGTCGCGGCAAGGATGGTCATCATGGATTCAAGCTTGCTGCTGGAGGCATTCAGGTCCATTGTGTCATCGGAGATTTCGTCTCCGCAGTCATTTGCTGGTTGAACAAGACAGGATTCGTCCTTCAACTCAGCACGACACATAGGACACTTGTGCTGAGTCTCGATGACCTTTGATATGCAATCGAAGCCAAAGAAATGGCCACATGTCGTGATGACCGGGCTGTGGAGATCTTCCAGGCAGATAGCGCACTCCTCTTGGGACTCGATGTGCACTTGCAGAAGATCTTGCAGACCCTTTTTGGTTTCGTCGTTGAGGGTTACAGTTCCAGACCTCTCGAGCTGCTCCATCACCTCCATGACACGCTCGCCACACAATTGCCAGTGGTTGCAGCACTGCCGCATACGCAACAGAATTTCGAGCAGTGTCTGGAAGGCCTTCGCTTTCTGAGTTCCACCTGGGCCTGGGTTGGCGAACTTTGCAAGTTGTCCTTTCGCTTGTTTCTCAAAGGCTTCATATCGTGATTTTTCCTTGTCGGTGAAGTTAACAGCATGTTTGTACTCCTCGATTTTAGGGAGCTTCAAGTCGATGAAGGACATTTCCTTTCTGCGTCGAAGTGTGAAAGCAGCCATGATGGCCTGTAGAAGGTAGGTTGCATCAATACTGCTGTTCTTGAGGGGACGGACCAGGACGCTGTTGAAGACCTCCAGCTGCTCGAGTCCTCCGGTGATGCCGATGAAACGCAGATGGGCGTAGAGGTCGCGTAGAGAGTTAACGATTGGCGTACCGGATAGTACCCAATGGGCCCCTGCAACGACAGACGTCACAGCACCCGCGCCCTTGGAAGATGGGTTTCGGACAACGTGACCTTCATCCAAAACAACTCTGCGCCAGTCTACGCTGTACAGACCGGTTGATCGTAGTCCCTGCTTTTGCTGCTTCAAGCCACCTTTTCCGCGTGGCATCCAGTCTGATGCAAGGGTTTGGTAAGTCGTAATGACAACATCGTATTCAGCGAAGTCTGCAGCTTTCATGCTGCTCACACGGCCACTACCGTGGTATGTATACACGCGAAGCGCATGATCATCATGTATATGGCGAGCGATTTGATCGCTCCAATTGGAAATGACAGACAGTGGGCATACGATCAAGGTGCTGCCACTCTTACCGCCGGACTTGGCATTGTCAGCCACCAATAGTGAGATGACCTCGAGCGTTTTGCCCAGACCCATATCGTCAGCGAGGATGCCTCCTCTGGCAAACTTTGGCGGACCTTGAACGCTATAGCTAGTAGCGAGGTTCATGTATGCGCCAGCAGTCTTGGGATGCTTCTTCCAGAGCTGAACGGCATCAGAGTCCTTCGCACCTGGCAGCGGAGGATCTTCGCGATCAAGCAACCATTGAAGGGCTTGGAGCTGGTAAGGCAGCATCTTGGTTTTGATAGCGTCTGGCTGTGCGGCCATCGGCATATCCTGCAGGGCAGCTTCTTGAAGACCAGCTTTGTCGGCGGTGTCGCCAATTTCTCGGGGGCTGAAGCGTTGAGATGCCTCAAGAATATCTTCCATTACCGGCTCGCTCGGATCATCGCCAGGCGTGGTCTGGTTTGCCCACTCTGCGTTTGGATTTGAGGCAGGCACGCGACCACCTTTGCCGCCACTCGCAGCACGCAGAGCTTCAGCACGTCGGCGTTTCTCTTCCTGTTGGCGGCGCTTCTCCTGCTGGTGGCGTTCCTTCTCCCTCTGCTTACGGGCGCGTTCAGCTTCTTTGAGTGCCTTGGTTGACAACTTGTCTTCGTTCATGCGACTCGCCAGTGCACGGCCAGCATCAGAATCTGGATTTGGACCGTACATACGTATAGTCAAAGGACAATCAAATTGTCCTACTACTCCAGCTAATCTGCCTTCGCAGTGCAGCGATCGGTCGTCGATGTATTTTGACAGTTTCGCAGCCATCCTACGTGGGATGTGTCCGATCTGCTCTCGGTTGACATTGTCGATACGAATAGCATTTGCGTCGTAAGGATTACCTGGCTCTCTCCGGATCAAGATGACTTCACCTTCGCAAGCAAAACCGCGGTAATACTGCACGCCCACGATCTTGATGTCGAGATCACCATACAGGTGAAGCTCGTCAGTTCCTTTGGCCGCATCTAGTTGTGTTGAACCGATCGTTTCGTTGATGTCGTCCTCGTCTTCGCCTAGCCAGTCTTGTCGTTCAGCCTCGGTGTGAGTAGTGCTTGCTGGGAACCCATTGCCACTGAAAGGGTGTGACGAGCCGCGGAAGCCTGGTGTGGTGCAATTGTTCGATCCCAATGGTGTAACATCATGACGTTGCTGTAATTTTGGTGTAGATGAGACCTCCTGTCGCTTCGATGCCCTCACAGGTGCGTCAAGGTCATCAGTGTCGTCGGTGTCGTCTGCGGTCAGGTCCACAGTTTCGACGCGCTTGCGTTTGCCATTGAAATCCGACATGGTCCAATTCGTCGCAAGCTTCCTGGTCGGGACCACTTTCCTGATGGTGTTGAAGGATTGTAGAATCAAAAAGCGCACGATGAGGAGTCGTGACAAATCTGTAGAACATAAATGCCGAAACAAGAAGAAGAAGGGAAGGAAGCAATCACTCCACGTAGGCCCGAGCTCTTCCACGCTAGCCGCGCGAATGCACGTGACGTCTACTTCTCTGTGCGCACCTTGCATCCCCATAACTTATGCTCTTGGAGCCGGACGAGCTCAGTAAATCGCTATATCAAGATTTTCACAGTATGACAAGGGTCTGATATCGCTATATCGGAAGTTGTCACTGCGCAAGATCATCTGTCTTGCTCACTCTATACGTTTGTGTGAACCATTTCACTTCAATGCGCATCCTCGTTTGTAGTTTAGCTATAGTTTGGTCCTGGCGGCAAATCAGCACACACTGTGCCCGTCACGTTTCAGATGATGGTGACTGAAGGAGTCACATTCGCTCAAGTTGATATAAGTTAACATCTCAATTGGGACACGCGCCTGCATGTCTAGCATCATATAGAGCTGTTCCTCAGTAGGTGGCATGCCTACTTCGCTGCATACGCCTGATCGCATCAGCACGCTAGTCGCTGAGGTCATTACATGTCTTTGCTAGTATCTCAGTGGCAAGTGCTTTTTGAAACATCATTGAGAATACATGACAGTAGCATCTTTATCCTCGGATACAGTGCAATGATGCATGACCGTATGATGTTGACAGCAGAGCTCGAACAGAACCTGTAATCGGTGGGATGACAGGACCATGGTGCCGTCCTTAATCTGAGTTCATGTCGAACACATGATTAAACATTGCTGCGGGTCCAGCCACCTTCCTTTTCGAACAACGACCCTACAGTCTTCGCAGCATGGAGCAAACCCCTGTCGGCATATCTCGCGCCCACCAGCGTCAGCCCAACAGGCATTCCATTCTCGCCCTTGAAGCCGATCACGTTCAGTACTGGCGCGTGTAGAATTGTCCACATTGAACAGAATGACTGGTGAAAATGTTAGCTTCTCTATCATACAAAGCAATACAGTGCTTACATACCATGTCTCCAGTATACTCCAAGCCCAATGGTGCTTCATCTACTACGCTGGGTGTCACAACAATATCGTACTGTGCTGCGATCTGATCCCAGACAGGTCGCAGGCGAGCGCAGTTATCGTATGCCTCCAGCTGCTTGCGTCTCGATAGGCCAGTCCTGTTTTCGACGTGGCCCTGGATGTCGTCGTGCAGTTGATCCTTTGCCTGTAGATATTGACCCAAGAAGGACGTCCGGCCTTCACCTGCCAGCACATCCGCATGCCAACCGAGGACGTTGCCAAAGTCCTCAGGCAGCTCCAAGTCTTTGACATCTGCTCCCTGGGCCCTCAAAACGCCCTGTGCATCTTCCCACGCTTTCTTGGTACCAGCACCGGCCTTGTGCCAGTTGTGGGTCTTGCAGAACGCCACCTTTGCACCTTTGACCTCGAAGGCTTTACTAGACGCCTTCTCGTCATCCTCAATCCTGAAGACATCGGCAATCAAAGCAAGATCTTCGACGGACCTCGCAAAGAACCCGCACGTGTCAAGCGTCATGCTCCACTGTGCCAATCCCTCTCTGGAGATTGCGCCCCAGGTAGGCTTGAAGCCGTACGTGCCGTTGAAACTCGCAGGCCTGACCACACTGCCGCCCGTCTGCGTCCCCAGTGCTATGGGGACTTGAAAATCGCCCACCGCAGATCCGGAACCAGACGAGCTTCCACCGGGAGTTCGAGCCGAGTCGTGTGCGTTTGAGGTGCGGTTTTGATGCCAGTCGCCTTGCTTGCTTGTGGCGAACTCTGTCGTGCTCAGCTTGCCAAAAATGAGCGCGCCGGCTGCGCGGAGAGTCATTACAGGTGCGGCATCAATGCCGATGGGTTGATCGGACTCGAATATACGGGAGTTGTACTGCGTGGGCATGTCCTTGGTTAAGATCACATCTTTTACGCCGCAGGGTAGGCCGTGGATTGGTGAGCGCTGGTCAAAAGGCACAGCGTCAAGGGCACGAGCATTGGAGAGGATGAGATCCTTTGGGAGGTGGACCCATGCTTTTGTAAGTTCGTCGCGTGAGGATATGCGTGATAGAAGGGATGTGGCGTATGCTTCGATGGTGAGCTGTTTGGTGCGAATCAATTCGAGGGCTTCAGTGGCGGTCAGACACCAGGGCTCGTTGATAGAAGTCATGGAGAGGGAACTCAGGTGCTGAGCTGGTGTGATGTGTTGATAGAGATTTCGAAGGGTTCGTAATGATCCCCTGGCGATGTATTCCAATTTGGGTTATAGAAAAGTGTGTGAGGCTGATGAGAAAGAGACGAAAGCTACACGGCGAGATGGGTTTATGGCTGGTCACACTATCTTGGATTTCTCATTATAATGCGAGCGGAACGTATGTGTCGGTCTATCCGACGATGATAGCAATTACATAAGGCATCCGAGGGGCTTACAATGCTGCATGCAACACAACCGACATCGGATTCGTAAGTCTGGGACCGAAGCTCTGTCTACCACAAATCTGCGTACAGCATTCCACATCCTCCATGCTTCTACCTAAATCAACTAAGAGAAATTCGTATATCCAAAAAATAAAGCCATCGACCTACGTATAGCCTCCAGACATGTATATACTAAGTATTGAGCTAACGGAATCCGTGGCAGGAGATCATCTGCATACAAATTTATCGAGCTCGCAGTAGAACAATGTGATACCATTCTCTTATGGTACCGGAGAAGCACTTGATCCTTATCTCAAAAGCAATAAGCTCTTATTGCATATATATCGGCGCATGGACCCCCATGCACCGAGTATGATAGCTATATCGGATTCACTCTCGATTTGAGTGGCTTGACCAGCTTGATGTCTGGTATGAGAGAATCAGCATGGCTTACGAAACCATTTTAGTTGTACAGAACGGCGAAGAGAAGCTATGATCTCCGCGTGGTTCATTCCTGCAAAAAGCCAATTGCAAAACACCGAGTCGAGTTGTCCGTGTGTGGTGCGGTGCGGAGCCGAACCCACGATTTTCTCAACGGCGGGCGCACCATAAGGCTATCGCAAGGGTAGTGGGATATAGTCAAAAATGTATAAAAGAAATCTTCATCCCAGACTCTGAAACACTTATCATTCGCAGGGCTCTTCAGCAGGTCAAGTCAGTATCAGATCAGCCCACGCGCTCGGTACTCGATATCTTGGTATCTTCAGCCCCTCCCGCATAGGGCAGCGTGCAGATACAGGTATCGCCGACGTGCAGCTGCAGGCATCCCACAGCTCCATCGACGACAAAAAGTATCGTCCCGCCTCCTCCAAAAGACAAAAGCAAAGATGGGCAACAATCGATGCTGACCGCTCCGCGCCCTACAGGCATCCGATAGCGCAGCACCTCGGCCCGCCCTCCTAAGTTATCTCGAGCAGAAACCGAAATCATGGCCCCGTTGGCGCTGGTCGATGCGTCATGCGCTACCTCTCTGAGTCGCGCTGTCGGCACCCTGAGGAAACACAACTGCGGATCACGCGACTCTGTTGTTCGACGAGCCTTGTCTAGCACGTCGACTTCTTCACACTTGCGACCAGCATTCCGAGCCAGCTCCAACACCGCCGACATGAGCTTCGCCGGTCCCGTGGGCTCGCTGCCCGTTCCCTCTTTCCTCGCTAAGAGGCTTTTCTCGCAAGGACCTCCTAGGACTAAGAGCTTGAACATCGACAACATTAACCCTCACGTCAAGGAGGCAAAGTACGCTGTCCGTGGTGAGCTTGCCATTCGATCCGAGGAGTTCAAGGCCGCACTCGCAAAGGGCGAGGGCAAGGACCTGCCTTTCGACACCGTTATCGCTGCCAACATTGGTAACCCGCAGCAGCTCGACCAGAAGCCCATCACCTTCTTCCGCCAGGTGCTGAGTCTTTTGGAGAACCCCGAGCTTTTGGAGAAGGAGGATGTGTTGAAGAAGAGCTTGGGATACAAGGAAGATGTTATCGAGCGCGCGAGAACACTGCTCAAGGATGTCAAGTCGGTCGGCGCATACTCTCAGTCACAAGGTGCACCCGGCATCAGGCAGTCCGTCGCCAACTTCATCGAGAGGAGAGACGGCTACCCTGCTGATCCTGCCAACATCTACCTCTCCGCCGGTGCCAGTGCTGGTGTCAACGCCCTCATGACCGTCATCTGCGCCTCGCCCAACACCGGTGTTTTGGTCCCGATTCCTCAATACCCTCTCTACACAGCGACTCTCAGCCTTCTCAACGCCAAGTGCGTTCCGTACTACCTGAACGAGGAGGACGCCTGGGGCACTGACGTTCCTGGTATCAAGGAGGCACTTCGCAAGGCCCAGGCTGAGGGCATCGACGTCCGCGCCGTCGCTGTCATCAACCCTGGCAACCCTACTGGTGCTTCTCTCCAGGCCGAGTCAATTCAATCCGTGATCGAGCTCGCTGCTGAGGAGAACCTTGTCGTCCTCGCCGACGAGGTTTATCAGACCAACGTCTTTGAAGGCGAATTCCACAGCTTCAAGAAGGGTCTTCGCGACCTGCAGGCCAGCCCCAAGAACAAGGATGGCAAGTTCGACAACGTCGAACTCGCTTCCCTTCACAGCATTTCCAAGGGTATGGTTGGCGAGTGTGGCCACCGTGGTGGCTACTACGAGATGGTCGGCTTCGACCCTAAGGTGAGCACTCAATCATGTTCTCATTGTCAACCTACCACAACAACTAACATCAAAATCCAGGTCGTCGAGCAAATCTACAAGTTCGTCAGCATCATGCTCTGCCCTCCCGTCATCGGCCAGTGCATGGTCGAAGTCATGGTCAACCCTCCCAAGGAAGGCTCTCCCTCGTACGAGCTCTACAAGAAGGAATACGACAACATTTACTCCGGCCTCTACTCGCGCGCCCACGCCCTCTACAACGCCTTCCAGAAGATGGAGGGCGTCAGCTGCGCCTCGCCCGCCGGCTCCATGTACCTCTTCCCGTCCATCGCTCTGCCACAGAAGGCTATCGACGAGGCAAAGAAGCAGGGCAAGAACGCCGACGACTTCTACTGCATGCGTCTCCTCGAGGCCACCGGTGTCTGCATCGTTCCCGGCAGCGGCTTTGGACAGAAGGAGGGCACTCTCCACTTCAGGACGACTTTCCTTGCGCCTGGCACCGAGTGGGTGGGCAGGATCGAGAAGTTCCACAAGGAGTTCATGGATGAGTTCCGTTGAACTGTTTAACGAAGAGCCGGCCTCGCATTGTCTAGCAACGGGCGGCATTTTTTAACGAAATTTGATTTGAAATACTTTTTTTTGCATATCGGGATGGGAAATCTAGATCCAGTGTCATGTCGAAGTTTTGTACAGACGGAATTTGCCTTTGGCTATGGGCAGCGGTTTACAAATGGAATGACTTCGCTCCTATATATCTTTCTGTGAGTCTTTCGTTGATTATGAAGCGGCATAAGGATTACCGCCTTGCTGTGCCGTTGAGATATCAATTGCAGATTGCCAGAGGCGTCTAATTCTCTTTTCTTTGGGCAATCTTCCAAATCAATGATAATCTGATGTTATCAATATGAACAGAGAGCGTACTATCGGTGAATAGCATTCTGTGATCCTGCCAACACTAACCATGCACCATGAGATAGCAGACTTCTGTCCTTGATGTAGGTTCAAACTATGTACGCTTGTCCCTACAGCATGGCTATCGATACAGACTTTGAAGCTAGAGCGCAAGGTCACCATTCGAAACCTCGGCCGCAACAGCAAGGGTCGTTCCTTCCCCAGAATTCCCCAGACAGAGCCGATTGATGCCCGCATACTGGCGGGCTATCGAGAGGCTGCCGGCTACTAGCGGGCCATGACCTTCAGACATAACACACATATCGCACCCATTGTTGCTGGCAATGTGATTTTTGCACCTCGCAGGATAGCCAAGATGGCGTCCAAACAGATTCTGAACCCAATGCGCCGGGCGATTGCGCAGAAAGCACGCTCGACGCCTGCCAGCGTGTGTTTCCAATGCCAGAGGAGATGGCAGTCCAAGGTCTCGCAGAGGCCTGGCTCAGATCGGTATGCTGGGAAGCGACAGACATGTTCTACGGAGCAATTGGCTAATAGTGATGTAGAGTACATTTCCCTGGCGCAGTGAACAGCCAGTTCACGACCAAGCTCAACTTCAACCGCGCGACCGAGGACGATGCTATGCCCACATATCGCGTACTCGACCAGGATGGTGTTGTGGTCGACAAGCAAGCGAAGAGCCCTGATATTTCGGACGAAGAAGCTATAAGGCTGTACAAGGATATGGTGACAGTGTCGGTCATGGACGTGATCATGTTCGATGCGCAACGACAAGGTCGTGTCAGCTTCTACATGGTCAGCGCAGGCGAGGAAGGAATTGCTGTCGGGTCTGCGTCAGCATTAAGCCCAGATGATCCCATCTTCGCACAGTACCGCGAGACAGGCATATTCCAACATAGAGGGTTCACTATGGATGACTTCATGGCGCAGCTGTTTGCGACAGTGAACGATCCTGGCAAAGGAAGGAACATGCCAGTGCACTACGGCTCGACGAAGTACAGAATCCACACCATCTCATCGCCCTTGGCCACACAGATCCCACAGGCAAGCGGAGCAGCATACGCGGTCAGAACACAAGATCGGCTCAACCCAACAGACAAGCCTAGAGTCGTCGCTTGCTACTTTGGCGAGGGCGCAGCCAGTGAAGGCGACTTCCATGCTGGCCTGAACATCGCGGCTACTAGGTCATGCCCGATCATCTTCATCTGCAGAAACAACGGATATGCAATCAGCACACCTACGCTTGAGCAATATCGTGGCGACGGTATCGCAAGCCGCGGAGTTGGATATGGTATCGACACAATTCGAGTCGATGGTAACGACATCCTGGCCGTCCGTGAAGCAACTAAGCGAGCAAGAGAGATCGCGCTCTCCGACGGCGGCAAGCCTGTGCTGATTGAAGCCATGTCATACCGCGTATCGCACCACAGCACGTCAGATGACAGTTTCGCCTACCGCGCAAAGGTAGAAGTCGAAGACTGGAAGCGTCGGGACAACCCAATCACCCGTCTGCGCAAATGGATGGAGGGCAAGGGAATTTGGGACGAAACCAAAGAAAAAGAGCTCCGTAGCGACGCCCGCAAGAGTGTGCTGGACGCCTACCGCAAGGCCGAGAAGGAGAAGAGGCCACCTCTCAGCTCCATGATGGAGGATGTTTACGAGGAGCTGACTGATGAGCAGCGCGAGCAGTCGGCGAAGCTTGCCGAGATTATTGAGAAATACCCGAACGAGTATGATGTGTCTGAGTTCGAGGGTGGGTTGGACAGCCTGAAGGCTCTGAAATGATAGAAAGAGATACACAGTCTTGAAAACGATATGGCACCCAATCATGCGATATATGAATTATGTCTCAATCCTGTAGCATGCCTCACGTACCTTCCCATCACATACTGTTCTCAGATATGCCGCTGAGCAGCAAGATACGCAAGTAAATCGCAGCACAAGCTGATGCGAATTGCAAGTGGAGATCGTCCGATCTCGATCACGGTCACACCAGCAAAGTCAAGTTCACGGTTGCTCCAACCCAGCGAACCGTGCCACCTCAACCGAGCTAAACTAACAACTGGCATTGGTAAAGCACATGTCTGCACAGCTACGCCGCTGATCTCAGCAACCACGTTGCTGCCTCACGGCCCTCGTCCATATCTGGTGTAGGGCTGGAATGCAAAGGCACCACCCAAGATTGTATGACGCCGTGATTAGCTCACGGAATCGAGACGTCTGCTTTCCGAATCTACGCTGCACGCTTGACCTCTAAATCGCCCGCAAAACTAAGAACTACTCCAAGCAGGGCCAGGAACCCTCCGAGGCTTGCGTCCTTGCTGATTGTTAACCCCGAGATCCGCCGCCGATTTGCCCACGCCGGAGAGCGAGATTGTGTATCTTGTGAGAATGGCGCCATCCGGCCCGCCCGGTCTATAGTAGCGCCTGGCCAGATAATAATCGGATTCGCTTGCGTTACGGTTCCGGTGGACATAACGGCGGCGCAGTGCTTCGTTGTCGTCATCTCGACCTTGCCTATCTATCTGTACACACGCTTCGTTCGTACAACTGTCACTATTGTTATACACCCTCCCCACGGTTTGACACGGCACACATATCAAAATTGCTATACGGGCTCATCAGACGAAGGACATGTCATCTCAAAAATCAACAAAGCGTCCAAGCTTGAATCCCAGCGGCGGGAATCCTCAAAGCAAAGCTTCCAAAATGACTACTACCACCACAGGTTCAACGTCGCCACGACCTTCAAAGAGGAGACGGACGGCCAGTCTGGAAGGCGATCTCTTGACGCCTCCCCAGCAAGATGAAGATCCACTCGACACAAGCACCAAGACAGCACCATGCTACGACAGCGACGATGACAGCGAGGACATTTTCAGCTATGCTTCCCACGTACTCGCCACAGAAGCTGCAGCCCTGGCCTCGATAACAACACTGTACCGCACTAGCGCCATAGCAAAACAAAACCTCAGAGCTGCCGTCAAAACCATTGTGCAAACCCAGCACGAGCGAGGCAAACTCATCGTCACTGGCGTGGGAAAGTCGGCCTACATCGGGCAAAAGCTTGTGGCGACGTGTAAGTCCATGGGCGTGGCAGCGAGCTTCATGCACGCTTGCGAAGCTGCACACGGTGATCTGGGAGATGTTCGAGATGTAAGTCTACTGCCCTTGCCAGATTTCAGCTGAGAGGCAACCTCTTGAGCGAGTGACACATCAACTAACAAATCTTCCCAGAATGACACACTACTCTTCATCTCCTACAGCGGCAAAACGCCCGAGCTAATTAACCTGCTCCCACACATCCCCGCCACCACACCAATCATAGCGATGTCCTCGCCAACCTCGCGCTCAGACTGCCCATTACTCATCGACCGACCTCGAGAAATGGGCATCCTACTGCCAACCCCCATCCCAGTCAGCGAAGAAGACTGCTTTGGAGTCAGCGCACCAACAATTTCAACGACAGTTGCGATCGCTGTATCAGACATGCTCGCCCTGACTGTAGCCGAGCAATTGCATCGTGGCGGAGCAGGCAAGCGGGAAGTCTTCAAGCGGAATCATCCTGGTGGCGCAATTGGAATGAGTACCCGCGAGCTCAAGCTCGTGAAAAAGGCAGAAGTCAAGGTCGAGGCCCTCGACCTGCCTAGTCCGAGCATTTCAGCAAATGATGAGTGCTAAATGTTTCACTTGCGATCAAAAATCAATTGGAAGCAGATTTTGGCATTTCGACGATAAGACGATTAAAAGTCATAATGATTAGCTAGACGAATCACACGTAGCGTTCCACTCGCGTGAAATTTAACACGCAAGCCAGATAAAACCACAAGTTCCAAGAGATAGTCCCATCACGTGCGATGATGTGAGGCGACAAAAGAAAAGAAAAGTATCACAGGCCCAGTGCGATCCTCCTCCAGCAGCTGTCGAGGTCCTCGCAAAGGACTGCGAAGTTTGGGTCTTCCAGCTTGGAGACCATGAACTCATCCAGAACGACCTGCCTATCCTCTCGACTCTGAGAAGCGTATTCGGCGAGCGCAGAGTCTGCGACTTCGCCCGGCCCTTGAGTGACCGATGATGCTCTCGCGAGGCGATCAGTGGCTTTTGTCGAAGAACCCGATACGGCACAGCTGTCAGGCTGAGACGGCAACGTTATAGTATGCCCTTCAATCCTGCTTGGCGAAGAAGATTTTGCAGCATGCGTGTTCGTTTTGCTGAGTGCCGAGGAAGTTCCAGGTGGAGTCTCCAGCTCGTACTGTGCGTCGGCAGTGCTATCCATGCGAGTGACCCTGTTGCTGTTAGGCGACCGCTCAGCAAGTGGTTTGGAGATGCGCAAGAGTTCGCCCAAGTCGCTTGGGCGCCTGAAAGATCCATTAGGTGAAACGTGAGCCGGTTTCAAGGGCGAAGAGACATTAGCAAACGATGATCCTTGAGTATGTGGCCTCATTTCAACAGCGAGCGCTTTATTGATGGGATCCATGTGGCTCTGTGCGATGGCCCTTTTGAGAGGTGAAGCTGTGGCTGGTCGATGAGTGTTGGTGTGTCTCGCCGGTGAAAGTGTTGACGAGGCCACCGTGGGCTCCGACTTGTCAGCTCCTGCCGCAGAATGGGAGCCAGAGTTTGCTGAGGTGCTTGGTCGTGAGCTCGCACTTTGATGACTGCCAGGCCGCTTGAACGGCAATTCTCTTCGTGGTGGCATTTCGTGTTCGAGTGTATCTGGTAGCCGAAGTGAGGCAGGAGCCGAAGGCTGATAGAGACCAGTGGTGGCCGGCCTTGCTGGGCTAGATGTCATCTGGAATTTCCCTGAATTGTTGAGGTCATGTCCCGTGTCACTTCGCGCATCACGAGTTGCGGGGAGTCTCAGCTCTGAATGACCTGGCGCTAGCACAAAGCGATTCGCATCGATGGTCGGCGGACGAAATTGTGCTTGTGGTCGAATATTGCTGGCTGTCTGGCCAATTGATTGCTGTCTCGATGTCGTCTGGTCTGCGTCTGAAATTCTGTGCACACCAACAGAGGTCTGAGAGGAGAGCCCGCCAGCTTCTAAAGTTTGCAAATTGAAAGGGTTTGGCTTATGAGGCACGGCTGGTGCGCTGAACGTGCTGTTGGCCGAGTATGTCTGAGTAGTCAACGGTCTCCCTTCGGCCCCGTCTGCCTTTGATTGTGCAGTAGCCGGCCGACCCGTGCGTGGACGTTGCTGCTGAAACTCCATACCACGACGCTCAAGGATGCTAACCATTTGACTGCATTCTTGAGCGGATGGCAGTCGAAACTGCACGCGACGAGCCTGCAAGCGAGTCAGTATAGGCTCGCCAAGCTCCGGTTACGGCAAAGCAGACCTGTCCATCTGGCAGCCGGTATCTCAACGCCAGGAACACTTCTTTGTGGATGCCGAAGATTGGTAACTGCTCAATCTGTGGTGTTATGCCCGCTTGCTGTGAACCATATCGAGCTTCAAGCGCTCTGTCCACGTACTCGGCAATGTCCACTGTTTCCTGTGTAATCGTGTCAGTTCAAGCCTTGAACCGAGACTGTTCGCTCCTCACAAGTGCAGAGTTTCCTTGCACGACTTGCAATATCAGCTGGCCATTTTGAACGTGAGTATCCTGGCCTTTGAGTACAAGGAACAGATCGGTTCCAGCGACGTGAGTCCACGGTATAGTGTTGTCAGGCTTGACACCAACTGCATGAGAATACTTTCCCACAGCGACACACATGTCGGCTGCCATGTTCGCAATGTGGTTGGTGTACGATAGCCACACTCCGGTGATCAAGGCGGCCTCTCAGAGGTATGTGACAGACTACTGTGAAGACGGCGGCAGGATGTTGAATCCGACCAAAAAACTAAATTGTCACGGCTGAATGGTGATGGTCCCGATTGTTGCACTCCATTCCCGAGTGATTAGAGGGAGCAAGGAGGAGTGAGGTTGCAAGGGCATGTGATCGGCATCTGCTCACCACCAGGTGGTCTAAGCTGCAGGAGCGGACCGCTTCCGCAGAGCCTCAGGCGTGATTGGACTTTGCGACAGGGACGCGTGCGACTGCGCGAGAAAGTGATGCGCATTCATCTCCACATTCACTTACATCGAGTCGCATTGTCTGCCTTAAGAAGCTCTGGAAAGCCTGAACCTACGCACGTGATGCGCCTGTCATTTTGCCTGCTTGTTGTCAACTGAAGTTCGGCGAGCGGTTCTGTCCCACTCGAAGCTGCAGTTGCCCGCGCGCGCAGGTAACTCACCATGGCTCCCAAACGCGGGCTTTCCATCGAACGGACCAGCGAATATGAGGAATTCATGAAGGATCTGGCCGAGTACCACGAGAAGCGCGGGTACGTTGCGAGGTGAGCTTAAGTTGAGAAGTGATACGTGATGCTGACAGAGTGAATCCAGAACCCGACTTGAGACTGAACCTAAAATTGGCATCCGACACGTTGACCTGCACAAACTGTACCAACGCGTCGTCAGCGAGGGTGGATACGACCTATGTTCGGACACTAAGGCGAAACCTTTGATGTGGAGAAAGTTCGCCGAGGAGTTCATTGGAAAGAATCAGTACACCGCGGCGCAAGCATTCCAAGTGAAACTGGTTTACTACAAGAACCTGGTCGCATACGAAATTACAAACCACTGGCATAAAGAACCTCCTCCAAAGGAGATCCTGGAGGAGGTCACTGCTAAGGGAGGTAACGTCATGGGCAGGACACTCGAGAATTTCTCGAAGCCTCCGACAAGAGACGAAAAGCTGGCGGAAGCTGCTGATGCAAGCGACACAAGCCCGGGTCAGACCACACCGAAAGAGGAGAAGCCGGACGTCACGGACGAACCAGGGAGCGCAACAGGGCGTTCGAGCCGAGGCCTGCGCCAACAGCCTCCCCAACGAGTACTTTTCCAGCCGGAAACAGCAACCCGCCAGACACGAGGTCACTCGAGTGCTGTCCACGCCTCTCCAACTCCCGGCACAACTACAAATGGCGTCTTGAATGCGCCAGCCATGATGAATGGCGCAACTTCAACACTCGCCTCGTACGAGCCCATGGTCTCGTATCCTCTCACTCTCAGACCCGTCACCACCCCATCGAACAATGCTGAATACTATCGCAACGAGCGGAAGCGGAAGGCTGAAGCTAACGCTGGCCCGCTTGCACGGAAATACAGGAGCATCATGTTACCTGGCACTGGCTTCATTGGACCGAACATCTACGTGCGTGCACAAATGGCGCTGCAATCTGGAATCAGTGAGGAAGAAGAATACGCGCTGCATCATCTAGTCAAGATTAGCCACGAACGTGGTGACAGATACAAATTCGCACAATTTCCTGGGCTCGCAGATGCTCTGGTGCGCAAAGTTCTGCAAATCAGCAACCTGTTCTACGACATTGACTGGGACATCACCTACGACGATGACACTTTTGTGACGGACAACGAGACACTCAATGGCATTAGTGGGACACCGAACATCATCGCGAAGCTCAAATCTCGGTCTTGTCACATCACTGATGACACCGTTGAGGACGCACAGTTCCTCAGCAAATTGAATCGCATTCTGGAAGCAGCTCTAGCAATCAGAAACATGTGCATGCTAGAGGAAAATGCGAAGTATGTTGCAGCCATGCCTCTCGTTCAAGACATGATCACTGTGATTCTCAACCTGCCGGACCGCCCGTGTACCATGGAACTACGCCACTACTCACTCGAAATTGCCGAGCAAGTACTTCGACACTGCGATGTCAACACCCAAGAAGATCTCTACCAGAGCCTCGTACATCAGTTGAAGAGCTATGATCGCGGCACTCTCATTACAACATTGAGGACCATTGCCCGTCTAGGCATGACGCTGCCACCTCCAAAGCGACTCGAGGATATTCCGCCCGCAACGCTTCGTGACATACAATCCTGGCTGTTGGTCGAAGACGAGGAGCTGCGTGGTGCTTGCTTGGACTTCTTCATGCAATACACTTCATTCTCTGACAACGTAGACAATCTGCTACAGCACATCGACTCTGAAAACCTTGCACGACAGCTGACTCGTCTTCTCTTGTTCGACGCCAAGGAGCAGAAACACGAAACGAAGCAGGAGCCAAAAGAAAACGAGACCACTATTCCCCCAGTACCGCGCTTATCGCGCAGCGTCGTCGAGCCTTTGCTGAAGCTGGACGAACCTGAACGTTCTTCGGAATGGCTAAGAATGTGTTTCATGCCTGACGTCAAGTCTGAGATGACCCAGATCAGCTTGTGGCAGGCTTACCAGGGAACATTCCAACCATTCCAAGCGACACACCCTCATCTCATTGCTGGCGAGTTCATCAAGAACGTGTCTGCAGTATTCACAGGCGCAACTGCGCAGGTCGCCAATGGCAACAAGTATGTCATTAGGGGCATAAGAGCCCGCAAGGTCCCTGTGGAGACTGGCATGAGTCCCGGTAGTAAGGCACTGGACAAGGGCAAAGAACTACTTCGCTGCTGCTGGAAGGTCACCGTCCCTGTCGAGGCGCAAGTGAACGCAACAAGCGGCGCTATCATTCCAGCGACTACGAGGGAAGCTCCATGCGGCGAGTGGTTCCGTTGCTCAAGCGATATGTTAAGACACATCTGCGCGAACCACCTTCATCTTCCAACAAAGAAGGCATCCCCTGTCCCTGAGGCGGACGAAATGGACATCGACACAAAGCCAACGCCGAACGGTCTTCCAAATGGTACAAATGGCACTAATGGCGATTCGACTCTCGGCGATGGCTTCGATTTTGCAGCTGCAGATCAGCAAACCCACCTATGCCAATGGGCAGACTGCAAACGTTCTTCGAATGACTTCCAAGTCGCAGAGAGTGGCGGAAGCACCGCATTGCTTGCACGTCACATACAGACCCACATTCCCTCGGCGATGTCCGACAGCAACCACAATTCAAAGCCTTCAGAAGAGTCAGCGCAATCATCGCAGAGCACCAGGCAAATGCTCTTTACTCTACAGGACGAGACGGGCGACGCCGCTGGCCTGCCGCTTGGTGCTGCTTTGGTACTACGAAACATTGCTCGCTTTATGCCGAAGACGCTGTCCAACTCCAAGGATAGTGTGCGCGCTGCGATGGGTGGCGAGACCGAGAAGAAGGCAGACGGCTTGGATGACGCGGGAATGATCGGCCTGTTCTTCAACGAGGAGGTCAGGCGTGGTCTTTTCGATGCACTAAGCCACAACAAGACGCTCAAGGACTACATTGGCGTGGTGTTGAGGAATGTGAGAAGGAGTGGAGGTTAATGAAAAGTACTACTGCGCTCGGATTGGGGAGTATGTACGAGTAAGTGAGCTTGCGTGGAGGTCACGCTCTGCAATTGTCGTTTTGAGAACAATTCTTTACTGATACCAATATGCAATCATTGATTTGCGCTCTTTAAAATTGCACCATTCCCTTGATCTCAAAGTCTTAACGTGAAGCCTCAGAGAGACAACATGTATGGACAACTGGACCAAAGACTTAACCCAGATATGCAGTGGCGGTGCTGCTGTGGCACCATTGACGCCAGTGTTCGCATTCTTATGGCCCAGCATGGCTACTCTCTTCCTTGCCCAACGTTCGCTCTTCTTCGCAGTAGAGTTCGGCCATTCCTCCAGACCTGCAGTCCCGTCCACACGTCCATGTCGCCATTGTCTTCGATTCCGTATCAATCAACGGCACCAACAGGACCTTGAGTGCTTCCATCGGCACCGAGGAGCAACTTCTGACCCAACCAAGCAACAATATTCCTATCCTCAAGCTCTTTGCAGTCGCAGTTGCGCTTCCATTCGCTGTTCCCGCCAAGTCCAGAAGGCTGGTAGTACAAGCCACGATCTTCATTGGTCTCCCTGCAGAAGCCGGAGAGTTTCTTTGCGAGGCTGTAGACCAAGCCGTTGACTTCGTCTTCGTCCACCGTGGAGTCCTCGTTCTTGGCGTGCGTAGAGGTCAGACCCCTACGCTTGACCAGGTCGGAGATCTTGCCATGGAGAACGCACGCGAAATGAATGTCTTCGTGGTCTTCATCGGGCATGAGGCGGAGCTTGCAATCCTCCAAGATCTCGAGGTGCTTGAGCATGATGATCGAGCTCATTTGGGCAAATGCGTTGCTTTCCGTGGTGAATTCCTCGCCGCGGTAGTCCAGAGGACCATCCCATGCGATCGACTTGATGTACTTCAGATGCTCTGGGTGCACAACATTGTAGAGCCAGCGAGTGACCCAGGAGCTGTCGACATTTTCGAAGACAAAGTCGTTCATGCTGTAGAATACCGGCAAAGCCTCTTGACGGATCAGACTGTTTGCTTCAAGAATGCTGGGCCTGGGAGTCATGCGGGAGTTGGTATAACGCACGTGGTGGTAGCGATTGAAGGAGTGGTGGATGGGTGTGATATAATTGGGAGATACCATGTAAAAGCGCGCAGGCTGCCTGCGTGTGAAGCCATTGCTTGCGAAGGATAAATTAGGTGTTCCGACGTACTTGCACCTTGGTTAAGACTCGGAATCTGTGATGAATTCCGCCGCAGGTATACAAATCTCTTTCGTCATAGGTGATGTACTCGGTGACTGGAACGCACATCTCGTAGATTTGAAGGCGAACTTCTGGTGGCAATCCCATGAAGTTGAAAGGGCCTTCGCAAGGGACCTCCTTCGTGGTAGATACCAAATTGTCGGACTCTACCTCACGGGTTCTGAGAGTCCTTGTTACTGCCTTTGTAGTTTGGACCTCGAGTGCGGGGACCTCGCATGTCGTCAGAGATGGAACGCCTCTGAAGCGCTCAGGAGCCGTGGGTGCACGTGTTGCCTTGCGTCCAATGGAGTCCCTCGCCATCTGAATGGTTCTGGCCATTTCGGATGATGTTTTGCGCCTGGCAACTGAGCGGATTCGGTCGGCTTTAGACGATAAGGGCGCGGCAAGCAGTGATACAAGATGGGCCTTGATGAGAACTCAAAGGGTAGCTGTGAGGAATAAGTAGTTGCGGTAGAGTGCTTCTATGGGTTTGTGGGTGCCGGGTGCGTATATATTCGAGTCGTGTTTCAGAGAAAGAGAGAGAAAGAAAGAAGAAGCTCGGGGCTACACTTGTCTTATGAAGAGATGGCCGGCTGGCCTAGGAGGAGGCAGAGAGGCTCGGCCGATATCATCGAGATTGGAAGTGAACGCTTCGTTCACGCGAACCCCCAACACCTGATTCGAGGAACCACGACATGCATGGGCCAGCATTCACTGTTTGGGCCTCTCGAAGATGAGGATTGGCTCCATGGGGCTCGTGCAGTCACTGCACGAGTTTTGCGGGCTTTACCGTTGCCATTGAGATACACGAACGGCGCGATACAATTTCGCGTTTGAGTTCGTGAACACGATCTCAGTGGCAATCAATGCTACACATTAGATGTTGCAAGCACACCAATGTCGGAGATCGATAGGTATAGTGAAGGGTCTGTCGGCGGCGGGCTTACTTCCTTACATACCTGTAGCGTATGATACTACCAGGTGAAACAACAAAGGTGGAGCTAGTGTTTGCGTTGTACGCAATCTTGTGCGTAAGTGCTATGCTTGTGGGATTCTCACAACCTATGGATTGTAAATATACAATCATTGCATTTAAGTATGCTTCGGCATGAACCTGAACGTTCGTTACATCAGTAACGATACTCGGCCACGCGTCTCGATGGCGGGTAGTTGAACAAGTATGGTGCAGTTGGTAAAGGCCGACGCCCAAGATCACTCTTCTTTTCCCTGCCGCTCGTGTCTCACTCGAGACTTATGTCCACGGCGCGATCCCTCAGACTGACTAACAGTATGATCACTGGCACTGGGAAGAACCTCTGTCTTCGCATCAGGGTCAGGATGGACCTTGACAGTGATCTTAGACTTGTTACTTCGAGCCTTTGCACGCTCGGCAGCCTTGGCCTTCTGAACAAGCTTAGCAGCATCACGAATCTCCTTCGCGGCCTTGAGCTTGCGCACGATCTCTCCCGGGTGGTTGTGCTCTTGCACTGCAACGCCAACCATCGCCTGAAGCGTGTAGGCAGCATCGTTGCCGGCGTTATGCAGGTTTTTAGCGTCAATGGACAATGCAGCAAGTAGCTTGTTCAAACCGGGCGGTTGCCTTTTCGAGATTCTGGCCAGTCGTTGCGTGTCGAACTTCCCTTCCACATGCTTGGGCGTAAAATTTAGTCTCCGGAGGTAATCAGTGTCGTTCTTCAGGTCATGTCCAATGAGCATGATGAAGGGCGTAACATCCGAGATCTCCGTGTCAAAGTCGGAAGCCTCATGAATGCGGCTTGGATCGCTGAAGATACGATCCATGATACGACCAGCGTCGCCCAAGGGAATGAAAGTGCTTTCTCCGAAATTGAAACGGTCCTCGCAGCCCTTGACGAACCTCCGGTTGACGTATTGCACATTTTCGTTTGGACGCAGGTGTAAGTGTTGCATCAGATCGAACCATGGCTGGCCATCATCCCCAGGGTCGACATCCTTAATCAAGCGGGAGTCCAGAACAGAAACACCTGTATGGTCAGCTTCTGTTAACCTCTCCGAGAAAACGCTTCGACATACCGATTTCAGTGATCTTACTTTGATCAAACTCGAAAGCCTCACAATCAATGCAGACAAATACTACATCCTCAACCGGCTTGCCATTCTTCGGCTCAGCCAAGCCCAAAAACCGCTGAAGTTGAGAAAGTTCCTGGTGAGCCATAGCGTCGTCTGCCTCGTCGACTTCTTCGTTCCAGTCTGTCTGCGGTTGCACTTTCGATGCAGTCTCTGCAGTAGTGAGCTTGCCGTCCACAAAGTGGAACGATCGACGCGATGTGTGCCACTTAGGGGCTGGAGTAAAGGGTGATGGTGTTGACGTTGGTCTTATGCTGTTAAGGCGGGTGAACACTCGAGTATACGGTCTCCATTGCATCAGTATAGATCAGGCGCCTTTGATACGCCAAACGTCAGTAGCGAAAGAGATAGCGTGCATCAAAGGCAAAAGAGGAGCGATTCGATGACGCCGGCTCGGAAAGATTGGATTGAAGTCAGGATCCTGCGCTAACCCGATCGAGCGGGGGTCACGCTCGATCACATGCCAGCAGGAAAACTACTCAAGACAAAAGGCACACTGATTGAAAACAACGACGGGGCATTGAAAAGGTATAGAAACTATAACAACTATCCACAGTCTCTCACATGTCGTTTCCGTGTACACAGTTTCATGACCCGACGCAAAATCAAGCAGCGGTGTCGCACGATGCGCAAGTCCAATAGAACGCCATGCTAACAAAAGGTAAGGTATAAGATGCCCGTTTTCCTCATAGCCCCAAAGTCCGAGATCCTTCGCCACCTGCCCGCCTTACACAGTCTCGACGTAGTTCGATGGGAAGATTCCTTCTCTGTTGCCTATGCGGCCTGTCCACCAGTCTGCCTCACTCTCTGTGCGCTTGACGATTGTGATAACTTCGCCCTTCTTGAAGCCTAGATCGCCAGGCTGGTCGGCATCGAATGTGAATTTGGCTACAGCCTGGCCAGGACCAGCGTTGACGTTCTTCGAGCTGAAAGTGGGTTTGGGTGCGCTTGGCCGGCTAGGCGCAGGACCCTTGCTGTCTGAGTATACGTAGTCGCTCTGGTCGCCGAGTGTTGATGAGCGGCCACGACCAGTCTCAAGACGGTCGAAAGTCTCGCCAGGGTTTGCACGGGAGAAACGGTTGCTTGCGCGGTCGTAGGGGTCGTCTTGCCAGGTGGAGGCGCGTTGAGGTGCGCGGTCTGTGAAGTTGTAGTCGCTGTCGTTGCCACGAGCACCTGTGGGCGTTCCCATCATTGATCCTGTGCCTGTGCGATCTGTGCGAACACCCTCGCCGTAGGCACTTCCTGTACGGCCCTGCCAGACCACGTCATCCTGATCGTCGTTGTAGACAGGGACGTCGTTGTACATAGCACCGTCCATACCAGCGGCTGTCACGCCACGGCCAGCGAAGATACGAGAGTTGAGCACGCGTGTCAGAGGCTCAGCTGCAGGTGGCACAGGGACAGCACCCTCCAGACAGGCGCGAGCAGTGACTCTGCGGTTGTACATCTTCTCGTTTGCATCCCTCCTCTCGATCAAGACACTTCCCTCCAGAGACACACCAGCAAAGAGACCCTTCGTTTTTGAGTATGCGAAGATACCGGAGACACTCTTGAGCGACGCGGCACCGGCGGCTTCGGCATTGCGTCCTACAGGTCCAGCAGCGATAGACACGTTACCACCGAGAGTGAGCGAGCCGACCTGTGCGAAGGTCTTCACGGCGCTGGCGTCGTTGAGAATGAAGACGAAGTCTGTGAGTTCGAAGCCGATCTGTCCACCGAAACCACCTCCTACAGTTCCGATAGCGGAGGGCGCCGACCAGGATCCATCTGCCAGTCTTGCGACTACAACTCCACTTCCGAAGCGACCGCTACCCAAGAATCCGGCTTTGAAGACTGTGAGGATTGCCAGGCCTTTGGCGTTGGCGAGGATTTGTGGTGGGATGACCTTGTCGGGGCCGAATGCCTGTTTTGGGTCGATAAAGGAAGCGAGAATGCGGCCGCATTTCTTGCATTCGCCTGGGAGCGTTTGTTAGTATGCATGGCCTGATCGTAGCGCAATGCGAGTGGCCATATCATGAGGGCGCTGTGTTGCGACCACATTTGGTGAGCGGGTATAGCGGGGTGTCTTCAGGTGCAAATAGCGGGCAGCAGACGGCGCCGAAGAAATCCGGTCACCGCGACATGTCGTTTCCGGAGCAGTAACTACAATGCGCCCGCAGAACCACAAGTGCCACAAGTGCCACATGTTCCACCTGTTGCTGCCTCTTGCGCCAAGCGCATCGATCCGAGTGGTGTTTGAGATATGAAGGAAGTGAGGCGGTACTTACTTCGCATCGACGACGGCAAAGGGTTGTTGATAAAGGGCGGCATTGTGAATGTGTGTCCTGCTTTGGTAGGGAGAGGAAGATCCTAGGAGGGCGAGGAGCGTGAGAGCGAAAGGCAGCAACCTGCCAAGGGTAATGTTGGGAGTTGTGTGATGGGTACAGCAGCGTAGGCAGCCCAAGGCTAAGGCCGATGACGATGGAGCAGGGCGCAGCGCAACGAGTCAGCAGCACAGCAAGCCGCGGTCCAAACACCGAGAGAGTTTGGGGCTGGGGAGGATGGAGAGAGAGGGTCAAGGGTTGGCCTAGACCGTACGACCAACCTAACCTGGACAAATATCATACCGCCTGGAAAGAAGCTCTCCAAGATCCCAACCCGACCACTGCTGCATACCAAGAAAGCACCCCCGAAGAAAGCAAGCCACCCGGTCGACCCTTGCAGACAACCACCGTCCACAAACCCGCCCGCTCCACCACTCTCCATCACAGCCACCACAACCATGTCCGAAGCCTACGAGCGCGAAAGGTAGAGAGTCCCCACCCTCTCCCTCCCCCAGACATCCCAATCTCACATCAACCCTCCAGACAAAACAACGACTCCCTCTCCGCCCTCTCCGCCAAAGTCTCCGCCCTGCGCAGCGTGACAATCGACATCTACGACAATGCGCGCGACCAGCACGTCATCGACAACACCTCCGAGTCCTTCTCCAACATGACCACGAGCATCAAAGGCAGCGCGCGCCGGCTGGGCGTCATGGCGAGCCAAGGCAACAAAGTGGCCGTGTTGAAGCTCGCGGGGATTGTTGTCGCGACGGTGGTGGTGCTTTGGTGGATTTTGAGCTGGTTTTGGTGAGGAGGAGGAGGGAGTACAGGAGTGTGTTGTATGTTCTGCTGATGTTTGGGCGGATGAGATGGAGGGTTTGGAGGCTGGTATCTTTGGACGCTTGTGATATGGTTTTAAGCACGGCGCTGTGGAGTTCTTATTCTGTTCGTGAACAGGGGATTTAGAAACATGGAGCCTGGAGTTGCAATCCTTTTGAAGGGACTTCGTTACGACGCTCAGTTGGGCTCGGACAAACTACACATGCGAGTTGTTGAATGCAGCACATGTATAGAAGAATGAATTAGGGAGATTTGAGAGCTGGTCCTGAGTGTTTGACAAAACATGTACCGAGGTCATAAGATGTCAAGCTATCGAACAACACCACAAATGCACAATCATTGCTGCTTTTACTAAGCTCGCTACTATGCTCTCTGTCGTTCCGTTCGTCCTCATACGCTAACGCAACCCCGGTTCCATACCACTACTCCCATTACGCTATCACTACTTAACCCCACACATTGCCGAACAAGTCGTCCTGTCCTCCTCCAAAGTTCTGTTTGGGAGCAGCAGCAGGCGCAGGCGGCGGGCGTTCACTCACAGGGCTAGCGTGGCTCCATCCGCCAAACTCTTCCTGTTGCTGGGGCACAGCCGGGGTCGCGTGAGTCCTAACAGGACTAGCATGACTCCAGCCGCCAAAGTCATCATCGTCTTGCACGGGCTGTGGTGCCTGAACAGGCTGGGGCTTAGGCGGTGCCGCGGCGGGAGCTGGTGCCGGATCAGGCTGTGCCCAGGCATTGTCGTTACCCCATGGGTTGCTGTTAGCTCCAGAGATTGACAACGAGTCCATGCCAAATGTGCTGTTCTTCGTCTGCGTGGCTGCTGGGGCAGCGGAAATAGGAGACATGGGTTGCCTCCGAGGTGGCGAGAAATCCTTGGGAGGCGGTGCTGGCTTAGGGTCGAAGAAGCTTCCGCCGCTAAGTGAGCTCTTCTGGGCTGGGTTAGAACCAGTAGGGGATGCAAGGCTCGAGAAAGATGAAGCTGTGGGTAGAGGAGGTGATTGCATGCCACCGAAGAAGTCTGAGTTGATCTGTGGCTTCGGCGCAGCTGCTTGCGGCTTAGGAGCGTGGGCGGTAAAGTTGCCGTAGTTTGGTTGTTGTTGCACTGGGGAAGTCAGAGGGGGGGATTGCATGCCTCCGAACAGATCGAGGTTCGACGATTGAGGTTTTGATTGCGCGGGTTTTGCCGAAGTCATGCTAGCGAAAGGGTCGCTCTTAACCGCAGGCTGGGCTGATGCTGTCGGCGATTGCATACCACCAAAGAAGTCAACATTGGATGTCGAGGGCTGCTGTCTGTGTTGAGTCTGAGGCGCAGGTGCTGCTGGCTTTGGGGCTGAGGCGTATAGAGACAAGATCGAGTTCTTGAGATCAGCTCTGCCAGTAGACGCAGGAGCGGCCATCCCTGAGGTTGCAGAAGAGGGCCTCGGTGGTGCGGATTGTGTGCTGCCAAAGAAGTCCATTCCTAGCAAGCTCTCACCGGCCCTTGTCTGCTTCGGCGGCGCTGCAGGTGCTTTGGCGGGTGCCGCTCTGATAGCTGGTTCGGTTGTACTAGGTCTCGCCGGTGCTGCCTCCTCCATGTCTCCGAACAAGTCAACTTGCTGTCTCCTCGAAGGCTGTGGCAGATTTCCAACGCCCGAAGACCCATTTCTCAAGCTTGCTGTTCGTTCCATAGTTGCCTTCTCACGAACCACGTTCAATGGCACGTCATCGTCGGCGGCCGCATCGCTCAAAGTACTCGGATCCGGCATTGGTCCATCCATCACCCATCTCTTACTGTCATATTTCGTGCGGATGAAGTTCTCAATCTTCGCTTCGTTGGGCACATGTCCAGGAGCCAGCTTGTCTTCCCAGTACTTGTTCGCTCTGCCGTTGCCCCATCTCAGCATCGAAGCCAGCTGCTCGTCAGTCCAGCTGTCCAGATCGACTGATTTGACACGAGAGATGTGAACGCCCATGGAGCGGTGAATGCCAGAGCAGCGGATGCAGATAAAAACGCCGATGTTCCAGGATGCCCATCGAGGGTGCTTGTTGCGCTTGCAGTCAGCGCATGTCTTGTTGGTCTCCAGCTTGACCAGCTGCTTGAGCGTGGCCTGGTTTTGCGCCGAGCGGTCGACGGGTCGTCTCGACATGATGTGCGTGTGTCTTTGTTGTGTGAAGGGTTGGACCGGTGATGTTTCAAAGAATGGCTCCAGAATTCATGAGGTAAGAAAGCGCGGTCGGTCAATAAGGGTGGCCTTGGGCCTTTGGGCGTTGTCCCTCCACTTCACGGAGTGAGACCGCACGGACACGGACCGAGGGGCTCTAGATTGTCCTTGTCTCCTCCACCATTTATTATTGTTATGCATCACTCTTCAATATTTTCACACGAATCTTCTTGGGCATTCATTTGCGGATGTACTATGTACAACACAGACCGCCACCTCTCACTCAGATGTTCAACTGCCTAATCTTATTCACCAGATCCTTCCACCAACATTTGCGTGCCTTCCCACCAGAAGTGGCGAGGCATTATCTTTGAGTTGCCCTTCGCCACATCCGACGACCTCAAAGCCACTTTGTGTTCAAAGCCGCCACCTGCCCACCAGTCAGCCCTGCTACACTTGGATCCGCGATCCCACCGTTAGTTGTGATGTAAAGGACATCCCGATCTCTTTTCGTGCGACCAAAGGTCGTAGACGTACTACCAACGAGCACGGGATCATCAGGACCTCCAGCAACCAGAGTTTGTGTCTTCTTCTTGAGGTCCAGCTTCACCACGCTGGACGACGCAGATGAAAGCCAGACATTGCCTGCGCGATCGAAAGCAAAATCATCCGCTTGCCCGCGCCCTTCGTTCAATGGGAATGTAGCGGACTCGAAGACGACTTCAACAGGCCCGGCAGCAGTGGCGTTCTTAGTATAATATGGTACTCGTGCCAGAAGAGGCGACTGGAAACTGTTGTCAAAGTAGAGATAGCCGTGGTGAACGTGCACTCCATTCACTCCAAGCTTAATCGCCGCGGTCGAGTTTGGCTTCAGCGTCGGATCGTCTAAAAAGACAGACCAAGTCTTGCTTGAAGCATCGATGCGATACACGAGCCCAGCAACCGAGTCTGCGGTGAGCAATATCCCAGGGACAGTCGGCACTGCTGTCATTCCATTGAGGAACTCAGCCGAAGGGATGTCTACGATCTTGTCCACTGAGACTGATCTGCTGTGCCTTCGGCGGCGATTGAAGTCGATGGTCCACGTACTCCAACTTCCAATGGTGGCTGTGGCGGTAGCGTCACTGAAGTTGCCGATGTTCTAATGTACAGAGTGAGTATCCAATGTCAATTCCGGAGTAAAGGTAATTGCTTACGACCGCGAAAACATCGTGCTCATACTCCGCGATGCCCATTGCGCTGACGGCATGCGGAAACTCGTGTAAAAGCTCAGCAGTATGGGAAACAGGGTCGATTTGCCAGATTTGGGGCGTGTTAATCAGTGTCACGAGGATTTTGCCGTTCGAGCGAATAGCGATGTTCTCGACCCACTGATTGAACGATTACTATAGTCAGCAACTATGATTCCAAGGAGAACGGTGAGCAGTGATCGTAACTCACAGTGTCGTTCGAGAAACGGTACACGGTTTGGACAAGGTCATCTGCGTCGCGAGTCCCCAATGGAGAAGCAATGTTATGGCAAGCGAAGAGGCCAACCAAGAATATCCATATCTGAAGAAAGGACATTGTGGGACGATTGAAACGATAACAAGGTGGGTTGGGCTTGAAAAGAGTAAATTTCTCTTGATCTGGCAGAACATCTTTATACGATAGTCTTCGGAATATTCAGTATCGCGGGCTTGGTGCGACCTGATGACATTGCATAGATTTGTTAGACTTTAGTCAGCTGTCAATCGAACGACTTTGGGGTCTCGGCATCTCGTATACGAGTATCTTGCATGCGTTAATTTATGCTGCAACGGTTATCGTCATTTGACCCGGACCGTCGAAGAGATAGGGTACCAGATCTGAAAAGAGCTGCAACAGTTCTCCAAGAACGGTCGAATTCAGGTATGCTCAGCCTCGCTAGGTGCAGCGACATGGAAGCGCACAGCCTCAGTTCGCCCCTCCAAGGCTGAGCTCCAAGTGTGTACAGGTCAGCCTTGCCTTCTGTATTTCATCGTATGGGTCAACAATGTTTACACTCTGCACACATCACCAGACACGATCAGACATTGTGCACTTCTGCCATATTGCAGACGAGGCTTCCGAAGCCATATATCTATAAGAATTCCGACCAAGCACCAGACAGTATGGCGGAAATGTTCGGCATTGCAGCAGGCGCTATCGGCGTTGTCTCCCTGAGCATTCAACTCGCCGAGTCACTTCAAAAGGTCAAAAGCTTCTATGCCGCCGCTAAGAACGCACCCACACAGATCGAGGAGCTGATCGAAGAGATCGAGATCATGCAAGACATTCTCAGCGATTTGGAGTCAGGGTCCCAAAGCGCAAACATGGCTTCAAGTGCCAGCATGCGGCGGTGCATGAAGGTTGCTCAATTGGCTACGAAGAACTTTGTTGCCTACTCTGGACAACTGCAGACTCGGATCAAGAAGAGCAAGTTCCGCGGAGGCGTGAAGTTCGCGCTAAGTCGAGACGACAGCAAGGAAATGCTGGACCAACTGGAACGGACAAAGTCGTCTTTGAACTTGGCGTATAGTCTGTATCAACAAGCAACAGCCGAGGATCGCCATGCTGCACTTGTGTCGGCGGTCTCGTTGAGTCAAGGTGTGGCTGTAGGCACGGCGCAGAACACTGTCACACTTGAGCGCAGTCTGTCTCAAGTGTCCCGACGGTCAATTTGCAGTGGTACAAGGCTGTTCCATTTTTCAACCCCCGAGTGGATTAGCAATACGATCTGGCAGTTCGAGATGAGAAGATCGATCGTCGGACTGAACATTATGTTAAGGACATATGGTGTCATACCTATGGATGCTCCTATTCTCAGGGCTTGTATAAGAGGTGACGCTGTCGAAATGCAGCGGTTGTTCGACAAAAGACTTGCCTCGCCATTTGATAGATCTCAATTGGGCGATAGTCTGTGGGAGGTGGGCTATACCGATGCCAAATCATTCAGTAGACCATCTGACATAACTCCAGACTGCCAGTATGTTTTCACAAGGAGACAGCCTCCGCCTCTTGTCCCAGTACGATGCTGCGTCTGACTTGCGCTGCGGGTCTGAAATGGTAAGAACTCTGTTCTTCCGAACATCCCCGTCGATCTTTGAATCGCTGACAAATATGAGTGGCTTCTGCCTCACTTTTATCTCAACGGGAGCTTAGACCCCATCAAAGAACCCGGCTTGGGTGTCGGCCGACGCTTTCGCGAAGAATTGATATGGTTACGTGACCTCTATGGTGGTATCGTCGAGAATGCTATTGAACACGAATTTTGGTCTTCCTACAACAAACAGGCTATGCAACTCATGCTGTGTCCGCCGGAAGACGCCGATAGTATTTGGTTCTGGCAGTTTCTCGAAAGATCATTGCTGGGTTTGACTACTGTTCTCTCCGAAGAGTTCATCAAGGACATGCTGAGTCGATACATACCTGAGCACCACGGCAAGAAAACTCCGTTGCAGCTTTCAGCAGTAGTCACTGGGCGCAATGCGTTCCGGTTCAATCCGTTTCAGGAGCTGTATGGCAGAATTCGGTGTCTGGAAGTAATTATCGCAGCTACAATTTCTTCCGGTGCGGGACTCCACGAGGGTGATGATTATCACACGCCATTATTGCTTTTTCTTAACACCATTATCGAGCAAAAGCACCGGGACAAGGACTTTCATGCGAGTCCCAGAAATCTGAGGCGTGGGCTCATTGTGTGGCTCAAGATCATGCAAAATGCAGGCGTAGACCTTGTCGCTTATGGTGCCGAGGAAACTCGCCGATTCCTCGCGTATCGGTCTTTGGAATGCCCTGAACCACCAACGCTGTACTGGCAGCTGCCTTTTTCATCGATTTTTCATGAAGTGCTCCACTTCACCTTCTCATATGGTCCTACGCCGGAAGAATGGACAATACGGCAGGACCACATGGTCGACGAGTACGTAGGAGATTTCTGGCAGATGCCCGGACTGCTGGACGAGAACGCTCGGCCCATTCCCGGCGCTTGGATCAACGAATGTTGACGGCGATTTCTGCTGAGGCAAGATACAACTCATGTCGACGACGAAGTCATCGAAGCGCACAGTTAAAGAGAAGGTAACGATTCCATGCGAATTGACAAGGTTCCAGACGTGGATACTGTCGCTTTCTGTCCCTATCCAGCACAACTCGACTACGGCACAGCAATGTGGGCTTGCGCCTGGGAGCTCGAGTGAGGGTGGCTTGGTCCTTGACGCCTCCTGTCTTATCGGTTTCCGATTCATTCAATGCGGCGCTGGACCGAACACAAAAGGCAAAAAACCAGAGCTCTGGTTCACAGCAGATCAAGTCCATTGCCACACCATCAGAGTCGCACAAAAGCGAACCCATACCGACGACCCTATGATGAACTAGGCCAGTACGACGGTTCGATATATCCACGAGATTACTCACATCGCGAAATCACTCATCATAAATGCCATGGTCCCAATCATAAGTCCCTGATGATAGTTCATCCAGCCCAACGAGCGTCTTGGTGGACTTCCGGCCGATCAATGGTCTGTATAGCCGCACAGCCTCGCCGAACTCACCCATACGTTCTACGGAAACACGGCAGTGGGCTCAGTCGCCATAATGACAACGAGCATCACCACGTAAATGTACCATGCCACGATGACTATCATTCTGGAAGCGTCAAACGCTGAGTCTACGCCACTGCAGAGGAGGGCGCCCGGAAGGCGCCCGCGAAGACTGCGAGGCCTACCTACCCAGTAGAACGAGATGCGTCGGAAATAGTAGACGTTGGCTGGGCGAGTTGGGCCGGTCGTTACTCTTGGAAGGCTTGACATCGCCATTGGTGGGGGATGGTAGAGGACGTAAGTGTCTCAAAGGGTCAAGACGCGTAAATGTCTGCACTACTGCAACGGAAGGTATGGCCAGCTCGGAGAGTGTACCAGGGCCCGGTCGAACTGATACGATCGCGATCGGTGCATCTTCGGTCTACGCATCGAGCAATACACTACTCTTCGACTGAACGGTCGTTTTTGAAGCGATGGTCATCGAGACCGCTTCCAATACGCCGTGTTCTGATCCTTGGCCCACAAGGTACACCCACTTTGAGCTCTTGATGCATACACCTGGTGTACTCCAGACAGGCGGTCTACTGGACCAGCAGGCCATGTCTCCAACGTACTGTTTTATGTCCGACATGGGATTGCGGTGGTGACACAGATGCCGTGACATTGCTAAAGCAGCTGGTGAGATACTCGGCGTAGGAACTGCATTCTCGTCCTATTGACATCTAACAGTATCAGTCTTATCCAACAGTGCTGTCTACCTTCCATCATTGTCTTGCAAAATCTCATCCCAGACCCTGCCACCTCGTCTACTTCCGGTTGCGGTCTCTCACTCTCACATTCCTCACAGTAGCCAACATCTCCCCAACCTCCTCCGCATCCTTCCAAGCCCTGATCATCATCCCCTCACACCCCTTCAACTGCCCCAGCTTCTCCAACTTCCCACAAGTAACCATAACCAAAGGCAACACATCCTCGAAGAAATTATCCGGCAAACACCTCAGATCCCAGCCCGCGCGCCCGAATCTCAAAAACTCCGCCGTCCACCTGAGATGCCAGAAGATGCGGCTGAGAGTCGAAGTCCGTTTGTGCGACATGTCGACAAGCGTTGAAGCGGAAGTGGAGATTTGCCAGAAGTTGAGCCAGTCTGCTGCTTCGCGGAAGTAGGACACGATGTTTTGGGCCGCGATGGCGAGGGTCATGTCAGGGCGATAGAAGGGGTTTGCGGGGAGAGGTTTGGCTTCTGGCGATGGCTGGTGTTGCGGCTTTGGAGCTGTGGTGTTGGGCTTCTCGGATTTGGAGATTTCAGTGCCCGAGACAGCATTGGACAGAACTTCGTGGGTCGTAGCTGTGATAGTTGTAGGAGCTGTAGGCATGTCGAGCCTGTTGGCTGAAGTCTGCTGAACATCAGCAGAAGGACTTCTAAGCTTGACGTTGTCGACGATCTTCCTCGCAGCAGTAACAGCTTTTGGTGGCAATGATGGTGTCTGCGCAGTACTTCTGCCAAGGCCGAATAGTCCTTCGAAACGAGCTCGCCAAGCGTCGTTCTGCACGAGTGGGCGTGTAGCATCCGGTGGGTCAGAATGCTGACGCGACAGCACCACTGCCGGTGGCTGTGGCGGGTTTTGCTCTTCCAGCATGGTCGCTTTGTCCCCACCATTGTCAACTGCCTTTTTGGCACCAGCAGTCGGTTCAAACTCGAATTCAAGCAATGAAGCGCCTTCTCTCAGCGCAAATTCAGGAGTTAATCTTGCCTCTCCAGCAAGCTTCCTCCTCGTCCTGCGATCCCATCCAGAATCCTCCAGCAAAACCCATCGTTGTGTTTTGCCCATACCTTCCGGTTCCTCCTCTTCATCAATCTCCATGGGCCGATAGACGAAAAACACATAATGCGTCTCGAGATCACCGCCCGGACCGAAGATGTCCTCGTATGACTCAATCTCCCTCTCGAGACGCCGGACAGCGTCCCTAAGATCCGTAGTCATCTTGAACATGCCTTCGTACTTCGAGACGGTCACCCTTATCATAGCTTCTCGCAACTGGCGCAACTCTTCCGATTCGTTGGGTTCCTTCTTTTCTTCTATGGCATTCTTTAGACGCTTCAACATCGCGGGTAAGTTGCCCTTGATCCATTCTTGCTGTTTCTTGCGTCGGTCTGCTTCGCGCTTCTCTGCTGAGATGCGTTCCTGGGCCTTTCTGATGGGGTTGTCTGTTCCTTTGCGTCTGTCTTTCTCGAGGAGGTCAAGAACGAATCCCGTAACGCTTCGCCCGAGGAGCCTGAAAGCACTATCGGAGATTTTGAAGTCACCCCTGTGAAGCCTGAGGGCGATGTATTTGCTCTGCAAGTCTGCTTCGGCCGCGAGCTTGGATGCTTCGTTCGAGCGCACAACTTTCGCCGCCCTCGATCTGCGTGGTTCTCCGGGACCGTCCTTTCTGGCTTTGACAGGAGGCTCGTGTTTCTTGCCTTCAGTCTGCTTCCATGAACCAAGCTTTAGCACGACTGTTTTGGTCTCTTGCTTGGGAACTTTGACTGTGCCATCGGCGGTGTTGTCGGCGTAGTCCTTGGGTGTTGCCGTGATGCTTTCGCTCTTCGTTGCCAGCGTGGGTGTTTTGTCTGCGTTCGCAATGCCTGAAGTCGCCAGTCCAACGAGAGCGTTCGCCGCCATGAGTTCACGTGGGTCTCGGGAATTGTCCTTTTTGGCCTTGACAGCTTCCTCCGCTTGGGTTTTTTCAATCTTCACGCGTGAAAGAAGCTTGAGCACGACAATCTTTCGGGCTCCTTTGTCGGGAACTTCGACTGCGTCGTTGGGCTTGTTGTCGATGTGCTGGCAGGGCTTTGCAGCGATGCTTGCGGTCCTATAGTCTGCATTCGCCGCTGCCAGTGTGGAAACTTTGTTGTTGACCATGGTGTTTGTGGTTGCTAGTTTAAGAAGGGCGTTCGCCGCGATGAGGTCGCGTGGTTCTTGGAATGCGACCTTTCTGGTTTTCGTGGAGGTCGCAGTATCGAGCGGTGTCTGCGGCATGTCTCTCGGTGATGGCAGTGACATCGTGTAGATGATGCGACGTGGGCATGACCAATTTCAAAGTGCGTGTTGTGATTTAAGCGTTGGTAGAAACAAAAGTAGGATGCAGAATGAGGTTTTATATTGCGTCAGGAAGAAAGGTTGCTCATTCACTTACGGAACGGAAGAGGCAGCGCTTTCACCGCGGCATTTCCCGGGCGCAGCCGGACGGATGATCACAGCGGAAGAATCAAAGTACCGCAGATGGCGTGGAAAGTACGTGCTAGAGTCACTGAAATCTGGTCTCGGGAAAAGTGAAAAGCGTTCAAAATAAAACTTTGTGATTTGCAAGTTAAAAAGGGGGTATATGTTATCATCATTTTGCGTGTAATTCCTCCCGAACTTACTACTACACGTAAAGGGCACTTCATGGTTGCGTCTAGCATATGCTTGGGCGTTTTCATGGACATCGTCACCGCTGCCAGCAGACATTATCAGTACTGTCTAGGCCAGTTGTTGTTTCCTGCGTGACCGGCACGCGGAGGGGAGTTGTCGGATCTGCCGTAGTCGTCGACGATGTCGGAGTAGCCAATCGTGCCTCTGTGATCGAGCGGCGGCACTCCTTGGTTAGGCGTGAAGTGATCAATGGCAGGCGCTGTGACGCTACGCTGGGGAACTTCGAATGGTCGTACAGCGGCGGAATGGCCACCCATAGCGGTCACGCTGCGTTGTGGCATCTGCTGAGGCGGTACAGGTGTGCTAGATGCGCTGTGTACCGAAGGGTTGAATGCTGTGTAGCCACCGATGTTGGCAGCGGGCGGCGGTGAAGGTGTGAATGGAGAGGCCGGTGCAGGCGTCTGCAATACGTGGGGCTGAGATGTCATCTCATAGCTTTCTGCAGGATACGGCAGCGACTGATCGGTGTGCGCAGAAGGTGGCGAGAAGGGTCGGTTAAAGCTCATCGGGTTTGCGGGCAGCACCGGACGTGAGAACGATGTCTCCTGGCTATGGATGCTGCCAAACGTCGGCTGGCGTGACATTGGCGGTGGGCGGTTAAATGATGCGTTGCTATCTTGACGCATAGGTACGTATGCGTCCGGTGTGTTTTGGCGCAAGGGTGGTTGGTTGTAATACACGTCGCCTGGAGGAGGCGCAGACGTCGAAGCAAATGGAATCTGGGGCCCAGGAGGCTGTCTTGGCCCTGGTGAGTCGGTCCGTGACATGGGAGTGTAAGATCGCATCGGCCCAGGTGGACCCATGTTGAGTCTTTGCCCATACATCGGCTGCGATCCTTGAGAGCCCGGAGTCATTGTACGCGCTGGCATAAATCCATCGATTGAAGAAAATGAGTCTTGGCGACGGCTGGCGGCGGTAGGCGGCCTAGAGATCTCATGAACGGTGAAACCAACGTTGTCAAGCAGCGGTGCGTCCATCTCGTAGTTGGGCGTTGGGAACCCTGAGCTTTGGGTGACAGTCCTGCTGGGCATAGGTCTGGCTGAGTGCATGCTTCTCTGACTTGGACGGGATTCAAGATGCTGGTTGTCGTTGCGGGTAGGTGGTTGGATACCGTGCGGCGGGATGGTAGACACAGTAGTGGATGTGGCTTGCCTGACCAAAGCATGCTCAGGCAGTTTGTCTTCCTTGCCGGGTTCAGGTGTGATAGGAACGACAGGCAGAGTCGGCTGCCGGATGATCTTGGTCGGACGCTCTGGAGGAAGTTCACCAGTCTTCTTCCTCAAACTCTCGGCCTGTTGCTCAGCCCTTTTCTCTGCTTTGCGTGTCTTCTTCTCTTCTTCATCCATTGCAGCTTTGATTTTGGCCTCAACAATCTTTTCAAGACGCCTGTCGATCTTACGCCGACAGTAGACCTTCAAGCGACCATCCTGCTGAGGGATGTAGTGCCAGAGGAAGACCAAGTATAGAATAAGCGAAATGAGCAAAGAAAGCGCGCTGATGACCCAGATGATGAGGGTGAACAGCATAGCACACATGGTGAGTGCTTGGAAATTGTTTTCTTGAAAAAGGTGCTGAAGGTTGGCCCAGAATTGCACAATGTTTGGTTTGTCGCTTCCATCGCCGTCCATCAATTTGTCTTGCATCACAGAATAAAGCGTCATCCCATTGATGGCTTGACGAGGTCCTTCAGCGATAATGACACGAATTGCGCTTTGGAAAGAAAAGTACACAAAATAGGCAATGTAGTCGGTGCCCTTTTTGCTCTGTGTGAGGTTGGAGAAGACCAGAAATCTTCGCCAGCCTGAGCCTCTCATACTCTGGAGTGTCGCTGCCAACGGATCCAAAAAGCTGTCGGCAATTCCTCCTCTTCTGATCGCACGGATGGCGAATATCCAGTTGAAGATGTAAAGAACGAAACCAAACAGAATGCAGCCAGCGAAGATCCAGCGGGCGTATTCAAGCGGGATCTTGGGTTCGACCTTGCTGGTCCATTTGTTGTAGGCAAGCAAGTTGACGGCAGTGAAAGTGTCGGCGGCAAACACCGCCACAGCAACAATTGCCATTATCCATACCCAGATGTAGGCTATTGTGTTCCAGGAAGAAGTCGACTTGAAGTCGGAAAGGTTGATGTAGGTCCATTTCGCGGTGGGCTCAGGTGGGCCCCTCTCGCGTTCGCCGCAGCAGCCCATGTTGAGATGTTGTAACGAATGTGTGTTTGGAGTGAGTGCGATTGCTTTCAGTCCCGCTGAAGCAACATGTGGTCGCCGATTTGGTAGGTGTCGGGGTGGTGAGCAGCGGAATTTCGGTGGACAATGTGAGTGTCAAGTTTGGAGGCTCGTGTGTAAGTCTCCGTGAACGAGTGCGGGTATGTCTGTCCAGCAGACGTATTAAGATCCAATAGAGGAATCAGTGTGTCCAAGGGAGCCAGATGTCCAAGGGCTGTCACAAGTGAATGTCCAGGATAACGAGGGTCTGGTAGTTTGCGGCGCAGGGCTGGTCAGGAATGCGCTGTGGCATCAGGGTGGAGGTCTGGCCAGCTTTGTCGGCAGTAACAATGGCTCCCTATGAGGAACGAATGACGGTGGCGAAACGTGCCCAAGAATAGGCAGCGGACAATGGGCAAACAAAGCCCGTGGTGTTGACTGTTGCCGAGCGGGAATTTGCTCGTGAGAGTGTGGCGACCGACGGTATGTCGGCCTGCGACGAGCGCGTATAGTATTGTGTGTGAATGAGTGTGGCCGCACAAGGCGATAGACGCGCGCGGCGAAGGAGTGAGGAGTGCGCGACAAGACTGCTGCTGCTTGTGTGTATGCGCTACTGCCGCTGCGACGAGGTGAGAGGAGGAAACGACATGCGCTCGCTGGCCTGCACTGCTGTACTACTGCCCACTTGGCGCGCGGTTGTAGAGAGCGGAAGAGGGCAGCAGAGTGGGCAGCATGCCAGCAGCAGCAGCACTGTTCTCCTCCACCCTCCTGACACCACGCCCGTTGATTGTTTCATCTCGCGCGTAGAGTCGATGCTGCAGATCCCGCAAACGCGATCCAATGGAATTTCCGAGGGGTCTGGCGGGTTGCGGAGCGTCCCTCTAGTGCGCTCGCTTAGCCCTCATCCTTGCCAGATAGTCAGGTACCATTCCAGTGTCCACCAATGATCCACCCTCGCACGTGCTCACCGACTGCCGAGCGAAGTGACAAGCAGTCTAAGAAGCAACCTTCCGCAACCGAAGTCGCGCGAGGTTTGCCCATTTCGGCTGCCCTGCGAGACTGCAAGCCAAAACACCACCCGAGTGACAGCTCTGCTGCTGCATCCTCACAAGCGCCTGTTTCGCGACTGGCTCAGACACCCGTTACATCTCGTCAGCCGTCAGACATGGCACACTAGTCGCCGATGCCCCGGTTTTCATCAAACATGCGCTCTGCTCGGCACTCATCATAATCGTCATGAGCAGCAGCACCCTCACTCGCTGGAAGAGTCCCCCGCACCAGAGTAGTGCTGGTGGAGACAGCACACTTGACTTCCGATATCCGGTACTTCGAAACACCAAGACCGGCATTCGGCTGGCCCACATCCAACCGGGCAGTGGCACGCGAGCGATAGCCATCGACCTTGTCGAAGACTACGTAACAGGATCCGACCGCACACCTTACGATGCCCTTTCTTACACTTGGGGTGAAGGTGCCCGCGACAAGAAAGTTTTTTGCAATGGGAAGCGATTGCCTGTGACCAGGACATTATGGGAAGCACTCAATCGCTTTCGCCATCCGACAGATGTGGTAACCCTCTGGGTGGACTGGATATGCGTCTGTCAAGAACGTATCCGCGAGCGGAATGCTCAGGTCAAGATGATGGGCGACATCTTCAAATCTGCTCGTAAAGTTATTGTGTGGCTTGGAGACGACTACGATGACAGCCGTGCTGGTATGCAGCTCGCAAAGCAGCTGTTGCACATTGCTCTGTATCAGCCCGTGAGCGGCTTATCGCCTGCAGACTTGGAAACGCATGGACTGCCAAGACGAGGTCATAAGCGATGGAAAGCACTTGCGCTCATCCTTCGAAGACCATGGTTCTGGAGGACTTGGGTCGTTCAGGAAGTGGCTCTCAATCCGAATGTGGAACTTGTCTTGGGTTCTCATAGTTTCACGTGGGACGAACTTGAGCTGATAGTGTCTCTTCTGGAAGGACAACTGCCTCAAGCATGGCATCTTGATCAGGCCGTGACGGCACTCGAACTGCCATTTTCACGGATCAATCGCATCAGACTCCGACATCAAAGCCGCATCACGTCGAACATGCGTCGCGAAGACGAGATATCTGGTGATCTACGGCCCTCGCACGGCTCGAATTACGAGAATGAGCCCGATATACTCGATCTCCTCTTTATGTCACGGCACTTGGGCGCGTCGGACCCACGAGACAAGATCTATGCATTGCTAGGCTTGGGCAAGCACGACATCATTCCAGATTATTCGATGACTGCATCTAGTGTCTTCACCGACTTTGCACTACAGATGATAGGTCTCGTTACCAACGAAGCCAGCCAACGTATTGCGCTAGGTCTCGACATGTCCGCGCGCGACTCTACAGTACGTCGCGCCATGGTGATGCTGTCCTGCGCTGGTCGCCTCAACCAGAGACCTTCTCCGAACTTGGCATCGTGGGTGCCAGACTGGTCGGTCGATCTCCAAGCGCGGCCATTGATCTTTGGAGTCGGTCGTCACTTCTCTGCTGGTGGTGACCGTCTCGGTCTTTTTGACTGGCAGCCAGACAGCGGCTTACAGCTCTGTGGCAAAATTGTCGACACTGTACAGCAGGCTGGTAAGATACACCTTGGCCACAATGACCTCGACCCTTCGGCAGCTTCCCACACCTCGATAGCTGGGTGGTGGAACGAAGCACAGGCTATAGCTCTGACGCGTATTGTCAAGTCACCCGGCAGCAGTGCACATCTTGATGCTTTCGATGCCTTGCGCAAAGACCTTCTGCTCTGCCGACACGGATACTACACTGGAGGCGAAGGTCAAGATCACCGCCATGGAGACCTGCTCGACGACTCTGAGTCCACGACGGAGCCTGAGCACAGTGCGTTGAGAACATTGGTGTTGGGACCGACTCGTGGAAGAGTCATGTTTGTAACTGGCACAGGCTGGATCGGTCTGGCACCATACGGCACCTCAGAGGGCGACGTCGTGTTCGTTGCCGTTGGGGCAGATGTGCCATACATACTCCGCACTCGTGAGGATGGGTATGAGCTGATCGGAGAGTGTTACGTGCAAGGTATCATGGATGGGGAAACGATGAGCATGGATTGGATAGGCGTGCAGGATGTGATGATACGGTAGGCTTGAGTCTGTTCTTTGTCTTTGGCTCAGTTTTTCTGTTGACATGGATAGAATGGCCATTGTGACAGCAACCATACACATATACATTTCTGTATCTGACCATCATTTTACATGAACTCTTCCACAATGAGGCTCAAAGGGAGTTGAGCAACAACAAGACTATCAAAACCTAACACTTGCGGTGATGCAATACCTTGCACTCAATCCTCGAGACATGCGCGCAATGGACATCGATTCACGACGTTCCGCTGCTCTTACAGTTCTTTGACTAAGCAAGTGTTCACACTAACCCTAACCCTGCGAAATAGAAAGGCTGGACAAATGTATATGTACTCATACACGAGATTGCTCACGATCTATCGTTAGCATACCATCCTTAGACGCCATCACGTTAAGCTCAAGCATCTTGTATATGATGGCACGAAATATTTCCTCAGCTTGTGCTTCCCGTTCCCATCATTAGACAGCTCTATGTTACAGTTCCCGTCAGTCATTCCTGACCAAGCGGCTTGCGTTACTGGCAATTGCGGGTCCACTTGATTTGATCGTGCGAATCGATGCTCCTGACGTCTCCTGCCTACCCTCCCATCTACGTAACACGAACACGGTTTGCAAATAACAAGAACCTTTAGTAGCCAAAACCTTGGTACTCTGGCTTATCAAGCATGCTCTGTACATTCTCCACGGTGCTATGGCGGGATTAAAGAAGCAAGCGAGAGCTCCAGTTTGCCCTGTCGATCGGACGGCTGCGCGACCCTGCAGAAGGATGACGCTCAAGATGCGGAGCACCGGGTATGTAGACGAGTGCGAAGTGAAGGTTGCGGGTGGGTGAATATGATGTCGTAATGAGCTCAACTCGATGCCCGTGTCTGAATGGATGGGCATGCGGGCGATTGATAAGCGACCCAGACCTCACCTTTTGGAGAGCTTCGAACACATAAATCGTCCATTGCGCCTTCCTTTGCAGCTAGCTTACGATCGCACCTGCCACATCAATCGCAAAGCAACCGACTGACAACATTCGAGATTTTTTACATCTCCCAAGAAGCTAGACAGCACAAATCAATTTCAGCCAACGACACCCACCAACATGTCTTCTCACCACGCCGTCGGTACGTTGAACGAAGGGTACAGCCCAGCCTCGCGGTCTAGGTTGAGACTCCGTACTTGGCTCTCAGCGGCAGGACCAGCAGTATGGACTCTGAAGCTGGACGGCGAGCCCATGTAATGTCTGAGACACTATACTGACTCGAGCCCTTCGTTCTGCAGAGGCGAACATCAAAGAGGAGCCGCACAACCTCAACAAGGCCGCGCCTGGCATTCCATACTTCACACCTGCTCAAGATCCGCCCGCCGGTACTGCTCTCGTCACCGAGGAGACCAAGAGCGTTCCTAAACTATTCAAGCCGCTCAAGCTCCGTGGCCTTACTCTCAACAACCGCATTACTCTCTCGCCGTTGTGCCAGTACTCTGCCGATGATGGCCATTACACTATGTGGCACATTACCGTACGTGAAACCCGACGCCACTCTCCAAGAGAGCTCACAAACGAACATTCCTCTAGCACATGGGCGGCATCGTCCAGCGTGGACCAGGTATCGCCTGCGTCGAAGCCACATCAGTGACCCCACAAGGTCGCATCACCCCGGAAGACATGGGTCTCTGGAAGGACAGCCAGATCGAGAACTTGCACAAAGTGGTCGAGTTTGCTCACAGCCAGGGCCAGAAAATGATGATTCAGCTGGGTCACGCAGGCCGCAAGGCGAGCACTGTAGCGCCGTGGCTGTCGTCGGGAGCAGTTGCTGGCAAAGAGCTCAATGGCTGGCCGGATGATGTCTACGCTCCGAGTGCTATCCCTTGGAACGAGCACCATGCCAATCCCAAGGAGATGACTTCACAGGATATCCAGGATTTCAAGGCTGCGTTTGCGGCTTCCGTCAAGCGTGCGTTGAAGGCTGGGTTCGATGCCATTGAGATTCACGGCGTAAGTCCTTCGCATATGCTCTTTTACCCGATCAAGGCCCACTGACAATCGCCAGGCCCACGGCTACCTCATCCACTCCTTCCTTTCTCCGGTCTCCAACCACCGCAAGGACGCGTACGGCGGCAGCTTCGAGAACCGCACCCGCCTTGCCGTCGAGCTCGTCGAGGAAACCCGCAAGATTATCCCCAAGGATATGCCTCTCTTCTTCCGCATCTCCGCCACCGACTGGCTCGAGGAGGTCTCCGAGATTTCCGAATCCTGGACCGTAGACGAAACCGTCAAGCTTGCCGGCATTCTAGCCGATAAGGGAGTCGACGTGCTGGACGTCAGCTCAGGCGGCAACCACCCGTTGCAGCACCCTCACGCAGGCCCGGCATACCAGGCCCCGTTCGCTATCAAGGTCAAGAAGGCGGTCGGCGACAAGTTGGCCGTCAGCGTTGTGGGCATGATCGAGAACGCCCACCTGGCCAACGACTTGCTCGAGAAGGACGGGCTCGATATAATCACCGTCGGCAGAGGCTTCCAGAAGAACCCAGGCTTGGTCTTGGCGTGGGCCGACGAGCTCGGCCAGCATGTGCAGATGCCAAACCAGGTAAGCAAGGACTGCCTGACGTTTTACTCTGGGTGTTTTGGACCGTCACTGACTCTTCATTCCAGATCCGCTGGGGCTTCGGTGGTCGTGGCAGTAAGGTCTCCGCTAAATCGATCTTCGAGGTTCCGAAGCTTTTGGAATGATCGCTGCGATAGAGCAGAGCGTCAGCATTGAAAGCTAGAGTCGTTCGACAAGTAGACTTTATGATAGACGAATGATGAAAGGCCGACTGTTTCACCATCATAGCTCGAGGCTACGAGGGATCTCTCCGGCTCCTATGATAAGAATTTCTACACTGCACACGAAAGCCGTGCCACGTGCATTTATCAAAGAACTTTGATCATGGACGTCACGTGATTGTGACGGTACTGGCTGTAGAAGTCGTAAGCATGCTTTGCGACTCTCGGTCGAGAAGGCGATATGGCGCTCGACTTCGCTCATGTAAAGCGCTCTGAACGAGCTGTACAAAACCATATAGCCTGGCCAGCTTCCAATCACAGAATGTGTGCATATTAACCCACGCCCAGCGCTCGTAGCAGATCACCGAGTTGAAAGACTTGCTAATGCAATCGAGCCCTCGCAATGCTGAAAACGCGCATTGAGCGACTTCGAGGTACACATCAAGAATTATTGGCAGGCTCAATCAGGGTATATTTTGCGAAGTATCCTTTCGAAGGTATCCGTATTGTGGATATCCCGTGAGACCATACACTGCGATACCGTTGCCTCCGATCTGCCTTCTACCGTTTGACATCTTGTTGGCGCTTGTCGCCGTTCTTGATCACGGCTGCTCGCAGTAGATCCCTTTGGCCGAGCGGACCGTCAATTGCCCTCTGCCCAAGTCACTCTCATATAGGGAGTCGCGAAGCATCTCTCGGCTCCAATCTTCAACTCAATCCAGAGAACCCGTTCAGCTGGTATCCCCCATGCTCATCTTGATATCCCCGCTTCCACCCTCGCCAGCATCCTCCTCAACCTCCATATCCTTCATTTCCTCCTCGCTGACACCGCCCTCGGCGCCAACCCTCTCGACGTCTTTGCCGCCAGCCTCGAGCAGGAACTGCACGACGTCGCCCTTGTCCGCGCGCTCCGCTTCGAACATGGCCAGGTGTCCGGCCTCGTTCTTCGCCCACATGTCGGCGCCGGCGCCGACGAGCTGCTTGACGACGGCCAGGTGGCCGTTGAGAGCCGCCCAGTGGAGGGGCGTGCTGCCTTGGGCGTTTTGTCTGTTGAGAGAGGCGGGGGTGGAGAAGTATTCGGCGAGGACGGGGAAGAGGTCTGTTGAGAATGGAATGGTTAGTGAGGGTTTGTTATTGTTGAACGGGGGATATCATGTTTGGCTCACCTGCGAGACCGTTGGCGGCGCAGTAGTGCAGAGAGCTGTTACCGCTCTCCGGGTCCACGGCGGCTTCTACGACATCCTTGGGCTGGCAGTTGTATTTTTGCGCGAGCTCTGCGATGGTGGTCTTGAGGTCGTCGACTTCGTTGACGCGGGTGAAGTAGAGGACGTCGTCGATCTCGTCCGCTGTGAGGGTGGGGGCGTTTGCGGAAGACATGGTTGGCGTGTGGGTGTGGTAATATACTGGAATATACTCGATTATCTACATCGTTTCCATTCTACCTTTCGGTATGGGAAGTTTTGCGGGACCTGCGTCACCTTTTTTTCAATCGCGGGGTCTTGTCTGGCGCCGATCGCTCGGGCCGTTGGTTATGCTTAAACACATTCGTGGGGTGGTTTGTACAACTACAACATGACATAGCATTTTAGAGCAATGTTGCATTGGAAGATACCATCTATGCGAAATGCAATGTCAAATCACAAGCATGTATACACTTGGTCATTCACGTGTTCTGAAAAGTCAAGTACGATGCTTCCAATCCGTATCTATTGACTACGAGTTTGTACATTAGTGTCTTCACAAGTGATACTACTAGTATCTTCGAGGTGTAGAGAAAACACCAGAAGAACACCGTCTGACATGGAAATCCCGTCAATGCAATACCGCTTCTTCAGCAATGGACGGAAACATCCGTCGGCTCTCGCATGCCATTCATCACTGCTTCTTGGCCATCGGCTTTTACGCAGCATTAACGCCGCGTCAGTCCAACCTCATTAATAACAGCTCGTATTGTACTACATAAATGTCAGCTCACCGATCCATTGAGAGACTCCATCTCATTCAACCAAACATCGACCCTCCGCTCTAACAACATCACATCAAACGCAATCAAATCGATCAACACACCATCCATCCACTCCATCAAAAAGCCCACCAACCCGAAAAATGCCACCACCACCACCACCACCAACCTCGATCCTCGTCCTCGGCGCCGGCGAACTAGGCACCCAAGTCCTCAAAAGCCTAACCACCCACCCTTCCCTAGGCACCACCAAAATCACCCTCCTCCTCCGCCCATCAACCCTCGCCTCCTCCAACCCCTCCAAACAAGCCGAACTCGCCTCTTACCGCGCCTCCGCCATCTCCTTCCTCCCGGGCGACATCGCCTCCGACCCGGAATCCCACCTGGCCTCCCTCTTCGCCCCCTTCGACACGGTCATCAGCTGCACCGGCATGGCCTTCCCACCCGGCACACAGCTGAAAATCACCCGCGCGGTCCTCTCCGCCGGCAGCGGCAAGCGGTACTTCCCCTGGCAATTCGGGGTCGACTACGACACCGTCGGGCGCGCGAGCGCGCAGGAACTCTTCGACGAGCAGCTCGCCGTGCGGGAATTGCTGCGGGGCCAGGCGGAGGTGGAGTGGCTGGTTGTGTCGACGGGGATGTTCATGTCTTTTCTGTTCGAAGAGGCTTTCGGGGCGGTGGATTTGAGGGGCGAGAGAGTGACGGCGCTGGGGGGTTGGGAGAATCGGCTTACTGTGACGGCTGTGGAGGACATTGGGCGGGTGGTGGCGGAGCTGGCGCTTGTGGAGGTTGGGGAGAGGGGGGTGGTGTTTGTGGCGGGAGATACGGTTAGTATGGCGAGGTTGGCGGATGTTGTGGATGGGTTGTTGGGCGGGAGGGGAGTGGAGAGGAGGGTCAAGACGGTTGGGCAGCTTGAGGAAGAGTTGGCTGAGGCGCCGGATGATGTGATGAGGAAGTATCGGGCGGTGTTTGCGGCTGGCGTGGGAGTTTCATGGGATAAGGAGACCTCATTCAATGCAAAGCGAGGGATGGACACGGTGCTTGTGGAGGACTGGGCGAAGGCCAATGTGAGGGTACCTGAGGCATAAATTGGATGCACAAAGTTCTGAAAGTACCAAATATTTCTTGATTGCCTCTGCGTCTCTGCCGAAAGTAGTGTGTATCTTACGAAAAGTAAACTAAGAAAAAAAAACATATCGAGAGCCGCCTCCTCAAGGGGGTATATGCGAGCGAGCGAGCGTATCGAGCGTGCCGGAAGAAAAAGGTCGGCGGGAATAACAGCTCATGGAAAGCAAAGCGTCGCTCTGGTGACAATTTCCGTCTTTTTCAAACGCCGAATAGGCAGTGAGGTATCAAAGACCTCTGCCCCAAAGAAACTCCAGTCCGTTACGAAAAGAATTTGCAGCAATTGTTTGTTCTTCATCCTCAATCACTGAGATCGGGATTGGCGACGAACAGCCTTCCTGCGCTCATGGTCATCGTTCTGTCATCCACGCTGCCTCTTCGTCGAAGCTCGTCGCTCGTCTTGCGCTCGAGTTCGGGCTTTGCGCGTTGTTGCACAGGCAGACCAGCAGGACGGCCAAAGCTTTTCTCGGCCTCGCCACTCGATCCGCTTCCTCCTTGTCCACCGGGCTGTCCAAAGTAATCATCGCTTTGTTGTCCGTAGAAGTTTGCCGTTGGTGTCTCCTCGCCGATCGCGTTGCTTCTGCTGTCCAATGGACTGTGAGCAGATGGTGTCGAGTTGCCAGAGTATGATGTACCAGAGTAGCCGCGCTGGATGTGGCTGACTCTTGGACCACTTCCCAGGCTTGAGCGACCGGATCCACTGCGCTGGTGGAAGCGTGGCTCCTCGTCGCTGTCGCCTTCCTCGACTTCAGTGGCACTGAGACGCATAGGGACACCGGCTCCGGAGTGAGCGACGGCGTTGTATGCACTAGCCTTGACTGCACCGTGATGTCTGATCTTGCTCCTCATGCCACCCGCGAGCCCTGAGCTACTTGTGCTGGTCCTTCCGCTGACGTGTTGTGACCCCGCTACTTCCATTGTGGCGCGCATCTTAGCCTGCCTCTGTGCGGCCAAGATGCGTGGATCTTCGTGTTGAGCCCGGTCGCACCACACGGTAGCCTTTTGCTTTCGCATCAGGGCGACGTATGAGGTCGGGCTGGTGGTGGAGGTACTGCGGGACGAAGTGGAACGGCGGACACTGCTGGCATAGTTGGCGGGTGCAGTGCGTTGGGTGTTTGTGCTGGCGCTGTTGGATGACGACGACGTGCCGACGGATGGCGTGCGGCGGCTGTGTGAGAATTGTTGTTGCGACATTGGTGGCGAGACTCGGACTGGCGGTGCAGCTGACGAGGGGTTGTAGGGGTAGTTATTTTGCGAGTACTGCGTGGGCATTTGTGTCGGTTGTGAATATGGTGCAGGCGGAGCTCGGCCAGGGACTGGCTTCCTGGCCGGGAGCATGACAGCGGCCATTGTTGGAGGTAGATGTGAATGCGAGGGTGAGATCGAAGGTGGGTGAATGCAAGCGTCCGCTTGCTTGCTATTCTTTGAAGACAGGCAAGGAAGCCGCCAGCTGCGTGCCGGCGTTTCAGGTCGGGCTGCCGGAAGGCGGCCAAGCAAGGCTGTACGGTAACAAGAGCGTTGCAGTCCGCCCTTATATACGTGAACAGACGCGTGGAGCGCGGTGGTCTGACGGCAGCGGTGGTGGTGGTGGTGCAGAGAGTCAAGGGTGGAAGGGTATCTTCTGGTAGAGGTGGTCCGTGGGTGGTGGTGGTGGTGGCAGGATTTGCGGTGAAGCCAGTTCAGTCGCAGTGGTATCAGAAAGGGTGGTCTGGTGTTGGGTGTAGCTTGGATGTTGGAAAGCAGCAGCGGAGCGAACAAGCAGACTGCAGAGGCCTAGTGGTAGTAGTAGTAGTAGCCGCAGTAGCAGTCGTATTGGCCGGTCGTCGCGGAGTTGCCGGGCTGGTGGTGGGAGTGGGTACAGCAGCCTCTCTCGCAGACGCAATGATGCCGGCTAGCGCGACCTCTCTGGCGCGCGCACAAGCCAGCCGGTTTAGCGCACGATGTAGGTTACACGCACGTGCAGGCAGCCGGGCAGTTGAGCTTCTTCCTGTAGGGGCAGTGTCACTGAGGGCGTTAGTCAGTTGCTGCTAGCGGGACGATGAGAGCGCGCGCAATATGCAAATGCAAACATGCCCCGCAGATGGCGAGCGAGCGCGCAGAGAGATAGATGAGGGGGCATGGATGCACAAGCGAGAGGCAGAGCTGCGGCGCGCGCAAATGGCATGATTGCGCGCATGGCAGATCTGCCCATGGGCATTGGGTGGACGACTTACACCCGGTGCCGTGCCTGTACCGCAGCAGCAGGCCGTATGGCGTGAGACGGCAAACGCTTGCTGGCTTGATGCTCTGCTATCCCGTGGCTCGAGCGGGGAGGGGCCCCAAGGGCAGGGCAAGGCACTTTGGTGGCAGAGACTGGGCAAGAAGTCTATCGAAGGTTCTTGGTGTATACCACAAATAAAGACGCTGCCCGACGCATGGATACTTTGCCCAAGCAAACGTGATGGGAGGCCGTATGCAACGCAGTGCTGGTGAATTGTAAGCCTGCGGGACTGCGCTGACCGACTGAGAAGCTGTGATGCGTGAGAAGGAAGCAAGGGAACAAGCCAACAAGGACGGGTACGAGCAGCACAAAACGAACTACCTGTACTGGTGATACATCCATCCTCGTGCTTCGTGTCGGCCAGCACCCGTCAGACTGAGACGGCGTGTTCGCCAATCACGGCGTCTGCTCAGCAAACTACATACCTTCACCCCGTAGGGCCACGGACTGTCAGCCTGCCTGCTGCCAACCTGCCAAACCCCAGTCCATGGCCGTAGCAAAGACGGGCGAATCATGACACGAGACTGACTGAACCATGCCTGTGATGCTCCGGCACCTCCACTTTTCCCCTCCGACCACGCCAAAGCCTGTCGTCCTTTTGCCATGCGCTGCCTTGGTTCGTGCCGTCTGTGGAGTCCTCGGAGGCTTCGGATCACTCCTCCATCGACCGATTTCTTCGATCCTACACTGCTGGGCGATGAAACGATGCAATTCATGCTTCCGTTGGGGCAGATCGTAGACGTGAGGCAATATCTGGCAAGCCACATGCGAAATCGTGAGCGATATCTCAAACGTGCGAGCATGCTCCATCCTGAACTCGCGCGCCTTGCCCACTGCACGGACAGGAAATCCCAGACAGGCTCCATCATCATCACTGTACATTACTCGGCGGGGAGCGTGCGCTGCGCTGCGCTGCGCTGCACATGCATGCCAAACATCGCTGCAGAAATGCCGCCGGGCTGATCATCAATCCACGCCCTCGGTCCCTGCCAGCCAGCAGCAAGCAATCGTGCAAATCATCCGCCAAGCCCCCTCGTCTGCATCCGGCTGCTCAGCTTCCGAGTGGCCAATCTTTCCTACCGAAACAGGGCTCCCGTTCGTCAAACAACCAGCGCCCAGTTGCACAAACCAGCGCCGTCGCCGTTGGTATCGCTTTCTTTAGTCCCTCTCGACACGAGAAACTCAATGGCAGCACTTCTTGCCCGACGTCATCGACCAAAACAGAAAAGAAAGGGTCGTTCAAATCGCCGCAGGATGATGATACTTTCAGGTGCTACCATGGCTACCTCATCGTGTAGTGCGATTTTTTTCGGATTGCTACGTCGGCTGTCCCCCGAGCTCTGAATGCTACGCCGCGTGCGTGGTGCCCATGTAGCTTCTGCGGCGCGCCTTTTTTGCTAAATTCGAAGCAGAATACGAGCCACACCTCTCTGTGAAGGGTCAAGCTACGTCGCCCACCTCCCTCAGCTATACATCACATTATTGCACAATAATTCTTTTTGCTTCTATGCTATCTCCTAGACTACGCCAGACCCCCCACGCCGTGCTAACCGTAAACTACACGCACTACGTCGGCCCACGCTGCTTCCGTCCAAGAGCATCCCCCGATATCATGCCGGCAGAGAGAGGTCGGAGCGCACAGCGTGAACCCACCCTTCGGGTCTTCGCAACCGAGGCCACGAGTGAGAGATCGTCTCACCAACGGCACTTTTTTTGGACGACGTTGGAGCTGTGTCGCACTTTTCTGGTCGAGCTTGCAAGCCATGCAAACGGTCACAGATGACCCCTTCAGACCCTGGGAGAGGTGGCAACAATACGAAGGAATCCATGCCTTCCTTGCCTTCATCGCACGACAAGCGCCAGCGAACGGCTTAGGGTCTCCCATCAGCACTCTAACACACTTGTTGCCCTAGCAGCCACGAAACGAATATCCCACATGCTAACAAACCACTACTGGAAATCCTCCCCAAAGCTAAGCTGTTCCTTCAATTTACCCAGATCTAAATTGAACCCCACCACCGCCACCATCTGGCACTCAGCTGAATCAGACACCAAAAGAAACCCTCAAACGCCATCTGCCGGAAGGCAAATTGAGATGGGACTCTTTCCCTTCCAAACCCCAATATTCCGTCCCTCTCTGTGCTTGCGTTTCGCGCGCGGACACACAAGCACAAGCGTTGTCTATCTATTATACCTCTCAGCATTCGTCTCCCTTTCCTTAGTCGAACGCCTGCAGGGCCAACTACTGCTACTGCTACTGCGCGCAACTGACCCTAAAAACAACCGGCTACTAAAATTCCCTAGTCTATGCTACTGACTCTTGCGCATCTCCCCCAAATTCACGCGAACGAACGAACGAACGAGGGGTCACTCACCCTCCTCGCTTCCCATGCGAGATTTAAGCTGGAGCGCGATAAGCGGGAAACGAACATGACAGGTTAGCACCTCGAGTCTACAACGCTTGATCTATCGCCACATGCGAAGCGGTGTGTCGATAGGTGAGCCTTATGGACGGACCCTTTTTTTTTCTGGACTCTTTGTTCTAAGGTGAAGTGGTGCTATTGCATTTGCATGTTGTTATTGTCTCGGTACTGCTGCAGCAGCGTTTTGTACTATTGCACGATTTACGAGTCACCGGGCGATGGAAAGATAACGCAATCCTCAACATGTGTGAGCACCATGCGAAGCCGTTGATATCTCTGAGACAAATGCGGTGTGTGGTACTTGCGTGCTTGCGCAACGTCTCAGAGATACGTATACGTTCTGCTCTCTTGCCAACTTATGCACGACAACATCATTACCACACCGCGACCAGATCGCCTTCGGAACAACATCGCATCTCATCGCTATCTCCACTGCTTCCCACACCTAAGAATCCCTCCTTCTCACTTCCCGCAGATGAGCAGGAAAATGCCGGGCGTGAAACGCGCTTGGAATCCTCTCAACGGCCATCGAGGTCTGCGCTCTTTTCTTAGTCGTTGATTCGGCGCATTCGGCACTTCTTTTCTCTCTCTCGCCATGAGTCGGTGCCTTGCCTCCTAAGAAGCAACGCTGCAACGCTCGCGCTACGATGGATCTCAGGGTGGCAACGGAGCTATTGTGGTTTGGGCTGCAAGGGCTGTTGCAGGACCGCTTCGACCCTGAGATGGGATGGTGTTGTGCTTTCTGTTTCGGGTGTCGGTGAGGCGAGCTCGGTGTTTGCGATTCAATGGCGTGCAAAAGAGGGAGTAGTACTGTTGTCACTGGGAGAAAGGCTGAGCAGCTTGTGCTTCTGCAGAAGAGCGTGTCGTGAGCGCTGGGCTCTCGCTTGCTTGCTCCTTTGGAGCGTTTGAGCGATGCCTAGAGCTTGTGGCGAAAGGCTGTGGTGGGAGGTAGGTCAGGCCGAGATCATCGCTTCTCCGAAATCGAAGGTATTGGATTCACATGGTAGATCTGTCATAAGTTGACTCTGCACCGTGACTTCTGAGTGAATCGCTTCCTACGCTCTTCTTCCAGGATCCAAGATCTCGTTCGACGCTCGGGTTTCGAGGCTGTTGGATCGAGTTCAATGCGTTTTTGTTCGTCGAGATCTTTGCGATGTTGACATTGTCGTCGAGGTCTCCGACAAGATCTATTGTAGAGTTAAAATGTCATGAATCCATCATTTACATTACAGTTGATGGATTCCTCACAGCAGTAAATCGCCTTTCGGGGCAAGCTTGTATCATGATTCAGACCATGATTGTTTGATTTGATGTGATTCGTGAGTTTCTGTCCACGAAAGACACCGAGAAATATTTGTCGTCAGCCGTGTGCTTTCATAGTATTTCTGTTCATTTAACGAAACAAGATGTGCATTGTCACATGTCAGAGATGGCTTAGGTCCAGGGCAAGCGCAAGCGGGGCTTTCGCGCAGCAACACAAGTGCATGTGTTGATGCGACTTCATGCGCCGTTGACCAGTCCCACAACCACTCACACACAATCCTCGCAACCGAACATGTCGCTCACAACCATCACCACCGCTCCCACTGCGGACGACTTCACTCCGCTCTCCGAGCACCACGAGCAGACACCCGGCAGCTTCTTCGCCGGAAAGCCCGTCCTCCACCTCCAAGCTCCAGCCTCGAAGCTTCAAATCAGCAAAGACGAGCTCGAAGCGACCGAGGCGGTGAAAGCACTCGTCGCCACTACCGATGATGCCGCCGTCAGCGCAGAGGGTTTCGTCGAGATCCAAGATATCGACGTCTGGGTGACTTCAAGGTACGACTGCCAGCGCAACGCAGCAAATGCTTTGCTGTTTTCAGCTTTCTAACGTGTATTCCACACAGACACCTGACCCTGTGGTCACCAACAACCAACAAGGGCGCCCAAATCACCTACCCGACCATTACAGTGCACGCACAAGTCGGCGCCGCAGTCTTGCTCGAACTCAACCTCTCCGATTCTAACGTCACGGCCGACGAAGACATCGAGCACCTGCAAATCCGCCTCACACCAGCCACCATCGTCGCCTCAGGCGCAGCTACCGAAGGGAAAAGCAACGGCAACAGCGCCTCGGATCCGAGCTTCGCGCTCTACATGGCCATTGGCGACTGCCAGGAACTGAACCCGGACCCGGCCGAGGACGACAGCGATGAAGAGGGCTACGGCGGTCAGCCAGCTTTTGACGAGACGGCGCCGGGCGCTACAGGCTGGATCACGAGCGAGAACATGCACGAGTACACCGATGCGGATGGCAATTTCAAGATGCCCGAGGGTATCACGGTTATTGGCGGCGAGGACGAGAATGATGTTGTGCCGCTTGGCGAGGGTGCTGGCAGGGTTAGGAGGGCTGAGGAGTTCGATGATGCCGAGGAGGGTGCGGACGCCGACCCGAAGTGGCAGAAGACTGGATGAGCAGGAATGGGCACTGGACGAGAAAAGCGAAATGGTATGCATGGATCAGGCGTGGATGGGTTGCTATTGCGAGATTTGATACCCCAAAAGGTTTGAGCTTCCGACGGGAAAATGGGTATAAACGAAAATAACTATGATTTCTCTCATCGCATCCCGGACACCCACCACCGGGCCAGCGATTTCAAAAGCGAGAAAGGGAACAAAAGAAAGAACAAAATTTTACAAGCCCAGATGTTGATCTCTCACTAATGCCCAGACCCTCTATGTCCTCAGGAATCCATCAGCGTCGTACAAGCTCTTCGGCGTCGCCATAATACTCGGAGGCCGCATGTTGGACCGTCTGCTTCCCAACCCATATCCCGCCGAGTACGTCCTCGGAGTCGGAATCGTCTTCGCTTTCTCGGCATCCGAAGGACTGCTACCAGGAATGGTGCTCAAGCTCGTCCGATTCCAGAACTTCTCTCCATCTTCCCATACGCTCGACGCCCTCTCTTCACACCCAGCCGTCCGTTCGGGCAAGCAGACTCGCGACGAAGCTTCTTCCCCCTCCTCCGAGACAACCTCGTCCACCGACGGAGGAATATCGAACCCGGCCAACGCACCCTCCAACCTACGATCAACGTCCGACATATCCACATCGTCCAACGCACTAGCAGGACCGGCATCCTCGTCCTCGCCCTCGCCATCATCCGCACCCCCGCGAGCATCACGACCCGACGTCGTCTCGAAGTCGAAATCAAACATGTCGTTGCAGCTCTCGCTCGCCTCCGGAGACCCGATCCACGGCAAGAGCGGCGCGGGCTCGCGCGACAAGCCGTGAATGTAGCGGCGGGTTTGATTCGAGGTCGAAGTGTCCATCTCGCTGTTCATGCGGCGCAGCGCGATGATTTGCTTCGCGATGGGTTTGGCGGGTTTGTCGCGCGGGCCGCAGGGAGAGGCCGAGGTGCGTCTGCTGTCGCTGGGGGTGGGCGAGTGTTGAGTTCTGGAGCCGGGGACGAGTGCGATGGGGACGTCGCTTTTGTCGTCTAGAGGGAGAGGCGGTGGAGGTGCGGGGCGGTGTGGTTGGAGGTATCCGGTTGTTGAGATTGAGCGGCTGCGGGAGGTTGTTAGAGGGAAGGGGACGGGGTTATCGTCTATGGGTGGTGGTAAGATTGGGGCGCCGGGGAAATCGACTTTGTGGCTGTGTGTTCGCATGCGGGCCATGATGGTGCTGGCGTTGGCCGATGTTAATCTCTCGTAGGATGGGGATGATCCGCGGGGCGTTGAAGAGTTCGAGTGTTCTCCTAGGCTGATTGGACTGGACATCCCCAAATTTTCAGGCATGCTTCTGGGCGAACATGGCGGCGACTCAGGCTGATAATCCTCGCTGTAAGACACCGGCCTACTGTGTCGCGTGTCATCGTCGGAGAATGTCGCCGTGCTCGCAAACGGCGAGCTCTTGTCTGGTTCCGCGATCGGTGCCGCAAAAGCTGGACTCGCCGGATCGTATTCTTGTGCGCCCTCTCGCTTGGGCATGACGAGCATGGGACAAGTCGGGTCGTACTCGTCCTCTTTCGCGACAGGCAGAGGCGGGCTCGATGTAATGTCGGCATCTTCAGGAACGTGTACTTCTTCTACTGGTGAAGGGTCATCGCGTTCCCAACCGAAGTCAAACCCAGGCTCGTCCGTTGACGGCCGTGTGAAATAGAACTCGGGCACGGGTTGATCACGTTGTACTGCAGTCACCGTGGTCTTGCTTGGACTGGGAAAGGACGGAATGCTAAAATTAGAGGATTGGCCTGATTGTCGGCGTGCTGATCGAGCGCCTGTCGTACATGGAGATGCGGACCGCAAAGACATGGTGTCTACGGGTTGTGAGGTACAACCTGGATCCTGGAAGGTTGTCCAGCTGCTCAAAGTTGGTGAGCTCGAAGTCAACGAAGCTCGCAGGGTAGATATCCGCAGGTGCGGTGCAAAAGCAGTGAGACGTGACGGTCGAGAGAGATGGGTGCTGTTGGAGACGAAAGGTAGACCGCCCATCATCGTGTTGCTTGTTCCGTCGAAGTCCAGAGGCTCCTCTTCGATGCCGTGCATTATGCTTGGACTAGTTGGTCTGCTAGGCGGCGGGCCCAGGATCTGCGGCGTGAGAGTCGAGATACGCACGCAATTCTGCCTTCGGTGTCCTTTACGGGCATTGGGGCTGCCCTTCAAGGCCGAAGGCTTTTGCAAAGGTACGCTGTCCCACTGGAATGGGTTGCCGTTACTGCTTCGTGAGGACGTCTGGGTCGCGTTCGAGGCCTGTCTTGTTGGTGGGCCCGCATTTCCACTGATGTCGCGAAGCACGCCTTTGGGTTTTTCAGCAGGCGAGCCGCTCTCTGAGACAGTCGTTGAGCACCGCGAAACTCTGCGCGGTGTAGTAATCTTTTTGACGCCGGAATCATTCTTGAAAGAACCAACGGACGACACGCTACGGATGCTCACGCGATCGGCGGTACCCAATCGCGGAATGGACAATCGGTTGTGCTTCTCGCTGTCAAGAGAGGAAGCGACGCTGGCCATCGATAACTGGCGGCTCAATTGACTATCCACGCTATACCGCGCGACGTTGCTGCGAACCGAAGCTTTGTGTCGGTGTGCCATTGTTAACGCGGGCACTGTAGGCGATGTATCCGGTATGGGACGTGGTCCAGCGACGAGTGGATTCTGCCACTGACGGTGCGATACCTGCTTCAGCGAGGCACTATCGTCGTCGGCCACTATTTGTTCTAGGCTGGGCGATTGCGGGTTCACGTCCGGTGCCCGAAGAATTGGACTAGTAACCAAGACGGAGCTGCTAGCAGATTCTTGACTGGAAGACGACATCCTCGAAACGCAGAAGCCGCTTCGTACGTTGACAGCGTGTGGATTGTGTGGTGCTATCACTGGCAATGGCGGCACCGGGCCAGTCGGCGGTTGGCTCGCAGCCTTGTGTGCACCTAGACTGATTGAGCGAGCGTGCATGGGGGGTCTTCCGTTGTTCGCTACACTGCCGAACACAGCTCCATCTGGTATGGGTGCTATTAAAGCACCTACTGAGTAAGATCGCTTTGCTTTGTTCGGACTTTCTTCGATGAAGCTGACGCCGTATCTTCCTGGTGACCTAATCGCGAAAGAGGGCAGTACATTCGGTTTTGGGCTTGAAGGCGGTCCCACAAAGACATCGTCTTCGTGCAAGACTTCGCCACGTGTAGTCTTCGTGCTTGTAGGGGTTCCACGCGACTTTTTTGCCAATGACAAGACTGGCAAGTCCTGCTGGTCTGGTGTGGGCGAGTGCGCAGATGGACTGCGAGGACTCTCGATGATCGCTGAAAGGTGTTTAAGCCGTCGTAGTGGGATACCATCCTGCTTGATACGCTTAGGTATCGAGATATACGAGCGTCGTTTCCGCGCAGGATGGTTTGCGAGATTCGGTTCGTTGACTTCTTCGTTTGATCCAAGAGCTCCCCAGCCTATTTTCCCATGAGCAGGCACCAGCCTTCCCACACGCGCAAAGCTGACCGGCCTAGGTACATCGCCGCGAAGGTCTCGAACCTGTGCAACTTCGACTACTGTATGTCCATGTTCGAGCTCGGCCAGTGCTCGCTTGTGTTCCGCACGCTTGCGCAAGATCTGAACTATGATCAGAGTGCACGCGATGAGCAACGCGCCTCCAACACCGATTCCGACTCCGAGGTATAGAGACGCATTTGCAGGAGCCGGCGCGTTAAGTGTTTGAGCTGTTTGGCCTGCGTTGCCAGCCTCCAGAGGGTTCGAACCAGCTTGGATCGCATTGCCAGAGGCCTGTCGCTTCAGAGCGATCACGCGACGAGCCCAAGAATAAGTAGCAGCCATATGGAAAACGTGTCCCAGGATTGAATTGAGTCGTTCGTTTCGCGCTTTAGAGCGTGCCGGCGTGGCCCATCGTCGTCCTGGTCATGATTGAAGAACGTCGGAAATGTCGCATGTTAGAGTCCAATGTACTCCAAGGTGTACACTGATCAACGCACTGGGCCACTCCACGTAGGCCATGGCCTTTTGCGCCATGTTATGGTTCAAGATCAGCGGTGGTATGCGGGCCGTTGCCTGTCCAGGCATTGGAATGTGGCATATATTGCGAAGCTTTGAGATCTGCGAATGATAAGCACATGATCACCGACCCGCCAAGGCGATGGCAACGTGTGGCATCGTCATTAGAATTGTCTTCATGTTGTCTGTATGTATGTTCAGTCGGCTGGTTGCTGAATCTGCGGTGCTTGAACCGAGCATGGCATAAGATAGCCCTCACGCGCAAAGTCTTGATCTCGAGCTCCAACGCCACACGGATTTCCCTTTTGGTCAGTTCGACGATGCGATTTCTGAAAAACAAGTAGTATGTACATTTCTCAAAAATATTAAAACATACATCCTCCACCGCCAACATTCTCTCAACCTCTGCTCCTGTTCATCAACCAGCGCCTGATAACAAACTCCCTCACCTTATACCCCTTCAAAATCTGCGCCACATCCGTTACATCTTTCTCGTTTCCAAAAGGAGGCGGCACTTCGACATAGCACAACACCAGACTCTTCTTGACCTGGCTCTGTACTCTGTTCACACAGTGCAACCACCACCAATCCTTCTGCTCCTTGATCCTGCGCTCCGCCTTGCCTTCTTCCGTTTGCCAGTACTCGTGTGAGTAAGAGGGCATAATCATGACGCCGAATTCGGCGTGGGAGAAGACGGGTCCACGGTTGTAGAGCAGGAAGTCTACGCCGAATTTTGTTCCTGCGCGGACGACCCAGCCGAGCGAGCGGAAGTGGTGGTATGCTACATAGGAGAGCATGAAGATGCTGTCTGGTGCTGGGAGGGCTGGCGTGAATGCTGTTGGGGGGAATGTGGCGTGGCTCGAAAAGAGGGAGAGGATGGCCTTTTTGCTGCGGAGATGACTTGGCTTTACTGTTGACAGCTCCTTCGTTCCAGGCGTGATTTGGATGTCGAGGACGCCGAGACCGAAGGAGAGGAAGAAGGCTTCCTCTAGAGTCAGCTGGAGATGTTCTTGGTTTGCGATGTCCAGTACCAGATCCTCGGCAATTTCGTCATGGACGATGTCGGTGACCGTGATGTCTGGGCCCTTGTCACCAGCGACGACATTCGAAGCCTGCGAAGTAACGATTTCGGCATCAGGTACCCTGCCCTGGGTCTCTGCATTGAGCTCCGCCACTCTCGCTGGGACATCTGCGGTGTCTTGTGATACGGCATCTCTATCGTTCGCCACATCGGCATCCTTTGCTTCTTCTCCCTCGACGGGTTCAGAGCGAGGAAGAGCTCTTCCTTCTTCGACAGCACGCTGATGCTCAATCTTCTCTGCCTCCAATCTCGCTCTCTCCAACTTGAACAAACGCCTCTCCTCTCGACGTTTACGCGTGGCCTCCTCAGCCGTGCTTCGGCCGCCTCCATTAGCTTTGAGCTTTGTCTGCTCTCTATCGAGCCAGCTAGGCTCACTTCGACTTAGAGTACCCTTTCCAAAGAAGCCCATCTCCCACAACGCACGCACTTGCGCGGGATCAGTGATATGTACTGATCGCGATTCCGGAGAGAAGTATCCTACGTAGAGATGTTCCGGATGTGAGTCTGGCGGGGAGATCAGTTGTGAGAGAAAGGCGTAGGCAAGGCGCAGAAGCGAGACCGGGTGCGTGGGATGGAAAGCCGGGAGAGGGTGGATGTTCAGAGGCAACGGCCTGCTGTGAATCTGAGCATAGTTGGGGCCCTTTCGGCGAGGCGGACGCTTTGTGGGTGGCTGTGAAGGCTGTGGTGTTGTTGACTCTCCGGCTTCGACTGTGGGCTCTGCTTTGACAGGCTCGGCGACATGGCCATTTGCCACAGGTTCTTGGGGTGCAGACATGATCCTTGTTTGCGACGCGTGATGAATTCCGTGTCAAGCTGTAGCTCGTCCGGACCGAATATTTCTGACAGTATCCTGCCTGACGGTCGTGCTGAAGCAGTTTGGTGTGGCTGTTGTGGGTATTGCTGATTCACCACACGGTATCCCAATTATCGACTTCTCGCGACGGTTGTGATCCAATAGGGATGTCGCGCAAGAATGGTCGTGTTACTAGTATATCGAAAATCCAAGGCCAGACAATTGTCGGTATCCTTCCTCGGGTCGTAAAAGTTTCGTCGACAAATTATGGCAACAATCCTGGCCGTGTTTTGCGCAAGGCCAAGTAAGCGTTGATGAGTGACAACGCCTTGAGCGCACCCGCGCAAGCCTATCAGGATGTGAGATTATGACTCGTTGTTGATATTGCCTGGTCTGACTACGAGATCGAAGCCTCTTCTTTGTTCATCGGCGCGAAGAGATGCGAGTGATAGCGGGCCGCCGATAAGCTTTGACGAGTGAAGCAAGCCATTCTCGCCTCTTTTGAGAGCACAGCAGCAACTCGACAACTTTGACATCACCGTGTCGAAACACGATTACCCGTGCCGCCTATGTCTTGAGCTGCCTTTCTATTTTAGCGAATCGCACGGCTACACCACTCCGATACACAACATCCTCTCTCACAGCCATGCCGGTCGTACGGCACGCTCTCAGACTACCACGGGTGAGCGCCGCTCTACTCGAATCACGCATCCCTCGCACATCCACAGCCGTTGTCAACCAGCGACGATGGCTTCGCAAACCGCCACCACGCGATCGCGCTTGGGCAGAGCGCAAGAACAAAGATGACCAGCACCGCCGTGATCTAGAATCAGCCCAGCAGCCTATCGGTAGCGATTCTATTAACCAACACCCGCAAGAACAACAGCAGCAAGGTCCTGGACTCAACACACAACTCGCCTCCACCCTCTCAGAAACCAACTCTTCAGACCTCGTCTCCGAAGTCCACATACCAGCAGACCCCGATGGCGTCCTCCCACCAGATCACCCGGCGCTTGCGATCCTCGGAAACAGCAGTCTGGTCATCCAAAGACAAATCGAGATGATGAACATCATCATTGGCTTCGAGCAGGCGAACAGATACATCATGATGGACGGCCAGGGCAACACGCTAGGATACATCGCAGAGCAGGATCACGGCATGGGAAGCTCCATGGCAAGACAGGTCTTCAAGACTCACCGATCGTTCACAACGCACATTTTCGATCGCTACGAGCGGGAAGTTCTGCGCATACACCGTCCCTTCGCGTACATCAACAGCAAGATCAGGATATACGATCCTGTGCCAGAGGGTGGATATGGAGAATTGGAGACATCGACAGCATTGCAAGGCACGAGCGCAAGTTCCGTTGTGAACCAGGGCGCCGTGGCACAGATCTCGCCTCTGAAGCTGGAAGAGATGCGAATTATTGGTGAGGCACAACAACGTTGGGCACCTCTACGAAGGAAATACGATCTATTCTCTTATCGAGCACTTGCAAGCGCTCCAGAGAACGACAGCACGCCTCGTCTGGAGTCTGGGGACAAGCCAAACGAAGAGACCACCGCCCTCACAGAGGCCAAAGCACCCGAGCAAGCCATCGAAGCCGGCATGTCACAGTTCGCTCATGTCAACGAGCCCTTCCTATCATGGGACTTCACGCTCCGCGACGAGAACAACTCGACCATCGGCTCTGTAAATCGCAACTTCGCTGGCTTCGCACGCGAGATCTTCACCGACACTGGCGTGTATGCCCTTCGCATGGATAGTGCCGCACAGACTGCGACTCTGGAGAATGCACAAGGCAAGGAAGTAGAGAGTTACGAGCGCCAGGCCACTGGCATGACTCTAGACCAACGTGCAGTCATGCTCGCCTCGGCCGTCAGTATCGATTTCGACTACTTCTCTCGCCACTCGTCTTCGGGAGGGGGAATGGGCTTCATGCCTTTGTGGTTCCCCGGTATGGGCGGTGGGGCTGCAGCCGAAGGCGGTGCGGCAGCTGGCGGCGTAGCCGGAGCCGCAGGCGAAGCAGGCGCAATCGAAGGCGCCGCCGGTGCAGCAGGTCGTGGTCTCGGTACGGGCGCTGGTGCAGCTGGCGAAGGTGCCATCGCAGGAGCCGGCACGATGGCAGGCTACGAAGCCATGCAGCGTGGCGCGTATGGGCCGCGAGGCGGAGATGATGCCAGCCCGCAAGCCAATGAGCCATATTCTGGAGCCAGTCCAGACCAGCCATGGCAGGGCGCGAGTCCCAGCGAAGATGCTTGGGGCGAGTCGTCAGACCCATGGGGACAATCGTCCGATCCGTGGGGTGGCAACAACAATCAAGGCCCTCCTCCAAGTGCTGGGGGTGAGGGAGGCGACAGCGAAGGCGGCGGTGGATTGTTCGACGTGCTCAGCGACTTCTTTGGTGATAATTGAGCTGTTGCAACTCTATGGCAAAGGTGTCCCGCCCTAAACCAAGAGAAGTGAAAGCAACCATGTAGATTAGACGATTTTACCTTCAGCATATTATACCCAGGCGTGTAAGATAGACGGCGAAGAGGCGATCTACTCTCTTTTGAAATAGAACCCATTAAGCACAATCACAATCGAAGTGAAAGAGATTAGGAACAAAAAGTGCAAAGTCAGGATCCACACGTCAATGAATCTTCATTATCCTCCATGCCTATACAAAATCAACCACAAGATCTCTCGTCCCCGATGGAAGAAGAAAAGTGATATATACGAAAAACACCGGATCCTCTCACCCCATCATCCCACATCACCACTCCAAGCCGTCCCCAAGAACCTACCTCCTGAACCCACTCTTAATATCCTCCTTACTAAAGTCAATCTCCACGTTCTTCTCGCCTTCAGTATTCGGATAAATCGCGCCCATCACCCGCTCCGTCCTCTCCAGTGTGCCTTCGTAGCATTTCTGCGCCTCCTGGCACACGAATCCGACCAAGTTGCGCGACACCATGGCGCTCTCGCCTTCGGCGTCGCCAAAATGCTTCTCGATGCGGCGGCGCAGCGTGTCGATGCCTTTGCGCACTTCTTTGGCGTTGTAGTTGTCGGCCAGGAAGTGGCGGCAAGTTTTGCGGGATGAGGTGGTGCGGGAGGCGATGGCGGTGGGGTTGCTTGGGTTGGAGGCGAGTTGGGATTCGAGGGAGTCGAGGAAGTCCTGGGGTTATTGTTAGCTGTGGCCGTTCTTTGGTGGCACGGCCGTCGATGAGATAGGATGGGACTTACCAGGAGCTTGCCGAGCGGTCTCCGCACCACCCGCCCAACGTATGCCTCCAGGGCTTCTTGCCTCTCGACCATTGCGCGTCCTCTCCATTCGGAGAGAACGCCCTCGCGTCCGCCGTCGTCGACTTCTTCGATGTAGTGGTTCATGTTTTCGATCAGCAGAACGTGGTAGTTCAGCATCGCCTTGTCTTCCGAGTCGTCGGCGCCAGCCTGGCGCGCCGCAGGGTTGTTTGCACCAGCTGGTGCTCCAGCGGTCGGAGACTCTTTGGCAATAGTCTTGAGGCTGTCGAACATGGAACGGTTGATGCGCGAGTAGGCGTCGTCAACGAGTCTGCGAACTTCGGCCACGCTGTCGCCAGGGCCATCGTAGTCTGCACGCGCGACGGCGGCGAAGACGTTCTCAACTGCGGCGCTGAAGTGCGGGAAGATCCTCATGAAGGCAATGACACCCTTACGCTTGTGAATCTTGACTTTCGTCTCCTCGATTGCGCGAATCTGGTCGTCGACGAATTCAGCGAACAGGGTCTGCAGACGCATGGACAGCTGGTCGAGGAGTTGCAAGAGGTAATCTTGTGCGGTGTCTGCGAGGAAGAACGAGTGCTTGCTGAGTGCAGCGAGGATACCAACACCCTGGATCGGGTCGGCAGACACGGCCCAGTCGAGCAAGGTGGACATCTCTTGAGTGAAGAACGAGAAGACTTCGTCCATGACTCCAGTGACACGACGTGCCATCTCGCGGTCAGGATCCATAGGCTTGGGAGCGAGAAGGTTGGTTCCACGGCGCCTCTCTGGCGGTGTGGACGTGACCACGTCGACGAAGTCGCTGGTCTCGAGGCTAGTAGCATGGAAGTAGTCAATCACGAAGTTTTGTTCCTGGCTGATCAAGGGGGCCATTTCGTCCATGGCCCCAGCAAAGACTTCGCAGGCCATGAGAGACGAGCCGTGATTACGGCTTTCAATGGCACTCTTCTTGTCACCCGATCCACTGCGCAAACTCTTTGCCAGTGTGTGGGAGCGCTTGATGGTCATTTTGCGGGCGGTGCTGCCTAGTCCACTACCACCCGCCTCAGCAGCTTCTTTCTCAATATGCGTGAACAATAGTTCTGCTTCGTCTCCAGTCGGCTTGCGTGCTACACGCTTCCATCCAGAAATGTTCTCCTTGAAAGTTTCGGTGTATAGGATCTTCACACGAGTGTGGTAGATCCTCAATATAGTCTGCCAAGCCGGCATATTGATTTCTTTGGTGAACAGAACCAGTGGACTGTATATCCAGAGACCCGTCCTGGCGTGTGTGAACGCATCCTTGTTGAGTCTAGACATATTGCCATCTCCCACAGGTTTCATCGTCTGGCCCTTGGCGTTGTTCAAGGAAGTCGTAAATGAGTAATCGAGGTGTTGCATAATGCGTTGACAGAATGTGTCACTCTCGCGTTCGTACATCTCCTTCTTCTCACGGAGAGCAGCCATGCGGGAAAGATCAGTGCCTTCGTCTCCGAGACGGCTTTTTGGTCGCATAGTGTTCGAACGTACGGATGGGTCCATTGTGACCATGGCTTGGTAGAGCTTCACAAGGCTGAGCTCCACTTCTTCTAGACCAGCCACATCTGCGATGTCGCTGTAACGCAGCGGCTCCAGTACGGAGCGATCGAGTGATATAGTCTCGATGAGGCCGGTGAGCTCTGTATGTAGTAGCTGTTGGTTAGCACTCTGAACCTGCAGACCTTGACTCTGCGCCTCGATATATCGAATGTCTTCATTGAGAGAGCCCAACTCAACGCTGTAAAGGGTGAGAAGTCCTTCAAGCTCGTCGCACTCCGCAATAGCTTTGTCAAGTAGCCCTTCAACATGCGCAACCTTGTCTTCCCTTGCGTTGTCGGTCTGCGAGAGCCAAGAACCTGCCTCGACGCGGCCAAGCTGGCGTTTTACGTCGCTCTCCAAATCTGCGATTTGCCTAGGCTGACGAGCACCATTGCCCCAGCCAAGGTCAAGCAACAGAGTCTCAAAGTCAAGGCCCTTGCCTTCCAGTAATGACTTGTCGATACCAAGCTCAGCAAGGCATTGCTCCTGTCGCAAGCTTCGACGCTTGACCTTGATTTGTGGCATCCGTAATTCTCTTTCTTCTAAAGACTCCACCTCCTCCACAACAGGCTCAGGTTGTAAGGGTTCAGCAGCTGCTGGCGTTGGCTCGGGAGCCTTTACAGCACCTCCGTCGGCTAGTTGAACGCCAGGTTCGCCTCGCATTGTTGCTGAGGGCATGCGCAAAGGAGACACAGGCGCCGTCACCTCAAGCATCGGAGCACTGCTAGGTACAGATTGCGCCTCCGGACTTGTTGTCGGGGCCACTGCAGGCTCTTCTTTCTGTTGTGTGGGTGCTCTAAAGACTCCAGTGATACCATCTGCTTCGCCGGACCCAGCCTCCTTCTCAGCCTTTGCTTTCAAAATGCGCTCCGCAGCGCCACCAGGTCGTGGTTTGAAAGCATTGGCTGCAAAGGCAGCTTTTCTGAAACGGTCTGCCGCAGCTCCGGGTCTCTTCTTGACCATCGGTCCAAGGCCTGGTCTGAACGCGTCGCCAGGTTGCAACTCAGCCTCCGACTCGACTTCTGGCGTTGACCGGGCTTCTGCCTCTGCTTGATCCTTCTCAGTCACAGGGGTTTCGGCCGGAGTAACAACAGGCGAAGGTCCGGCTGGCGATGGCACAAACGCGCCGGGCATGCTGATGTTAGTTTCAGAAGGTTTTTGTACAGCAAGGGGCTTGATCTCAGGCGGCTCCTCGTGAGCTGGTGTAGAGACTGCTGACTGTTCCCGGGGAGTGCTAAACGTCGAGCCCGCGGTAGGCGTTTTGAATTCGCTTGCCGCGTCCGTCTGCCTGCTACTCTGCTTCAGGGGTGGCGGTCGAAGATCCACACTGGCTTCTGAAGCCCTGGTATCGAACACAGGTCGTTTCCTAGATCTCTCAGGTGTGAGTGGCGATGACGGCTGTTGCACCGCGAGTGGTTCGGCAGGAGTCGTTGGCTCAGGACCGTAGAAGGAATTCATTCCACTGACTGCTGCCACATCACTCGGGTCGATTGCGGCCGAAGAAGCACCACTCTGAGGAGCCTGGGGTTGACGTTCGTCAGGGCGTGGAGGTCGAGAACCACTTCGGTTTGATTGTGTTGTTTCCAGTGGGGGAAGATTCGAGATTGATGGCTGCTTTCGATGGGTAGGAGGCTGCGTGATAGGCAGCTGCTGTCTATGTTGTGGCGGCATCGGTTGTACGTCCTGCGGCTGGTCTTGTTGCTGCTGCTGTTGCTGCTGCTGTTGCCATCGCTGTCTTGTGCTTGTGAGAAGCGCTGCGCCGGCAGCTGCACCGGCGGCTGCACCTGGCAGCGCGCCATTTGTCTCTGGAAGTGGTTCTCGAGACCTCTCCTGAGGCGCGTTACTGGTTGATCGCTCAAAGCTCTTTTGCCTAGGAGGACTCTGTGAACGCGGCTGCAAAGCACTTGGGACTGCATCCCTGCTCCCTGATGAGACTGCTGATACAGCAGGACTTTCAGACCGAAGATGAGATTGTGAGCGCTGCTGACGGGTACCACCCACATATCCAGACGGTGGAGGCGGTGCTCGAGCTTGGGCTTGAGAAGGTGACGGCCCAGAGCGCATCCCCGGCCTGCCTGGTTCGCGACTCTGTGACCGCATACGCTCCGAGCTCGGCTGCGATCTGGGCGCAGGAGAAGGTTGGCCTGGTCGGGCATGTTGAGGCGGTTGAGGTGGCCTGGAAGGCGATTCCGAAGGCCTTTGACCAAACTGGTTCTGCGGTGGACCAGGTGAGCCTCGCATACGAGGATCCTCTCGACTGTTCGATCGCTGCCCTTGCGCGAATGGTGGCTGAGGTGGTGAAGGTGCACCAGCATCACCGCCTGGCAATCTTGGGCTAGGAACAGTTGGGCCTTGAGACTGAGGTCCTGGTGGTGCGCCCAGCATCACAGCTTGACTCTGGTCATCGAATCCACGTAGCTCTGGCACCAGTCCCTTCGTGTATTTCCTGTAGATCTTGACTGCGCTCGCGATAAAAAAATCCTTCTCTTTGCTTGTGCCTGCTTGCCAGTAGTATGGCTTGGTAATCGTCACAATGAAACCAAGCCCTCCAGCCCAAGACCTGTATTGCGCCTCCCGGTCGTCTTTTGGGGGCAGTGAACTATTTGAGAAGCTTTCTATCGCACTCAGCTCCTCTAGATTCCATGTTTTGCCAATGCTGAAACTGCCATTGTTGTTCTCCCTTGCCTTGTGCATACGGACTCGTCCGGTACTCCTCACTGCAATTATAATGAGCCGAGGCTTCCTGTTCTCTGGCGGACTATCGGGTGGCGGCGGTGAAGATGGATGCGCTGAGTCCTCTTGAATGCGGATATGTGTAATGTAGCTCTCGCTCAATTGACCATTGGCATCAGCTTTGCTGAAGCAGGACTCGATGATGCGCCGCTTCTCGTCCTCGAAGCGCTCGGCGCGGGACACGCCACCCTGTGAGGGATGTTGCTGCTGCTGTGGCATAGAAGGCGTTCCCAAGCGAGACTGCGAGTTCATTGCGCTGTTGGAGCTAGACATGTGTAGAGGCGGGTTGGAGCCATTGCTCATGTTGCGGTAGCCGTTGGGCGGATGGCGCGACATGGTGCTGGAGTGGAAGTCGTCGCGGTGTGAGCGAATGTGTCATGTGATCGTGAGGTCTGGTCGTGGGTAGATCTATATCGAGGGTCGGCCTCCAGGCAGGTCGTAGCCTTGGGCTGTGGAAATCAGGCGATGCGTAGGCGAGATGTGGCTCGGGATGGGTGTGTTGGTAGCGCTCCTGGTCTCGTATATCATACACTGCTCCATCCAGGCTGTCGTCCGTCTCTTTCCGCTGGCACGATGTAGCAGAAAGCCGGCTGTGTTCTTCAAGGCGCGAATGTATGCTACACTGTACGCTATACCTCTCGACCACGCGAGGCGGGAGCGTTACGTTGGTGGTGGAACCCTTTCCGTGCCCCAGACGGCAAGCCGCAGCTCAAGCAGGCCAGCACAGCCAGCGAGAGCCGAGCCGAAGCTTCACGCCAGCATCACGTTCGATATCAACATCAACATTGCGTTTCATGTTGTTATCATGTTCATTCAATATTCATTTTATCTCATTCTCTCTTCCTCTGTCACCACGCGAAGATCCATGGAGCCCTCGCATTCAGCACTGCAATCCTGTCCATCCTCCATCAACAATGATATGTAATCTCGTCCCTTATACTACGCAAAGACGTGCGATCATCATCAATATCTCATGGGAGATCTGCATCGAATCCATACTCAACAATGTACGGGACCCCATGCGCAGCTGAAAGCGAAGGTCTACTACTTCGTGGCAGTATTGGGCGTTGAGAGATGGATTTTATTCATGTGTCTACCAAGTCTTCCATTGCCAAAACGCATCAACCCCTCAACCATCAGAGACCGCTCAACCTCTTCACTCAACATACTCATTCTGCTTCGCCTTCTCGATCTCCTCTTTAATGTCGCCCTTGCTCATACCCCTCTCCCTGGTACGCTCAGCAGCCATCTCAGGCGTCATGCGGATTCTAGCGTTGCCACCTAGGCCACCCATCTCCACAGGCAGGAAGATCAGGTCGATATCCTCAAGAGAGAGATTCGAGGTCTCGGGGTAATAGAAGTAGATCACTGGGATGAAGAGGGCCAGCAGAACCATGAAAATCAAGTAGGTACGCCATCCGATGCGGGAGATCAGGACGGGCGAGATCATGACGATGAAGAAGTTCCACAGCCAGTGGGCTGATACGGAGATTGAAGTACCTCTTGTGCGAGCCTCGAGCGGTAGGATTTCTGGTCCGTATACTGTAATGTTGTTAGCGTTGTCATCGAGTGGTGACGAGGCAGCTTCAACGTTGGAAGTCGAGCCCGCTGAATCATCGTGCAAAGAAATGTAATGATTTGCTTACCCCATGGGACCACATTGATCGTGCCGCCAAAGATCAACATGTACAGGAAGAAGAAGGTGACGGCAGCCGAAGCCGTGGCTTTCTGACCATTGCTCAGAAGAGCGGCCAGCATCATCATGCAGATCGACAGACCGGCGCAGCCCCAGATCATCGTCCATCGACGACCAATGCGATCAAGGGCCAGTGCAGGGAGGAGGTTGCCGATGGGGAACATCCTGTGAGTGATTTGTAAGAATTTTACATCCAAATACGTGACAGAATCAAACAATAGCTGTTCTTACAGTTGGATGAAGCCGGCAATCAGCAGTGTGGTAGTGCGAGGCAAATCGACAAAGTCTCCCAAGGCAGTGGGTAGGTAGTAGACGACTGGTGGCAGGCGTTAGCGGCGATAGTTTTGTTAACAACCCCTGAGAGCGATGTTGAGACTGCAAACTCCTCGTACGTACCTAAGTTGATTCCAGAAAGTTGGTTCATGAACAGACCGAACCACGCCAATCCCACGCGCTTGCGAGTCTGCAAGATATCCTTCTTGAAAACAGATGTCCAGTTCTGCGCTTTTTCATTCTGCTCAAGGGCAAGAACCTGGCGAATGGACTCCATCTCGGAAATCACGTAGGGGTCGTCTTCGGGAAGGTCGTTGACGGCGCAGATGACTTCTAGTGCTTCTTCCATGCGGCCGCGTTTGGCCAGCCAGCGAGGAGATTCCGGCAAGCCCCACACGATGAATACGACGGCGATCGCAAAGACCAATTGAATCGCAATTGGGGTGCGCCATGATGCAGGGCCTTCGATGAATGAGAAACCAAAATCGATCCAGTAGGCCTGTGATAAGGAATGACACGTCAGCGCCTGTAATAGGTCTTTGATGCCGAGGTTCTTACCAAGACAATACCAATGCCAATGAAGAGGATCTCCCAAGAGACCAACCGTCCGCGCCATTCACGCTTCGACAGCTCACTCTGGTACATTGGCACTGTGCTAGAATCAATGCCCGTGCCCAGACCTGTAATTATACGGCCGACAATCAGATGTGCGAGAGTGTAGGCAGATGTCTGCAAAGTTGCGCCGACGATGATGAGGCCCATTGCAAGCCAGATCATGTACCTTCGACCGAGCAGGTCTCCGATGGCGAAGTTGAGAACGCATCCGAAGAAAGCGCCTAGGCAATAGCTAGACACGGTGATTCCGGTGATGACATCGTTGGGGTCGCCGAATTGATCGCGGAAGGAGGGGTTCTCGAGGAGGCCTGACAGCACGCCTTGGTCGTAACTGTTTGAGCAAGTCAGTCATTGTTTGAATATATAGTGCCTTATAGATGTGCCACTCACCCAAAGAATAAGAATGCCGACAAGCATGCAGCATATACCGCCCAGCGCAGTGGCGCTCCACGACCGTAGCAAGATCTCATAGTGGCGCACTCTCCGATTTCTTTCCTAATGTCGAAGACAGGGTGAAGCAGCTGGCAGCTGAAGAACAATAGTGGAGCGCGCACCGGACCTGGTATATATGTATCCTGTCACCCAAGCTCGGGCTTTCTCCGTCCGTTATTGATGTTCCGCTAATCCTCTGGCCGCCGTTGCATCTTGCATGTCGAGTCTCACTTTCGATGGCTTGCCAGATCTGCGATGCCGGACAATGCAAGCGTTTGACTTGCACGTGAGGAGACCCCCTTGGCAGGTTTTTGACTTTTATTCCCGTGCGTGCAGGCGTTGATCGGCTTACTTCCTGGGCACATGGCTGCGGCTGGGTTGACCTGGCGTCATCTTTCCGTGACCTTTGTAGGTTCACAGTCCGAGGTCTGTATATTTCTTTGACCATTTAATGCGAGCGTCGATGATTGCCAGGCGCCACAACCGCGGGACCATGACCTATCCGCGGATTAAGGTAAACGACGTAAGACGACAGCGCAGCAGCGGAATAGTATGCCCAAATGGCTCGCATCATGACAAGAGCCAGTCGTTGCTGTCGGCATTCAAAAGTGGATCCGTCAAGGTTTGGGGTAATGGGGTAACATTGAGGGGAAAGGGCGGGTCTCGCTGTTAAGTTCATCCGGAAAGCAAGGTTCTTCCAAGAATCCGATGCATGTGGCTTGAGTTCTTGAAGCTGGTTCAAGATCGGAAGCCCAGATTGAGAAACCCACAGTTTCCCTTGCCAAGTGCCCAGCTGGTTGGCGTGGGCGCGTTCTGCCTGGTGATGTCGTTGGTGTAACTGTAACGCTGCAGCGGCGGCGAGCCTCAGGGATGTTTGGGCAACGCCGATGTTTTGCCTTTGAACATGATAAAACAGGCTCACAAACATGCAGACGGTCAATAGCGATCGGCATGTCGAAATGTTCCTTCCACGTGCTGCTGCGTGAGTCCCTGGCGCCATTTACTTGACTGTTGAGAGCGTAACACTTCTGGAGCGCGCCGGTCTCAACGTACGTACATCCTCAAGATACTGATGAGACCTCGTGGCTACGAGCGATCGGGAGGCTTACTGGAACACTTCGATATTTGACTGGAGCAATCTCCGACAAGGTACGAACATAGCGATGGTCTCGTCCTCAACTTCCCTCTCCTGCACCACAAGTTCCAACGAGGGCACCGTTCGCTTGCAGCTAGAATCGGAACACCGTACACAATATGGGACCGCCAAATCCCATCGCGTCTACAAGCATTGGGAGTACCAGTCGTTCGCTTTGGTGCAAGTGGATCCGCTCGCACAGCATGTCGCGCCTCCCCATCCGTTGCCCTATAATGTGTTAAACCAAGATCGTTCTTTTCGCAGGGTTTCATATATAAACTTACACCACACTGGCCATAACGAGCCGCACAGGCACCGGTAGGAGAAGGGATGGATGTGGTTCCGGTGGTGGTGACGCGGCTAGTGGTCGTCGCGGTTGTCGCCCTGGTCGTTGTGGTCGTGGCTCTGGTCGTTGTAGTTGCGATGGTGGTTGTCGGGTTCGAGCCTGATACGGCGAAGGCAGACTGCAAGATGGGCATGTACGCGTTGTACGCGACACCGTTTGTCGGCTCGAGACCGTACATGTAGTCACCCCACCAGGGACCTGCAGCCCACCATAGGGCACCTTGCCAGACATCTGCATCAAAGTCAGCACCGAAATAGGCCTCGCGGATCTTGTCGCACTCACCAGAGTTGTCATTCATGTACTTCAGCATGTCTGTGATCGCCGCTTGACATTGAGCGTTGACACCGCCAGCGAATTCGCCAATGAGCCCAATTTTCTTGTTAGCACGAAGCCAGTTGGTGGCTGCAACAAGACGCTCGGAGCCAACAGTAGCCGAAACGCAGTTGGGTGATGTGCCAGAACCATCAGTCTAGGGAGAGGAATCAGCTGAGATTCAACCAGCACAGTGGGTTCGAACTGATGGGACTTACGTCAAGATATTGGTGCATCTGGTAGACGAGCTTGTTCTCGGGATCGGTGAGCGAACCCATCAAATCACTGCGGCATGGTTAATTAATTGAAGTATGCCACAAAGGGTACCAACTTACGCGTTGGTCTTGCCGTCAGTGCCTTTGGATGTTGTCCAGGTCCAGGCACCTGTCCAGGCTGTAAAGAGTTAGCTTGGGCACTGAGAGAATGAATATAACAAGATTGTATAATGATAGCAACGCCTCTCTCCAAGCGCCGCACCCTTGTCAAAGATACATTGCGATGTTGGGATCGATGAGACACTTACCATTGCCTTCAACGTTGATGACCTGCTTGGCACCAGCAGCACGAATGCCATCGATGGCGGCTTGATTCAGAGAGACTACCAGCGCAGTGGACATGGTGTTGTACCTGTGTTGACCCGATTAGTTGGATGTATAGCTCTCCCAACCCGATCCGACATACTCGTTGTTGGTGTCCCAGATCACCCTTGGGTTGTCCTTGTACTGTGCAGCCACAGTCTGCCACCACTTTCCAAACGCGCTCGTATCCGTGATGATCTCTTTGTAGTAGCGTCCATAGTTATGAGGCTGAATCATTGCATATGCGCCACGGCTGGTGACGTAGTTAACCTGCTCCGTAAGGTTGCGTAGGTATCCGGGATCAGGCGATCCAGTCATGCTGTTGGGGATTAAGCGCTCCATGTAGAAGTTGATTCTGAAGGTGTTGAAGCCTTTGGCGATGAACGTGTCATAGGTTGACAGGGTCGGCCAGATGTACTCTTTGCCATACAGGCCAGGGAAGATTCCATCGCCGAACTCAGGGCCGCTCTCGTTGACGCCAACCCATTGCATCTTGCCAGCTCGTTTGGTAAGCTTGCTGGGGGCAGCGACTGCCAGTCCCATAGCGCTCGCTGCAGCAAGCAGTGAAAAGAAATGCATAGTAAATGTCTCAATTCCGATAATGCGAAGAAAGAGATTGGGATGCTGCTGTCGGTGTCTACAAGCTCTAGAATTTAAGGTGGGAGAACCATCTTATAAGGTATAAGCCTGTATCCTAGGCCATTGAATTGTAGTTATTCCACCCTTTCGCCAGATTGGCTTGCTATTCCGTGAAGTCCGTTATCCGCGGGATTGAAGCCTCCGGAGGACAAGAGAGCCACCGGCTGGACGCGCCGACATGATCATTTCTATTCACCAGTCCGGCCATGCCCTAAATTATCATCGTGCAGTCTTGGGACTATAATTTTAAGTGGAAGCTAGTACGTTGCATCAAGCCTTGCAGCGCGGAGGTCCATGGTCCGTACGGCGCTCACTGAGTGGAAAGTGGATAGGTTTTAGCCCAAGGAGCTTTCCACCATTGAGGTGCGGGCAAGAATTCGCATAAAATTGCGCATGACTGCCGTAGGCGACCGGCAATTCTTTGTGCAAGAAGAGAGGTAGCTGTTCTTCTCAAGTTTAGCACGTGTTTCGTGAAGTTGCACGGCAGGTGCCCGTTGGGTGGAGCAAGTGGACACGCCATGCCAAAACGTCGTAAGGCTCCAGGCGAAAGACGTCGCAAGCACCACACTTGAGTGATCTGTATAATGTCAACAAAGTTGACTCCTTGTTCAGCAACAAAGGTCGGCGTCTCGAGTGGAAGCGAAATGGAGGCTTCAAGCTCCTGGCAATGAGCAGGGGTGTCTCGCCACCTAACAGTGGCAGAAGTGGGGAACATTACAATACACAGGTTTAACCGGTAACATGATTTCGGTCTTCAAACACGACACATTGATACAATAAGATCAAACCTTGTTTAGCGCGTTCCAGCCTGCCCGTTTGCCATACATAATGCCTGCACTCTCTTCGCGTTTGGCCATCATCTCTGGCGGCATAGGTGCGTGGCCAGCTGCAGCATCATGGCAACTAGCCTAAAGCTAAGAGTACTTGGTGTGAAAGCATTACTGACAATATCTTCGAAGGCGGCATCGGGTCCTCTATTGGAACGCTGTTGCGATCACAAGGAGCCAAGCTAGCGCTCCTCTATGCGCCTTTCGAGGCCAACAAAGTGGATGAAGTCCTCAACAGCGTGTACGGTCCTGCCAGCAGAGTTGAGGGTGATGACATCAAAGTATACCCATGCGACGTGACTGATGTAGCCTCAGTGGCAAGCGCCTTCGAAGCCATCGTGCATGACCGCACGGCGTTCCCGTCGATTCTCATTAACGCAGCTGGCTATGTCGCACTCAGTCCTTTCGAGCATACGCCACCGGAAGACAGCCTCAAGCACTACATGGTGAACCTGTACGGGCCGACTATCACAAGCCAGGCATTTGCACGGACTTTCTTTGCAGCCAAGCAGGCAAACAAAGAGGGCGGCAGTACACCTCCTGGACGCATTGTGAACATCGCAAGCCAAGCTGGTCATATTGCTCTCGACCAGCACGCAGCGTACTGCGCAAGCAAAGCTGGCTTGCTTGGGCTGACAAGAAGCATGGCCCTTGAATGGGCACCAAAGGGGATCACCACCAACAGCATCAGTCCAGGTCCGGTCTGGACTGCTCTTGGTAAGAAGGCATGGGGAGACGCCAAGGTGAGAGAAGAGTAAGTCACGGAGTCTTTGGTGGACAGGCGCTAGGGCGACTACTAACTGCTGTTCACAGGTACCAGAAGTTGGTTCCAACCGGCACGTTTGCTGAGCCAGAAGAGGTTGCACATGCGGTCAGCATGCTTGTCCAGGATTTGGCGTGCAATATCAATGGTGCTGATATCAGAATCGATGGCGGATTCACTATCCGCTAAAGTCACGTACGTCTGCTCACGAGCAGTTGTCTATCAAGATACGACGGTATGCCAATAAGAACACGATAGGATGGATCGATACATGAGTTTTGGATGACAGTAGTATTTGAACATTGAAAGGGGCAGATGATATTGTTCATAAGATAATTCGGTCTGATTCTAAGACTTTCGCCGATATACCCACTCGGACAACCATGAAGAAGAAATAGCATGCGCTCACTATCTAACCTGTGCGACAAGCGGTCGCAATGGTCCTCCCATCCAGAAGGATCGCAAGAAGAATTCGCTACAACAACATCACTTTCCAACTTTCCCTATCAGTCCTCTGGTCACTTCTTCGTACGATACATCGCTTCGGCAACGACGAAAATCGCCGAGGCTTGTTTCTTGAAGGTCTCAGCCAAATCTTCCCGACACTTGCTGAACTTGTCCGGGTGGAAAAGAAGTCTGAAGTACTTGAGTTCGCTGACAGGAAGGTGGTTGAGACTTCGCCGAATATCGCAGGCGCAAGCAGCCAAGGCTCTGGTCTCGCTCGTACAAGATGGATTGGAGCATGCGCTGGCTGGAGGCGATGGGAAGCTTGACAGGGTAGTGTAGTCCTTGAACGCTTCTTTCGCGGCCGAGACCCACTTCTGATGGTTTGAAGGCTTTGCGGCAGGATTCGTAGCAGGGTTCCTTTGTTGTGCAGTAGGTCTCGGTTTCTTACTGTTTGGTTCGTCGCCGCCTTCGCTCCCCGACTTTGACCCATCCTGAGAGCGCTTGGGTGGGTTCGCTCTCTCGTATTCGTCTCTGCGTCGTTTCTTGGTCGCCTGGGCCTTTTGGTACTCCTCTTTCTGCCGTTGCCACTTCGCCGCCCTTCGCGCCTTTTCTTCTTCTTTCTCGGTGTCGTCCTTGCGTTTCTTCTCGGCGGCCTTGGCCTGCGCCTCCTCGTACCGCCTTCTTTCCTGTTCCTCCTTTGCTTTCTTCTGTGCCATCACCTCTTCCTTCGAAGGTTCAGGTATCTCGTCCCTGGCTCCGTGGAACTGTGGGCAGCCAGCTCGTTGACAATGTGTTGTGGCTTTCTGGAATGACGCTGACTTTGCAGCAGAGTTCTGCTTGGCCGCTTCGAGTTGGGCTTTGGCGTCCTCGAGCAGAGCGTCTTTCTCTTGAAGGCCGGTTGTCGCATCGTTGAGATCTTTGAAAAGTGAAGACGACAACTCTCCTTCTTTGGCCGCCTGAGAGAGGTTGGTGAATGCGGTATGCACCTTATCTCTAGCTTTGACACGCTCCTCAACCAGGAACTCAGCCATACCTTCCGCCTTGTGGGCGAGATGCATGTTTTTGCGAGCATCGAGAAAGCCTTTGTGTAGGAACGCGAAGAAACTGGTCCCACCCTGCCTACATGCGGCTTTCGTGTTTAGACGCATCTTGCGGTGCTCGTTCTGAATGTGAAGATGTCCAAGAGTGTGGCTTGCTGCACAGCGGGAGTAGAAGTTGCGATGGATTTTCGATGGAATTGTAAGATGTTGTCGCGTGGTTCATCCAGTACAAATTCCAAGAAGTGGCTTTGGAGATCACTTGTCGCGCTCTTGTGGCGACGGCTGACGCTTGGCGGGTGTTGTCAGTGAATGCGTTTTGGTGAATGATGGGCTCGGTTTGCTGATCTTTGTTCTCGGGACAGATCCAGGAGGATTTCCAATCATGAGCCACGAGGAATTTGTTGTCTATTGTGCCTATTTGAGAATAGGACATATCTGCAGTAGTATTGTTGGTCAGCTGTGTGAATTCTATTGTCGGTGCGCTAGTATTGTTGATCAGCTGTGTAATAAATCCTATTGTTGGGCGGAGCATGGTTTCTTGACAGCCGGCCATTTTCAAAGCTAGCAAGCTTCAGCCTTGAGGTACACTCTCGGAATGAAAACCTACAGAACATACCGAAGGGAAAACCACTCCGTTAATAATCTTGCGTCTCGTGACTATGTATGCGCCTCAGCATTCTATCCGTCATCATATTCGCGCGCACCACCAATCACTCTTCTCCAGGTACAGCGACATTCGATATGTCTCGGCATATCCTCATCAGTTCCTCCTGTTTCTTGACATTGTCAGCTCCACCATGCGGAGACTGCTCGCCACCAGTCGTGAAGAACGCTCCTGAACTCAGCTTGGCAGCAAATCCTTCCCCAGCGGACCACTCTGTCAGCACCTGGGACGACTTGGCTGTCGTTCCGGGAGCAGACGAACCACCCATTTTCGTCTTTAGCCAGCCAGGATGCATGCTCACGCTCTGTACGTCGGTCCAGCGTCTCGCGAAGGCCTTTGAAAGCATGGTGTCGTGCAGTTTGCTGTTGGCGTAAGAGAAAGACGTCGTACAATCTTTAAGGGTCTCGTCGCCACCAAAGTGGCTATCAGAGCTCATGAAGAGGATTCTCGACTTCGGCTTGTCCATGAGACATGTTAAGATGTATGGTGCAAGTGTGTTGACGGCGAAGACGGCGGAAATGCCGTCAGAAGTGATTTCCTTCGAAGACGTAGCACCATAGCCAATTCCGGCATTGTCTGTGGTGGCTAAGGTCTCAGCACGGCCCTGAGTAGAATCTGCAGTATCCACTTACGTATAATGGCATCGAACTTGCCAGTCTTGTTTGCATTTTCGGCCAGCTGTTTCGTCTCGCTGATCGAAGACAGATTGCCAACCAAACACCCTTCAGCTTTGGGTACAGCCTCACTGGCCTGCTTGGCTCGCTCTGAATTACGTGCGTGAAGCGTGACTTGGTGGCCCTTTTCGGAAAGCGCTTTTGCTGCGGCTAAACCAATGCCATCACTGGATCCTGTAATGAAGACACGCACCATGTTGGAAAGCAAGGAGTATGTATGAGGATGTGATCTGTGAAGATGCTACAGTAATCGGGCGTTTACAAAGACTTGTCTATCTCAATGAGATGAAGAACAAGCACAGCTGTCTAGGCCAACATTGCTGAAGGGGAGATACGGCTGTCCGGTCGTCGGATATGTGTTCTCAATTCACAGATGGAGCAAAAGAAATGGAGACTGAACGATTGTGATGACATCATTACACGTAAACGCTGCAGCCTTCATGTTTCATGTTGCTAATGTATCCACTGTTTACATACATGTATGTACATTCTTCGATGCAGGTCAGAGACTCATTCGTTGGTGCTATAGAAATCTGGTCATGTATACATCGTTTGCATGTCCTTTTTACTTCTCGCTCACTCAGGCCTCTGCACGTGCGACACGTGAACCGTGGCCCGTTACCTTCGGGCAGGAGAGCCGTTAGTGTTGTTGCCCCAAGGGGAGGGTTTTACACAAACGAGAAATGACTCGACAGCGATGGAGAGCCTGAAAACCTCGCGAACTCGATAGGTGGAAGATATGATTCTCTCCTGCTTTGAGCCTCACAGTAGCATTGCCTTTCCAGGACAGTTGGACCCAAGTGCTGCTAGGACCACGACGCCCGTCGTCGCGGATCGCATGCGGCTCTCCGAACTGCACCATCGTCACGGATCAAACAATGCTGCATCCGTAGGAGGACTCCATTCCGATGCCCGAATTCCAGCGCTAGCTATCAGAAACTCCAAAGGGAGATTTATCCGGCTGTACCACGAGACCACAAAGGCGTCCGGAGCCGCAGGCGACATTAGACCGCATCCAGGAACCTGGTAATTTGAGGGTTGCAGAAGTGCGAATATTGCTCGCTGCAAGAGCTGTATGCGCTTGACTTGTGCGTCCGATTTTAGGCAATCACCGTGTATCTTATCGCATGTTTACTCGACTTGCGCTTCACGTCACCTCTACCAGAGTCTGCCATCTGGTGCGAGAGGGATTTCTAGTGGTGAGGGCCACGCAGTGGCAAGGAGGCTGAAGGCAAACGTTGCCTGGCTGTAGTACAAAGGAAAATTGATTAATTATGCAGGGTAAGCTGCACGGGGAAGAACTTGGCGACGCCTTACCATTCTGGCCCGGACTCTTGACTTCTTTGGCTAACAGCATTCGCTGCTCCGGGCTACTTTCTGCTATATTGCTCGTTTAACCAGGAGGCTTATGCTATATCCACAAATTGCTTCATGTGTTCACTCGCCAGCACCTCCCTGCATGTCCGCATGTCAGCTGGACATACTACTATCCGGACCGAACCTTGAGCAGGATACTCGCCTACATCGGCAGCTGCTGGCGTAGATCTTGACTCGTCGTACGGTGACGGGGTCAGCCCTCCGTAGCCCACAATCTGCCTAAGCAGGACAGAACATCTTCTGTCCGTCGGACCGTCCAACGAGGGCAATCAGTGGATCCGACGATACTCGGCAGGCCTCAGAACAACCATGAGCAAGATTTATGGTTTGCGCAAAGGCCACGATGGCAAGTGGAAGTGAGGATGGCGAACTATATAACGACGACGACGCCATCTACAACTTTCACACATCATCCAACAACGCAAGCAGTTTAAGTCTTCAAGAATAACCTGCAAGCATGTCTGCCTTCTCCCTCGCCCTGAGTGCTCTTGCCCTCGGCTCTGTTGTGAACGCTCAACAGGCTGGAACCCTTACTCCTGAGAAGCACCCTGCCTTTTCTGTTTCCACTTGCACTGCTGGTGGCACCTGCACGTCCAAGACCCAAAGCATTGTGCTTGATGGCAACTGGCGTTGGCTCCACTCCACCTCCGGCTCCACCAACTGCTACACAGGCAACACCTGGGACAAGACTTTGTGCCCTGATGGCGCAACTTGCGCGGCGAACTGCGCACTCGACGGCGCTGACTACACTGGCACCTACGGTATCAAGGCATCTGGCAACTCTCTAAGCCTCCAGCTCAAGACTGGCAGCAATGTTGGCTCCAGAGTCTACCTCATGGACGAGCAGGACAAGAACTACCAGCTCTTCAAGCTGAAGAACCAGGAGTTTACGTTCGATGTCGATGTCAGCCAGCTCGAATGTGAGTATTCCATATCTCAGGTGACCAGATCCACTGCTAATCAAACGCGAATAGGTGGTCTCAACGGCGCTCTGTACTTCGTGTCCATGCCCGCAGACGGTGGCATTTCTGCCACTAACAAGGCCGGTACCAAGTTCGGAACAGGGTACTGTGATGCTCAATGCCCCAAGGACATCAAGTTCATCAACGGGAAGGCGAACAGCGACGGCTGGGCCCCGGCTTCCAACAACGCAAACACAGGCCTTGGCAAGACCGGCTCCTGCTGCAATGAAATGGACATTTGGGAGGCCAACAAGATCTCCAACGCTGTGACCCCCCACTCCTGCGTTCCTGGCAACTCCGCTTGCACTTCGGACGAAACTTGTGGCTCTGGCGATGGTAACCGCTACAAGGGTTATTGCGACAGGGACGGTTGCGACTTCAACCCCTTCAGGATGGGCAACCAATCTTTCTACGGCCCGGGCAAGACCATCGACACCACCAAGCCTCTCACCGTTGTGACTCAATTCGTCACCTCTGACAACACCGCTAGCGGCGATCTTGTCGAGATCCGTCGCAAATACGTCCAGGGAGGCAAAGTCTGGGACCAGCCTGTATCCAACGTTGCTGGCATCAGCGGCAATTCGATCACCGACACCTTCTGCAAGAACCAGAAGTCCGTCTTCGGTGACACGGATGACTTCACCAAGAAGGGCGGCTTGAAGGCGATGGGCAAGGCCTTTGACGATGGTATGGTCCTCGTCATGTCTCTCTGGGACGATTACGATGTCAACATGCACTGGCTCAACTCCCCCTACCCCACCGACGCCGACCCAAGCAAGCCAGGCGTTGGTCGTGGAGACTGCTCCATCACCTCTGGCAAGCCAGCCGACGTCGAGAGTAAATACCCTGGTGCTACTGTTGTCTACTCGAACGTCAGGACCGGTCCCTTTGGCTCAACCTTCTCTGGCTCCCAGCAGCCCGGTGGCCCTGGCACTGGCAGTGGCTCTTCTTCCTCTTCCAGCTCAGTGAGAACCTCGACTACCACCTCCAGGGCTACGACCACCAGCGTCAGGACCACTACCACCACTACTAGCTCCCGCACGACCACAACCAGCGCTGCTGGCGGCGTGGTCCAGAAGTACGGACAGTGCGGTGTAAGTGTCCCCTATTTGTCTGATTTTCACACTTCTCCATGTATACTGACTCGCGTTACAGGGTGCCAACTACAACGGTCCTACTACTTGTGTGAGCGGCACTACTTGTGTCAAGGCCAACGACTTCTACTCGCAGTGCTTGTAGACGATTGGCGATGCCAACAAAATGACGTGGGAATGATGGCGAACAAGCGTGCTAGGCTCGAGAAGGCTGTTGCAACTATCGGGAGAACTTTGATAGTGACATTCGTTACGAGACAATTTGAGTTGCCACATGTGTGCAGATCCTCATGATTCCACGCTGATTTTTACGTGGCGTGCTTGCATGACCTGAAGAATTGTGCAACTTCTCCTCATGTTGTCAACGGTGAAACGTCTTGCAAGATTCGTCCATCGTTCGGTCGTTGGACGAACAGTAAATGGCAACAACACCGAGCCCAGTAGAATTACAGGCGCCAATCGTGTTTCGGATCGATGCAACGATCATCCGTCGCTAGGCGTCCAGCGATCACGGTATCCCAGTAATAGTAGCCGAGGGCTTCGCCATATGAACCAAGAACATGTTTGCTGGAGACCAAAAGCGGACAGTCTGCTTGCCTCTCTCAGCGGGTAGCTATCTTGTGCTTGCCTAAATGGTTTCCACTATAGGACAATTAATGGTGTGTTATGGAACCTGCTGCAATAGAACTTAGGCACGCTATTGGCGGGAGTAAGCGCGGCGATCTCACGGGCAGGAGGATCTTGGTAGAATTTACAGTACCTTTAAGTTCCACCAAGGCCACTTTATGATGTGCGTCTGGCGAATAAGATGGGAGACCAAGCCAGTCGTTCGGACTCACCAACGGCCAGAACAACATGACTCTTGTATCCGAAAATACTCCGCTGCAAAATTATGGACATGGGTTCGAGACGAGCAGTATTGCAACACCGCAGATAGATCGCTTTCTCCAAATTGGAACCTGGAACATGCTTCGAGGTCTCAATTCTGTTTGTTCTACGATCCGGTGGGATTGACGAAGCCGTCTCCCGAGGGTTTGAGACACATGGTCGTGGCTAACACGCTCTACACCGCAGATCTTTAGTGGGTCTTCGGGTAAGGCCCTGATCTGGACTAACTTCCTCTGCCACGACTGGGCCCGAACTCTTCTTTTCCGACTTCCACGCATGTTGGCCTGTTCCTGGCTCCCGGTACGGATAGCATGCAGGAACGGCTGTGATATAGAACCCACATTGAGCTTGATGGTATAGCTCGTCGAATATGACCCCGCCGCATCTTATCTAGATGGTATGTTGGGTTACATCTTGGGTATTACGGCACAGCATACATTATCGTTTGAACATGGCGATGCGACAAAAACGTTGCAGCGGAGACAAGGGTGCTTGCATGCAACAAGCAATAACGCCACCGCATTGGTCACCATCGCAAGTCTTCACACCTTTTTCAGGGCCGGCTCAACAGTCCCGCGTGTCTCAAACACGCGATGCCTTGCGCGATAAATCGCCAAGTGTTACTACCGTCACAAACCCTAGGCCATCGACACTAGCCCGGCTTAAGTAAGTATCGTAAGGCCACCGACAGGACCGTTCACCCCTGACTACCTGGAGTGCATGGAGAACCACTCCCATGTGTCGATCATCGTTGCCGGCGCATGTTAGATCGATTATGGCGCGCTGCATTATGCACTAATGACTTGAGCTCCCCTTCTCTCCTTGCAGGCCGCATGAACGGGTGCCAAATGGCCAGGGACTACAAGTGCCCATCGTCGTGCACATCTGCTGCGCTCTCTGCCGTGATCTTTGCGGGTCATTCTTGTGTCCTGTTCCGTTGTTGAAGAGACAACTACATACCAACACCGCCAACATGGACGGCATGTTAGAGGGCGTCAACCTGGCTAATAGGCCTTTGCCTACTACACTCCCAGACGACCACAACATTGGCGATGGACTCGCGATTATGACATGGGTCATGCTCGCGATCTCAACAGTGCTGGTCGCGGCTCGTATGATCTCCAAAATTATGATCCTGCGGAGATTCCGAATAGACGACGTTTTCCTTCTGATCACTTGGGTGAGTCCGACCTTTTGCTTCATTGCTCTACAAATTATGGTATGCTGACAGTCCACCAGGTGGGTGCTACTGCATACTCAGCTATGATGCAACTTGCATATCATAACGGCTTTGGTCGACACTCTCGTAAGCGAACTCATCCTAATCAGGCCTCTACAAGTGGCATTTGCTGATACGCTACAGTCTTCTTGAGCGTACCTGCTGCGATTCGCCTTCTCAAGTGGGTCTACGTCGGCATGCATCTCGCCATCATAACACCAATGCTTGGACGCATTGCCGTTGGACTCTACACTCTCAGCTTGCTCGGATCGAACGCTCGCTGGGTAAGGTACACCATCTGGTTCCTCATCTTCCAGCAAGTCGTGCACAACATCGGCATCTCTGTCACACTTTTGTGTGAATGTGGAGTCGACATTCCGAAAGTTGCAAAGTAAGTTGCCAATTCAACAAGAGCAGCAAACATCACATGCTGACATGCAATCTTCAGTCCCGTTTCCACTTGTTTCAGACCTTCGCCATGGTCACGCTACGCTGGATTCGTCGGTGGTAGGTTGAATGTGCTAAATCAGATTGCTGAAACTCTTGCTCACGCTTCCTAGGTTGGAATGCTGCCACTGACGGTGCTCTTACTCTCGCCCCTGTAGTGTTGATTTGGGGCCTTCGAACAACTAGAAGAGCCAAGTGGGGAGCCTCTATCCTGCTCGGATTCTCATCACTCGCGATGGCGGCCGCGGTGTGGCGAACGGCCGAGCTTGACAAGATCTTCATAGCGGACTGGGACTTTACCTGTAAGTTCGAGCATTCAAGATTGTAGAACTCTCGGTATCAAGGCTAACATCATTCTAGACAATGCCGTTCTCTACTTCTACGCCTCTTCTTTCGAACAAAGCACAATCTTGATCGCAGCATCGATCCCGACTCTGGGCCCCATATTCAAGCATTTCCGCTCGCGGCATTCCTCAAAACTTTCCGCGGACAGCAACAACAGCCTCAGTTACGGTACTGCCTCACGCCAGAGCTCTTCCGCGGACAAGATCCAGATTCAGAAGAATCTTGCACACGCCCTCGGAATCGAAATGCCTGGCCTAGGCAACACCGTGACCATTTGCGCCGGCGGTACCGGTACCGAGCGGCTGAACGTGAAGAGCAGTCGCGAAAGCGTCTTACAGCTATCCAGCATCAAGGCCACCAGGAGCACCGACGTGAAGGTCGAGTCTACGCCTGCATACACATTCTATTCCGGCGACGAGGACGTCGAGCGCCTATTCACCACACCAAAAGCCGATTCGAACGAGGGTCCTAAGCAGTGAGCCTGTCTTTTTGTGTTCTTGCATCTCCCATGTATCTATCTTATTGTACGACGAACATGACCATTCCATTCTACTTTACTTTCAAATCATTACTCATCATCCTTGCTATATGAACATCCGCGAGTTTTCCGGCCCTTATCTTTCATATAGTCTGCCAGCCGTAGCCCTAACAGACACATCTGGCGACAGGTCAGTGCGTTTGACCACTTGGGGTTTCTTATACTTCTCCCCATATTGCGACAATCTAAATCCTGTCCCTTCCCGAGCTGTCACGCCTGTCACGCTTGTCACGTTCCATCCCGCACACGGCTCTCGACCCACAAAGGGCTTGCACTTGGCCTCGAACTACCGGCCGTCCAGCGCGTTCATGATGCCTGTACATTTTTTCCTTCTACAAGGATCACCGGAACATACGAAGCTGAGGGCAAATTTTCGCAAATTCGCTTGACAGGAAATTGACGAGTCATTCTCCTTCGACTAGAAATTACTGTTGACGGCCTGACAGGCCTTCGGCGCCGATGCCTGCAGGACACCTGTATCTCCAAAACACGCGAGATGCTCTACAATTTGGCTAGCGCGTACGGCATTGACTTTTTGGCGTTTGGGTGGCAGCGGTGAACCAACGATGCCCGGTGACGGCTCCGCTGTGTCTATTTGACGAATATATTAAATATTGATTGCGACAACGCACCCCTGCCATAATGATGGAATCTTCTCTGGTCATTAAGCTGTTTTGGCTTCCAGGTCTATATATCATGATTCATGACCGTCACTATGGAAATACATATTGCTTGAGGCTTCTTTTCTGCTCCACTGACGGAACTGTGGCGTTCATGCACGTGGGATATCACCGTCTTTTCACACAACCCTGTCTTTGATGCTTTTGCGGCAGCCACGTGGTCGTTTTCATATTCGCATCCACAAAATGTCACAAGTAGCCCATTACGTTCAATCAGATGCATGAGACAAGATATTCACGGCCCTAGCGGCAGTTTTTGATGATTTTGTTCTTCTGATACATCCCCAACCCTAACCCGCGATAAATCATCATGTACATGACTTGACATTGAGCACTTCGATCAAATGAAACCGAGAGCCAGACAACTTGAAAGTACCGGAACAAGGCAACGAGGTTAACAGTCCCGCACGTCCATGCCATACTCGTTAAACTGACCCTTCCCCAAAAACCATCCCTCAAATCAAACCCCCCTCCCACGGCTTCTCCGCCGCCCCTCCCCTAACATTATCATGCAACATGTCAAAGTACCTCATCTCCGTCCTCCTCAAATCCACCCCCTCAGGCAACAGTTTCACATCCACCGTCCCCAAATTCACCGCACACACAGGCATCATCTTGCCTTCACCGAGCGGATACTCGCCTTCCATCCAGACGTGCGCGCCACACGTCCGGCAGAAGTACCGGTGGACGCTCTTGACGCGGGGCGCGTAGTCGCCGAGCTCAGAGCGGGAGGAAGGGGTGTGCAGGGTGAAGTCTGCGGCGGAGGCGAGGGACAGGTTTGTTGCGCCGAGGCGCTGGCAGAAGGAGCAGTTGCAGCGGGTGGCGGAGAGGCTGCCTTGGGAGTTGAGGGAGACGCGGGCGGTGTAGGTTATGAAGCTGGTGGTAGGGATGTCATTTAGTCGTGAATGGTTTTAGATACATGTAGGTGGCGGGTGCGATGTGTTGTCTTCTGATATGTAGGACTTGATGTCGGGACGAGGGGTTTATACACGTACCCGCAGTGGCAGCCGCCTTTGATTGCTATCTTCTCAGCCTTGTCGCTTGCCATGTTGTCTGTGAGTCGCAATTGGAAATGTACGGTATTGCTCGAAACGCGAGATTTTATAATTTAAAAATTCAGGTGAGGACTCAATGCTTGATATGTAGGAGCTAGCGTGTTCCGATGGTGATCCTTCGGGCCTCAGCCGCATTGCAGCCAGATAGGCAACAGCCAATGCGAGAATAAGACTACCAGGCAGCCATCTGGTCAAGCTTCTTTGCTCCGGTACTCGTATTGATAGGTGCAATTCAGATGAGTGGAGATTCCGAGTCTACCACTGCGTGGCTCCGTCTCGTTGGCGTTGTATAGCCTAGAGTAGATGGAACCACCACGTATCGCTTAAGGTGTCCTAGGAGATACGATTCCTGCTCGCTTAAACAGCATCTGATAAAATTGGAAACAGATACAACACATCTTGATCACCTTCAGTCACATAACCATTGAGAGCTGGGTTTAACCACCGATGATACGGGCAAACCAGGCAATACAATGCAATATATGCGGCCGATACCATAACCCCAGAACCCAAGAGATCGAAACCCAAACATCCCGAAAGCTGACCATCGAAACTCGCCCTACACCCGAAAGCATCGCCTCATGTAATCCGCAGTCGCAGTCGCCGCTCTTCAGCAAGCTACCACCAGAAATCCGAACTTATATCTTCTCACTCGCACTGCGGCAGTACGAAGACCTCTCAAATCTATACCAGCAGTACGACTACTGCTATCGCCCAGGCCACCGTGCTAGGCACATAGTCTCTACCAGCCTCCTACAGACGTGTCGATTAGTATGGCTGGAAGCAAACCATTGGCCTATGACACAGGCAGTCCATTACTTCTGGTACGACGAAGATCGCCGGCCAGATTGGGCGCGCACGCTCTCGACTGGCCGCTTTGTCACGGAGGACGAGCGGTCTGATGATTTCTTCAGTCGTCTCACTGATGTGCAGTATGCGCGTGTGAAGCGGGTTCATATCTTTGCACAGAAGCACTGGCTTGAATGGGCGAATGTTGCAGTTCTTCGCGATAGAGTGCTCCTGCACCGTCAGCCTTTCAACCTGGACAATTTCACCGTGACCATGAGGCACAGTGATTGGGCTGATTGGGAAGTAGGTGAGAAGCTTCGCTTAGGTCGCAAGTGGGTGCGCGTGTTGCTTCGATCGCCGGAGGCGACTCGCATCTCTGAGTTCTGCCTTGAATTGGAGACGGTTGAGTGGAATGTCGATCAACTGAGGAAGATCGTGGAGAGGCTGCGCTCAGCGGACGAAGCGAAAGAAGGTGAAGATGCGCGATGGGAGCTTATTGGACCGTTGCAAGAAACGACATGGTCTGGACCAAGCAACCTCGGTGGACATGAGCATCCCATATACGCGCATCGCAACAGACTGGAATATCATGTCATTGCAATGAAATGGAGACGGCTGGCGCCTACCGAGCTCGAGCGACGCTGGCGAAGAGAAGGGAGCTTATTGAAGTTATGTGAGCCTCCAAGACCAATATCAAGAAACGAGTGCAAGGGAGACGCCGGAGGGTCCGATACGGAAACTGATAGCCACGGGAGTGCCTACTCCGAATCAGAATCAGAATAGCAGGGCCAGTGAGACGCAATACATGGTCGTGATCGGCGTCCCCTCAATACCGTACAGCACCTGTCCGACAAGGCATGAAGTCGTGACGCGTCGAGCGATCAGAGAGTTTGCGTGAATGCCGACTCCCTATGTACCTCCGCGATCCGAAAAGTGGGATAGCGCTGGGACCATGTGTTTGCGACACGAAGACCGTTCATCATGTATAGCACATGATAGCAGCAATATGCACCTGTGCCACCACGTCATTTTGTCTTGCAAAGCCCTGTGGTTTCCACGATCTCGATGTTCAGCAGATTGGAGGATGAAACATGGTGCATCTTGATTTCCATACCCATCGGCAGGTACCTGTCTCACCTTTCCTGCCTGTCCGTCGGACCCGACTTGCAAGTACCGTTGCACGATGATTCCAAGTTCCTGATGTTGCAGGTGGCGTCCGGGTGCTACGACCCTCTTGGTGCGGACGACCGGGCTGGCGGTATAGCTCTGCCAAGTGTGTTTGCCCAGGCGGGGAAAACGCCATGGCGGGAAAAGACGGCGGTGGGCGTCTGATGCGAACGATGGGTCCCGACCATGGGATATGGATGGTGATGGTGATCACCGCATCGACATTCGGGCATCTCAGCGGTCGCGTAGAGGTTGGCGAGTCTGGACGCAGCAAACAAGAAGCACGCAAATGCAGACTACTGCGCCCGCGAGAGTCCAGACACAGCAGGATGGAAAGAAGCGTTTCTTGCTCCACACACCCTTGCAAGATCTCGCATATGCGTGCCTTGTTCGAGTTAGCCAGTGCACCAGTGCATGTTAGCATCGTTCTAGTGCTTCTATCGTCCGGGGGAGCACTCTATTTTCTCCACTCGGGCCCTCCGGCACCTGCGGTCCCCCGCGCGTTATTGCCGTCGTCAGCGTGAGCAGTGTGTGTGTCGCTCTGCTTACAAGGCCTGCCTGCTTGCTTTTAACCGCCTCGCACCTTCCATCTCGCGCCTTCCGTCGCACACGCCCTGACAAACACACTCTCCCTCACTCCCTCCCGCTCTCGCCACACTCCCACTCTCACCACACACCGACATCTTCATCTTCGATCCACCACCTCCCACCGTTGGCCATATTCTCGCAAGCGCCCGTTGACACTATCCGTCCAAATTCCACCCTCCACACGGCACGCGACCGCACACCACAAGACCTGCCCACACCGACCTTCAAAGCGAGACACTCTCACCGATACCCATACTCCTTATACCTGACTGTCGCGCTCTATCGACAGCGTCTCCCACGTCACATCCTCCTACACCACAGCCGCAATGTTCACCGTCGAGGCCATGCAGCCGCTTTACCACGAAGAGCGCATCAAGGCCGCCAAAGCGTCGAATGTTACCTCTTGCGCCTCCACTCCAGACAAGACCAGCGTTGCCGCCGAAGCACAGCAGTCGACCAAAGCGCAAGGCCCCTGCCCGAAGACTCTGGCAGCCGCGCTCAACCGCCAGCAAACCGCAGCACGCCCTACTGGCTTCTTCGGCGCAACATTCAGATCACTCTCCGGCGCTGCCACTCCGGCAATCACCCGCACCACTACACCTGCCAGGGAGAAGACCCAGGCTGAGATCGAGGCTTTGATTGCCGAGAAGAAGAGGGACGCGGACATTGTAAGTCGCTTCTTTTGTCAGAAATTTCATCGCACATGCTGACTTTCAACTACAGTGCTCCATGCCCTCTTGGTAAATGCAATGCTGCAAAAGACAACACTTTCCCTGTACGGAGTACGACGGCAAATATGCCTTTAGTCGCTACGATTTTTCCTTGAGCGCGGCATCGGTCTGGGTTTGCAGCGATTACTTTTAGCGAGCATGGAGTTTGCACTTGACTTATACCCATGGTACCGGAGCATAGATGTTCTCGGTACGACTTTTTTGCTAGGAGTGGGCAAATGGTGGGCAGCGACGTTTGCATGACGGTTTCGGATTTTTCAGACAATGGATGGTATCGAGCCGATACCTACACAAAGAGCTACACAGCCTCTAATAGTATTTTATGAACAGTTTCTACCCGCGACATGCTGGCTTTGTCGATCGAATTTTATGCTTTCGGTGTTCATGCAGGTTCATGCAGGGTTGATGATATCGATTGACACGATCCCATGTGCCAAAGCAAGGAAGACATCAGTAGCATTCCATTGTCTTGTTGCTACGTACGCCGATCCAACGCCATGGTAGGGATTCCATTGTGCTGCGCCTGTAAACAAGAGGGCATGCCTACCCTACGTGAACTCTTGTCCTAACCATCCGGATCACCCGCTGGATGACCTGATCTGTCAATCACCGCATGAAAATGGCGAATATAGACCGTGACAGTGGCCTGTCAGCGCCATCTCGCGAGACGTACTACTCCGAGCACGGGAAGCTATTGAACACAACCGCAGCAGTCCAAGCTCAAAGTGTCGACGACAACACCTTTCCGGCTGTCAATCCACCCCCCAAAACAGGCCACACACGCACAGGTTCTGCGACAACCCATGTATCTGGCACTCTGAATCAGCCCCTCAACATTGTCGTTCTTGGGGCTTCCTTCGCAGGCTTGTCTATTGCACACGCCTTCCTCGACACCACTCTTGCTCAGCTCCGCACGATGTCGGCTGCGCCCAACTACCGCCTGATCCTCATATCTCCATCGACGCACATCTACTGGAACATTGGTGCACCACGCGCTCTCGTCGCTCTCGGCCTCATCAAGCAAGACGATCTATTCATCCCCATCGAACCAGGCTTCCAACGCCACAAAGGGCGCCCGTACACGATCATTCAAGGTCGCGCTATCACTTGGGACAGCAACGCTCGTACTGTCGAAGTTGAGCTTTTGAGCAGCGCCGCGGAGAAGCGATACTCTCAACTCAGCACCACAAGTAGCGCTCAGAAGCGGAGATCCGACAATCCTCTCAGTCCGGTATCAGATGCGCGTAGAACGCAGACTGTCCCTTACCATGCGCTCATCATTGCGACCGGCTCGTCCGCTCATTCTAACCTTCTGTCCCTGCATGGACCACACACCGACACCATTGCAGCGCTCACGGCTATCCACTCCAAGCTCGCCACAGCCAAAAGCATAGTCGTCTGCGGCGGTGGAACATCCGGCATCGAAACAGCCGGCCAACTCGCCACTTACCTGAACTACACCCGCCACTGGCCCGTTCGCCGCCTGATCGCCTCGCCAAAGAAGATCATCCTCCTCACCGGCTCAGATCGCTGCCTTCCAACCTTCCCACTCAAACAAAGCAAGAAAGCAGAGCGCAAACTGCAATCCCTCGGCGTCGACATCCGCCACAACGTCCGTGTGACATCCGCCAAAGAAGACTTCGACCTCACCGGCCAAGTCAAAGTCGAGCTCGACGACGATACAACGCTCATCGTGGACGCCTACATTCCTTGCACAGGCGTTTCGCCCAATGCGGCTTTCGCCCCGCCCGCTCTCCGCGACGAAGAGGGATACATCAAAACCAACGCCGCGACCTGCCGCGTCGACGAGGCGGGCTCTCGCGTCTACGCTCTCGGCGACGTCGCGTCTTTCAGCCAGAATTACACGCTAGACGCTTACGCCGCTGTGCCCGGTCACGCGGTTTGGTGGCGTAGGTGTGCTTACAGGGTTGGCTTTACCAAGTTTGATGGTGCATAAGATGAAGGGGAGCGATTATCGGGTGAGGAAGGCGGCGAGAGTGGTTGTTGATGGGGGGAATCCGTATGCGAAGCCATTTAGCAAGTATGAGTAGGGGGTGGATGGGGAGGGATGGGGATTCCTTTTCTAAGTACCATTGACGCGCGAGATGCGTCTGCAGTTATTTAGAGTAATGGAATGTGTTTTGGTGAGTGGAGTGCTTGATGGCTCTGAGGCTAGTGTCTTAGCCTTTGATGTCTGGATGCGCAATATGTCTGGCTTGAGATTCGATACCAGGTGATTGTCAGATATTGCTCACATTCATCATTCTTCACGAGTGAAAAATGCAATGAGTTGATCTACGAACATGTCAAAAGTGTACGAGGTATTGCTTGGATGTGAATGGATGCCTGAGGCTAGCGGGGACCAGCAGCAGCAACACTTCAAGCTCCAACAACACGACCAAATAGAAGCCAACATTGCACATAGCTATTGTGAGCGCTTGCTTGTCAACACTACGCCAACAAAAGGTGATCTGGATCGCGTGACTCCAGCGACTCTTGTAATCCGTCAAGAGTTGCCTCACATCGCCCCTACTGTGCCGGCGCAATACCTCCTTCACATCGGCCTCGATTGCGCCAACTCGACTTCTGAGCCGGACAGCAACACTCCCTCACCAGCGGCCACGCGCCGCCAAATTCCGCGACCATGTCTGTCTGGAATCAAGAAAATATCGTCGATGTCGCCGAGTCGGTCGGCATTGTCAGCCTCAATAAGGATGTCCAAGAGCACCTCGCACGCGACGTGGAATACCGCCTGAGCCAGGTGCTAGAAGAAGCGCTCAAGTTCATGCGCCACGCAAAGCGCACAACCCTCACAACTCAAGACATATCACAAGCGCTGCGGCTCCTGGACGTCGAGCCGCTGTACGGCTACGAGAGCACGCGACCTCTCAAGTTCGGCGAGGCGAGCATTGGACCTGGGCAGCCGCTGTTCTACGTTGAGGATGAAGAGGTGGATTTCGAGAAGCTTATCAATGCGCCTCTGCCTAAGATTCCTCGAGAGATGAGTTTCACTGCGCACTGGCTGGCCGTGGAGGGCGTGCAGCCTAGTATTCCTCAGAACCCGACTCAGGCCGACCAGCGTAGTCAGGAGTTGCTGCCCAAGGGCCCTGGCGGTGGTGGCAACCAGACTCTGGCTGCTGCCAGCGGTGCAGACAACGTTGCCGTCAAGCCTCTCATCAAGCACGTTCTCTCGCGCGAGCTGCAAATCTACTTCGAGCGCATCTGCTCGGCCATCATGTCCGAAGGCAACGACGACTACCGCTCAACAGCCTTCCAATCCCTACGAACAGATCCCGGAATCCACCAGCTGGTGCCCTACTTTGTCCAATTCGTCGCCGACAAAGTCACAAACAACCTCAAATCCCTCCCCGCTCTCACACAGTCTCTCTCCCTCGTAGCAGCCCTCATCGACAACCCATCCCTCTACCTCGCGCCCTACATCCCCTCCCTGGTCCCCTCAGTCCTCACCTGCCTCATCGGCAAGCACCTCGGCACGCCCGCCAACGACGGCGGGCCAACGACGCACTTCGCCCTCCGCGACTACGCCGCCTCCCTCCTCTCAGCCATCGCGCGCAAATACGGCGCTTCTTCATCGACACTGAAACCCCGCATCGCCCGCTCCTGCCTGAAGCACTTCCTTGACTCGCACAAGCCCTTCGGCACACACTACGGCGCAATTTTAGGCCTCACGCTCATCGCGGACGCGGACGGCGTTCGCGCGCTGATTCTGCCGAATGTCAAAGCCTACGACGCGGTGCTGTCGGAAGGCCTTCGCGATGAGAACCGTCGTGAGCAGGCGGAGCACGTGGTCAAAGCTCTCATGCGGGCGTTGAAGGTGCTTGCGAGGGAGCTCAGAGCTGGTGGCAAGAGCAATGGGTTCCCTGAAGGGGAAGCGCTGAGAGAAAGGCTTGGTGAGGTTGTGGGCGAGGCGCTCGCGGAGAGGATTGCAAGCGCGGAGGGTGGAGAGCCAGGGGTTGTGGGAGCTGTCTTGGATAGTGAGGGCCTGGCTTGATTGGGATCGGGATCGATGATGGCGAGCGAGCTCAAGATGTGATGCGCGAAAAGGGCGCTTTTTGATGAATTAGCGAGGCGTTCTGGGTGGTGTTTGTACCATAGTGGGACATGGCTGTGGGATACATAAAGTCAAAATTGCACGATGTCAAGAACATGGCACCTGGATGAACATGCGGATTGGGAAGCTCGCACTCAAGACAGAGCTCCCAGCATGTTTCACAAGGGCGACAGACAAGCAAGGAACAACATCAAAAGCAAGATATAGCGGACCAAATCATCTCAATTTGTTTCAAACTGTAGCATGTATGTGTCCACTGAAGCATTTCCCATTTCAGTCGTAAACCAGCCGTCAAGAACCGCGAGGTTCTCGCAGCTGCATTATGGCCTTAACTGGAAGCTAAGAGAAGTTGATTGAGATAGACGGGCTATCAATGATCTACTTCTCGTAGACCCAGTCGTGGGAGGCCTGCTTCCAGGTGTTGAGCTCCTCAGGCTTGAACCAGAGAGCGATCTCCTTCTGGGCAGACTCGACGGCGTCGGAGCCGTGGCAGACGTTGCGGCCGACGTCCTGTGGGAGAAGAGGATTGTTAGTGATGCTGTTTCGGAGGAATTCGGGAGCTCAATGGCCGGGATATGAAGCCAGCTCCCACCGCTACCAGACGTGACCGAAAACTTACAATGGCGAAGTCACCACGGATGGTGCCGGGGGCGGAGGCAAGGGGGTTGGTGGCACCGAGGAGGACACGGCCGGTCTTGACGGCGTCACGGCCCTCCCAGACCATGGCGCAGATGGGGCCAGAGGCCATGTAGGCAACGAGACCGGGGAAGAAGGGCTTGCCGGCGAGGTCGGCGTAGTGGGTCTCGAGGTGCTCCTTGGAGGCGGTGACGAGCTTGATGGCGGCAAGCTTGAAGCCGCGCTGCTCGAAGCGCTGGATGATGGGGCCGATCAGGCCGCGCTGGGATGGGGTGTTAGGAGGGAGGTGCTATTGATGTGGTTGTGGTACCTCCTCCTCCTCAGTCGAGGAGTTGGCGGTGAGGGAGGGTTACCTGGACACCGTCCGGCTTGATGGCGATGAAGCTGTGGAAGGAGTTAGCCAATGGGTCTGAGAAGAGATCGAGGGCGATGGCTGCTTACGTCTGCTCGTTGGAAGACATTTTGATGTGTATGTGATGGTGGATGGAGGGAGTAAGAGCAACAGCTGGGCTTCACGACGAGATAAAAAGTGTTGTTCCGCCTGAGGGGTCAGCCTTTGGTGGGGCCGGGCAACCTGCCCTGAACAGACAGCAGAGCGTGGAAACAGCTCTCGACCCTCTCGACCCTTGCAACCGCCAACACATCGATGCGTGAAGATAAGATCAATCTAATCTCTCGGCCTTTGCTGCTGCTGTGGAGGAGGCATCGTCAGGGTTGCCAAGTGGCCTGCCTCGAGTGTTTGAGAGACGACTACTACAGCACGTTTGGCTGAGTACAATCGCTACCAAACATCTTGGTGCGAATATGAGGAACCTCAATTCCCCTCCTGCCTCTTGGGTGGGATGGTTTGCGTTGTTGTGCGCCTTTCTCGCATTGATCACGCCGGCCGGTAAGCAAGCTGTCCAGAACGGGCTGTGTTGATGCATTGTCGTGATGCACTCCATTGGCATGTGGACAAGGACTAATACGACCACTCTCAGTGAGCGTAAAGAAGGAAAACTTCAAGACGTGCGATCAATCCGGCTTCTGCAAGCGTAACCGCGCATACGCCGACACCGCTTCCTCCAACTCCAACTTCGCATCGCCGTACAAGCTCGACTCGACCTCTCTTAAGCTTGACAAGGGAGTCCTCACTGGAAACGTTCTCAAGGCTCTCTCTCCTACTGAAGATGTTGTTCTTCCTCTTACTGTGGCTTTCCTGGAGTCCGGTGTCGCCAGGGTGACCATGGACGAGGAGAAACGCCAGAAAGGCGAGATCGAACTCCGGCACAGCAGCAAGGCCAGGAAGGAGAGATACAACGAAGCTGAGAAATGGGCCATTGTTGGGGGCACCCAGGTCAGCACTGGCGCTGCCATCAGTGAGGCAGACGACAGCATCACCAGAATCGTCTATGGCCCGAAGAGCAACTTCGAGGTCGTCATCACTCATTCTCCATTGGGCCTTGAGTTCAAGAGAGACGGTGAGACACAGATCAAATTCAACGATCGCGGCTTCCTGAACATGGAACATTGGCGTGCAAAGGCCGACAAGCCTCAGCCTGCTGAGGGCGAAGAAGCCAAGGAGACTGAATCTACCTCCGAAGACGAGAGCACATGGTGGGACGAATCGTTCGGCGGAAACACCGATTCCAAGCCCCGTGGCCCAGAAGCCGTTGCTCTTGACATCAGCTTCCCTGGATACAGCCATGTCTTCGGTGCCGCTGAGCACGCTGGCCCGCTTAGTCTGAAGGAGACTCGTGGGGGTGAGGGCAAGTACGATGACCCTTACCGTCTTTACAACAGCGATGTTTTCGAGTATGAGATGGACAGTCCGATGACTCTCTACGGATCTATTCCCTTCATGCAGGCGCAAAAGAAGGACTCCACTGTTGGTGTCTTCTGGCTCAACACTGCTGAGACGTGGATCGACATCACCAAGTCTACGTCGCTTGCAAATCCCCTTAGTATGGGTGTTGCTTCTCAGACAACCACCAGCACGCACTGGATCAGTGAGAGTGGACTTCTCGATGTCTTTGTCTTCCTTGGCCCTACGCCGCAGGATGTCATTGGCGCATATAGCGAACTTACTGGTTACTCTCAACTCCCCCAGCAGTTCGCCATTGCCTACCACCAGTGTCGCTGGAACTACGTCACCGATGAGGATGTCAAGGATGTTGACCGCAAGTTCGACAAGCACAACATCCCCTACGATGTCATCTGGCTTGACATTGAGTACACTGATGGCAAGAAGTACTTCACTTGGGATCCGATGACATTCCCCAAGCCTTTGGATATGCAGGAGCAGCTGGATGAGCACGAGCGCAAGCTGGTTTATATCATCGACCCGCACATCAAGAATGAGAACAACTACCCTGTCGTTGAGGAGCTCAAGAAGCAGGATCTGGCTACCCATAACAAGGATGGCAACATCTACGAGGGTTGGTGCTGGCCCGGCAGCAGCCACTGGGTCGATGCATTCAACCCCAAGGCTAGAGAGTGGTGGAAGAGCCTGTTCAAGTACTCCAGCTTCAAGGGCACTGCCAAGAACTCGTGGTTGTGGAACGACATGAACGAGCCTTCAGTCTTTAACGGCCCGGAAACTACCATGCCGAAAGACAACCTGCATCACGGCCAATGGGAGCACCGTGACGTTCACAACATCAACGGTCTCACTTTTGTCAATGCTACCTACGACGCTCTTCTCGCTCGTGACAAGGAAGAGGAAAAGCACAATGTTCGTCCCTTCGTTCTTACCCGCTCATTTTACTCTGGCTCTCAGCGCATGGGTGCTATGTGGACTGGCGACAACCAAGCTGTCTGGTCTCACCTTGAGGCATCTATTCCGATGATCTTGTCCATGAACATCGCTGGTTTCCCCTTCGCGGGCGCTGATGTTGGTGGCTTCTTCGGCAACCCCTCGGAAGAACTCCTCGCTCGCTGGTACCAGACTGGCGCTTTCTACCCATTCTTCCGTGGCCACGCCCACATTGATACTCGCCGTCGCGAACCTTACCTCGCTAGCGAGCCTTACAAGAGCGTCATCACCCAGGCGCTTCGCCTGCGCTACTCGTTGCTGCCTGCGTGGTACACTGCCTTCCATGAGGCGTCGACCACCGGCGCACCTATTCTGCGTCCCAACTATTATGTACACCCATCCGACGAGAAGGGATTCGCGGTTGACGACCAGTTCTACGTTGGTTCCACCGGCCTTCTCGCAAAGCCGATCACCGCCGAAGGAGCCACGTCCACTGAAATCTACCTCGCCGACGACGAGAAGTACTACGACTACTTTGACTTCTGGACCTACCAAGGCCCCGGCTCTTACAAGGTCTCCGCTCCGCTGGAGGTCATTCCCTTGTTCATGCAAGGTGGCAACATCATTCCGCGCCGCGACCGTCCACGCCGTAGCTCAGGTCTCATGAAATACGATCCTTTCACGCTCGTGGTCGCCATTGGTAAATCTGGCGATGCCGAAGGAACTCTGTACCTCGACGACGGCGAGAGCTTCGATTTCCAGGACGGCGCTTTCATTCACCGCCGTTTCCGCTTCGATGCCGAGACCCGTGCTCTGACGTCCGAAGACCTTGCTCCGGCTAACGCTTCTCCATCGAAGAAGGCGAAGGAGTACCTCAAGAGCATGGAGCACGTCCGCATCGAGCGCATCGTTGTCGTTGGCGCACCCGAGAGCTGGAGCTCTTCGACCACCGTCGATGTCAGCGAGGAACTGAGCAGCAAGGCGAAGAGCGAGGGTGTGAGGAAGGCTGCTCTGGAGTACCATGGCCCTGATGAGGGTCGTGCCGCATGGGCTGTCGTCAGAGATCCGGGTGTCAAGATTGGCGCTGGATGGAAGGTGCAGTTCTGAAGCAAAAACAAAAGCTCCTAATATAGACACGGTCTGAAATGACTACATCATACATTTGAAATCACGTTCGTGCCACAGAGATCGACAAAGCTCATTTCTCCCCTCCGCCTGTCTCTCCTTCGGACGTCGAGAATCATAGCACACAATCTGTCAGCGCTCTGCGTTGTATATGCGCATCTCGCTACCAGAGCGAAGACGCTCAATAAGTTCTACTATAATATTACCATCACATATAGGTGTTTGAGATCAGATGGTTCCCGTAGAGATATCACAGAATCTAGTACGAACGTCTTCGCAGATCTTGTGGTCCCACCGCAAAGCATAGAATGACAATGTTGACTCTTGCCAGGGAGATGACTAGACGCTTATGATGTCTCGTATGCAATCTTGCGATGCCGACATGTGGAAGGAAGTACTGCTTACTGGCTGGAGAGGTCGACCTTGTGGTCGACCTCTGAACCAGTAGACGGTAACATGCGGCTGGCCTGCTGCCACGAACGAGTGCTCCACGAGCATGTTGTGTGTTTGTGCAATAGAGAGGCAGCACAGCGGATAATTGCACCATGCATCCGGCGCCATAGACCAAAATTTGAAGGCCGCCAAGAAATACAAGGACAGTGATTATGCATTCACTGATTCGTGCATACCGCAGACGTAAGTCCAGCTAACTACCTCCATCCGATTTCCGGGCCGGCCGCACAAGCATGTACTCCTCGTACTCACCCGGCAAGACCTTTACATCCCTAAGCTCAAATCCGATCTCACGATGCTGATATATTCCTTTCGCACTCGCATTTGCCATCACAAAAACAGCCAGCCCAGCTTCATCAGCAATCTCACATGCCTTCAATAGCAGCTTCTTCCCCAGCCCAGAACCCTTAGTCTCGTGATCGACCCCGAACAACTCGACCACAAAATGAGGCTGGCCCATCATCAAGGCTTCGCGGGCATTGGTCAAGTTTGACGCAACGTCTGCGTATGAAGCGGCATCGTGGTCGGATGTTGGGGGATAAGCACTCCAGAAGCCTGCGCCGTGGTCGGAGGGGCCTAGGAGTTGGAGGGATAGAACGCCGAGGGAGTGGGATGGGTTGTCGGAGGATGCTACTGTGAGGAGGTGAGAGCTTGTTGGGGAGTTGAGCTTGGAGGTGAAGACTCCGTTCCACCAATGGCGGATGGTAGACGTGTTGGGGAGGAGCTGAGGTGGACGTTAGGGGAATGTTTCGTGTTGCAGATGAGGCGGCAATGTGTTCTGGCTCATACCCTTGGAAGGGGTTCGAGGACATTTGAGAGGACTTACTTTGAGTATGTATGGGTTTGTTGGATGGAACGATCTGGGGACGATGGTTGTGAGGGAGGGGATATCGCCAAGGTCTGCATGGCGGACGGTGAATGAGATATTTGGTGATTCCATTATGGTTGGAGATTTGTAGTGCTATAGAGATGTCATGGAAGTGAGTAGGTAAAATGTGTTCAGTTTTTACATGAGTCCTTTGCATGATGAGTCTTCACCTGTTGTAGGGCGCGATGGACGATGTTCTCCACACCATCTCTAGCCCTCTACGTTGTTGCAGTTGTCCTTTCGCTGCTTTGCTTTGATGAACATGTTGATGTACCTGGCTCTCAAGACAACGAGACAACATGGATGGTACGAGTGTCATGAACGGTTGATGGTCGATCGATCGGTGCTTCATTGCACAGTGAGGAGAATCGGTATGCTGGTGCCGCGGAAACGTCGAAACGAAAATGTGTAATCTTGCAGCGATAGTCTCAACGATCTCATGGCCAAATTCAAGAGGCCTTTGATTGTACACTAAATTCTCTTACTCGCCGAGACAGATCGGTGTGATCTCCGGACAAAAAGATCGTACTTGATGGGGTTTCCAACGTAATGGAGCAAAAGGCACATCGACCAAGATGGTCGGTCACAGAGTCATGCATCGGCCGGGAATCGAACCCGGGGCTGGCCGAATCATCTGAGGACGTTGTCCTCGAATGGCAACGGCCAATTTTACCACTAAACCACCAATGCTTGATGGGAAAACTCGGAGATTAAACAGCATGTAGCTACACAACTTTTGTCAGAGCTTCGGAGTGCTGTCCAATGAAGAACCGCGTTAACCGTGAGACACTCGGTTCGATTTGCTTCGGAGAGACGACACAAATCATCGATGCTCGATCAAAAGGATCTGTCATGCAATATGTACATGTTGGTACGTCAAGATGATCCGACGTATGGATGGCGGTCTAGGAAAGCCTGGGGACGCCGCAAGATGATTCTTGTTCGATCACGCGTGAGACTCTCGGTTCGACTTGCTTCTGATGCACTGCGGAGGTATCTCACATGTCACCATACGCGAGATCCTGGATATCAGAGCATCGAGAGCATCCACTTTCTGACGGACATTTGATTTCGGTATCGTTCTTGCTTCCGATGGCCGAGATCTCGCCTATATAAAGGCAATAGGGACAAGCCGCGAAGAGGCGGTCTCCAGACGCAGTCTGTGCTGGGATGAATTGCAAATACGCACACCCCCTGGAATCCTTCTTGGTTTCAGCTACGTGCTACGCTCACATCAAGATGAATCGATGTACGGAGACAGACCTGTCGTCAGGGCGTCACAATAATTTTCCTGAGCTCGAAACTCGAATTCAGCGGTCGTTATTGAGGTCATTGCGCAGGACTGTCAGGTTGACAGTTCTTCGATGTCGCGTGGCAGCCTCCTTGGCTGACAAATTATTTGGAAGACACAAAGCACGCGTAACAGTACTACCAAACTCAGCACATGACAAGCCATCGGCAAATGTTTCAAATTCCCGTTATCTGTATTTGTATACCATCAAATTTCTTAGCCAATGAAAGTTCAATTTCGGCATAATTTGTCAGTTCTCCAGCGCACTGAGTCATGAGTTTCTCACGATACACTTCCCGCCACTTGAGCTTCCGTCCATATCAGGCCATCGGGTCTGGGTTATCTCTCACCGACACGCTCAAACGTTGCGTGTTCTCGACAAGAAAGCGTCAGAGAAGTGTCATACATACGGTAATTCCAGAACATTTGGCGTTGTATCCCGCTGCCAATGCAAATGGCGTCCAAGTGGAGCGACCCGATGAGACTCTGCGCGTTCATATTTCTATGCTATAGTCCCGACGGAGTGGTAATCTACCTGGTAGCAGGCCGTCGCTGATACTGACTTGCATCGAAGTATTCAAATCATACTGCCCACCATGATTTGAACGTACCCTAGCGTCGAACACACCCTAGTCATGATGCCCTGAACACTCCAAATCCTTCATTATCAAGATCGTTGCGAGGCTGAATCACTGTATATGTATATGCTGCACTGCCCCGTCGCATCACTTTGACTGCTGACAACAGTACCCTAACCACTTTACTTCGAATACCTGGTGCACACGTCATGGCTCAACCGAAATTCAACGAAGGTGCTTCGGCACCTACCTCTTCTACATGCTCGCGTCGGAGCACAATTAATACGCACCATTACGTCGGTGCACGCGAAGCAGAGGTCATTCAAGAATGGAGCTCTCGGGTCCCTGATAAGCTACCCCAAGAACACTCATCATCAGCTTTCTTGGATCCATCAGTCCAAGCCTATGTCGCAGCGAAGCTAGCTTTGCTGAGAAGCAGCACGCCGACAAGGTAACAGCTTTCCCTGGATCTTGTCGCGACGCCATGCATTGGATGAATGTTACTTCATCATTACTGCGGCGTCATCTACATCATCAATGGGAACCTGGACAACTATATTGGAATTCTTACCGACAGCCAGCCGGGTCTGCCGCTTTGGTCATCATCGCCACACATAAAAACTTTACGGATACGCGCGGATTCAAAGAGCTCTCCCTCGATATGACGAACATATCCTCGTTCTGATCTCCTCTCATGTCGGCATTTGATGTTGACAAGCATCTCATGCTGTCCTCCCGTAAAGCGATGCTTGCTATGGACCATACTACGATGATTTGTCGTCCGAATGCGTACGTGGCAATGCAAACGCCGACCAGGCAACCTGGATTCCTCCTACAAGAACCTCGCATTGTCCATCAAATCACTACCACGGTCCCTTGCGAACCTTCCTACACATTTGGCCTCTCACGTCTGCTGCAAAGGGCATAACCATATCAACTTTCGTCGCACAGGCTGCATCCACTGGTCCTGTGAATGCTATGCTCGCGTTCACAAGCTGTCATGAATAAATCGCCATCTCTGATTGACTGCTTGCTTGCTCTGATCCTCCACCAGATATTGTCTAAAGATGGGTCACTTGGTCGATATGTTTCTTGTCGCATCAAGTCGTCTTCCCTGACCCCTCTCCCTCGAATGAGAGCCATACATGATGTCTCTCAGTCATGTCGTCTCTGGTATCTCACAGGATAAAGCGACCGACTGGGCTCCCACGCCAATCTCAACAAGCTTTGGCGCCAAGGAAATCGGGTGGCAGGCATTGGGCCCAGCCATAGCATGCACAGTGCTTGCTACTACCGTCGTCACGCTTCGATGGTACACGCGATACTGCTTGGCTCGCTGCTTTGGTCTAGACGACATCGTGATCCTTCTTTCCATTGTAAGTACTCATCGTATTGGCGTCACAGACCTTTCAAATAACTGACCGCTGCCTCAGATACTTGCATGGTGTATGTGCGCCATCATTGGCGCAGAATTGAATGAAGGCCTAGGAGTCTACCAAGGAGGCCGACCGATAGATGCACAACATCTGGCCAAATTAGTGATCATTAACAACAATCTCTGGGCGGTCGCAGTCAACGTCACCAAAGCCTCCATTGTTGCACAATACCTTCGCATTTTCAGCAGTCCTATCACAAGATTCTTCTGCTATGCGCTCCTGGTGCTCCTAGTCCCTGCCGTCTGTTGGAGCGTCTTTGGTGGTACGTTTCTTTGCACACCAGTTGCAAAGCTGTGGAAGCCTCAGTTGACCGGAGAGTGTATGGACCCACGAAGCTACTGGTTGTCTGCTGCTGGAATCAACATTGGCATCGATTTCGCTGTCCTGTTACTGCCATTGCCTGCGATCACACAACTTCGGCTTCCACGTAAGCAGAAGACGTGCTTGGTACTCATGTTCCTCCTCGGATTCTTCGTTTGTGTCATCAGCGTTGTTAGACTGGTGACTGTTTACTGCCTAGAGAAGAGAGGCAGACTCGTCGGTGAGTACTGGAACACATTGCATTGATTTAGACAAACTGACTGAGTAGGAACTAGAATCAGGCATCCAAGCTGTAACGTGGTCCGCCATTGAGGTCAACGTTGGGATAATCTGCGCTTCACTCATCGCGCTCAAACCTCTCCTGGCTCACTTCTGTCCTTGCCTGCTCGACGGAACAGAGATACCAACACACTGCATGCGACTGCCCATGGTCCAAACAGCCACCGGAGTCGGTGAGCTGCTCTGTCCAGGTGATTCAGACATGACTTCGCCCATCTCACAAGTCTCGCCTTCTCTGGCCAGGAGTTCGACTGGCATGGCCATGTCACATCGACCGAGCATTGTGGCGATGCTACCTGGCCTGTCGCAATCAGAAAGGATGAATTTTGTGGGCTTGCTCACGAATGGACTTGCCACTGAGAGTCAACGACACGAGAAGAGCATTCATTGAGTTTATTCATCCATTTGAGATGAATGTAACTAAGGCACACATAGTAGACATTGTGTCGTCTTCCGGCGAGGACTGGCATACCTAAACATCACGGCATCAATATAGCAACATTGTGGAAAGAATTTCAATTTAAAAAGGATTGGGTGATCACATCAGAATTTCGTATTTTGTAGGCGTCATGTGTACTGACGATTTTCTGGGGAGCTACCTCCTATGATTGGGTTGGTCTATCCGCGTGCTTGTTGCCGGCCAGCTCTTGCTTTCTCCACCGGAAGGGGTGGGAGGTTACACCGTTCAGTCCAAGTATTGAATCGATCACTGCGTACAGACTGCGCATCACATGCCTTGCCTGTTTCCCAGTCTTGCACGTTACCGAAGGTGCTCACAGCCCTCACTATCGGGAGCCTAGACGGGCGGTCTGTCCTGGCATGAATTGTCTGGCCGGTGAAATCCTCTCGTAGTTTCGATTGTAGCCTGGGTCGGTCTACTTTGTCAGATGCCACCCCAGGTTGACTGCCATTGAGAGAGTTGTGTCCGCCGGTCGGCAACGCTGCAGATGCGTTCAGCAGTTGACCGGACGCTGTCTGAAGTACGGGCCGACAGGACGGATCAGGACTGTCTCCGCTGACACTCCTGCTGTATATGCTTGACAAAGATTCTCCGCTGGTACTTCTGTCGAGCGTATGCGGTTTGTCATCCGCAGGTGTTGGGTTGTACTGTACGACACGTAGCGGTCGGCGACTGCTTTTCCTACGCAGCGTGTACACTCGTTTTGGGGGAGCTGTGAATTTTTGCATAGCTGGCAATTTCCTGTACTTTTCCGGATCATACACCGGCAACGGAGGCACAGGCGAAGACTTGAGTGGTGGAGGTCCGAATGATGCGTAACTCCTGATTGTCCTGGGTGATGGCCGCGGCGCCAGAAAAATGGCCGTAGAAGTCTTTGGGGCATATATTCCTAAGCCGTATGCTTTTTCTGGCCTGGTTGGATAGAGCTTGTACAGGATGTCCTCATCCGCCTCGGCGATGGTGTAGGATGAGAAGGTGGAGGTCGATTGACATTTGAAGGACATGTCTGAGAACATGCGACGTTCGCCTGTGTTGTATGGCAGAATGAAGGGGAGAAGCGTCGGAGGCTTGGTGGATCCGAGCAAGTGGGCATGGTAAGGATCAGTTGTTTTCCAAGCGAGTAAGACGAGTCCGATGGAAGCGACCCTGTACTGGTTAGCGAGACTCCAAAGCATCCAAACATGCAAGGCATGATATTTCATACATGGCAATGAGGCTTGCTGCAACGCCGGCGCGCTGCACTATGCAGTGCGTGCCCACACTAATCACTGGTGAATAAAGCTTTGCTCTTGCTGAGACAGGACATAACGGATGTCTGGCGACAGTGAAAGCGATAACAAGCCCTGAAGCAACCATCCAGGCTGTAGCTACGAACCTAATGGAGTTCTTTGATAGCATTTCCAAGAATGCGGGTGAAGTCAGGAAGCTTTTTCCTGCGGTTTGAAATGATCGCCATGCTGTGAAGTTGCAGACGCAGATGCAGATGAGAGATACACAACCCTGCCACGGTTAGCTATAATCTTGGATACATAAAACACTAGAGACATACTGCGAACACAAGAACCACTGCTGCTGGTAGTAAGTCCCTTGTGAAGGTTTCGTTGTGGACCAGATACGCCGTACTAGCAATGACATATCCCGAGCTGTAGAGCAAGCAGTGCTGCGAAACAATGATGGTGATGTGACCCTTTGACCACTTCTTGCTGCAGTCCTTCTCGGTCGGCACTCTTCTGATTAGTTTCCTGCCCATTCTCGTAATAAGGGTGCTTCACTGGACATGCAGGTTGGAGGAGATCAGAGCGGTCTCCCAAACCATGTCGGAGCCAATCTACCATCATGTACTACTAATGCGATGGCGGGTACTCTACATTGGCAGGCTGGTCAACTATACCTGGTGTGCTTCTGGAATCTATGCCAGCCTCGGCACACGCATGAACGTGTGGAAGTGGTTGCATGGACCACATTCCAGGGCTCGGGTGGTATGCAAGGCTTCACCAGCCACTCACGTACGGACGACCCGTCGACCGACGCAACGTGGCGACTCAATTAGCGATCTTTGGATGAGTACAGTATATAGAAGCTTATAGTTTTGCCTTCGGCCTGTTGAGACTTTTGGAATCTTGAGCAGCCCAGTCGCGAATGACTTTTCGCTGTATCTTGCCACTCGGCGATTTTGGCACCTCATCGATGAACTGTCGAGAATTAGCATAGGCTCCTGCAAGTGCGGTTTGAATATAACGAACCTTGACGCCGCCCGTCAGGCGCTTGTGCTTTGCTACTTTTGTTGCCGTCCACTCTTGAATGTCTCCCTCTTCTACCTTGCCCTTCGAGGCATCCTTCAAAGAGATATAAGCCCGCGGTAGCTCTTCATGATCTCCCTGCAAGGCGACCACGGCCGCATCTGCGACATGCTCGTTCTCGAGCAAGACTGCTTCGAGCTCTGCAGGCGCAACTTGGAAGCCCTTGACTTTGATAAGTTCCTTCTTTCGATCCACTATCCAGTACCAGCCTTTGTCGTCACGTATGGCAACATCGCCAGTGCGAAGAAACCCATCCTCATCGAATGTCTCAGCGGTCGCTTTTTTGTTCCTCCAATATCCCAGGCAGATGTTTGGACCTCGTACACAGATCTCACCCCGCTCGCCGACACCCACTTCCTTTCCATCTTCGTCGACGAGCTTCATCTCACTGTTCGGATCAATATACCCGACCGAGCCGGATCGATCGTCCATGCCACCTGGAACGTGTAGGCAGGAACAAGTGACCTCGGTCATACCCCAAGTCTGCACAACCTTGAGCTTGAATCTTTCCGAAACCTCATTCTGTAGTTCTTTCGACAGAGGAGCCGCGCCACACAGGATGTTGACCAATGAGCTCAAATCGTATTCTTTCGTCTCTTCTCGCTTAGCGAGCATGACCAGGATCGGTGGTGCGGTTTGTATGTGCGTGACACGATGGTTCTGGATGTGCGAAAGCCATTTCGGGTAGTTGAAAGATCGCATGTAGTAGCAAGGCGTCTGGTCAATGGCAGCAGCTGTAATAGACCACAGTTGGCCATAGGCGTGATACAGAGGCAGGAAACCCAACCATCTTTCCGCTGGCGGATCGCCTGGAGGTTGTTCAAGTCGTCGCATGTATAAGGATTGCTCAACGTTGGCAATAACATTCTGATGCGAGATCATCACGCCTTTAGGGAGTCCTGTGGTGCCACTGGAGTAGTTGAGCACCGCTATGCGAGTCTTGGCTTCCTCCCGGCTCATACGATGCCATTGCCAGCTCTTGCTCTCACTCTCGGACCCAATCATCGTCAGCCAGCTTTGAACGCCTTGCTTAGATTCGGAGGGTTTATCATCAAAAAGATAAATGCGCTCAAGAGGGAACTTGCTTTTAGCTGCCGCCTTGAGCACGATGTCCAGAAATTGTGGTTCAACGAGTATCATCTTTGCATCTGTGTTCTCAATCTGGTACACCGTCTCTTCCACTCCATAGGCTGGGTTGCAGCCTGTGAATATCCGCCCCGACCCAGCTACTGCGAAGTATGCGACTGGAATGAATATATGGTTGCTGCTATACATCAAGACGGCTTCGTTCTGTTTGATGTTCAGTCGGTCAAGGCCGATGCCTAACCTCTTGACCCATTGGAGGAGCTGTCGAGGCGATAGTGATCGCGTGGTGTCTTCTGCATCGATCCATATCGGCTGGTCGGAAGGTTCTTCGTCCTGAGGGAACACATAGCTCAGGACATCAGTCTCTGGGATATCGATCTGGAACGGCGATTGTTGCGGCATAGTGGGAGTTGAGTGTTATTGTGTGGTATATCCGGACACCAGCCCATGGTCTACAGACAGCCATTGCAAAGGTAGAGAGTATTATCATGCTACCAGGATCATTGGCCGAGGTTACTAAATGTAAATGGGGATCGTCTCCGCGAGATGACATAGTGTTGTGCCGTGTGGGGGGCTGTGGCGTTTATTTTGTCGGAAGTTCTTAAGTCCGCTTCATCGCACACCACCTCCTACCCTATTGATGCTTTGGCAATTTTGGCATGTTATTTGTGTGTGGAGAGAGAAAATTACGGAAAAACGATCAAAGCCAATTGGTGGAGGAGTATCCCAACATGCATTTTTGCCGAGATCAGAAAATGTTCCTGGCGCTCTGGAAATGTGTATCGCCTGCCAGATAAATTATGTACAAGTGAACCGAGCGAGGCTCTCACATTCAGGTCCTTCATCTATGTCCAGTCACTCCACCTGCCGTTCCGCTCAAAGCTTGCCTTTCGAGCAGTGCCCGGAAGCATTGGACCTTGCGCACCTTTGCCGATCATGCTGCCTTCATAAGACTCATGTGCACCACTCTGCCAAGGTGTCACATCTTGAGGTCCTTCTTCACTTATGACATGGCCCTTCACACAAGACGAGAAGCTCACACGAGGCTGGCCTTCGTAGAAAGCGTCGAACTTTTCGTGCAGAGCGTCAGCAAGAGTCATTACGGACCCATCTGGATGCAGTACCCGCCATGGCTCGTGACACTCCCATTTTTTGCAAGACTTCGTCACCATGAGGAGGGAATCCAACCGGTTCGTGACGTGTTTGAAGGACCTTCCGATTATGTCGTAGTGTATTTGTGAGGGTGTATGGTTTGGGTCATGGTAGTTGTGCATTTGAGATGGATCGCGCTGGACATCGTAGAACTCTCTCTCGCCACTACACCAGACAGTGTATAGGATGTTGTAGTCCTCGCCAATGAGGCGCAATGCTTTGTACGTGTTGTTAGACGTAATCTTGGAGTCATCGAAAGGTGAGCCGTATTTGCCTTCGAGGGTGGCCTCACCCCAGAACTCGACGTTGACGTGCTCGCCCGATTGAGGTGCTGCTAATGCTTTGGCATCAAGAGGAATGGGGAAACCGTCGAGATCGGGTCGATCACTCCCAGCAAGCTTCAAGATTGTAGGTGTCAAGTCAGTGTGCGAACTGACGACCTTCGCAGTCTCCCCGATTGGCACACCGGGACCGCGGATGATCAGTGGAATGTGGATGTCTTCTTCGAAAGGGCACTCTTTGCCGGGCGGCAGACGATGCTGAGAAATATGAAAGCCGTTGTCGGTGGTATAGATGATGTACGTGTTGTCCAGTAGATCCTTGGCCTTCAAAGAGTTGACGAGACTGTCGATCATCTCGTCTACCGACTGCAGTGCCCGTAATCTCGAGCGCTGGAACTCGTCGTGATAATCAATCAACGTTTGATTGAGCTTCGGTAGTTCGTGTACCCATGACACGCCACTTGGTACGTCAGGATTGAAGTTCCCAGTTCGTGGGATCTTGTAATCATGGAACAGGCCAGCATGGCGTTCAGCGTACTCGGGAAGATCGAATTGCCTAGGCTCTCGTAGGCGCATGTTGGAATGTGGTGCGATTGGGGCGACCGCCACGAAGAAGGGCTCGCTGCGGGAGGCTGCATCTTCAAGGTACCCCAGAGCATACTTGGACATCAGATCAGGCGAGTATTGACCTTCGAAGCTCACTGGCGGCTCGCCGTTGTGAGTTATTGTGGCGTTATAGTATTCGTAAGTGTAGCTATACCAGATCAGCCAGTGCAAAACAATTAAATACATCATTGCTAACTTACGGATCCAGAAGGAAGTCAGAGCCATTGAAGCCGTTCACAGGAGGGTCGTCGTAATTGTCGACCGTGTGAGAGTTGAAGAGCTTTCCGGTGTAGTAAGTGTTGTATCCAAGTTGTTGTAGCCATACAGGAAGCCACTTCTCGTTCAGACCTTCCCGAACAAATTTGGGGTAGCCTCCATATGGTGGCTTGAGATCTGTAACGTTGTTGTTGTGTGCAGCAAGTCCAGTCCAGATGTTGACACGGGATGGGCAGCAAATGGAGACGGTGCAGTAGTGCTTCTCGTAAGTCGTCCCCTGGCTAGATAAATGCTTCTTCAGCAATGGCATGAAGTCTGTACTTTGCATATGTAGATCCTGGTCGTCGGTGAGGATGAATAGAAAGTTGGGCTTCTTATCGGACACGCCTGATGAAGATGCAATGCCCAAGAGAGCTGCCCATTGTAACGCGTGGAGAGCCCTCATGCTCGCGACCAAAGTTAAGTTGATGCTACAAATCTAGTTGTAACATTCAAGATATCAGGAAGAGTGGTACCAAGATATGCAGGTACGAAGGAAAGATGTGCCCAGTCGTCGTGATCAGAGCTTGTGGGGCGTATTATCACGCCATCAGGTACTCGGCAATGTGCCGCAATGATGGTAATATCCTGCCCTGAAGGCCTGTTACCTTTACAACGGCATTGTCTCGATGAGCCCGGTGTGCTGACCTGTTACCGATCTGACTTCAGGCGTGAAAGGAATATACTCGTTGCTAAGATTATACCAACGATAGGTGCCTCTAGGCACATTGCTGTCTTTCGATGCAAGGTTTCTGTATAGCACGTATAATGAAATCGAGTCTGGAGCAGTGTGAACCAGCTAATGCTGTGGTGAAGTCATGTTTTTCCGACATGGTATACGATGTTGTTCACTGCTGGGACCTGGTTGATGTTGTTGGAACAATTCAAGTGGCCGTGATGCATCCATGCAACGCTCCTCGGTGCACCGCCACAAACGCTCTCGCCAGCCATAGTCCTCCATTGATGGTGCGGCTCGTACTCTACGCTCCACTCGATCAGTAACATTGACACCAAAATCACGCGTTATTTCATGGAAACTTGCTCATAGTGTCGTCGGATGTCCATCAGACCCTAGCAGCCTTCTCATCTTCATCTCACAATACACGACAAAGCCAGCCAGCCCGCGTCGCAAACACCCCCGGTTGCCTACGATGTCAGACGATCCCTTTCTACAGGTCCAGGCCGATGTCCTCTCTCTTTTAGATACCACGCGACCGCTCTTTACGTCCTATATACGAATTCGCTCATCCGCCGCGTCGCCCTCAAATCCTCAGCTCGTTGAAGCGCGCGAGGAGCTCGAATCCAACCTTACAGACCTATCCACCGACCTGCAAGATCTGATTGACAGCGTCAAGGCTGTCGAAGGAGACCCTTACAAGTATGGAATCGACATTGACGAGGTGTCGCGACGCCGCAGGCTCGTGCAAGACATTGGAGCGGAGATCGAGGATATGCACCAGCAGCTGAACCAGACAGTCAGCAAGGCTCCGCTCGCACATCCAGACTCGTTTGGAGCTGCAGAAGGCGACGAGGACGATGATGAGTACGGGCAGTTTCAAGAGCAGCGGCAGATGGAGATGATGCGTGATCAAGATGAGGCGCTTGATGGTGTCTTCCAGACGGTGGGCAACCTGCGTATGCAAGCAGACACCATGGGCAGAGAGCTGGAAGAGCAAGCAGACATGCTCGACGACGTGGACAACATCACAGAAAGGGTTGGTGGAAAGCTGCAGACGGGTATGAAGAAGATCAACTTTGTGATCAGGCAGAACGAGGGTAAGCACGTGTCTTGGACTTGGATGCGATCTTCTTGCTAACATGATCACTCTAGATACTTGGTCAAGCTGCTGCATTGGCGTCTTGATCTTCGTCCTGATCATATTGCTGGTGATCCTCCTTACAGTATGAGATCTGCATGCCTGAGGCAACCACCCAGCACAGCCACAGCCAAACGCCGACGCATACCTTCAGCGGAGAGGCTGGCGACACCGTGGTAGCTCGAATCAACAGACCCAGCCGCGAACGTAATCTGAATATGCATGACGATAGTAAGAACCTGTGGAAGAGTAGCTGTATATGTGCCAATTCGCTTACCACATCACAGGACCGCACCCGCTGCTCCAGCAAACACCACTAAGCGTCAACCCGTTCATTGATCTGCCAAAGCCGCCAACTCTGCCGCACAACTACGCCTCTATTCCTTCCACACTGCCGCCTTCTTCTACAAATGCTGCGCCTGTGCCCTCAAACCCAGACCTTCCAGCCTACGTGACGTCGTCCACAGGCTTTGCGGCGCACCCGTCCAGCATTATCAACCAGAACCGCGCGCTCCTTGAGCAGATCTCATCACAACAACGGGACGGCCACAAAAGGGTGAAGAAATGGGAGCAGGATATTAAAGATCGAGAGTTGCAGGAGAAGAGGCGGAGAGCGCCCGGGTGGCTGGACAGTGAGAGCAAGCTACTACAACCAGCGAAGAAGACGGAGGACCGGGAAGGAGGGAACAAGGTCGATCTCATGGACCAACCCCCGGCGGCAGTTGATATACAGACGTCACGCGAGCAGGACAAGACAGCCAACGAGCTCGGAGATGCAATGGACCGTGCCTTCGGGAGAAGTGAGATGGGATAATGAGTTATTACGGAGCTTCACCATCCACCGAAATGGACCAGAAGTTGCGCTTCCATCGGATCGCCAACTGTAGAAGGTAAACAGTACATTCAAACCTGGAAAGCGAACCTTACGTCGCGTGATCTCCTTTCAAGACCTCAAAGCTCTTACGTATCAGCATACTAAGTAAGGGGTATAACACATTCAATACAAGTGGTATCTTACGCTAGGTATTCGCTGAAAGTACGCTGCAATAAACAGAAACAGGGCGTGGCCTCACCGATGCGATCTCAAAGGCTTCCTTACTTCGACTTCGCCCAAGTGTTAGCCTGAGCCGACGTATCTGACCACTGACCGTTGTTCCAGGCGCCTTCGTTACCGTGCCACATTCCATCATCGCCGTTCCATTGCGTCGATTTGCCTGCTTGTGGGTCAACAGCCGCGGCAGGCGCAGCGTCTGGTGATGACCAGTCGGGTTTTGAACCAGCATTGCCGTTGACGTGAGCCATGGGTGACCATCCGGTTTCACCGTCGAGGGGGCAGTTGTGGTTTGCTTTCACCCAACCCATCAGTCGGTTGGCGATGTCTGAAGCATAGCATTTCGTGCAGCAGCCTTTTCCAAGGTCGCCAGAGGGGTCGACAGAACCACCGTTGTACATTCGTGATGCACGGTAATACTGTGCTGCGTCTGAGCCCTTTGCCTTGCTGTGTCTGTTGATTGTTGGTCAGCTTCGCACCTCGATTTACAGAGAGCTGTTGGGTGACTTACACTTGCTTCAAGCCGTCACCATGATCTGTACCAGAAGTACCATCGTGAATCATCTGTTTGATTTCAGAGTCTGGACAGGGATCTTCCATGGCTCCGTCTTCGTTACAGCTGCCAATGCCGTTGTGTGTCTGTTACAAATGTCGGTTAGTATATCATAAAAGAACGAACACATGAACCGCACTATACTCACTTGCATTAAACCAGGATTCCTGATCAAATCTCCTGGCGATGATGTGGACTTTGCTCGCACACAACCCTTTGACTCTTGCATCTGCACCACACACACTCGTCAGCATCGCTCTTATCATCACAGACACAACCGGAAAAACTCACCATGATAGCGAGGAGGAACCTTTCATCCAAGCCGCTGTCTTTTGACTCCGCTGAAATCGCCTCCAGAATCCCATCGAGCTCTTCTCGCGAAGGATTAGGAACGCCATAATAGCCAAGCGCGTCGCAGGAAACGTTCATCATCATTTCGTTCGCCTCCCACCTGCAGCGCATGTCAGCCGAGTCCACACCGAGCACAAGGCTGCTTGTCAACTCACATGCTGTAAAAGTCCACCCATTTATCCATGCTGGGCCATCCATCACCGCCGTCACCATCGTAAAACTTGTACGTGTCGTTGCCCTGGTTGACGTTTCCAGATGGCTTGAGGGCTTTTTGCGTCATGTTGCTGGATATAGAGGAGTTGTGTGACTTTGGCTCCATTGAGATGAAACCCATAGGGAAAGCCGCCTTCATGAGCTGTTATCATTGTTGATTAGCGATGTTGAGCTTTGATGGCTGGGTCTGAGTGACTTACCGATGAGATCCCCATGTTGGGCTGTATGTGAGAAGAGTAAAGCTCTTTTGTTTGGAGATGTTACGGATTGTGAAAGATGTGAGACAGAGGATATGAGATTTAGGGTGAAGGTAGATGTATCGCGAGGGTGGAGCTGTATGACGGCCTCATCTTGCGACCATGGCATTGCATATATATCGTCTCTTCAACACTTGGCAGACCGAGGGTTGCCAGAGCCAACGGGCAGTGGCCCTGAAGTTGCTACTTCGACGAGACTTGTCTTGCTTAGTGAAACATTCTGGTTGTGAGGCAGCGATCCTCCAAGCCTTGAACACGGTCAGCCTCAAGGACCACGAAATGACTCCGAATCGCAAGTGTCGTACAGTAGTATAAACCTCAATATACTCATTCTTAAAAAATCTAGAGACACGTACATCTAACGAAGTATACTGTTGAAGCACTGGATCCTTAGTCACAAAGTTCTGCTTCTGAGACATGTAACGTGCGTCGTTGCCGTTGCCGTTCACATGGCAGTGTACCAACTTGGGCATTGTTGCATCGTGCTTCACGGACACCACTGCTACTCAATCGTATATTGGTATGACGAAGCAACACAGGCGCGCTCCTTAGCAGTTCTGGACGTGTATCCAGTGCGTGAGACGCAATGATCCAATTGGCGACTTCGACGTAGAGCTGCAAGGCACTGTAGTAGCAGTTGTCATCAAAAGCACATCCCCATCACATCGCACTACAATAGAATGTATGGGCGATTCGGCTAGATGGCCTCTCCTACGACCTGTCGTGGCTCAAGCGTTGCTGTTTGGTCCGAGTGGTGATTCTACGACTTCTCCTCATTCATCACATTACCTCCTGCGAACATCGGCATATCTCGAAGCTATTGCGCCACGCTGAGATCGGGACACTCCACACAAACAACATTGACTTGTAAAACTATGTTGTGGCAATAATATAGCGACAAGGTGCCATCGTCCGCATTATTGCCAGCCGTGGCAATCAAAAGCCAACAGTTCTGTCCCCGCTCCAGCCCTCCACTTGAACCGAGGGAGGTCTTGCACTATTGCCGATGGAGATTGCCGGCCAATGCACCTCTCAGATAAGTATTGATATTGTAGCTGGTGATGAGCAAAGCATCCCTCGCTTATCGATCTTCATATAGATTATTCCCTTGAAACTGCTATCACATAGACAAGAAACGAAAAGACATGGCTGACAAGCACGCCCTGCCACCCGTGCTGTGGGAACACCCCGATCCCAAGAGTACCAATGCCTGGAAGTTCATCGAAGCCATCAACGATAAATATGGCCTCCAAATGAAGAACTGGGACGATTTGCACGAATGGTCAATCAAATCGAACTCGACCTTCTGGCAAGAAGTCTTCCAGCGGTTCCCGATGATCCACTCTGGCAGCTACACCAAAGTAGTCGACGAGACTGTTCGTATGGAGTCCATTCCCAAATGGTTCGAAGGCGTGCAGGTCAATTTTGCCGAGAATGTCCTCTACTCGGCAGATCCGTCTGACCCTTCGCGAGCCACGACCATCGACAAGGAAGACGATACGATTGCTTGTACGGAAGTAAGAGAGGGCTGCACTGAGATCCGAGACTGTACCTGGAAAGAGATCCGCCACAGAACCGCTCTTCTGGCCAACGCAATGCGAGCTCGCGGTGTGAGGAAAGGCGATCGTGTCGCTGTCGTGGCTTCGAATTCCATTGACACGCTTACTGTTTTCTACGCGGTCACAGCCTTGGGAGGGCTATTCAGCAGCAGTTCGACTGACATGGGCACTAAGGGCGTTCTCGACAGACTGCATCAGATCAAGCCGAAATTCATATTTTCTGATGACTGGGCAGTGTACAATGGCAAGACTGTTGACCTCAGGCCTAAGATGAAAGAGATCATCGCCGGCATGAGTGGCATTTCTGAGTTCCAAGGCATGGTCAGTATGCCAAGGTGGCAAGACAAACCAGAGGACATCACTTCTGTTCCTCGCACGGAATTGCTATCAACGTTCTTGAAAGCAGCGGCTGGCAAAACGGACTTGGTATTCGAGAGAGTGGCTTTCGGAGACCCTTTCCTCATCGTGTACTCCTCTGGAACTACAGGACAGCCCAAATGTATCGTTCACGGCGTCGGAGGCCTCCTACTTAACACAAAGAAGGAAGGCAAGCTCCACCGTGACATGGGTCCTTCATCAACGGTGCTCCAGTACACCACCACCGGTTGGATCATGTATCTCGTAAGCTGCAGCAGCATGATCCACGGCAGCCGCGCAGTGCTCTACGACGGCTCGCCTTTCCAGCCCGAACCAAAAGTCTTCCTTCGTCTCCTGGAGACCCAACGCGTGACCGATTTCGGCACCTCGCCCAGATACATGCAGACTCTAGCCACCGCACACCCTCCCATCTACCCCCGCGAAGTCGCCAACCTGAGCGCCCTCCGCCGCGTCACAAGCACAGGAATGGTGCTGTCTGAGCCGCAGTTCCACCAGTTCTACTCTGAAGCATTCCCTGCTCACGTCCACCTCTGCAACATCAGCGGCGGCACAGACCTCGCAGCGTGTCTAACCATGGACACGCCACTGAAGCCGCTGTACGCAGGTGGTTGTCAGACTGCGGCGCTAGGCATGGACGTCCAAGCATACTCGCCAGACATCTTGGACGGCGAGCCTGGCAAAGCTGTTTCTTTGGGTGAAGCGGGCGAGCTCGTCTGCACCAATGCTTTCCCTACCATGCCTGTGCGCTTCTGGAACGACGAGGCGGATCCCAGTGCCAAAGCTAGCATTGGCCCCAAGTACTTTGGCGCTTATTTCGCACGCTTCCAGAATCCTTCGGTGTGGGCTCATGGCGATTTCATCAGCATCCACCCAGTCACAAAGCAAGTCAATCTTCACGGCCGAGCGGACGGTGTGCTCAACCCGTCTGGAGTGCGCTTTGGCAGTGCGGAGATTTACAATGTTTTGGATGCACGCTTCCCTGACGAGATCCAAGACAGTGTCTGCGTTGGACAGAGAAGGCCTCAAGATGAGGACGAGAGAGTGCTTTTGTTCTTGCTCATGAAGCCTGGGGCAAAGTTCACCGAGGAGCTTGTTGGTAGGGTCAAGAGTGCGATTTCTCAGGACGTGGGCAGGCGTTGTGTGCCGAAATACGTGTTTGAGACGCCGGAGATACCTGTGAGCCAGAAATCCGTTCCCTAACCAAGCATACGTGATTTAACTGACTGTAAACACCACAGACAACGATCAACCTCAAGAAGGTCGAGCTTCCTGTCAAGCAGATCGTGTCTGGCAAGATCATCAAGCCTTCCGACACTCTGGCAAACAAGGAATGTCTGCAATTCTACTACCAGTTCGCAAAGGTCGAAGATCTGGTGGGCAAGAACTCAGGTGCGGTTAAGGCGAAACTCTGAGGAATCACATCTTTGGCCGATCGATGCCGTCGAGACCACGCTACACAGTATGATGAATGATCTTCGATAAACAAAATTACAGCAGAACTTGAATAGTCCAACCAGCTCTTATACGTACAACGTACTAGGGTATCATATCAATCTTCTTTCGCCAATCCACACTGGCTGCAACCTGAAGAGCATTCCATCATCTGCTGTGCCTCCCTGCCTCTGTCGCACCTCCTACCTCGTCGGTCCCATAGTGCCGTATCCTTGGCCTCCAGTCTGGACGTTGTCGCTGTAGACGCCCGGCGCCGGTCTGCTGTCGTAGAAGCCCTCCGAAGCTTGTTCTTTCTTGTTATAGTAAACGTATAGAATGTAGAAGGCATGCAGATGCCCCGGTAATACGCCGAGGATTGTGAGGCAGATGTTGATGAGGAGGTCGGCGCCGCAGCCTGCGACGACGTAGACACCAATGGGTGGGACTGTGAGAGGTCGGACGTTAGCTTGGGCTTGGAGGCTAGCGTTACGGGGAGAGAGACGTACAGAAGAAGGTGATGAGGACTAGAATAATAGCTGAGATCATCTCGTCGATGCCGTACGGGAGGCTTCGCGTTGTTGAAGGTAGGTCTTGAGGGTCAAATTGCTTGGGACGCGCTATGTCGGAAGCTGTTGTGTGTGGTGGGTGTTTGTTTGGTAGAGATGGGTTCGGTAGGACGAGAAACAAGAGTGTGGCGCAACACTTATGTAGGTTGAGAGCAGCAGGGCGCGTGATGAGCAGTTATGGTTTCGGTTTCAAGGAAAGACATGGCACAGCATACCCAACTATACCACTTCAGCCCAGGCGCGTTTGCGATCGCGAACCGACGTCATCGATCGTGGCTGAAGCTGCGAGCCGCGCGGGTAAGGCGGCGGTGCCGAGTGATAGATCGTGGCGGTGCACGAGGATGGCGAGGAATCGACCGAGGGGGTTCCAATTGATTCATGTAACCAAGTCATTGGTCAATCTCGTTATGCACCACGGCAAGACATCGGTCTCGGTGGCAAACAACTAAGCTACACGGAGGACACAACTACTCAACACGCCTCGCCAGCACTCCGCCTCACAAACTGCACCGTCTTCTCAGTCATGCTCAAGAACGGCGAATGCGCGCAATCCAGCTCCTCCGTCCTGAACTTCCTCCCACTCCTCGCCTCCGCCTGCGTAACCATAGCCCTTTGGCCCTCGATCGGGATAGCCTGGTCCTTGGTGCAGAACAGGTAATGCGCCGGAATCTCGATGTACGCCTCGGCTTTGCCAATGCAGTTCGTAACGGCAACCCACGACTGCGGCCGTAGCAACGACGCCCAGTGCGCCGCTTCGGACTCGGATAGATCGTTGTAGAAGTAATGCTGTGGCCCCGGTGGCCCCACTCTCACGAGCCCATCGTTCGCACTGAGATCGTGGATGGGTAATGCTTTCCCTCCAAAAGGTTCCAGGAACGCGGTGCCTGGTGGCAACACTGCCGCGCACAAGTAGGCGATGCCGACGACGGAAGTGGCATATCCAGAAGCTGATCGAGTGGCCGACGAGAGGCCTTGCAGAGCGTTGGTAGAGACAGTACCGCCGTAAGAGTGCGGGACGAGTAGCACGTTGGCAGATTCGAGTTCGTGCAGAACAGCGGCACGAACAGCTTCGCAGTCGTCTTCGAAAGTGCCGAGCGTCTGCGTGTCGTTTGTTGAAGGGCAGTCCACGGTGATGCACTTGTAGCCATGCGAGGCAAGAATCTTGATTAACGGTTCGAAATGCTTTGCGCTGTGCCACGCGCCGTGAACGAGGACTAAAGTTGGTGACATTGCTATCACTTCCGAGTGCGTGTGGTACGTCTCCAGGTGCCGAGACGCATTCTCGCATCTTTATACTGCGGTTCAGCTGGTCCATTCCCTTAGCTTTGAGGAGATCGCTCGTTGGAGTGAAAGTTAAACTCAGCTCTGATGTCAGACATTAGCCACATTCAGAGGGTCCTCGGCCGAGGCACCTTGCAGACCGAATATACGAAAGACTGCATACGCACATTGCTGTACTCGATCTATCTATTCTTTCTATTCCACCTTCCACCTTCTCGCCGAACAGGCCCGTCGAAAGTGCAGCACCGTCAGCTTCCGCATCATCGTTCCAAACAAACGTTGTTCGACACTGCTCGCCGGACTATCCAGTATCTTCTCGCAAGCAGCCACGACATCCAACAACGTTTCGTCGTGTACCGCTGCCGAAAGTGGGAGAACTTTCTCCAGCTCGTCAAGTTGCGTCCTTCCAGGAATCTGCGTTTCACTCAATCCACCCAGGACATGGATGAAATTGCAGGAATTTGACGTCCAGACATCCTTTTCCAGACCTGCGATGTCATTCTGCAGTACACACAGGCGAGCCATCGATTCCTTGAGGGATGACAGTGGAGACGTGGTGTCGTTGACAAAGAGATAGTCAACACTATGGTTGCACTTATCGACAAGAGCGCCGAGACAAAAGTGTTCAGCAATCGCCAGCATAGGCTCCATACCGATCGATTCTTTGCGGACTTCCAGGTAAGACGCGAGATTCTCGTACTTCGAGTTACTCCAGCGGTATTCCAACTCGTCGAGCTGACCTAGGAGGAATCTCTTCATGCCCGCCATCACAGCTGCTACTGTCTTTGGGCGCAGGATGCTATATATGTGTCGGTGGTAGATCTGGCAAAGATAGTCGACATCTCCCTTCATCGTTAGAGGATCTTTGTCTGTCGAGCCTGCAAATAGTCAGCATGGTTCCGATATCCATGGCGCAAGCGAACCATCAGAAGTGGTCCGCCTTTACTTTGTGCGGGGTTCTCAAGTCATACCTCCTTCGTCAACGGGGCTGCTTCTGTCAAGAATTGCGATGCCCGACATGATGCAGTCGGTAGCCGTCTGCCGATCCATATTTTCAACAACATCGTCCACCTCGCAGATCATAACGTATGTCGCGGCAATGCCTGCCAGCGATGCGGCGTCTTCCAGATCGGGAAACGCATATCTCATGGCGAGCACAACTCTCGCCGCAGAAATATCGTTCCATGGAAGCGTGCTCTTCTTCCAGGCCGAATGACGTGTCAAAGCATCTTCCGCTGTGGATTCGGATGTTTTTGTCGTTGGTTCAGGGTCGACGTCGATGTCGGGAAGGTGGAAGGTCAAAGAGGTATTGAGGGTTTTGAATTGCACTTGGAATGGAGATGTATCTGGCTTTTCGGGGTGATGTTTCTGGGGGCCGAGGCTGTTCGCATTGTGGTTTGCCAGAGATACGATCATTATATAAAGCTGTTGGGGAAAGACTGAGGAGCGTGGCGGTGGCTTCCAGGCGTGGATGGGATAGCAAGATGATGAAAGTGCAAAGCTGTGGATTGTCGCTCCAAAAAGCGATGTGCTGCCGCTGTGGTCTTTTTGAGTGAGGGCTTGTACAGTCATACTCCCATTCGAAGGTTGTGAGGGACATGATCACAATAAAACTCCCAAAAAGGGATCCGTACCACAACTGAGCTATTACACCGCCTTGCGTAGAGGATGACCCACCGTAGTACTTTTGGCGGTAAGTCTAGATGAGCGCTGTGGAATGTCTTGCACGTTATGTCTTGATGCAGGACACGGTACAGTCGGGGCCCATCGGTCGAACTCCACTGTTGACGGCATGGGCTCTGATTGTCGCCGCAATACGCAGAGTAACACGCCACGCGTCGCTACGTATGTCCACAGATCGAGACATATGTAGAGACCATGCAACCTAAACCTTGATCTTGGAGTGCTGCGAGACAATGGGCTTTGTTTTCGTGATTGGAGAGTAATTGCTGCTCATCACGAGGGTGTGGGCAGAAGGTTCCCATGATGCGTTCGAACGAGAGAGGCGTTGAAGCCATTCGACATGGAACAGTCGTTATGATCTTGTCTACCATCCCAAGCAATTGATCGAGACCAGGGTGGCGGTTCTTTGAAATTTCGGTCGATTTCACTTGTAAGGCATCTTCTGCATTAACTGAAAGCAGCGATACCGCAGCCAGTGCAGCGGTCAAGATGTAAGTTACATATGCTGACCCGACCCCCACTCCACTACATATCTGGCGCTACGTACTCCTGTCTCAATACCACGTGCAATTTCCAATAAATCAAGGGAAAGCCTCGGATCCTTATTAGATCATATTGCTGCATAATTTATTATTATATGCCTCGCCCTGGACCAATTATAGGACTTGAGCTTGGGCCCATGGTACGAAAGTCTGCCTATAAGACACTGAATGCAGACCGCCTCCATGCTGCCAGACAAGCAGTCTTATCCCTGTGGCCGATGAGACCAAGTATGTCTCCGTGCTGTGAGATGGTTTCGTGTATGGTCTAGCATCTTTGCAAGACATCGACTCGACGACATCTCTTGGCTTGAATTGAGCAGACATCCTGAAATATGAACACATGGCGATTCTTGAAGTAATGGAGACGGACAAATCGGAGATGATCCTCCTAGTTGATTCTGTGGGGAGTCTCTTGTGATGGAAGAATACCACGAGACATTGCATCGATTGAGCAGGCTAGTGGGACCGAATATCCCGTCATCAAGGGCATGACGCTCTGTGTAGATTCGGTACGCTGGTATCCCGCTTCGATTTCGCTCGGCTCAGTATTTTGCTTAGAATCCCAACCAGCGCTCGCCGTCTTTTCGCTTTCAGCTTTGCCCTTTTTTGACCACTTGGTCCTACATATTTACATTCATAAAAGTCTCATCGTCTGCTGGCTATGTACTTCTGCCGGTTGCAGTTCGCGGCGCATGCGGTCCCGTTAGTACCGGTGGCTGTACCTTTTGTCTCGATTGTTGATGCTCAGCTTTACGGCCACGATACAAAGCAAATCGAGGCGGGTGCGTGACTGGTCGTCCCATCTGCGGGGAGTGATTCATTGGTACAATTAAAGGTGCGCTGTAATCACTCCATTTATGCAGCAGCATCTGCGACCTTGGGCGCCCATTCGTTGCCCACGTACTTGAACCAGTTAGGGCGGCAGTCTTCGCGGTTCAACCAAGCCTCTCCATCAGTGAAGCGGCCCTTGGTGCAGCCCTTACACTTCGGCGAGTTGGGGCAATTGAAGAAGGGAATGTGCTGGTAGCCGATATCCTTGAACCTGGGAAGTGTTAGATTACGTACAGGCGATTATATATCGTGGCCAGGACTCACCAATGAATCTTTTCGGGATCCGCAAACAGACCCAGGCCAATGCTGTGCACAGGCGCATCACCCCAGCGCTCATAGAAGAATCCTCCAGCACGGTCAAGGTGCTCGAAGTAAGCCTCATATTCTGGTGAACGCCAGAAGCTCATGTCGGCAATCTCAAAGTTGCTCCAGAAATGGCATGTAGAGTAGCCGTTCGCCTTGCGGTTGTGGTCTGGTCTTCTGTCCTTGTCTGTCAACCACTTCATGGCGTTCGGCTGAGCTTGCTTGTGCTTGTTCTCCGCCAGGAACTTAATCGTCTCGGGCCATAATCCAGAAATTGACTCAGGGCTGTCGTAGAGGTTCACCGTGAAGCCGTACGTCTTGTTGTTGTCACGCATGTAGCGGAAGACATCGTAATCGACATCACAGAAGAAGTGCACATTAGGCTCCACACGCCAGTAGTACTGCATGTCGAGCAGCGCAGGGTGCTTGTAGAACAAGCCGCTGTTCCAGCGACACATTTGGTGGTAGCTCTGCAAGCTCGCGTATTGGACGTTCTGCTCCTCCAGTAGCTTTGCACTCTCCTTCATCATGTCCTTGTTGATCCAGCTTGGGATGTCCCAGTGTTCTTTCGGGATGATCTCGTACTTGATCTCGGCCTTTGTGTGCTTTCTGGTCTCTCTCTTGAATTCCTCCGTGAATGGGACGTCGTTGATGAAGGTCCATGGGTAGTTGAATTTGTGGTTCCATGTCCGCTCGAGATCCTTCATAGACTGAACGAGTTGGCCAAGCTCCTGGTTGCGGACGAGCGATAGTAATGTCGCATTGATGCGGTCGCTGTTGGGGTTGTCGACATCGTAGTTGTTTCCGTCAACACGGTGTAGAAGTCCGGCAGGCTCATCGGTCTCTGGTGTGGAAGTCAGAATGGGTTGTGAAAGCTTTACTTGCTCAGAAGGTCCTTACCGTCGAGGTTGGGATCGCGAAGCATGTCGTCCTTCTTCTGAGCCTCATTAGGACCCACAAGACCGTCGATCGAGGCCGGCGAGCTCATCATGGTGTAAAGCAGGAAGACGAAGAGCAGCATGGTGGCTCCTGCCATGAAGCGGATAGGCTTCGCTATCGCCATGGTGGTGGAGTGGTGTAAGTGATGGCTGAGTGGTTGCGGGTGGTGTGCGCTCAGCGCATGATTCTCAGGCTGCTACGGGCAACAAGGAGCAGTGGATGCGCCTGGTGGAGCGGTATGCGCAGGTTGCAGTGGTGGTATAACACAATGTCTTACAGCAGCCAGATGTTGGCCATCCACCGCCAGGCGACGACGTAGACCCCCGACTTGCGACTTGCGCTCTCCAGCAGACGGCGCGTGGCTTCGTGGCTTCGTCAACGCCACACTTCAGAGCCCTGAAAGCTTGTTTCGCTGTGCAGTTCACCAACGCGCTTGAAACACGCGGAAACCATTGCTTGCATTTGACGTGCAGGCTGCCGACTAACATCCAACACGGAACTCGAAAAAAGCATTGCAAACATAGGCAGCCTGTTCATCAAAGCTTCACCTACACTCTCTAGCGATGGCATGAAATACACGAAATGGCTCACGCTGCAAGAATCAGCGAAATTGCCGACAACCTGGTCCAGAGCATTCTCAGAGTCGACAGAAATGACCCGATCATAGCGCGAACCAGGACTGCCGTCTCGAGGGGCTTGCGAGATGCCAGCCACGCACGAACAAATCAGTTTGAAGTCAAATCCAGGCTGGACGGTCTTGTCGAGAAGTTTGCCGTGTTGAACCGTGACGATTTGTCAGACGCGTTGCAACAACGACTGGAAGAATTGCCCGCCAGGAGCAAATGGCTGCCCGAAATCTTGGAGCTTTTCCTTTCACTGTCAGATCGGCCTGTAGAAAAGACGGCACCTGACGCTTTGGCCACCTTGTACGCTGCGGAGCACCCTGACGAGCAGTTGACATGGGAAGACATAGTCACAGACGATCCTCTCAATGAGCCAGGTATATGGGATGATATTGAAAGAGGCTATCATTCGAGTGGAGATGAGACTCGATATGCCGATGACGATATTAGGTCAGAGCCAACGACATCCACGCAAGCGACTTCTGCCGCTGAAGACGGTGCCGAAACTGTGGCAAGCCAATATGTGACGCAGCCGGACTACCAACGACTGGACTTGGTCCAGCGCTTCCCACAGATATCTGAAGGCACGACCCTCAGCGTGACTGAACTGACAGTCGTGCGCGAATCTCTGAGCATGCTCCGTGGTCTGCCTACAAACATCTACGCCTTGGACATTAGCAAAGGAGTTGTGCAAGCAAGAACAGACGCGAATATCAATGGTGTCTCGCGAAGAGTCGTCCTTGACTCACTGACCCAGTTTGCCACTCTCGGAAGCCAGTTGCAGCATCTCAGACGATGGATCCAAAGCAAACAAGCTCGTCCATTTGTGAATACATGCCAAGCTGTGACCGAAGGATGGTTAGTGGATCTGAGCAGCCAGCTGTCAGGGCTGGAAGAGCGCTATGTCGGCAGCGCCGTCGACACGGTGGTCAGTTCGATAGAAGTGCTTTCTGAAGCACAACGCCTCACACGACACTTGACTCAGCTCTTTGCAATTATCGCTCGCTCATCGCCCCATCTACCATTCGCTCTTTTTGATGATCTTTACGACTGTGTCTGCACATCACAACTTGCTGGAGATGACGAGTGTTTCGACATGCTCAGTTCAATGCTCTACAGAGCAACACAAACATACTTGAGACCTGTGGCTACGTGGGTCTCGAGTGGAACTATCGCAGGTGGTCATCACGATTTCTTCGTGGCCGAGTCTGCTACTGCGTGCAGCGTAGGAGACCTTTGGCACTCCAAGTATGAGCTACGAAAGTCAAATGATGGCTCGATCAACACTCCTCGGTTCATGCAGAGTAGCGCAGCTGAAATGTTCGCTTTGGGAAAGGCAAAGATGTTTCTTGACCAACTGACGCGTATAACCATCGAGTCCACTGGCGATTCTCGCACGATACAACCGCTCGATTTCAGCTTGATGCGTACACATCTTCAAGATTGTCCGTTAATGCCCTTTGCGGACCTGTTCAACTCGACCCTGCAAGATTGGGTCAAGAGCATCAGCATTGATGTTACCCCTAACTTGAAAATGTCTCTGCTACGAGATCACGGACTGCTCGAATTTTTGACAGCCATAGACTCGATCTACTTCTCAGCAAATGGTACCTTGTTCCAAAGCTTCGCGGAAAGCCTCTTCGACCGTATCCGTCGCGCCCCTGCGACTTGGCACAACAGCTTCTTGCTTACCGAACTGGTCAAGGAGACGCTTGGGGAGAATCCCTCCGTTGACATGGAGTCTTTGCTCGTCACAACAGACTTGAACTCCAAACCCAGCCATACTATACAGGCGCTGCAAGCCGTCAATATCATTTACCACATCACCTGGCCTTTGCAAAATATCACCCGCGAAGCAACACCACAATCACACGCCAAAGCATTCAGTCTTCTCCTCCAGGTCTCATGCGCCCATAACATTCTTCAATCTCGAGCTTTCGACCTCCGCGCATTACATTCGGCCCCTGTTGAGGCCATCCCCAGCAGGGCCTTTCACATCCGCCAGACCTTCGTCGTCTTCACATCCGCGCTCCGCACGCACATCACCACAGTGGCACGCGTCCTCCACTCCGAACTCCGCGCTGCCATGCACGAGGCAGGCAATATCGACGTCATGGTCGGCGTGTATGCAGCACACAAAAAGCGACTCGAAACAGCCCTTCTACTCTCCACAAATCTCAGCCCTGTCCGCGAAGCGATGGTCTCTGGCCTCGTACTCTGTGAAAAATTCGGATCCATGTGGGACGCTTTGATGGGCGGAGGTTCTGATTCAGACTCGCATCTCAGAGCCGACAGAGCCCTCCGACAGCTGCAAAAAGAACTCCGGAGCACGGTGGGCTTCCTAGCAGCGGGTGTGAGAAACGTCAATAGGGTTGGAGGAGAGACGTTGCTGGAGGTTCTGACGGAACAATTGGAGTCGATTGTTGCGCGCTGATGGCATATCGTCTCGAGTCACTTGGAAAAGACTTGGAGTTGCACATCGAGGTTAGCAACACTGTTTCGTAACGGGTGGAGGCCATTGTGACCCATTCCCATCCGATGGGAACAGGTGTAGTAGCCCACATTCATTTGAGATGATGTTTTAAAAGGGTACATCTTATTGCGAGGAGTACCATGGTTCGTTGTCGAAAGGTTCACGCCGCAAAGTCATGCATAACAGGCAATGTCTCTATTTAGAATATCCGCTCCCATAGCACCAAGCATGGCCGTTTTTGGGAGATCTCGTGCAAAGGCGTCGTGAACGATAGTAATCCTATCAACAAGCTGGTTGACGGCAAGGAGAGAGAGAGATGTTAACGGACCTTAATGAATAACCGAAGGCGTGGACCGTGGACTTTCAAGCACGTCACTTCCTGTTCTGAGTGCAAATAAAGCGGGCCTGTTGCAGATGAATCTCTATATCTCACGCTACCTCGTAGGCCGTCATGACCTGCAGTTGATAGAAGCACGTGATTAAGCCCGTGAAGAGTGCTTTACACGGTTCGCTCAACATACGTAGTACTGCGAACTCCTCAACTTGGAGATGCGGCCATCGACCTGGTTGGCACAGTGGCTCGCTCTCCTGCAGCAAAGACTCCGAGCAGGACCAGATATCATCGTCATCATCATTGAGATTCGCAATTTAGCCCTACAATATCCAGCTCCTAGCGAACGCAAGCGCAGATTCCTCCACAACAACCACAAACCGATTCAACGAATTACAACTCAAAGCAGAAAGAGCGAAAGACTGGAGTTTCTCTTACAAGCAAGAGATGACGCGCAGTCACAGCGATCTCCTCTCATCGGTCCCGATGATGTACAGATGCATATACATCCTTCTAGCGTCGTTCGAGCAAAACCCGCGAATGGTCTTGGAATGATATAATTGCGCCGAAGCAGAACCTTCCCCCAAAGCAAGAATGCACAACACACAGCAGTAGTTGAAGCCAAAAAAAAATGTTGTGGACTAATGCAGTAACCCGTAGCAGGCACCCTTGCAAGACAGCACGCCGAACTCAGAGCTTTTAGTTCCAGCGGAGCCCCGAACGGTGCGCCGAACAAAACCTTCTTCAACTCAAACTCGGTTGACAGTTGCGAGTGACAGCTTGCCCGTCGGAACGTTCACGTGTGCGTTACCAAAACAAAGTAAGGGAAAAAGGCGTCTTCCGAAGGTATCATGTGCACTCGGCTGTACAAAGGCTGTCGGGCAATCTGTGCGTTTTTGCAATCCAGCCCTCACTGATGCCCGCACGGCGATCGTTGGGGAATAATGGATCAGAAAAAAATTATGGAGACCGCTCGAGCGTTCGTTGTTTCCGCATCCTCGTCTCGATTTCGCGGTCTCGTGCTCAGGAGGGGGGGGGGAGAGATGTGGATTCATTTCTTTTGACGATTGAGGCCCAAAGCGGGTCGTGGCACGTGAAAAGGGTTCATGCTGTGATCCTCGTAGGGCGTCCCAACACGCTGGGGACCCTCGGACCGCATCATTAACATTTGCACATGTCGTTGCCGAAGAAGCCGTTGTTGTTGTTGTCGCAAGGCCCACAACTAAATACATGTACATGCAACAGTACTGTATAGTACGCTCAACAATGTACCGTGCAGAAGGCGGGCACCGCACCGCAGCCGGGTAAAAGAGACGTCGGGCACAAGGACAGTCCAGCGCACACCGTCAAGTCAACTGCCAGGTGTGTATACACGCGCGGTCAGGCCTCCGAGATGTACATGCAGACGCGCCTCGAGAAGCCAGAGGGGAAAACCAGGTACCACTGTACCGCCCACGAGGCCTGGCATCCTAAACAGTCTCCAACTCCTCCCTCTCCACCACGTCAAAGCCTGCATCTCGCGTATACATACATGTACATGCACCTTCCACGATCCACATGCACAGGAAAGCGCATATGCACGCATCCAGCTGTTCAATCTGTAGGATCGCAACCGCCGAACGGCACCCAACATACATTTCACTCGTCCCTCCAGTGAGAAGTGGTACAAAGGTACAAAACAATCACGGAGTAACGCGCGCGCAAGTTGATTTTACCCTGCGCCTTCCTGCCTTCCGAGGCGTGCATCGTGCATGCATGCAGTACATCAAGCAGATGCAGCAAGCATGCGGCCTTATGCACGCCCCGGTCAACGCCAGCACAGCGGGCGCAGCCCTTTCGTGAGGGCAGATGACTCTTTGATTTCGTGGAGAATGGCGGTCTGGAACCTTGCTTTCTGGACGGATGGGCAAGTGGAACATGTCAGGCTGGCAGTGTTTGCCAGCAGACTTCATGGTCTATATGTATGTGTTGTCCGAATGTTTGATCGTCGTCGTCAGCATTCACGTGCGATCAAGGGACGTCGTCTGTGGCTCGTGACAGAAACACGTGAAGGTTCAACACGTCGTGAGATCGGCTGTTTCACGTGCAAATTGTTGAAGCTCCGGATCTCGCGACGCAAATGGCAATTGCACGTGGAATCCGTCATGAGAAGGGAACGACTCCTCAAAAGATTGATTAATCATTCGTCTCTCGCTACGTTGTCGTAGAACATATGTACAATAACAGTATCGAGCTCATGGCCAGCGCTCAGTGTCATCGTGCAACCGTGAATCGTGAAATCGCAACACAAAGCCTCGAGGCACCGACCGCAACTCCCCTAACCATACCATACTCCACATCTCAGCTCTCCCCTCCTCCCGTCCATAGCAAAAAAACACGAAGAGCAATACCACCAGTCCCCATCCTCGCCCAACCACACTCAAAAGCGGAGAAGACTCCAAGCGCAAGAGGAGCGCGCGCGGATCTTCTTAAAGTCCATGTTCGTCGTAAAGTTCGTAACCAACACCAACGACGCCCAACCGACAAATTAAGCCAGCTGATATTGCAGTAACCACACGTTCCTCTTCCTTTCCGTTGGGCAACGCTCGCGCGCACGCGATGGTTGTAACCGTGGTATCCAATCCATGTTAGTTGGCCAGTCTCCATCCCGTTCCCCTCCCGTTCGTTGCGCGCGGTGCGGTGTCATCTCGGAGCTGTGCGGGTCAGACCGGGTAGCGGAAGAGAACAGAGAGTGGATTATGTTGGAAAAGTAGCGTGCAAGACGAGAATGGCCAGACCTTCTCTAGTAATTGCGTAGCTGACTCGAAAGCGGGCGAATGGGGCATTGAAGAAAAGGGCCGTGAGTAAGCGTGTCTGAGGAAACAGTAGGTTGATAGTAGTAGTATTGGTTATGGTAGGATTGTGCGCTTGGTTGATGGCTGCCGATGCTGGTATCTTTGAAAAGCAAAAACTGAGGAGAAGATGAACAAGGCCAAAAAGACGAGCTCAAAGATCAAAAAAAAAATAGATCAAGTTCAACCAGAGGACTCGACCTCTTTTCCTTTTTTGCAAGAGTGATATCTCTTTCCCATCCTGTCTCTGCCGTAGGCTTTATAAATACGCCTGTGTCCGTAATCCGTGAGGATGCTATGCCCATCCTTTGTGTGAATGCATGATAAGAAAAAAAACGCCCTCCGCTATGTCGAGGAAACAATCAAAACAAGTCGCTAAGAACGCAGCAAATAAAGCAAAAAGTAATAAACATGGACAGTCTCTCAAGATCGTGCTGTCCGATAATTTACCAGCCTTTGGCGTGGTATTCTTGTAGACCGGCGTTGAAGAAATCGTTGTTGAAGTTCTTTGCAGCGCCGTCTTTGTGGGAGAACACAGGAGCAGGCTCGGGTTGCTGCTTGAGGTTCTTAACATCAGCTGAAGTGTGTCTCCTCTTCAGTGCGGTCAAGTTTCCGGTGCTCCTGTGTTGGCGTTCCCAGAGGAGGTTCTTCCTTAGTGACTCTGTAAGCTCGGTAGAGAGCATGTTGCGGCGAGTAGTCCGTGGCGAAAGAGCCAATTGCTGGTTGGGCATAGTGTTCGAAGTAGTCATGATGATGGGCTTCGAGCGGGATCCCTCCTGAATAGGTGCCTGGAGCTGCATGCTAGGCACAGGTGAGCCTGCCACGGACGGTCCGTTGGGAGTAGTGTTGCGTGAGCGTCTGAACGCTGGTACGGAGCGGGAGGCTTCGTTGGCCATCGCCTTTGCACGGTCGGGTTCGTGCATGAGTGTTGTGAGCATGGAACGCCTTGAAGTTAGGTTTGCTTGTGAGTCAACACGCTGGAAGAGGGTTTCGCGCTCGTTGACCGAAGAAGGGCCACTGTTGTCGTCAGAATCTTCCCAGTCCGAGGAGTCGTCATCATCATCGATCGCGCTCTCTGAGATCTCCTCGTCTTCGTCGTCAGACTCGAAGACCGGGCTGTGTCGTGATGCTGCTCTGCCGATGGCGACCTCGTCCTTGAAGGAAGTCTGTTTCTTGCTATCGCGGTTCTTCAGGCTCTCCGACAAGGAGCTCTTGTACATGTGGCTATCAAGCGAGCTTTCGTCTTCGCCAGATGAGGTGCCAATGGTGAACATGGCGCCACCCTTCTTCTTCGGTTGTGACGGCTGGTATTTGGGCGAGGTCTTCAAGATTGGTGTGGGCTGGGAGACGAGGTTTGTTTGTGAGCGGTACGAGGAGGTGGCGCCACCTGGCTTGAAGCCGCGCACGATGCTGTGTGTGCTCATTTCAGTAGAGGAGCTCTCTTGAGAGCCAGACCTGTCATGTGACATGTGAGAGTTGTGAGTGTTGAGAGTGGAGGTGGAAGAGATAGGTAAGGTGGTAGTGGGAGCGATGGCGATTGGTGCAGCTGGCTCCTTGGGCGCGACAGGCTCGCTCGATTTGGTGGTTTCCGGCTGGTCGAATGTGAATTTGGAGAAGTTCTGGGCGACGGGTGACACGGCCACGGGCTCTGGCTTGAACGAGGATGCAGGCATGGCAAACTCGATACGCTCGAGGTGCTGGCTTTCCTTGATCGAGATGACAATCTTCTCGAGGTCGACGGGTGTGATGTGCTTCTCACGAGCGACGTTCCTGCTCTCAGTCGAGAGGTGGCGGGTGAGTTCTGGGCGGGTCGATGGCGCGCAGGAGGCGTCCTCGAGCTCGTCCGACACGGCGGAATCGAGGCTGGAGGACAGTTCGGGCACTGGAATGTCGCCGGTTGCCGCGCGCGGCTTATACGAGGCGGGTGGGGTCAGGCGTCGTGGACTGGGTTCTGGCTGCGCACAGCAGAAGGTTTCGCGATTCCAAAGACGCCAACTAAGGTTCTCGAGTCGCTTGCCGTCTTCCATTGCGTGGGAGGTTTTGGAGAAGAGCGACCACTGTGGGAGGAGGAAAGAGTCAGGCACGGATCTGCGCGTGGAGTGGAGGAAGTTGGAAGTTTCCGGGAGCGCGGGTAGGGACTTACCATGCCAAAGAGGTTCTCGACGCTGCGGGTGTCGATTGTGTGCAAGGCAGGCACTTCCACGCGTAATAGCGAGTGCTCCGGTCTGAAAGGCATGACGGCGGTGGAGTTGGTAGAGTGTAGAGGAGGTGAACAGGGTGCCGTGTGTGGCGAGAGGGCTGGTGGGTTGGTGTATACGCGGACGAGCGGTTGTTGGGTTGCGTTGGCGGTGGGCAATTGTTACGTCAGCGCGAGGATCGGGCGATGATTGGCGATATATCCGGGTGGGATTGCAAGGCCATAGGCTGAAGGCGGGGAAGAAGTGGGTGTTGTGTTTGTGTTGGCAGCAGTCGCGAGTATTGAGGAGTTGTCGGGTGGTGGTGGTGGTAGTAGTAGTATGTATGCAGACGGCGTGGGCGAGGCGTGGCCGTAAGTGTCTGTCTGGTGTGTGGGAGTGGAGCGTGGGAGTCGGGTGCTCTGAAGCGCGGGCGGCGGTCGCTTGGTTTTGAGTACGTCGCGCCGGTGCTTGCAAGTCTCGCTGTGCGCAAGTCAGCTGGGCCTCACGCGCCGCCGGATGCGTCCTACCTAAGCCCTTCGGCGCCATCTCGTGCATCCCAGACGGAGCTAGCCCGGGACTCACGCTTGCTTCGACTAGCCTGCCGCGCCACTGCACCGGCAATGCACTCGCTCCTCGGTTCGGTAGTCTGCGGTATAATACACCACGCACGCAGGGCACGCCATGCTGCTGCGAGCCTATGCCTGCACCTGCTGCTCATCTGCCCTTCGCGTAGCCTGTCTGTCCGTCACTCCGTCTGCCGATCACAAACACCCGCCCAGCGAGAGACACTCAGACTCTCAGACTCTCAGACACCTCCTACATCACACCTCCTCCCACTCCCACGCCTTCTCCAAGATCCATCGATCGTGTCTCCTCCAGACTCTGCCACCCATGACTCTCCCCTCGATCTACCTCCCGCCGCCAGCAGTCTCTCGACCGTCATTCTGCCCAAGAACCGCTCCCCTGATTCTCGCCGCGAGCCCGTTGTTTCGCCTCCCGCTCCCCCAGAGCACAAACACCGCCCTCTAGTCATGTCTGATACCGTCCCGTCGGACAATCGCCGCACTCAATGCCTGACGCTGACCGACAGATTGCCTGAATTCTCGTCTCGTCTCGTCCGCCCGTCGATACAGTCGAGACAACCTAACGCTACTAATAAACATGCATGCCATCATCCTCTGACTGCTGTCGTCCCCGCCGACAGAGCCATGCCTCATCCAGATCGTGCTACTGTAGCTTCCCTCCCAACTACTGCTCACCTCCATCGTGCTACTCTCATCATCACCGTGCTGCCGTCACTGCTGACCACGACTGCTCGGTTTCGCCCGTCCAGCGTGGAGTCGAGCCCTCGTCACCGGATCCGCTTGTGATATCGCAACCACCCCAACCGCTGCTACTGCGGCGCCGGTGCTCGAAGAGAGCCTCCCCTGCTTTTCCTCCACGAGTCCGAGCCCTTCGCGGGCCAATCTCACTCGTCAAAGCGCCTGCACGGCTACGTCGTGGTGGACTCTCAACCCCGGGGCACCGCTAGAGGTAGATGAATTCAGTCGCAAACGCTGCTTTCCAGAACCCTTCCATCTCCTCGATCCGTACCCGTGCGCTGTGGTGTCCACCGCTTCCTGCTCTGGCTGCCGCACACAAGCACGGCTTCTAGGATCGCATACCCGCCCTTCCACCCGGTGAAATGCTACACTTCTGGCTCTGGTGCCACACACCGTCTTCTGCTGGGCGACTCCTGGCAACCGCAGACCTGTCACGACACCGCGCCACCGCTCCTTGCCGGCAGAGCGCCTGTAGTGAGTGGTACATGACATGCTGACCCGCCTCACCTGCCAATGCTATTATTGAAGGTACCCTGACTTTTCTCGTCAGCGTCGTGCAGCGCGCGCTGTACCTGCTGCGGTATGTAGTAATAGATGGCACTTTTTGCTCGTCAGCCGGACGCCGCCTTTTGGGCGCTGTTTCGCTGGCAACTCTCTACGACTCCCTTCTCCTCACTTGCAACCAAGTCATCTGCCCACGCCCGCCCGCCGCGCTGGCGGGTGCGCCACGATCTGTAACATCAGCCGGGTGTAGCCTGCAGAAGGAGTCGAAAAGCCGCCCGCCTTGCTTTTCGCCCGTGCCTCCTCTCTACCAAACATTCTTCTCAAACGACGACGGTACCGCCCGCGGGAGCTTACCAGTTTTCCCGGCGCGGCGGATTCGCGGCCTCTCTCGCATTTCTTCTGCCCTGCACGTGGCTGGGCGCCCGCAAAGTCTCGCACAGAGGCCAGTCGCGCGAGAAACCTTCGGTGCCGCACGTAATCTTGGTTTGATGTGGTGATCGTCCGAGTGGTTTGAGCCTTGAGTGAGAGGAGCTGTCATGTGCGCGTGGCGAGCGCCAGCTGCTTCCTCGGTGTAATTGTTTCCTTTCGGTCTGAGCCAAATGACACGCAAATGCACATCAGCCGAGGCGAGGCGAGAACACCAACACCCGGCCCACGAGCCCAGCTCGCACAGAGAGGCGCAAACGGACGTCGCGAGGAGCATGAGTTGCTTTGCCGTGTCTCTTTGTCCGGCTGCCCATTCTGTCTGCAGACGGACGGCATGGGGGTTGCGCGACAGGTCGACTATCGACCAGCCCACGCGCGCGCCTCCTGTTCCTGATCACGCGAAAGGCACAGTAGTCCTGCCATTGGGCGCGCAACAGGCAGTCTCGCAAATAGCAAAAAAAAACAAAAAGCAGCCCACATCATCCGCAGCAACAGCCGGTGTCCAGCCAGCGCACAACACATCTCGTCCCATGCCTGTCTGCCCGCCTGCCTACATCGCGTCATCTCAATCTGCGCCTATCATCGTTTACCGCTGCTTGCTTTTTCTTTCCACCCCAGAGACCACTATAATGAGACATGTCCAAGCAAATCGCACCCAAGGGACGAGGCATGCTGTCGCGCAGATCCTCCGCGTTCCCCAGAATCGGAAAGGTAGGGGGACGGACAGCACATGAGACATCTCTGCTGAGAACGAGATTTGGCTATATACGCAGGGCCAGGGCTGGTCGAATGGCAGCAGCGCCTTGCCGTCATGTGCTAGCCGTTCGATCGGTATGAAACACCCCAGACAGAACCTTTCGCGTTGGCGTTGGCTGTCTTGTTGGATCAACTCATTCCCTCGCAAGCCTAGCACGAAATAAGCAATCCTTCGCCATTGCGACCACCAACAGATTCATCTAAACAGGGTGTAGGTAACTCAGGTCAGTTCAGGCCAGGGCCGGCGCTTGCTTATTCCGCCCTATCAAACCAGGTACTGTATTTCTCCGCCCGTTGGATGCGATTGCGTTTGCTGCCTTTCCGCTCCTAGCTGGCCTGCCATGTCCTGCCTGTCGGCTGTGGGCAGGCAGAGTGGCAGATGACTGTTCCTGACAGCGCATCGTCGGGATCATCGTCTCGCTGCGCCGCTCACCGCATCTCTCCCTGGTGCAAGGTGAGCGGCACTCCGTGAAGGTCGCCGCCGCCACCGCGACACAGGACACGACAGCGCGAGTGGCGGATTGCTGCCTGGTGGGCCTCGTCGTCGTGTACTGGAGCTGTGTTATTATCGTGCGTTGCTTCGCCGCAGCTCGTCTCGTGTCTCGTGCCTGGTTGTGGGGCCTAATGACGGACCCTTTTGAGTTCTCGTGACACGAGTGGAGACTGCGTATTTGCGGAGTTGCCGCTGTCTGTGTGTTGGCACTGACTGACTGGCATCATCCCACAGTCCTGTCCAGTCGGCTTTTGGCTGGAGGAGATCAAACCCTGGGATTCAGCTTCCAGGGTGCCCGTGGGTGAACGAGTCGTAAAGACGCACTCGTGACGGGTCACGGGAATGTTCTTTTCCATCTGTCCCACAGGATCTCCACGACGACCCATAGATGGGCGAAGTCACGAGACTGCAGAGAGCCAGCGCGACATCCTCGTGACATGCATCAGGCCATTTAGCCTTCTCGGCTCTGCTCGACATGCCTATTACTGCAAGCGCCTGCTCCTCCTTCTCGTCTTTCCCTCCACATTCACCGACACCCGCAAACGTAAAACCCTACAAGGCGACAACAAACCTCGCGACAAGTGACAGGGTAGATCCAATCCACCCCTCTCGAAGCGGCACCGAGAATTCGACGAAGCCAAACCTCCGAAACCTTACACAGCTGATCTCCCCAGGCCAAGCTTTCTCTTGCACAATCCTTTTTTGCAGCATCACGCGGCTGCCCGCATAGAAACGGAAGGGTACGTACCTTCGCGAAAACAACCCGGCTGCACCTCACAAGCCTCTCTTCCCCCCAGATCTCGCAGCGGTCCCCTGTTTCTGGCCCGATGGACCTGCGTCATGCAAGCGACCCAGACGCCTCCTCCGCATTCCCCGTGCCTCTAGCGGCCCGTGGGCGCCTCGCATCCTCACCGGGCGCAAACACCAGCAGTCAGTGGTCACACAAAGTCTGCCTGAGGGTGTGCTTGACCAGGGCGCTGGGTTTGCTGGGCGAGATCGCGCTGGCACGGAACGAATGCGGGTGAGAAGAAGGCTTTTCGGCCATCCCTTGGATGCATATGTATGTTGCTTTGCATTCGGCCTTCCTTCGTGTCTCTGGGGAACCTAGGGAGCAAAGGCATGCATTTGGTGGTCATCTGCCCATCTGCCTCGGGGTCGCACCCATTCGATACGCATTCTTGACTGTGTCGCACGGCGATCACACATTCACATGCCAATCTGCCTGCCACGCGCGCTATGCCACAAGGGTAGGTGGCAGGCGGCTATTTCCCCATAACTGCCCAAACGCCGTTGAAGAGGCGTCCGTCGGTACCGAGGATGTGGCCGCTGGAGAGCGCCGTGCAGGCGGAGGGATCGTTTGCGTTTACCCGGATAGCTGACCTGGCTGCTCGCTTCGCATCCCAGGCCTGGATCCGCCGACCGCCTTGTTCGTTCATGCACAGAAGAGCGGTCGCCGGATAGCCGCAGTGTTGATTATTGTATGAATGGTGGAGATTGGGGGCGAACAACCCTGCGAGCATCCGCATGGCGTTATGGCTGCGTTTGGTTTGTTCTCCCTCCACCCATGAGCCCTACCCATCCATGCCACCTTCGGTTACACAAAAGCAACCAGCGGCATGTGGGCGGCCCTTGCGAGGTGATAGGTCCAGCCATGGCTGAGACGAGACGCCTTCATCCCTCATGGTTGCATGTAAGCCACGGTCTATCTATCTTTGACTTCCAAGCCCCAGATTCCCTCCACATCAGTCCCCGACGCCCACTTCCCAGCATACCGCGTGGGCGGAGCTGGTCCGCTTGCGTCGAAAGGACGGAGAACGTTTCAGCGGACCTCACATCCTCCCCCAGGCGGGGAGGGCGGAAGCAGGGAGAAGCTCACACTCTATCTGGCATGATGCATCATGCCAGACAGACGGCGCCTCCTCCGCAACGGCGGTGACCTCTCCGTGACGGTGGCAATCTGCAGGCGCTGGTGTATGTTACGTACCACGTCTTATTACTCCCGAATTCCCTGACTTGCGGCCATGATTCGGTCGAGAAGTGCTTCTAAGTGCCAGCGCTATACGTGTAGCAATCTCGCGGTCCAAAGTACCGACACCGGATACGTCGCCCCTGCTTCCGTATCACAGCAAAATGCACGCTACCGGCTGTTTCGTGTCACTAAAGAACACCTCGCTTGCAGATCTTGTATAGGTCACAGACAGACAGACAGACAGACCGCCGTCGTACAGTACTAGGCGTCAGTCTGGTCTGGCCCAGCTGGGATTAATCCCACGCGCCCGGGATAGCAACATCTCTCTTTACAGCACGACAACCCCCACACTTCGCTATCTAACACTCCCACGTTTTGACGCACGTCGACAAAGCAGGGAGGACGCCATCTCGATGCGGTGGCTTTCGATTGATTGAGAACGTGATACATCGTACCGAACAGCCCAACCACCACGCCACTTATCGCATTCCCACGATCCCAGGTGTCCCGACTTCCGCTAGCCACCGTCCTCCATCGGCATGCCGAATCTCAGCTATACCGCCCATAACACCTCTCCAATATGACCAGCATCGCAATTAGCCGTTGTCCGGACCGCTGAACCGCTTCCTCCGGGACGCTGGCCCTGCAGATCAGATGCCGGCAACTGGTTGACATAAGATCGCTGCTTGACACCGACGTCTCAGGTCTGCGTGATTCCCCGGAACCAGATAACGCATACCCATACCCAACTCCTCCTCCATCGTCACGTCCCAATCTCTTGGGCGGCGTGCGTTCTTGTCCAACGCCTTCCGCCGCCTCCCCGGCTGCGAGACGCCGCGATCTGGGACGTGTGTCTTAGATTTAGACATCATGCTCAGGCCTTATTTTGGACGATGGTGCTCATTACCCCAGATGATGGGTTTGGGATCACATCACTTGTACCACGTCTGTGGACACTGGTTGGGCTTTGGTTCTATTGATTGAGGTACAGTATGCTGGGGTATGGGGCATTTTGCGGAGGTGTTTTGGGTAGATCGTGATGTTGAAGAGGTGTCACGAGGGCGTTTGTGTGAGACAGGGAGACGTGGTCGTCATCTCTCCATCCTTCTCTGAGGCGTGAGAGCCTGAGAGGGTCGCACGCGTGTCGCGGTGTTTGTCCTCGTTTTCGGACGTTTCTCGTGCATGTTGCGGTGTGATATGGCTTGGTTGGGTGAGGTGACGCCCTGTTCGCGATCGATACCTGCGTGTTATCATGTTCGGTGGCTGTCTATCTAGGCTACACCGCTGTGCGACTGGTATTGACGGATGGATGTCGACACCTTGTGCTCATGTCATGCGTGCCGATAAGGAGACGTGACATGTGCGTGGTCTCGCATTGCAATCGATGCATGTATGTGGCCGTCGAACGACGTCATTCTAGATGTTCGAACTGGATTGATCTCGTGATACGAAATGCACATGTACGAACTGTTGTATGGTCGCTAAATCTAGGTACACACGTCTGTGGCCCTTGAGATACTTCTTGCGGCATGCTGCATCTTTCACATGGGCTCTCTTATCGGGCGTGGATGAATGTCGATTAACGAGGCAACCTTCTACCCGGCTACACGTGCATGTACGTGTGTGATTGAGATATAATGCGATCAGCTGCGTTGCAAACCACATGCCGATGCGACGCGGACATAGATACCTAAAGCTGGCAGCATGTTTGATCGGGTCGAATCAACGATGGATGATAAGATCCATCGGTGTACAAATGTACATGTCATAAATGTAGCTGACAGTCACATTTGTTTCCTCAATGTTTACATGTAACAGACGTGGAAAAGGGTAAGGGTTAGTGCTCAGAACACGCGATCAATCTACCTGCACTCGAGCCAGCCGCAGTAGCCCCTTTGGCATTTTGTGGCAAATATAATCAATGCTACATGTACTGCTCGCATTCCATTTTCATGGCGTGTTGTATCTCACATCAATTCCACCTTGTTTGGGACTCCATCTTGTCCAGGCGGAGTTTTTTAGTGCACACCAAAATCCAGGCGGAGTCAGAGATGACGAGTGATGAGTGACTTCACGTCAACATCGACTGCTGTAGTCGGTGCTAGCGCGCGTTTCGCGTAGAAACTGGATATATGTCGTAATTGGAGCTTGAATAATAATATAAAGATTGTATTCCTCTGCTGCTGTACTGCGACTACCGTGCGTGACGACAAGCAGCAAACTAGCATTCGAAATCGCCGCACGCCGACGGGCAACTTCACACCTCTCACATTGAACAGCGAACCCACAAACGCGAGCCACCTGATCATGGAGGGCACAACAGGCACAACAGGCACAACAAGCACAGAAGGTGAATCAAAGCCTCAGAAGAAGCAGGTTTGTCGCTTCTTCACGAGCAAGGGTAAGTGCTATGCCAAACCAAATATGCGAACCAATGACGTACACGCGACAATCTCCAAAATGGTGTGTGGGCAAAGGCGTCGACTACATCAGAAATGCTGACCGTGTGCCCCAGGGTGCCGCGCTGGAGACGCTTGTCCGTATGCTCATCCTACTGGTAAAGATGGACAGGCATCTCGTCCAAAGCAGGACCGCAAAGGCAGCAACGCTGCAATGCCATCCAACAACCAGCAGCAGAGACGATACCAGGCACCGCCTGTTGACAACTCCAGAGTTGTACGTCCTCAGCCGCATATTGAAGACCCGCGAGCGTTTCAAGTGGGACAGATTGAAAGGCGCTACAAGCCCAAGGTCACCGAGAACGAGCGTGAATCCACGTACACTTTCAAGATGTCACCATCAGATCCGGACTTTCCCTATGAAATCGAAGCTCTGGAATGCACACTTGTGGTGCCCAAGACATATCCCGAGACCGGAAGGCCATCTTTGAGAGCTCTCAACAAAGACATTCCACGCGGATTCCAGATCAACATTGAGAAAGGCTTCGACATAATTTGCACAGAAGCTCCCCAAGCCACTCTCCTTGGCCTGATGAACCGGCTCGATAAACAGCTGGAGTCTATACTTGCAGGAGAGATGGCAGAGACAATCAAATTGGTCGTGCACAAAGGCCCACCTTCAAGGATCATCGGAGCAAAGCCCACCACCGCAGCTCCTGCGACCCCACCTGAGCCTGTGGTCGCTCCCAAGCCCATGCGGAAGCCTGTCATGCCAGTTTTCACATCACAGCAGAAGGAAGAAGCAAAGATCAAGCGTCAAACGAATACCCGGCAGCTAGAAGCCAGGCTGGGTAGACTCAATACTTTCTCAAAGTCACCAGACGGATTCAGCTACACCGTTCCACTTGACTCTCCAAAGCGGTCGACCTGGCCTTCAGAGCTACAGTCGCTTCGCTCAATCACACTGCTTCTTCCAGAGCTCTACCCACTTGAACCCAGCAGTATCATGCTGGACAGCGACAGCCCAGCAGCAAGAAACGTGGAAGAAGCATTCAAAGCACGCTCAGCTGATGGTTCAGACGCGACACTGATGCAGCAAATAAACTACTTGACTTTGCACATCAAGGACATGTCAGTGGAAACAGCCAAAGACCTCATTCCAGCACCGCCAGCACTGCCAGCAACACCGGTGCCCTCACATGAAGTCACCTCCACGGGCACCTCTGCCGTTGATCATGCAACACGGCAAGCGCAGCCATTACTTGATGATACAGACGACAGAAGCCACATCAAAGTCATCCCTAGACCACCTGAGTGGGACGTCAAAGCAACAGACAGTGACAGCGATTTCTCTGACGAAGGGGACTACTCTTACGACTCCGGCGATGATACTGAGACTTCTGCTGTCGCCGATGAAGTGACAGCTCAACCCGCCGGTGCGCCTGTAGAGAAAGGAGTCCTCATGTCCTTCCCGCATCTCGAACTTCACTCCATTGAGCTGATGGAGCTGACCACCCTCAACCTGACCATCAAGTGTGAGCGTTGCAAAGACACTATGGATGTGCTACGCCTCCGTAACAATGTCAGCGGCGATGCTGCCAACATGCGCGATGAGACTTGCAAGAAGTGTGCCAGTGCTCTGGCCGTCGGCTTCCGCGCAGATCTCATGCACGCAGGCTCAGTCAGGGCGGGATATCTTGACATGGACGGATGCACTGTCACTGATATGCTTCCAAGGTGAGACCACGGGTCCAGTATGTCTTTCGTTGAACTCGAGCTGATCTGACATCTTGCAGTAACTTCACGCCTACATGCTCGGAGTGCTCGACATCTCACCCAGCACCCGGCGTCGTTTCTGTCCGCGGCGAGCCGACAATGGCAATGTGCCGCGAATGTCACAAGCGAATGAGTCAGTCTTGAGCTCTCCTAATACATGCTGATCATACAGAATTAATCGGCTAACAAGCTCACAGCCTTCAAGATCCCTGAGGTGAAGTTCCTGCAAGTCAGCGCCGCTGCAAGTATGTCAAACACATGACCCTTCACCTACACCATGCATTGAGCACGTAAAGCTGACCGGTCCTAGTCCGAGCAAGCAAAGCACCAGGTCGGAGAAAGGTTCGTCTAACATTTTGTGTACTCCCTCACTCTGCGCCTCCCGGTCTCGACCGCAGAGATCAACAGTCAGCCCATCTGATCGACCATGCATCCCAATCGCAGCTGCGCAGTCCCGCCAGCGTTTGCTTTGCCGTAGTATCTACTACTTTGCTGACTGCCGTTGCTCTTAGCCCAAGGAGAACCTAGGCATCGTTGCCGGTACTGAGCTTCCCCGCCGCGGCCGCTGCACGCATTATGGCAAATCATATCGCTGGTTCCGGTATGTTGCAAGTAGCCGAACTCGCAGATATTGCGTTACAGGCCACAACCTGGTCCTCCACCTAGCAGAGGTCAGACACGCTGACGCAGCCTTTCTCCGTTATAGATTCTCTTGCTGTAGCAAAGTCTTCGCATGTGATAAGTAGGTCTCAGCCATCGTCCTACCCGATACTTGAAAGCCGCGGCCAAGCTGACAACGTCCCAGATGCCATGATCTCACAGAGGAACATCCTAACGAGCACGCCAACCGAATGATTTGGTACGTACCCTACAACTACCTTCCTCCCCAACTTGTCCTTCGGACCTGGGTCCTGTGCTGGCTCTACCGAGCACATGTAAATGCATGTGGAGTTGTGGCGTGCGATCATACGAATGCATAGCTGCGGGCGTAACGCGAGTACATCGGTAATACATGTACATATACATGTACTGCGTCTGCAGCAGCTCCCCGCAATATCAAGCCCCCAAGCCTCTCGCTGCAAGTCACGCATGGCGCCTGTAGGCTTGAGCAGCACAGCTTCCACAGCTGCAGCCACTTCAACGCTTCGGTGGCACTGTACATCCGATGCTGTGCTCTTCCCACAAGGGAACCCCATTCCATGATACATCGCTCATCCACAGTCTTCAGTCGCGTTTCAAAGCTGACTTTTCTCTCACAGCGGCTTCTGTAAGCTCCGTCCACACCCAACCGCATCCCAGACAACCCAACGCACACCCAAAACCCCCATGTCCCTTCGAGCACACTCCGAAAAGTCCAAACGACTGACAAATCCCCAACCTCACAGGCTCCCGCGAGCAAAACTACCGCCCCGAAGACTGCGGCCTCTGCCACGCCGGGCTCGTCGGCAAGAAAGGCCACGGCTTCTGGGAAGGCGGCAAAGGCACGCGGGACAAGTCGCGAATGTCGAGGAAGGACCCGAGGAAGTTTAAGAGGATGCCGGGCGGTGCGGCGAAGAAGAAGACTTGAAGAAGAAATTAAAAGAGTAGATGTTGGTTTGTACTTGTATGGCGGTTCGCTGTGGGCATTTCGATGGGATCTAGGAGCTGGTGTGAATGCGAGAGATGACAGGCGCCTGGTGAGAAAGCATGTTTAGCATAATGTATATGCGCAGATGAACGAGTATGGACGACAATAGAATACCGAAAGGAAAATGCATCGGAAGTGGGATAACAACATAATCTCTTTTTTTGTTTCGCATAACAAATCGCTAAAACCGCAGAAAAAGAAAAAAAAAGATTATATAGTAATGTACAGCCCGATAACCTGCATCAACTCTTGTACACTCATCTCAATCCGCTGCTAGAGATCCCCGAGAGAATCCAAAATCAGAAGAAGTGGCGTGGATCCAAGACAGACTCAGACTGTCAATCGAGTAAAGACATTTCTCTCGATCGTTCAGTGCTTGCCCTTCTTCTTGTTCTTCTTGTTCTTTTTCTTCTTCGGCTGTGCGGTACCATTGCCACTACCGCTACCAGTCTTACCGGCGTCACCTTCTGTCGAGTTGCCCTCGTTCTGCTGAGACTCCTCGTCCTCTTCGCGGATCTGGCTTCCGTAACCTTGCCAGGGCTTGGTAGGAGACTTGTCGTCGTCACTGCTGCTGTTCGTGTCCAGCACCATCTTCTTCATACCGTTGAGGTCAACGGTCGTCTCGGTGATAGAACCAGAGCGGGCGACGCGACGAGTTGCAGAACGTTCACGGGACGGACTGGCATTGTCATCATCGAGCGACTTGGCGTCTGCATCGTGATGAGGACCGACAACCAGCTTGCCGCTGGTCGAGTTCGTGCGCGTCGGGTGCTTTGGGCTAGTGTGGTTGCTGCTGTTGGACGAGGTCTTAGGGGGAGTAGGCGGCCTGCCGTTTTCAGCAGGAGTAGGATCCCTCCTCAGTTCGATGCCAGTGGTGTTCCTAGGGCTGCGGCTGCGGTCGACATGGTCAGGCTCATCCTTGTGCTGCTGAGCCTCCTGTTCCTGTTGCAATTGTTCGTCGGTGATTTGCGCCTTGAGCTCGGCTTGCTTGCTGGCGGCCAGTGGTGTCATCTTGGAAGGGTCGTCTTCGCCGGCTACAGCAGCGATCTCTGCTTCTCTGGTACCGGGTCTGGAGTTCGAGCGGGACAGAGGGTCCATTGTGCCGTATCCAGCCTGAATGACGCTAACGACGCCAGAAGAGGCGTCGGTCCCTGCGTTGTTAAGCAAACCAGCACCTTCGCCGCCACCAATGGGGCCTGTCTCCTCAGTAATCGGGCTGGGTTTCTTCTGCTCGGTGCCTTCAATACCAGTGGTTGTGGGCTGACCTTCAGGAATGGTACCAGGAATGGCAGTGGCGACACCAGGCTTGATCTTGACAGAGCTGAACTTGGTGGATTTCGGCCTCGAAGCAACGTTGCTGGGTCCAAGGTGGCCCAGATGCTTCATTATATCTTGGGTGTCGCTGCGAACGGGGACGGTGCGAGTAGTCGTTTGGTGAAGCCTAGAGTCCGAAGCATTGCTGCTTCTTCTGCGCATCATGAACGTCGTGCCCTGGCCATTGCTAAAGCTTGGCTTCCTGCTCGTTTCACCTGCATTTTCCTTGGCCAACAATGGTGTATCCTCGCCAGTTTCTTCGTTCTCCAGCGAACCAACAACCTTTCCGTGAGCGTGTCCGTATCTTTGACGCGGAGCAGGAGCCAGACGGCGAATAGCCTTGTGCACGTCAACGAAAACATCCGATTCATCAATGATCTCCTCGCCAATCAATTCTTCAATAACATCCTCAAGAGTGACGACACCAAGAGCACCCTTATCCTGTCCGGGGTAGTCAGAGCAGAGCACCATGTGAGACTTCCCCTCCTGGAAGAAGTTGATGATGTCCAAGCAAGAAGTGTATGGGCCAGTCTCGGGTAGAGTAGCAAGGGCGAAGTCGCGGACGCGTTTGCAGTCCTCTGGGTCGTATGTGATGAGAATCTTGACGAGAAGCATGCCAATGAAGTTCCTCGCGTTGTCCGGGGCGTAAATGGGAATTCTAGAGTAACCTTGTGAGAGAATGGTGTCCATCATCTTCTCGTCCAGAACGGTGTCGGCGCTCATGATGAAGACGTCCTGCATCGGGGTCATGATATCACCGACAGGCTTATCCTTCAAGTCCAGAACACTGCTGATGATTGTGACCTCATCTTCCATGAGTCTGTCTCCCGGGGAAGTTCCCAAAGTCTTGTGAAGCTGGACGAGTGTCTTCAAGCCAGGCTTGTTGTACATAGTTCCATGATCTTCACCGAGTAGCCAGTCGAGCAGTTTAGCAGTCGGCCATGCGACAGGAGCCATGATCCACATGAGCACAAGCACGACAGGCGACATGAAAGCTCCGATGGAAAGACCGTAGCGGACACATATAGACTGAGGAGCGACTTCGCCGAAGATGACTGTGAAACCGTTAGCATGACCCTCATCACATCACTCGTGCAAAATGCTACAACTTACCGATCAAGACGGTACTGCTAACAACGGCCGGCCATCCTCCTCCCAAGCTCCTGTCCAAGACAATAGGCAGAGTCTCGTTCGTGATGACATTGCTCAGCAGGAGCGTAACCAAAACCCAATGCTTGCCCTTGCTCAACAAGCCAAGGACTCTCTTCGCGTGTCTTCTCTCGGCGCCCTCTCCGCTCGTAGCAATGACCTGCAGGTATGTTTCGTCCTGGCCCATCAAAGCAATGGTCAAGCCGGCCATGACACCGCCGAGCAGAACCAGCGCGACGGCAATGCCAAGGTAGACGTAGAGGTCCGGGTCGCTGGGATCCTTAGGCAGCTCTTCTTCGCCCTTGGATGAATGTCCGCGGGCCTGCAGCAGCGGCATGGCGCTCGCGAGCGGCAGCATCATGAGCTTCGCGAGTCCGAGGACCGCGGGTCGAATGGCACCTGCGCCATATCCAGTCCTCTTCGCAGGCGCTGGCAGTGATGCAGCAGCTCTGGTGGTAGCCCGGAAAGCCGGCCGGGCTCCTGGCATCGACGACATACGCGCCTGGAGTGCGCGACCTCAATGGCAGTGGGTGCGGCGCTCAAAGGGAAAAAAAGCGCGCGAGCGGCGTCTCAACAGCGGAGTGTCTGAGACGGGGCGGTGTCGACTTGGCGGAACGGGGGTGTTCCAGTCGAGGTGGTGGTGGTGGTGGAGGGTGGTGGTCGTGTGTCCGACGGCGATGCACGCGCGGATGGATGAGAAAGTTGCTGCTGGCGATGATGGTGGTGGTGGTGGTGGGCTGCTGAGCTGCTACGTGATAGTGCTTGGTCCGTGGTTACGCGGAAAGCACGTCCTGCCGAGACTGGACGCTGAGTGGAGACTGTACGTCGTTTGCGAATGGTCAAGGCGAGCACGTGGGCAGCATTATTTCTGCACTGTAGATTGCTAACCAAAAATTGCGCAAAGCTCGAGGTGCGAGTGCTGCAATTGATAGCGCTTTGAGGTGAGCGTAAATCACGCACGCAAGACTGACGACCAAACATGCGCGCCATGCAGAAAGGGCTGCGATCCAGTGACTTTATGCGAGATCAGCATGGGGAAGTCGCATGGCGCTAAGCACTGATTCGTGCGAGAACCATACGCAATTGAGTTCACGGGGGCGCTCGAGACGTCTCGGCACTGTTTCTGTTATCGTGTCTTCGAGCTAGCCTGCAGACTCGCGATGTGTGATTGACCCAAATGCCTGTGTAGAGAAGCAACCCATGTTCATCCAAGTTTCCTCGCTCCGTTGTATTCACGCCGCCCTTGAGCTGTCCGTGCGTGCAGAATCCAGCCATCCAACACCTTTTTGCATCCAGGCCCTTGTTGAACTCCAACCATGCTCCTGCTTGGATCAATCCGCAACAAAATGCATCTCATGCTGGTTCCCAGCTCCTTGCTAGACAAAAAAAACATTGCAAACAAGCACGCCCGTCTCATCTCCCAGTAGTCTTTCCAAATCCGTGAAACCTTTCAATGACTGTCCTTCGAGCTCGTAGGCTTGTCATCGTCTTGGGCAGACCCATCGTGCTGATCGGCGAGTGCGGTGGCGCCAATTTTTTCAGCCCTCTCCGCTTCCTTCTTCGACATGGTGCGCCTCAGTTGTGTGATTTCGTTGTGGTCTAGTGGCTTGACGTTTCTGAGGCGTATCGAGTCTTCCGTCTCGATGAGGTGGCTGCCGGGTCTGAGTGAACGTTAGCCAGAAATCTCTCAGCGGAAATCGGTCGCCCGATGTTCGTCGAGCGCAGACTACAGCTGCTGTCTCGAAGGTGAGAGCTTGTTTGGCTGGACTTACTTCGCGCTGTCAATGGTGTACGAGCGGAACTCTGTGTTCGCCCAGCCGGTACCCGGGAACTTGTCCTTGTCTTCCCAGTCCGCAGTCAGATAGTGAAGAAGGCCGCCTGGGAATGCACGTTAGTATCATCATGCATTGGTAAAGCATTTTAGCAGGAAAACAAAGCAGTAAAGCAACGAAAAGGCATTGGCAGTGGCAGTAGTGACAGCACGCATAACAAGACGATAGCTGCAATGAGAGCAGAACCCTCAAAAGACCTGTACGAACCGTGAGTAACGACGACAATCTCCTTCTCTGGCCTCTTGGCCAGCCACTCCCGGGCCTCCTGGGCACGTTCCGTGATGGCCTCTTTGTCTGGGCCCCATTTGCCAGTCTTGACGGTCCACCCTCGCTGGACATGTGTGAAATCGATTGACTTGCCGGCGAACTCGTGAGCCAGGTGGGAGAGAGACGATCCGGTGTCGCACGGAAGGTCGGAGGTTTCCTGCAGTTCTGGCAGGGCAATGACTGTGAGTTGCTTCTTTTTGATGTCGTCCTCGAAGCTGAGGAGAGCGGTGTACAACGTCCGTCTTATGGGCGATGCAACGATGAGATCAACCCCATGGTGATGGGGAAACCTCTTCTGCAGCTCAGCGCACTGCTGCTCGCCCAGGGGCGTGAGATCCGGGTCGTGGATCTTGGTGTTTTCTGCACTCAGGTTGTGCAGCCCTTGTGCGTGGCGAACGAAGTGGATCTTGGGTGCCATTGTGTTTAATAATGCTAGAGACAGCGATGTAAGTGCACAGGTTCTTAGGAAATAGTAGAGGCTTAGGAATGTCGGTGTCAAGGGTTGAGAGGAAAAAGGAAGGAAAGGAGAGCAAAGGATGGGTGAGAATAAGGTAGGTAGATTGGGAAGCCGACGTGGCTCTCAGCGGCATGACACCCCGGGCCGTGTGTTTGTATGATATGGTAAGTGCAGCGGTCACCGTGAGAGTGCATGCATTTTTGGATGGATCCTACCTCTGTGTTGTTGAGCATATACACGTATTTCGTCTAGGAAGAAGGAAGGCGAAGCGAAGAGTGGAGCTCATGTATGGAAAGTACACAAACATGCGCTGTTGTCTGAGGCGTCAGACATAAATTAGGTATCTTTCGCCGAGAGGGACTCGCTCGACCTTACAATACAACACACTTGCTGCCCAGTGTCAGATCACGCTCCTACAGCCAGCTATGATCACAAGATCGCACATGAGTCTTTGAGAGATCGATGAACGGACAATGAAACATCTTCACAGATGTCATGCTTTTGACAATCACGATCACCCTTGATGACCCCTTTATCAAACCCATATCAATCCACAGAGAAGACGGTCTGAGTCTGGCAGCAAGCCTGTCCACCACAGTTCGCACTACTTGAACTCATATCATCGCATCTGAAGAATAAGTTGTCAGCTTACCACAGAGAGATTAGCTGTAGCTTCGCCCTCAGCGACCATTGCGTGCCATCATCAGATCCAGCTTGTATAGCTGGCAGTGTTCGAAGCTCTGTCTACCAACCATTAAGAACTGCTAATAGCTTTGCCGACAGCGTCCGTTGCTTTCGATCACCAGATCTCGCTCGTATAGCCGGCACTGTTCAAAGCTCTGTCCGTTAATCGTTGAGAGCCTACAGAGTAAACGACCATGCTATCTCGACACCTTGAGTCTCAAGATTACGCTCATATGATCAATCCTGTTCAAAGTCCCGTGCATCAACCATAGAGAGTCTGATAGCCAATCCCCAAACCATCTCAACCATCCTATGGATGCCATGACAACAGACAACATGGCCGTTGTCGCTTGCCCGCCCAATCTCACGACGGCATGAAGTCTGGAAACCTTCCCACCTACGTCTCTATCTTTCGAGCTCATACTATCAGGTTCCGGAAGAGTAGCCTGGTAAACTTCCACCGAGAGCCAACCTCTACTTCATCAGACAGCCTCTTGATATCTGGAGCTACAAACATGCATACGATCATCCAGAGTATGATGTCCCATCGAGATAAGCAGTTCAACGACAAAGCTCGAAGTGTTACAAAGTCCTTATGATATCGAATGCTTTATCGCTATGTAAAGTCGTGCCTGCTTGCAATGCTCTATGACAGTCACTCAGTCCGCTGCCAAGATCGATCATCATGCTCAAACACCCAAACACCATGCTAAAAATGACCCCCCATGACAAGCAGCAAACCAAACCCCATGAAATACCAAAAGAAAACTAGAGTACCAGTCATGCGAGCAGCGCCCACAGATCAGACACAAACGGTGTACAAGTCATGCAGTAAGCATCTTTCATTTGCCCCATGCCTTCGCCTCCATGCCATCCGGGGGAAGAGTCTCAACCTTGCCCTTGCTAACTTCCTCCCAGTTTGTGCTCAGCGAAGTTCCGTTGCTTTCGGTGTAGCTCTTCATCATGGCGCGTTGGACTTCAGGAGATGCACCTTTGTACAGCTTCTTGAAGAAGGCGTTGGTTGCATCGCCGTCGTCTTCATCCTCGTCTTCGCCGAATTTGTCCCAGTTCTTGGGACCGCTCTTGGAGGATGTCGGGTATGCGGGTCCGCTAGGGGCGGAGGCCGTAAACACTGCACGGGCAGCAGAATCGGTTTTCGATGGTTCGGATTTGGAAGCAGTATCGTCGACTGGCTCGCTGCTTTCCAAGGCATTCCATTTTTGGCCTGGGGTTGCTTTTGCAAGAATAATCTCGATCTTGCTAGGAAGAACACGTGTGATGCATTTCTCGACGTTCACAGGCGCATAGAGAGGATCAAGGCTGAAGTCGTAGGTAGCATCGCTGGCGGCTACCGGGAAGGAGATCGACATGGACCGCTCGGTGATCTCCACAACTGCCTTGTCCTGGGGTACGCCCTTGGCGAGAAGTGTGAGGTAGACGTTCTGGTTGTTTTGGTACCAGTCGTGACGAATCTTGTCCACAGGTGTTTGAGCCACGGGCGCGGGCGTGGGAGCAGAGGCGGTACCATTTGTAGCTGAGGTTGTCGGACCAGATTCACCAACCTTCAGGGCCTCCATATCAAGCTCGGGAACCTCCTTCACCGTCACCTGCATCTTTTCGTGATCCTCACCAAGTGTCTTGGCCTTGGTTGCGATCAAGGCAGACCATGTGCCGACTTCCTTCACATCCTTGTTCATGCGCTTTACGATGTCGAGAACGGCGCGGGCATCGCCATAGCGCTCCAAGTTGTACAAGATAACGCCACGACGAACCTGGGCGTCGATGATGAGCTCCCTCTTTGCACGCTTGTGAGCGTGCACCACAGCTGCGCTGGCATCGGCGAGAGCCTCGGGGTACTGCTTGTTCCTCTGGTAGGCCAGGGCTCGTTGTGTGAGGTAGACCGGCGATGTGGGCGACTCCTTGAGCGCTGCAGTCAGCGCAACGACAGCTTCCTCGAACTTCTTCTCCTCGATCAACTGCTTTCCACGAGCAGCTTGGGTCGCCATATTGGTGTGGTGTGGTTCGTTGTCGATTTGTTGTAGAAAGTGGGTGTGCAGTGGTGGCTGATGGTGTGCAATGCAAGGAAAGGAGAGAACGGGCTGCTTTTATGGAAAAGTCAAGCGGGCTGAAAGTGAATGTAGAAGTGAAGTGAAGTGTCGAGGGAAGCAAGCAATAAAGTTGCTGTCCACGAAGCTTCCAGAGCCGGAGCCCTGCAGCCTGGGGAAAGACCCCGCCAGCCTGAAGCAGAAGGCGCGACTCATGTCAGGATGTCAGGATGCCAGGACTCGACCGGGGTCGCCAAGACTTCACTTTCACATGTCATCAGTCATCAGTCACGAGCCTCAGGCCAATGCTATAGCAAAGAAGTGTAGGACACCATAAGGCATTCAACACAACAAATCATAAAAAATGTCACGCTTCTCCATTGCAACATTCCTCTCACAGGCCAAACGCCAGCTGCAACAGGCGAGCAAGAATGAATCCGTCACCTCGTTCGTCGTTGGCAATGAGTCCGCCGACCTCGACTCCATCACCAGCGCTCTCGTCTACAGCTACATCAAATCTTCGCACCCTGACGCCCGACGAACGAACACCGTCACCATCCCTTTGATCAACATCCCCGCCCGCGATCTCGCCCTCCGACCAGAACTCACCACGCTCCTCTCCCACGCCAACCTCAACCCCTCCGACCTGATCACCCTCGACGACCTCCCCTCCCTCCCACCCTCCAAAACATCCTGGACTCTCGTCGACCACAACGCCCTCACCGGCCGCCTCGCCTCAGCCTACTCCAACCCCGCCAACATAACCGCCTGCATCGACCACCACGACGACGAGTCCTTCGTCCCCGCCACCGCCACTCCCCGCATCATCACCAAATCCGGCTCCTGCTGCTCCCTGATCACGACCCACCTGCACGAACCCTGGGTCCAGCTGGCCCTGTTCTCCTCCTCCATCGGCGCCGCCAACGGCCAGCAGTCCTACCTCGTCATCGACGACACCGCCTACACCTCCACCTGGGATGCGCAGGTCGCTCTGCTCGCCCTCGGCGCCGTGCTCATCGACACGCAGAACCTCACCTCGACACACAAGGTCACCAGCCACGACACGCAGGCTGTCAAGTTGCTCGAGGCCTTCATCAACATGTCGCCGCGCCTGAGCCCCAAGTACGACCGCGACGCTTTCTACGCGGAGATCGACGCTGCCAAGTCAAACATCTCCGCTTTGTCTCTGACGGACATCCTGCGCAAAGACTACAAGTCGTGGTCGGAGGGCGATTTGGAGCTAGGGATCGCTTCCGTCGTGCAAGGACTGCCTTTCCTGCGCGAGAAAGCAGACGCCGAAGCCAGCAGCCAAGACGCTCTGGTGCGAGCGTGCGTTGGGTTCGCCAAGGAGAGGAGTCTGGGTTTGTTCGCTGTCATGACGGCTTTCACGAACGCCAGGGGTGATTTCGAGCGCGAGCTGTTGTTGCTTGCCACCGAAGAGGGCAGGGCGTCTGAAGCGGCCAAGAGGTTTGTGGAAAAGTCGGCGGGTGAGTTGAAGTTGGTTGAGCTCGACCGGCCTACGAGCGAGGGAGAGAGTGTGCCGTGGCTCGGCGTCTGGCGGCAGGACTGCCTTGAAGCGAGTAGGAAGCAGGTTGCGCCGTTGCTGAGAAAGGCGATGAAGGCGTGACTGAAAAGTACTGCTAAGATATGAAAGGCCAGCAATTTATGGGCAGGTTTGCAGGAATGAGAAATAAAATGGCAAAGCTTAGACGGAGTTGACTGACAGCCAGAGTCGGTACTCAGCAACCCAGGACAAAGTATCACGAGAACTTGTACAACGAAGAGCAGATGAAAGTCACAATCAAATGCTCAATTTGTGGGTATTTAAAAAAAGAATGCGACTGACTCTCTCCACCGGCCGTCGCCTCCGGCCTTTCTCAATACTGGTATCTGATAACAACCCCGATCTCTCTGTTGGACCCCCCCCCGAATCATATGTCTATCGTTCAATCACCGGGCCCGTCACACCCTGCTCCCTCTCAACCCGATTCAACAAACTGCCCTGCGCGAACTTGTTCTCTCCGCTGAAGTCCACCATCGGGCCTTTCGCTCTAGACCCATCGATGACACCGCGTCCCTTTGTTCCGTCTCCCCAACCTCCCTGGGATTTGGCCAGCAGGCCTTCGCCCGTGAATGCTGAGCCGCTGACGGCGTCGTGGCTGGCCGCTGCGCGCGCGGTGGTAGGGCGTGCGGTTGCTGGGCGGCGCTGGGAAGCTGTTGGGCGTAGACCACGCTGGAAGTCGGCGCCGCTGCGGGAGTTGGAGCGCTGCTTTGTGAGCTCGTGGGTTTGGGTGTGGTTGCGGCCGCGCCAGTCTGTAGAGGAGGGAATGCCGAGCGCGTCTTCGGGGGAGGTTGCGGCGTCGATCAGGCCGCCGGGGCCGATGTGGTCTGGTTGGTAGCCGCGGCCCATGGGGACTTTGGGGTTGTGTTGTGGGGGTTCGGGGTATTGGGGAGTCAAGTCGACGAGTGGTTTGTGGCCGCCTGGGCCATTCTTCGCGCGTGTAGAGCTAGAGCGACCGAGATCGCCTTGTCGAGCTTCGGCAGTCCGTCGTGTTGAGGTCTGGCGGCGGAGTCCGTCGGAAGAGACCTGGCGGGTCAGAGGCTTCTCTGCTACCGTGAGTTGGTTGCGAGCAGCAGTCTCGCGCTGGCGTTGGCTGTAAGAGCGCCCGAGGAGGCCTGTGGGTGCTATTTCCTCGGATTGGCCATTATCAGATGGCCGTCTCTCGTCGGCTGTTGTGCGTCTTGTGAGATTTGCAAGCGGCTCGTCCTCCGCCAGCTTGCCCTTCACTGGGAGTTGCTGCCTCCGCGTGCTAGGGCGTCTCGCGGGTGCTGTACCGGGTTCAAGAAGTTCCTTGTCGTCTGCCGATGTGACTCGCGTGGCTGCTCGAGGTCCTTGTCGCTGCGATGGTCGCCTGCCGATCTGATCGGTGTCCATCAGCGGCTTGAAGCTGCCCAACTGATAGTGTGAGCTTGTTGAATCCATCTTCCTGTGCGCATGCGCTGTGAAGCTTGTGCTGATTCCTCCATCTTTTTCTGTATCATCTGCTGATTGGGGTTTCTTCACGGCTCCCAAAACATTGACGAGGTACCAGCTTCGCCAATTTTGGACTGCATCGTGGAATTCGTCGGCGGTGCGCCGGTCGTTGGAACAAAAGAAATGTACGAAATTTTCTGTGGTCTCAAACATGCTGGACTTTTGCTGTGACTTGATGGCCAAGCACAGCTTCTTCGGTGGTTTGATCTTTTTCCTGATCTTTTCCTGTGTAGGTGTGTAAATGTCGTAGTCGCTCAAATGGCAGACATTGGTTTGCTCTCTCGCTTTGTCCAGATCTTTCTGACACGTGATTTGTCCGTCTGACTTCAAGGTAATGAAACGCTTTTCCCATCTTCCAGGTCGTTGCGAGTATGTCAAGAGCCACTGAGCTCCCGCTGGTCGTTGCTTTGGAACACCAGCTGTGCTGAGCTCCAATTCGGAGCGTCCAGTTCCTGGATCAATCAGAATCAGATTGTTCTGTTGGTCATGATCCCAGCTGTTCATCACGTTGCGGACTGATTCATATCGGCGCAGTGGCCGTTGAATGCCCACAGTGCCAAAGTGTTCAAGTATGATGGCAGATTTCACGTCGATATTCTCGCTCATGGTTGTCGATGCACTCTTTATGAGATCCACCGAAGTCGTGGTTGGTGTGACTGGGAAGATCATTCTTGACTTGCCGCATTCGACCAACACTTTCCTGTCTCCTGCGTTGACGGCCGATACAGGCGCGTCTGAACCTGGCATGACGCCGCCGCCTCCCGCAATGATATATTTTGGACGGTGGTCCGACAGGGGTCGTGTCACTTGCGCATCATTTGCAGTATCCTTTTTCCGTTTGAACAATCCAAAGCACCCTCCGTCACTGTCGCTGTCGTCATCATACTTGGGTAACGCGATCGTGCTTCTGGTCGCCTTGATCTGATCAGATTTGGGCGGACCATCCCTTCGAGGAGGCGGAGGCGTGATTGGACGTGGCGGGGGGAAAAGTTCGCCAGTAGGTTGCGATTCCGACATTTGAAAAGCCGGGAGTGGAGTGACACGACGGCTGGGCTCGCGCTCGGATCCCGAATCGTAGTTTTCGCTGGTTTGTCTCAGGTCGCGTGCACCAGGGTGAGCGGGTGGGCTGGTGTGTCGTTCGTGTTGCGTTCCGCCTCTTGAAGTGCCATGCCTACTGGGTGGTGCATTTGCAGTACGAGGCCGAATGTACTGGCCTGGTGGTGATACGGATTTCTCGAGAGCATGCGACTGCGGCGCATTCTCCTGGCCATGGGAAGTGCCCAGACGACCCTGGTCGGCTCCTGTGTTGCCTCTTTTGCGATGGTAGCGCGATTTGCTGCGTATCACGCCGTCGTCCTGCGGCGGCGTGTCGACCTGAGGGAGTGGAGGCGCTTCGTCCGCAACATCATCTGCGGTGCGCTGTGCCTTCTGTCGTTGCGACCTGTAACGGGAGACTCTCTGCTCGGGGTTGGTGGTTGGCTCTGCCATGGCGCATGCTGCTGCAGTCGGCGCACGAGTCGAGGTGGGAGCAAAGGAGCGGCAGGGCAGCAGCGGCGGCGTCAGATATCACCGCAGACAGCTAGCCAGTAGACAGATAATATGCAGAGGCGAGTGGTCTAAGAGGCTCGCTTGTAATGCATTGGTGGGCGTGGGCGCGTGACAGTGACGGAAAGTGGGTAGTGATCGCCGGTAATTTCGTATCGGCTGCTGGCGCGATAATACGTGCAGGCAGGGTATAGCAGTAAGAGGCGGCACTGTATAGCAAGGATGGGAGGGAGAGTGGGAGTGCGAGCGCGTGTTGGCAGGCAAAGGAGGTATAGGTAGACAGATGATTATCAGAGGAGGCACCACGCACGACACACGCGTGGACGAGCGGGACTAGAGCAGGAGAAGGCGTGAAACAAAGGCTGTCGACGCAAATAGAGGGTGGTGCTAGCGTTGGACACGCACTTTGCTGCTGCACGCATTATTAGACGCATCGCAGTGTGGGGAGACTCCACCTGAGCGCTCAGGAACGCCCAGCCCAGCAGAAAGGCGCGGCCGTCAGATGCCCTGTGGGCGGACGCGGCGGATACAACGGCGGCGAGCGCGCGCGTTCTCGTTTGCTGCCCGGCGCCTGCGTTTGACCATCTGCTGGCGGCGTGCTGGTCTCGTTGCGAGACGGGAGGATTCCAGGTGGTTGTGTTCAAGCATGCACACGTGATGCGGCCCGTCTCTTTGGCGGTTCTGGTACCTACCTCATGCACATGCAAACCTTGGTGACCTGCCTCGAAACATCGGGCACCCGTCTCCATGCCCGCATACCCGGCTCGGCCCCTGCAGTTGATCTTGACCCTGAACAGCCTTACGGACGACCCTGGATCGGGGCAGACCAAGGGGCAATTGGCTGGGTGGATGCATCTATGCTATATCACTTCAATCACCCACAGAAGGCTACTCGCATCACACTCTCAACTACCCGCTGACACTGCCTTCTGGACCTGCAGCGACTGTGCTACCATATGGCGTCAGGTGCTTGTGTAACGGCTCCTGTTTGGCTTCGCGACTTAACGCGTCTGCATCTGTCCATCGGATGTTACCGAGATGAGACTAAACATCGCTGGGGGAAAAGTCCACGTCCTCTTATCTGTCAATGACAGTTCGCGGCTCAACCGACTTCAGCTCGAAGCTTTGCCGTGTGCGCCATGTCACAAGCTACGGAAGGCAACATCAGCCTGTCGCTCCTGCTCACTGCTGCTGCTGCTGCTGCCCGCAAACTCGATTACATCATGTTTTCGGTTCCACTGTGCGGACTGAGTTTGATTAACACATGTGTAGCTACGCCACATGCAACTCTCATGTTCATCTACAATGTACTTGTAGCCCACCATCACCCCTGTTGGTAACTCTGGATCCATCATAACTTGCCACCGCTGGAATCGAGCCTCCTGACACCATCGGCAATTTGAAGCTATAGTCTGTGAAGATGGAACTGAGGACGCAGCGAATGCTGCTCGTGATGATCATCTTTGCCCTGACACTTACACTGTATCGAGACTTTGGCAATGAAGGCACAGTTCGCCACCTTGCGAAACAAGCTGCTTCTTTTGCTGGTGTGAAGGAACAAGATGTGTCACATGTGGCTCTCGAGCCTGCCAATGCGACACTTGGGGTGGGATAGCAATCATCCCCTGCTTCCCTCCATACTCATACTGACAATTGATTCCTTCAGTTCGGTGCGGTCATTGCAGTCTCGCGCCAACAATCGCCGCGTCGTGACGGGCTTCTCTTCGCGGCTAACATCACCGGACTTGATATTTCGATCCCGGCACAGCCTCTCTGGACCGACGAAGACATCTCACAGTTGCGTGCCGAAAGTGTTTCGAGTATCACACGAGGCTCTGCGTTAGCTTGGCTGGGCCACCTCAATGCACTGCGAACATTCCTCGCCAGTGATCATTCCACCGCATTGATCATCGAAGACGACGTAGATTGGGACATTCGGCTCCGCAACAAGCAGATACCCGTCACCGCCTCTGCTTTCCGCTCATTGACGTCCAACTACAACACCAACGGCCTGAATATCAGAGACTATTGGGGCAGCGTAGCCAGTTGGGATATACGTAGGTAAAGCCGACCCCTCAGATCGTGCCTGAGATCTCCTTGCTCACTCTTGTTCCCCATTGACGATAGTCTGGCTTGGTACATGCGGCGATCACTTCGAGCCAACAGCCTTACGACACCCATCCCTCACTTACATCGACCCAACCCTCCCACCACTCGAAAGACTGCATCCTGACACCGCGGACTTCTTCTCCACTCTCAACATCCAATCTCACACACGCCTCCTCCATCCGACTGTCTTCCCGCTATGTACGTTCGGATACGCCCTGACGCGACCTGCTGCTCACCGTCTCCTGCACGAGATCGCCGCACGCGAGGCCGAAGGCGGAACTATGGCATACGACGTGCGTGTGCTCGAGGCGTGTCGAGACCTAGGATTGCGCTGTTGGAGCGTGGCGCCCGAGTTGATGCGGCATTTGGGCGCAGAATCTGAGATCGCGAACATCGACATGGGCAGCGAGGATCGGTTCGCAAGCAGTGCTCGCGAGGGAAGCACAGGTACAGCGAACATCGACTGTGGGGTGAGGAGCAATGAGGCGTTGTCCTTCACTAAGGACCCGGAACGTTTGAAGTATTTGATGGATGTTGTGGGAAAGCAGGGGTTGTGTCTGAGACGATAGCACATGCATCTATGCTACGGCGTTTCGATTAGATACTGCAGTCTATGAAACTTGATGATTGACTCTGTTGAAGTGTGTTCCACGTGGACCACAGATGGTGCGTAAGCACAAATCATAAACGCCGTATTGCATACTCCACATGAGCCCTTGACTTCCTAGCTACCGCACAATGATGGACTCATTTGAGACTTCCTCGCATAACGGATATCCAAGCGCTCCTACTGGTCTGCTCATACAACCATTTCCGACACGCCCCTCAAGTATTCTGGCTGCAAACTCAAGTCTGACTTTCACACATATGCGTGCATGATCCAGCCGCAAACCACAAACAGAGACAACCCTGTCTCTAAACCGCCTCTCGCTCTTCACTTTTGACGCAGTAGACAATGTCGCTGTCTCAACGCAGCCTCACGCCTCCATTCAATTTGCCTCGCTCTACTTTCTGACTTTCCACGGCCGGTCATTTTGCGCTCGCAGCAAAAGTGCAGAGCAATTCACTTCCTCTGCAGCGATCTCGCAACAACCGCTTCTCGCAAACGAACGAGCAAGCAAGCCAGCAAGCCAGCAAGCCAACAAACAAACAAACAAACAATCATCACTCACCGGAAAGACCAAGCCGTCCGCATTCACACCGTCGCCACAACGAAAGCACCCGCACCCTCCAACCGGTCAAACACTAAAGCAAACACCAACACTAAACCAGAACAACCAACCAACCAACCAACCAAATCAAACAATGTCCTCCTCCACCACCGGCACCACCCACCTCGAACGCACCCTCACCGCGCACTTCCGCAGAATCTACATCCACCTGCACCTTTCCGCCCGCCGCTCCGAACTCGACTACCTCCTCTCCCACTTCATCCCACTTCTCGACCTCTCCGACGAACGCGTGCGACTAGCCCTCTTCCCAGCTTCTCTCCCGCTGGAAGACCGCGCCGCCGCGCACGCGGATATCGAGGTCATGGAGAGTATCCGACGGGTGAGCAGGGGGATGAAGGGTAGTGAGAGGATTGGGGAGGCGGGGAGGGCGTGTGGGGATGTTGGGTGGGTTTTGATTGGAGTTGGGAGGAAGGGGGAGGGAGAGGAGTGGTGTGAGTTTGAGAGGGCGCTGGGGGAGATTGCGTGGAGGGTTGAGCAGGAGGAGAGGGTGATGGCGGCTTGGATGGCTGCTGAGGAGGAGAAGAGGGCGAGGGGGGGGGCGAGGGTGCAGATGCATGCGAGGGCAGATAGGCGAGAGGTTGTTGAGATTGATTGAGTGTGGATAGTGAACAGGAGAATGATGGAGGATAAAGACAATGCTGGTCCTTGGATATGTAACGCTATGCGCTCGTTAGCCATGTTGGCAAGTGACGTGCGGATTCTTTTGAGAGAGAGCGAGAGAGAGAGAGAGAGAGAGAGGCGATGTGCAGTCGCACAGCAGATGAATGTGGTCGGTACCTGACATGAACTTGCATGGGCAGACGCTCACGCTTTACTTGTGCTACTTTGCGTCGAGTAGCACGCTGCGCAGAAGTCATAGCGAAGTCAACAGGCTATAGTGACCATTAGCCAGACTGATCAATGCCAACGCTAAATGAGGTCTGAACGCCGACTGTAAGATTTCCCTCTTCAAGGTCAAGCTGTAAAGAAGAAGATACTGCAAATTCACTCAAAGCCTTCTCAATCATGCTCGGTCATGTCTGATGGACACTCTCTCAACTCTTCTCCCACAGTATCGAGAGAAGAGAAGAGAAAAATACGATGTTTCTTCCTCTACTGGAATTCACCAAAACTCGACATACAAAATCTCAAGAAATGGTAAAAAGGAAATGTGCGGCCCCTCTGACGCTGTATTCAAGCAACGGACAAGCGATCCCAGAACGGGATCTAAAAAATGCGTGGCCAGCTCTTATGGTGCCTTAGAATCAGTCTGCGCATCGCAGAATCACCGTACAAGCAATTGAGGAATTTTGCAAATAGTAGGCACTGTCTAAGAAGGATGCGGTATGGAAGAGAAGAGAAGAAGACGCGAGCGGGCGAGAGGTGCAGGTTTTGTCTTCGCTGGATTTGGTGAGCACGGACGATTTCTGTGGTGTTGCGGAGATAAGCTAATCGATTGCGGGAGTGAGAGCTGCCGTGCTTCTTTCCTGTGTGGTGAGCAGCTGCTGCTGGGACGAGAGCGCTTGGGTTGTTTTTTTGTACGACTGGCCTGGCCGGCGTGCCTTTGATACTTCTCCTTCACTTCACTTGTATTAACGCGTAGTCTTGAGGCGGTTCGATAGATTCACCGAAAGACGATTCCCTTCGTTGCCTGACATTCTCGAACCATGAGCGCATGATCACCCGCAACGATGTCGACCACCATACCAATCCAGGACCTCGATCCCTCGGTCGATCCGCCAAACAATCGCACAATCCACGCCGTGGTCACTCTGTCGTGGCCATACTCGTCTTCGACCCGGCAATGCGCCCTACTTCTCTCCGAGCGGGACTTTCGTCTACGCGCCAGAGGAGGTCAGATCCGCGTCAAGTTCTCTGGCCCAGCGGCGCGCGCAGTAGCACAAGGGAAACTTGGAATTGGCGATGAGGTTGTGCTGGAGCTTGGAACTGGAGAGTGGGCTAGTGGTGCGGCTGTGCATGTGCCTGGAAAAAGCGTTGGAGAATTACATTTTGGGAAAGGTGTGCAGTTGAGGGTACAGAAAGATGGCGGCGAAGACGTCCATGTCAGCGTTGCGGACGATGCCGTCGACGAGGATGAGCAGGAGACATCGCAGCTGGACATTACACCTGTGAAGAAGACATCACCTGCTTCGACGTTCCGGTCGAGCATAGGAAGAGCGCCAGGTAGCGCTGCGATTTACTCGTCACCAGCGTACATGCGGAAGGCGGCCAGATTCTCGTACCTGGATGGTATCAGTAGGCTTTTCGAGGACGAATGGGACAGCCAGGATCTACCGAGAAAGAAGGCACGCATATCTTTGGGTGATGTCAGGAGCTGGAAAGTGGTTGATCGTACGCCGAGTCCGGAACCGTCTCCCCCTGCCGCTGTTGTGGTGGAAGATGAAGAGGGGATGTTGGATGCAAGCCAGGTCGAAGAGGCGGGCGTGAGCGATATGCCTACGGTGGAATTGGGCAACGACCAAGAAACGACAGCAGAAATGCAGTCCGTCAGGTCTTCACCGACACCTGCACCGGTGCAAGAAATGCCTCGAATATCCTCAACAGCAAGCTTTGCTGCTCCTCTGTCTAGTCCTCTTGAACTACTGGCGACTGAGGCGCTTGCAGGTCAACAGCCAGAAGCAACCATCACCGCTTCCACCTTGCCAACATTACAAATCCCTTCGTCTTCTCCAGCACCTCAGCAGGCCGAGTCCGAAAGCCCAGAAGAGCACGCTTTTGACCCAACAACTCCTAGACTGATTCCGTTGGCTTCAACTGCTCTTCCGTCAACTACACCGCAGATATCGCCTTTGGCTACGAGAGACGCGTTCACCGCAGACACGACTGATGAACGCGAGGGGCATACTGACGACACATTCTCTGAGCAAGTCTTACCGTCTGACGGCCTTGCCCAACAAGAACCAGTCCTGTTGACATCGCCGAATAAGGCTACAGAAAGCCTACTTGATCAACTTAAATCTACCACAGGGGAGAGTGAGCTCAACACAGAGCCAGTCGTTCCCGATGAAGACGCTTCGGCGGCTGTGTCAAACCAATGGGAATCGGACGACCTAGCGGAGCAAGACAGGTTTTCAGATGACGAAGCGGACGAAGTTCTCAGTGCTTACGAGAATGACGCTGAGCTCATGCCTGAGGACGACGCCGAAGAGGTGTTTGACGCGGAGGAGCTGGAAGGCGAGGAACCCAGTGACGACGACACTAACGAAGACCTTGAGATGTACAATCCGCCGGCTGAGGAATTGCTGGGAGAGTCTTCGACAGAGAAAGACTCTGACGTCGAAGAGCAGGCCTCATTGGAAAATCAAATGGATAGCGAGATGACTGCAGAGCGCCGAAGCTCCATCGATGTTCGAGCAATGTCGCAGCAACCCGGTTTCGCCCCAGCGAGTACTTTATTGAACGCCACTGAGACGCCCGCGAAGGCTGTTCAACAGCGAGCCGCAAATGAGAGTGACGTTGCAGCCACGCCGCCAAAAATGCCCTTCTTCGGACTTGATGGCGCAGTACCTTCTACAGAAGATGCCGAGGTGACAACTCCCGCGGCGAAGCCTACAGGTACACCAAAGAGCACTCCACAATCTGCCCGCGACAAGGTGATGAAGCGGACTTTCCACAGTCTCTTTGGTCTTAAAGGCAGTCCGTCACCTGAGAAAGAGGATCCGGTCAATGTCGATTCCGCAACCAAAGCCGAAGCAAACGCAGAGCCAATTGACCAGCATGACGTTGAGCTCAATGCAACTCAAATTGAGCAGGCCAACGGCAATGATATGGTTGATTCGCAACCTGCCCGGGCTGATGCCATGGACGTATCGGGTGATGCCGCCATCGAGGCGCTCGTATCCGAAGCACAAGGCTTGCAGGAGGAAAGTGCGGTGGCGACAAATGCAGGCCCACAGGAAGCTCAGGATGTGAACATCAATGCAACCGAACTGCCGGACGACATTACCCAGAACGAGAACTCGTCGCCACAGGCAGCTCCTCCTGCCCGTGAACACTCTCCGGAGTTGATCAAGCTTGACTCGAGCTCCGACGCAGGAGACGGAGATGCTTTGATGGAAGAGGCCGAAGCAGAATACCCTACCACTCAGCGAACTGTCTCCGCTCGAACGCCCCAAAAGCGTTCGAGGACGAAAGGCCCACCTATGGACTTGCCTGATATGGTTCACAGTGGACGTGCTGAAAGCACTGCGACGGCTCCTGAAAAGCACATCGTTGAACCCGCGGAGCCTGAGACCGCTCTTCCTAGTACGGAGGAGCAGAGCAACCAAGCTGAAGAGCCAGAGGTCGAACAACTTCTGCCTGTCGAGGATCAGCGAGAGACACAAGCACTCTCGTCAAAGGCAGTCGATGCGGATATCTTGGAGCAGGATGATGTCTTGCCCGAAACAACGCCGGAGCCTACCCGACCCACACTTGACGCCGTTGAGCAGCCTTCAGCCTTGTCTCCAGCACCCAAATCCCTGGAAGCCGAAGTCGAGGAATCTACATCAGTCGATATCGAACTACAAGGACAACCGCAGCATAAGCCTTCGCAAATGTCCTCCAGTCCTGCTGAAGGCGATGTGTCTGTGGCTGGCGACGAAGTCTCACTAGAACGTTCCGAGCCTTCGCAGTCGAATGCTGCGCTCCAGGACGACGAGTCGAAACCAGCGTCTCCCGCGAAGGAATCGATTATTGAAAGCGAAGTACAGGTGGTCGATCTCTTACAAGGGCAAGATGTCGAGATGCTAGACGACGGACAACAAGAGTCTGACTTGTCGCAAGTCTCTTTCCAATCTCAAATGGCGCCAGAATCGGACGCCGAGTCCGCGCCTGCCGATTCCGAGAAGCCAACATTTTCTGCAGATGTTGTCCAGATCGAAAAGCCACTGCGGGAGCCTCCGCAGGAGGAAGATGATGTCGAAATGGTAGACGATGGACGTGAAGAAGCGCAGTCGTCACACTTGTCTTTCCAATCACAGGTGTTACAAGACAGCGCCGACGCTCAGAGTCCAGACGTACATGAGAATAGCAGCCGTCCAGCTTCGAGAGATACTGTCCAGGAATCTTCCCCGATGGTACTGGGCTCCATGACGCAACGGGTCGCAGACATTGTGAGCGACGACAGCGCTCTCAAACGCTTGCAAGAGCTTCAGTCAGAAGATGGCGGCGTTGAGATTACTGAAACGAACGAAATTGTGACTCAAAGTCCCTCAATGGCCGACTTAGTGGAAGAAGGACTGCTTGAGCAAACGCCCACGCGTAGTGCGAAGGTGCAGGCCGTTGAAGTCGAGCTCGCGCCTACTCCACACGCGATCAGCCCTGTGAAAGTCACGCGGACTGTACACGAGCAACAACCCACACCACAGGCAACACTCGGAGCTGATGTACAAGAACCAAGCACGACAAACGATGAGGTCGCTGTGATGCAAGCGGACACTGTAAACCGCGAGGGCCTCAGTGCAAGTGACATGGAAGCACTCGAAACTCAACTGCAAACGGAACTAGTGGACGTTGATGGCTTGCAGCCTGCAAGGGCACTTTCGCCTGAAGTGGTCGATCAGACAGATCTTTCAAACATCGCAGGTGTGAAAGACGAGCAAGCAAACCTTGCATTCACACTCAGCCCATCAGCGACGCAAAAGGCTGAACCCGAGACACAACTATCACATGCAAATCTGGCTCAAGCAGCCGTGCAGCCTACACTCGCGACACCTCAACCCCAGTCATCGATGCAGCCTGACGCCAATCTCACCAACACCGCGATCTCGGAGGATCTTGAGAAAATGTCGCAAGTAGAGACGCGCGAGCAAAGATCCGCGGAACTACACGAAGACCCCGCAACCATGTCCCACTCACAGTCCACCAACATGCCGCCGCCAGAGCAAACACTGCCACCAAAGACTCCAGTGAGGAGATCACTGCGATCACGGCTAAGCAACGTTCCCGACGTCATCTCTGCATGGTTCTCACCCAAGCGCTCGAGCATCGCCGCACAAGACTCGCAAGAACAAGCAGTGGTCGAGACACCGAAAGCGACAGAAGCAAGTGCCAACGAGACCCCTCGAACAACTCGCAGACGTTCAAGTCGCGCAAGTGGCCTGTCCACGGCACACGCCTACTTCACGAGCCTTGCTTCGCTCAGCCAACACGTCAACCCTTCCAGCCAGCAGGCCGGCACCGTTGACATCCTCGCTGTCGTTACGGACTTCACCAAGGAACCTGAGCGCGCGAAGGGCGGGCCTAAAGACTACTACACCATATGCCGTGTCACCGACCCCAGCATGCCAGCCTCGACCGATGTGCGCGTAGAAGTTTACCGCCCTTGGAAGGCCGTTCTACCAGCGGCGGAGGTTGGGGATGTGGTCTTGCTGCGCTCCTTCGTTGTTAAGTCAAAGAAACGGCAAGCGTACCTACTTTCTACAGACACGAGCGCCTGGTGCGTGTGGCGGTTCGCTGAGCACAGCAAAGCGACTGCTAGGGGTGGTGCAGCTGTGGGTGATGATGGGAAGCCGGTGTGGGCAAGGAGGATGTCGCATATCGAGGTCAGAGAGGAGGTCAAGGGGCCGCCGGTCGAATATGGCGTGGCCGAGAAAGAGCAAGCTCGCAAACTCAGAGACTGGTGGGTTGAAACACATGGTGAGACTCAGGAGGGTGCCTCTGCGGAGGCTGTTGACAAGGAGTACGATGAGGAAGAGGATGTCGTTGAGTTGTAGAGCAGCCAGATATACGTGCATACCCTACACTGAACGGCGTTGGTAACACTATACTATTTAATTGAACTTCCATACTCAAACGATACATGTAATTGAACGTGTACAATATACCTGCATTAGGGTTAGAGTTGATCGGCGAGTAAGGTTCAAAGTTTAGTCCCTGACACCGCAACATCGAACCATTTGTGTGTGGGGTGCAACAGATGGGCTTGTGGCGCTTCTATTCATCTCCTTGTTCGACTGACAACGTTTCTGGTACTGCATATTTTCTGGTCGATACAGTGTATCATGGTTGTCAGAAGGCGAGCAGACGACAAACAGGCCAATGGCTCGGCTAACGGCTCCACAAATGGCACAATCAAACCCTTGCAGGCCTACGACGCCGAGCTCAAGACGGATCACTCGAGATGGCGAATGAAGAATGTTGATGGCCGTCAGACATGGCACTACCTTCAGTCGGACGAGCAAGCCAAGGCCTGGCCAATGACTGCTGCGGACAAGTACTACCTTGGACAGGATACTGTTCGTCAACAAGAAATATCGCCTGTGGGATGATCGTTTTCTAACAGCTTGACCAGGGCGCGCAAACACTTCCAAAGGCCACAACTCCTCTTGAAGCAGCTGAGAATGGATTGGCATTCTACTCTCGTTTGCAGCTCGAGCCTGGCAATTGGGGCTGCGAGTATGGTGGCCCTATGTTCCTCTTGCCCGGCATGACCATTGCTCTCTATTCCACTGACTTACGTCTATCACGCCCAGAGGAACAGGAGGTCGCTCGTTACATTCTCAGCATGCAGAATATCGGCTCCAGAAACGACGGCGCTGGCGGGTGGGGCCTGCACACTGCAGGAGACTCGACTGTCTTCGGTACCGCGATGAACTACACTGCCCTCCGACTCCTGGGCATCTCGGCTGAAGATCCTCGCATGCGTAAGGCAAGAAGCTGCTTGTACGAGATGGGCGGTGCAATCAACGGGCCGCATTGGGCAAAATTCTGGCTCTCGGTCCTGGGCGTGATGGACTGGGATGTTGTGAACCCCGTGCCGCCGGAGCTTTGGCTGCTGCCGGACTGGACTCCCATCTCCCCGTGGCGCTGGTGGATTCACATGCGACAAGTCTACCTTCCTATGGGTCACATCTGGTCGAAGAAGTGGACGTACCCGCGTGCTGACACCGACCCGCTGATTAAGGAGTTGAGGCAGGAATTATTCACCCAGCCTCACGCAGAGATCAGGTGGCCACGTTTCAGGAACGCGATCAGTCCTCATGACAACTACAACCCGAAATCGTGGCTCCTTAACACGGTCAATTGGTTGCTGGTCATGTTCTGGATTCCTTACTTGCGTATTGATTGGCTGGTGAAGCGCGCTGAGGCCTGGACATGGAAACTGATCCAGATTGAGGACAAGAACACCAACTATGCCGCCCTTGCTCCTGTCAACTCTCCAATGAACTTGATGTGCTGCTTTATCGAAGAGGGTCCAGACGCCGAGTCGGTCAAATTGCACAGGGAGCACATTCATGATTTCCTCTGGATGTCCGAGGGTGGCATGATGATGAACGGCACGGATGGTGTACAGACTTGGGACACGGCCTTCACCATCCAGGCGGTGGTGGCTGCCGGCTTGGCAGACGATGACAGATACCGCCCCATGATGGAGAAAGCCTTGTATTTCCTTGAAAGCCAACAGTTCACTGGCCACCCGCACGGATACGAAGAATCTGCCGTCTACTCTGATCCTCCCACTGCCAAAACAAGCCCGGAAGCCGGCTACAGACAAGCCAGGAGAGGCGCCTGGGGCTTCAGCACAAGGAGCCAAGGATATACAGTCTCTGACTGCACCTCCGAAGCGCTGAAAGCCATTCTCGAACTCCAGGCTCTGCCATCTTCAAAGGGAGCTGGCAAAGTGTACCCCGAACTGATGGACTTCGAACGCCTGCGATGGGCCGCAGACATCATCCTGACCATGCAGAACGACACGGGCGGCATCGCTTCGTACGAGATCCGCCGTGGCAGTGAGCGCCTCGAATACCTCAACGCCGCTGAAGTCTTTGGCCGCATCATGGTCGAGTACGACTACCCCGAGTGCACCACGTCGTGCGTGACTGCCATGCACCTCTTCAGCGAAGCCTTCCCCGACTACCGGAGCGAGGACATTGCGGTATTCCAGTCCCGAGCCGTGGAGTGGATCCGCACAAATCAGCGCGCCGACGGCTCCTGGTATGGCAGCTGGGCGATCTGCTTCACGTACGCAGCCATGTTCGCGCTGGAGTCGCTGAAGCTGCAAGGCGAGGTGTACTCGAACTCTGCTCGCGTCAGGCGCGCGTGCAAGTTCCTGGTAGACCACCAGAACGAAGACGGCGGCTGGGGAGAAAGCTTCAAGAGCTGCGAGACGGGCGAGTGGTGCGATCACCCCGATGGCAGCCAAGTCGTCAACACCGCTTGGACCGTCATCGCGCTGCTGGAAGCCGGCTACAGCGACCGCGCGGTTCTGGATAAGGCTGTGGCGCTGCTGATGCGCAGGCAGCAGGGCAATGGAGAATGGTTGCAAGAGGGTATTGAGGGGGTGTTCAACAAGAGCTGGTAGGTCTCACCCTCGTTCCCCTCACGTCGAAATCGATCAGGCTTACTAACCGGTGTACCCTCTCAGCATGATCTCCTACCCTAACTACAAATTCATCTTCCCCATCAAGGCGCTGGGCATGTATGCTCGCCGCATCGATAACTCAGAGGTGAAGAACAACTAGAAGTGCACGGAGCAGGAGGAAGGAAAGCGATACCTGGATTCCCACAGCATATCATGTCCATTGGCGCGAGATGGGTCCCTTGCTAGAACAAATTTGCCCGTTGCGCTATGTGGCAGTGATCCCATCGCTGGTGGTATCCGCGGCAATTATATACGTATGTGCAGAACGACTGCTTGACACGAAAAGAGTTTAGTGAAGAAAGCGTGGTTAATAGACATGATTTTCGATGCTCCATCAAACGAGACTCAATTGAAAGCCGTCGACGAGATATATAGCCCAGGGGATCTGCCACCATCGAGTGCGCAGTGAGTAGTCTGCGAAGTTTTGGGTTGCTAGAAGGCAACATACGGTAAGTGATGTAGTGTTTTTGGTGCTCTGCTTGCCTGACATTGGAAAAATATCAACATGTGACAGAGTGTGATGAGTGAGAGTGATAGTAGTACACAAGAAAGCTAGGTACTAACAAAAAAAAATACGGAAAAGGGGAACAACAAAAAAAGCACAAGGGAAAAAATAAAACCACAACAAATGCCAATCTTTTCAGGAAGTGTGCCCCCATTTTTCAATCAATCAACCCAACAGAATGTTTCCCAACAACCCCATTTGTCCTCTAACCACAACAAGTCTTTTGTGGGTAGTTGAAGATTTTCCCGACGCCTCGCTAAAGTGTTGTCTCCTCGAACCGGCGCCTTCGCTAATGTGTGGTAGAAAAGAGCCAATGTTTTCCGCAACCCCCGCCCGCCCCGATATTGTCGTCCGTGTCCTTTCTTTGACCAGCGCGCCTCGCTGACGCCAAACCCCGTTGTGCCGGTCGCTCGTGTTGAAGCAAAAAAATGAAGTTGTCCCTGCTCGCTTTTTCGTTTGTAGTAATCGATGTTGTAGAGTTCGATGGTGAGTTTCCATGAAAGTGTTCGATGGTGTTTCTCTCTGAGAGAGCAGATGAGATCATCTACTGGGGAGACTTGGTAGCCCCAGCAGCACCTTGGCCGCCGTTGCGACGCTCGTCAATGCCAAGGTTGCCCATTCCAGAGCTCAGGAAAGAGAATGGGTCGCCAGCACCGGGAGTGCTGTCGTTGTTGCCGTAGCCGCTGGCGCCACCGGCGTAGTTGCCGTTGGAGTAGCCAGGCGCACCACCAGTGGCGGAAGAGTTGCCCTGGTTGAAGGCTTGTTCAGCGCGGGAGTCGAAGCCACCCTGTTGGGGCTGCATGCCACCGTTGCTGCCCATCTGGGAGTAGCCACCGTACGGGCTGGGCTGAGCGCCGATCCCAGAGGGAAGAGCGTAAGTGGAGGGAGGACCGTAAGACTGGCCGCCGAAGTTGCCAGGCGGGCCTGCCATGGCGCTACCGCCGTACTGACCGCCTTCCTGGTTCATTCCACCGTAAGACTGGCCACCCATAGAGGAGCCCATCGACATGTTCGGAGGCGGGCCGTAGTTGTTGTTACCAGGGAAGTTGGTCATGCCACCCTCAGCGATGATGGCAGCCTGACTGCGGGATGCACCACAGCGCAAGCAGCTTGTGTTCTTAGCGAAGTTGTGGTACTTGCAGCCCTCATTGCCGCACTGCCAGTCACCGGCACGGAACGGAACAGACCCACCGCGACCGCCACCAGATCCACCACCAACGTGACCGCCCATGCCACCATAGCCTCCGTGGCCGTGGTTGTGGCCGTGACCGTGGCCGTGACCGCCGTGGCCGCCCATCATGCCGGGGTGGCCATAGCCCTGCTGCTGTTGGCCGTAGGGGTGTTGGGGCATGCCGTAGCCCTGGCTGTAAGGGTCAGGTTGAGAGGCGCCCATAGCCGGGAACGAGCAGCGGAAGCAAGCAGTGCGACGCTGGAAGTTGGAGAAACCACAGCTGGGGCAAGTCCAGTCACCGGGACGCGGGCGGTTCTTTGAAGGCGGGAAAGGAGTGAGGAGCGGCGGGCCACCCGGTGGCTGCGAGCCAGCAGCGCGGTCAAGAACGCGCGAGGAGGACGGGGAGACCTCAATGGCGCGGTCGTTGAGAGCGCGGCCGTTCATGCTAAGAGACTCGGCGGCCTGAAAGTAATAGTTAGTGAGGTTGCCCTGCGTATTCTGCATTGCTGAAGCGATGAGCAACGAAGTGAGTGAAGTGCGATAGAGTGAAGTCGAACGATTGAGAGTTCGAGTGACGTGTGACACTATGACAGTCAAGCGCAATTGCAATAGTAGTTGGCAGCAATTGACAATGTGTTTGTGTTGCTGAAGAAACAGCGAGCTTCCCGTTTGGAAGGTTGTGTGAACGTGCGGAGGTGAAGTCCGGGGTCAGGGACGGAAGGAAGCGTGAAGTTAGGGACAGAAGAGTGAAGTGAGGATGTTTCGTGTTGAAAAGCGCGTGACGTAACCCAAACATAAGAGTCACATGACATGGGTCGCCTCACAGGGGAGAGTCGCACGGACCGCAGACGCGCATTCGTATGGACTGTGCATGGGGATTCTACAGGGTTAAGAAATGGACTGACCTCTTCATGGCTGCCGAAGACAACAAAGCCGCTACCGCTAGGCTTGCCGCCCTCAGGGGTGCGCAGAGTCCAGAAGGCGATCGGGCGGCCTCCGTACTGAGTGAACCAGCTCTCGAGCTCGCTCTGGGTAGTGTCGTGCGGCAGACCGCTCAGGTGAAGGACCTTGGAACGCTCACCGAGGAAGGCGCGAACATCGCTGCGGGCGTCGAGCGGGCGGGACAGGACGTCAGGGTCGCCACTGGGGTTCGCCTGTGATGGGCGAGACTTCTGGCTGAGCGAACGGAGGCAACGGGTGAGAGTGAGAGCTTCCTCGAGCGCACGGCGTGGCGAAGATGGAGCGAGTGCCTGGAGGTGGAAGGGAAGGCCACCAGTGACCTTGCCAGAAGAACGGACTTCCTCGACCTCGAGACCAGCGCAGATCGAAGACAGGCTTGAGGAGCTGAAGGCCAGAGTTTCGGGGTGGTGCGACTGGAAGGTCTGGTACTCTCCACGAAGGCCGAACAGAACGGGATGTTGCATGTAGGCAGGGAGAACAACACTCTTGTCACGGGCCTCACGCGGCATCTGTACACGAAGGTCCCAAGGAGTCAGGGTAACGAATGCAAACTTGGGAGCAGCACCAGGACCAGCGTTCTTGTCCATCAGGTGCTCACTGGCATACGCATCAAACGCAGCGATAGCATCGCGGAAGCTGCCGGCTTGCTTGACATGCTCCCATGTGAGAGTGGTAAGGGACGTGCACAGTGGTGTGATGGGAGTGTTTGTAGGGCGGACCAGCACAGACTGGTGGTGTAGCTGTAGCGGATGTCAGTAAGTATCCGTCGTCTGGGATGCATGTCGTATCCGTCGATGACGTGATATATCGACATCAACATCTGAACATCGATATCTCCGCATGCTTGCTTATTCATACCTCGGGCAAGGAGGGGTCCTTTGCGTCGACAACGACCCAACCGATCTCAATCACCTCCGCGCTGTCCTTGGTGACATATACTCCGTGCTCGTCGCAGGTAGTGGCAATGTGAATGATGCAGTACTTGTCGAACTGACCCTGGCCCTGGCCTTGTTGGCTCGGGGTGGCGCGCGGCTCAGAAGCCGGGGTTGGGTATGCGGCGTAAGACTGGTTCTGGGTAGGAGTAGCCATGGCTGATTGTTTGTGATCGTTTGCTGCGGTTGTCCAAGCTATTTCTCAAAGGGCTCGGGCTCGCGATGCTAAAGCTGATGCTTCTTCTTCTGCTTCCGGATCTTACAAGACCAACGCCGTACGCCAAATCCTGTTACGGGACGGAATGTAGAGTACAAGGTTCGAGGAGGATGAAGACGAGGAGGGTGGGAGGTTTGAGCTGTTGGGAAAGCTCGTAAGCACTCGATTCACTGGGCCGGCAAAGAAGCTGGTCAAGGGAGCTGCCACGCGGATGCCACGTTAGCGGCGGACTCGGGGAGTCGGGAAAGCAAACAAGGCGCAGTCAAGGCAACCGATGGGCTTGGGAGAGGAGGTTTGAGTGGGAGGGCGGAGAGCGGAGGGGACTCACGAGTAGTGGGTGTTGCAGGCGGTGCTGCGAGGGGGTGGTGAGGAGGTAGAGGAGGAGCTGAGGTAGTGGTGAGGTGGTGCTCGCTCGTTCGGGTGGAGAGGCGAGAAATGAAGCAGCTGTTTCATCGGAAGGCGGGAATAGAATCCCAGTCCCCAGTCGTTACGCTAATGCGTGCTAGCGTTCGCGCGCCGGAGGGTCGATGGCAGCAACGGCCGGGGTCAGCCCATCCCATCTTCTTCTGGAAGTGGAAGTGGAAGAGATGCATGTACGCATGTATGCAGTGTGATAGTGCCGGGGGGGGTGTGTGTGTGGGAGAGGGTGGGAGGATGCTGTATATTGTACACATACTGCAGCGATGGGTTGGTACATAAACATCAATACAGTCAACCATCCCGACTTGTGCTTGCCAATTGACTTCGCACATCAGCAGAGCACTAGGCCGTCTTGAGAAGCACGACAAGTGTTCGTCCACTACTGTTGCCATCAGAGGTAGTTTGCCCTTGCGCCTTGCCTGCCTTATCCTCTCCTCCCGCGCCTTCATCGCCTCTGCGGGCGGCAGATTGGCTTTCACTTCAGCCAAAGAGCCTCGCGCCTCTCCCTCCCGCCCTTTGGTCGCTTGCCGCCGTTGATGACAGCCGGCGCCTCGGCAGGGCCAGCAGAAGAGCAGCAGCAGCAGCAGCAGCAGCAGCAGCAGCAGAGGCACAGGCACAGGCACAGGCGACAGGCGACAGGAGAGAGCAGAGAGGAGAGCAGAGACATCCGACTCTCCCACACGAGACATGCCGTCTCGCTCGAGCCTCGTCACCACCTGCAGCCCTGAAGACGGCCTGTCCGTGTGTCTGCTCGCTCTCACCAGTCTCGTCTCGTCTCGGCGCCTGCTGATCTGATCTGATCTCCCATCCGTCCGATGTGAGGAGGCACCGTCGTCGTTGCGTGCGGATGTACGCAAATAGCCGTTGTTGATGATGTTTTTACTGATGTCGCCACGTATTGTATGCGCACACCTCGGGTGATTCTGATAACAATAATAACAATGACCACGAAAACACTGCACTGCTCAATCCACAGCCTTGTCTCTCCTCCCCTTTCTCCTGCCCTGTCCAGACTTCACGTGTCACCGACGGGTCACGGTTCACGCACCACCCACACCCTGAACGCACGCACGCCCACGCGCGAACTGCACGCTCGTTCGCCTTAGCCAGCCCTCGAGCTTCGAAGCGCCGTCGTACCCGCGCGCGCAGCCCACAGCCCCAGCCAGCCAAGGCGAAGCAAAGAGCTCCCTGCTGCATCGCGATAGGAGCGGCAGGCAGGCAGCGTGCGCGAACGGAAACGCACGCAAAGCACGGCAAAGCCTCCTAGGCAATCAATCCCACGCACGCCGCAAAGAGGGGCAGGCAGGGCTGGCTGTTACTCGTCCCAATGATTCCCACTCGGACATACCCTCCGCATGTATGTTGCATGCCGCTCGCTGCTGTTCGCCTCCCCTACTACACATACTGCCGCTGCCAGCTGCTGGCTCTCCGAAGAACCACCACCACCACCTGCCTCCCTTCGATCGGGTGCCTGCACATGCACTACGAGTTCAAAGCGGATGGCCGCGCTGGCGGCAGCTCGCCCACGCACCTGTCCGAGACGTTCTCATCGTGCTGCGTGCTGCGGCGCTGTCTTGGTGCGACTTGTGATGGACACCATTCGTGATTGCGAGTGATCGAAATGTGAGGCCCCGCGAGAAGCCTCGGAATTGCCATGTGATAGTTTCTCACGCGCACGTACGCCTCCCCTGGCGATGGTACGTTGACTCTGCGCCCGGGCAGTGCGTGTGGTTACCTTTGATCCTGTCTGGTTTGATGGGTGGCTGCAACGTCGCACAATGCTACTGTCAGGGCTGGTGAACGTGATATGGTTGCCTTGAGGATTCGGCCAGATTTGAGGCTCGGGAGTGATGCGTCGGGGACGATGTTGATGTCACTGTGTGCGATGTAAGGTAGACACGGTAGTTGTGTACCTTCTACACTCACTCCTCGAATCGGCCAGACCTTGTGCACAAGTCTGGACTCAGTCTCACGAACTGATCCGGATATTGGGCTGTGTGTTCGATGTTGTATGGTATGAGCGTAAGAGTTGGACAAGAGACAGTGCTTCTTGGAGAATTGTACGCACACGGTGAGTCTAACGCCACAAGACGCGGCCATTATCGCCGCACGTTCTTGTTGTTGTTGATAGGCATAAAGATAAGGTATCCGTCTTTCCAGGAGACAAAACGAACATAAATTTGTAGCAAGGTCGCAACTAACCCCATACCCTAACATACTTATTCGAGGCCGTGTTGAGAATGTACATGATATACCCACTGGACCCATGATATGTCGATCGAATGCACTTGCTCCTTCCAGCTACTGTCGAATAGATCCCTGTCTTCGTAGCTAGCAGCCAAATCGATTGATGTTCGACGTTGTTGACTCCGTTGGAGATTCGGTGCCAACTTCACCAGAAAAGCGTGTGAATGATGTACACGAATATATTGGGAGGACAAAAAAGTATCTGGTGTGATATATAACTGTTGTTTGCCATACTAGGTGACTAGTTGCTCGGATGTTTCAGTGTCAAGACACATGGCCACGCTAGTATCTGTTCAAGAAGGATATACCGTTCGTATGGTTCTGTCCAACTCAGACAAGGCGACAAAACGATTAGCTATAAAATTGTGATGTTTCTGATTACCCGCATCGAATCAGCATTCCTAGCTGTTTCAATCATCCGATCGGCACTTGTGGTCTAGCGGTTACGATTCTCGCTTAGGGCTGTCGAGAGACATCAAATGCGAGAGGTCCCAGGTTCGAGTCCTGGCAAGTGCCCGTTCTTTTGCTTTTTGCTTTGCGGTCCGATCGTGTTGGAGACATCCCGGAGGTCTCTGTGCGTGTGGCAAATGGTGCTTTTCAGTCAGTGTTGCGAGGCAGATGGCCGTCATGCAGCAGGGCTTACAATCTCGCTCTGAGAATCGGCCATGTAAAAGTCATTCGCTAATGTGGGTATATGTGAACTAAGCAAATACAAGTTGGAGGGCGGCACGCCGTGCCCTGTAGATCTTTTGGCTGGAGAAGACGACAGCGAGAAAGCAGTACTGGGCCCGCTCTCTTTAGTCGTCATCCTCATCGCTGTCGCTGCCATAGCCGACAAGTGGTCCTGCGGGCTTTGGTGCCACCTTCTGCGTAACTGGCACCGCTGGCACTGCTGCTGCATTGCCGCTCTTGATTCCCAGTGCAGCGGCAAAGTCCTTCTTCTTCTTGGGCTGTCGCTGGAACGTTGGAAGCGGTGGTGGCGCCATCGAAGCTCTGTCCGACGCTGATGTCGGATTTGAGCTTGACCCAGCTTCATCCTCGTCGTCCACCAGTAGATCATCGCCCAATCTCCTCACTTTCTCGCCAGTCCCGCTCATGAATGCAAGCCGCGCTTGTTCTTCGATTTCTCTCTCAATTCTCTCCCTCTCTTCGTCCTTGTTGTCCCCCTTGCTCAATACAGGCCCCACGCCTCCCTCTCGATCCTTCCTCTCTCGTGCCGCATTTCGCATTCTCACGTCGTCCAAAGCGTCCGCAATAGCCATCTCAGTCTTGGCATCCACAGTCTTCTTCTCCAAATCCTTCATGGCATCCTTCTCAGCCTCCTCCCTCTCCATGCGATCCAGCATCTCCTCCTCCGTCTCCTCCGCCAGCTTCGCCTCTCGCCAAACCTCAAAGTTCCGCTTCGCACCCTTCTCACACTCATAGTCCATGTGCTTCGGATCCGTCTTGAACGTGATCTCGGCGGAGCAGCGCGTGCACCGGATGTAGAACCGGAAGATGGTGATTGCGTAGTATTTCTCCTCGGTCGTCTCTTTGCGCGCGTTGAACTTGCGGCCTTTGTAGATGAACTCGCCGCAGGAGGTGCAGCGCATGCTGAAGGGCGCCATTAGGCGGACGGTTTGCACTTTGGGCCCGGTTTGCTTGGGACCGCGGCGGCGCTCCAGTTTGGCCGGGTCGAAGTCAGGCGGGTAGTACTTGGTAAGGACCTTGCGTTCGGACATGTTGGCGGTGTTTTGTGTGAGTTGGTTTTGTTGTTTTTTGGCATGCGCGATGCGCTTGCCAGGATGGAGTCTAATCAAGAAAAGACGAAGAGAAGACGACCAGCGTTAAGTGATGCCAAGCAGCCAAAGTTCCCCGCGATCTGACATGTGACACTGTCGCGCTCGCAAGCAAGTAAACAGAGCAGCCGCGAACTACACCAGCTCTTCTCCTTCTTCTCTGCAGGTATGTCTCGACACTTGGAGGCGTGGATCACGACCTAAGCTAACACTCAATTTAACAGACCCCAGAATCCCACCCTTCCATCTGCCTACTTTCACCCCGTCTTGGAAAACAAATACTTTTGAATCACAACAAACCCTGGGCACAACATCTTGAATATGGAGACCTTTCTGAGGCGCTGGAGAGACGATGCAGTTTCACGGCATCAATACGACAGCGCGATATATGTCGGCGACAAGCTGGTAGCATTGACCGGCTCAGATGACGACCGAATGGTACTGGCGCAAACACATTTCGCGGCTGGAAACTATACACGCGCGTTCGCCTTCGTCTCGAGGTCAGACCTGCTGCAAAGATCATCAGCTTGCAAATACCTCGCTGCGCACTGCTACATACGGCAGGACAGACATGAGGACGCTCTCGGCATATTGGGCGACAAGAATCCAACGCATTTGATCTCCACAACAGACTCAGCACGACGGAAGCTGCAAGGACTAGGAAATGGCATGTCGACAAAACAACATGGCAAGACGAGGATGCCAAATCGGATAGAGCGGGCTGATCGCAGTGAAGAGAGGGATGCCGGAGATGCGACAAGCTTCAAGTATGAGGCGGGCATGTGCTATTTACGAGGATTGTGCTTCGCGAAGTCGAATGCTTTCGATCGGGCAAAAGAATGCTACAAGGATGCTGTCCGCATAGATGTGCAGTGTTTCGAAGCTTTCGACCAGCTGATGAAGAACTCGCTCATGAGCCCGAGCGAGGAATGGGAGTTCCTCGACAGCCTCAACTTTGAGACTCTACAACCAGACCCCATGGATCCTAATGCTGCACCGGAGGCTGCCGATTTCGTCCGGAACCTTTATATCACTCGCCTCTCCAAATATCATCGATCGGAGGACTTCACAACTGCGATCGACACACTGTCTTCGCACTACCGCCTTAGCCAGAACGCTGATGTTCTTCTCGCCAAAGCCGAAATACTCTCCAACAGTGCGCGTTACCAGCCAGCCTTGAATCTCACTTCCGCCATTCTCGGCGCTGACCCGTACAATTTTGCCGCCCTGCCTTTGCACCTCTCACTACTATACCAATTGAAGCATACACACGTTCTCTTTGCCTTAAGCCACGACCTTGCCGATACCCACCCAAATGAGCCAACTTCCTGGCTAGCTGTCGGCACATACTACCTTTCCACAGCTCGCATACCCGAAGCCCGCTCATACTTCTCCAAAGCCTCTCTGATGGACCCTCACTTCGGCCCAGCTTGGATCGGCTTCGCGCACACTTTCGCCGCAGAAGGCGAGTCTGACCAAGCTATTGCCGCGTACAGTACCGCCGCAAGGCTCTTCCAAGGCACGCACCTACCGCAAATGTTCCTCGGTATGCAAGAAACCGCCTTGGGCAATCTGACCATCGCGCGAGAGTACCTCACCGCAGCATACGACCTCTGCGACCGCGATCCTGCGTTGCTGAACGAGATTGGGGTCGTCGCATACATGGAAGAAGACCACGACGCCGCGTGCCGCCACTTCGAACTGGCTCTCAGTATCGCTGCGCAGAACGAAACACCATCATCGCAGACGACCGCAACGCGGCTCAACCTGGCTCATGCGCATCGCAGGGCTGGTAGATTGCAAGAAGCACTCATCGAGTTCGAAGAGGTCATCCGACTGGGATTGCGCGAAGCTGGCGTCTTTGCAGCAAAAGGCCTGGTCTTGCTTGAACTCGAGCAGGCCTTTGAGGCTACAGTGGCCTTCCATGAAGCTTTGGCAATCAGCCCCCAAGACCCTATCGCAGGCGAATTATTGGCGAAGGCTTTGTTGGCACTTGAGGGGCAGAGTGTGATGGGAGCGCAGGACGAAGAGTCTGTTAACGCGGGATTGATGAACCGGGTGAGAGAAATCAAGCAGGCTAATGCGTCAGGGCTGGGGAGGAAGAGTAGGAGGCGGAGAGTGATACATGAAGATCCGAGTGTGTTGGCGGATGGGATGGATCTTGATGGTGCGGCGGAATAGGCACTGCGTTGGCTAGTAATGTGTTTTGATTAGACCTTCAAACGCCAAAGGAATATGATTTCCGTGTTAACGATATCGATATTGTCTCTGAAGTCCACAGCGTGACAGCCACGTGCACAGTGAGATGCACACAGAACTTGGCCTTTCTGAGGCATGCATGCATTTTACTTCCTCCCCAAGAAATGTAAATTGCCTTTAGACCGGCAAGCTACTTTCCAGCAATTTGCTCATCCCATCTGGAGTCGCATCAAGCAGTTGCAGCTCTGCTTTTAGATTGAGCATCAGCATCACCTGCAATTCCCTTCTCAAATCTTCATCTCCTTCCAAAATCTGCCACCCCAGCATACTCCGAGCCTTCTTTCTGTCTCGTGCGGTCAAAGTCAGAAGCCATTGATCAGCATGCGTAGCTTTGTCGCTCAACACGTGTTCGCTGCGGAGGCCCAACCACTGAATCTGCGGTAGGCACATATGGGACGTCTCGTGGGCCAGATTCTCTGAGCCATACTTATATGTGGAGAGGATAGCGATGCCATCGGGGTCGAAGTCTACCATGGTGTAAACAGATGGCGCGCAGAAGCCATTCTGTGGAGAGGGCGAGCTCAGGAAGCGAAGCATGGCTCTTGTGGATATGTCTGGGTAGCCTTTTGCCGTGACCATGATGCCGCTGATTGAGAGAGTGGACCAGAAAGTGGAAGCGGCGATGGATCTGAAGGTGGCTTCTTTCTCGATCACGAGGATCCACTTCACTGATGAGATGTTTACTGATAGAATGTCTTTCAGGTTGGGCATGAGCAGGCCTTCTCTGTCAGATGAAGCGTCAACGACTGAACCGTTGCGACGACAGAAGCTGACAGCACCAGCAATGAGGCCCTTTGCGGCCGCAATCACGTGCAACGCGGAACGAGTGACGCCAAACGTGTAGGCGATGTTGTCAACGTATCTGTCTACATGTGATTGTCGGCCGAACAAGGCTGGATCGCGATAGTATATGCCTCTGCTCCTCAGTCAGTCAACTTCATCGATCATGACACGCTATACGCTACCGCTTCGACAACACCACATCATTTCGCAGGGCCTCGTGGATCAGTTCCAGTATGCGGATCACGACAGCTGTGCGGTGTCAGTATCATGTCGCCAAAATGATGATCGCATACCATGCTCACCAAAGCGCCACGCTTCTTTCTCAGTCTTTCCAGGAAAGCATAAGTGCTGGACTGATTCGGCGTGCGTTTGAGCGGTGCTGGTCGGATCACGCGGCTGGCCACGAGAGAGCGGTCGTGTCTTGATTGCGACACTCAGCTGACCTCTTTCATTTAGTAGCACGTCTACCATGGCTTCAAAGATGCTCTCGATCTTTGCCAGAACGTTCGACCGATTGCCCAACGCATCCTTCGAGATGTCTTGCTGGCTTGATGGTGCAAGGTAAGCTGGTGAGTTTACATGCGGCGAGGTACATCGGTCCACAACATCACCAACTCTGCCTGGCCCGACTGATGGTCCGCGTTCATCACGATTGCCGACGGGTATTGCAGGCTCGATGCGATGAGGGTTGCGTGATGGGATGTCTCCCTGAACCACATCGGTCACACGGAGTGATGAAGCGGGAGAAGCATACCATGCCTCTTCCGATGCATCATCGAGCATATCCGAGTCACTGAGCACATCGCATTCGACATCCAAGTCGTCCATGTCAAATGAGCGAAAACGGTGTTTGATGGTATACGACTTCCGAAGGTGTTGTTCCTTCTTGGTCGCACTGCTAAAGTGCAAGGGTCACGGGACATGCCGAGGCCCTGAACGCGCTAAGTCGCGCTTGCCTACGCGTGTCTCTCTCTAAAGTGAACGAAGCAGGAGCGACAACCAGACGCTGGACGACACTGCTGCCACTTCGCACCTGCTGTACACCTTCACAACGCTCTTCATGGACGACATAGTATCCTCTCCGGTCTCGCCACAAAACCGGAAACGCCCAGCGGCAGACGACACATCCTCACCCGCGAAGAAGCCACTCAACCTCAAGGGCACGCAGTTCGTGATGCCTACACCACCAGACACCGACCAGTCGAGCAACGCCAGCCCGGAGAATGATGGCACCCGAGCTGTCTCGCCAGCACCAAGCAGCTCTGCCCTGAGTAGTATTCAGGAAGTTGAGAGTAATGCAGATACGACCACCCACACCAATGCCGACGGAACGTCAAGCACAGCAAGACCCACCAGTACTGGACAACCGCCAGCGAAGCGCAGAAAGCTGACGCCGTCGGAGAAGATCGAACAGCAGCGTGCTAAGGAAGCGAGAGCCGCTGAAAAGGCAGAGCAGAAGGCCCGTAAGGACGAGGAGAAAAGAGCCAAGGACGAGGAGAAGCGTCTGAAAGCAGAGGAGAGGGAAGCGAAGAGACGGGAGAAGGATCTTGAAGAAGAACGCAAGAACCAGGAGAAACTGAAGAAGGAGCGTTCACAGATGAGACTGGGTGCATTCTTCCAGAAGCCAGCGACTCCTGCAAAAGCGACAGGCGCGTCCAACGATCTCGATGATTCTGCGATCCGTGCTAGGCGTCGGTCGCTGTCTCTGGAGACGTACGACGACATTGCAGACCAGATCCGCCGCTCGGCTTCCCCTGCGACAAAGGGTGGGAGAGGAACACCCAAGGCGACCCAACTCGCCAAAGTCTCGCAGACCCCTCTTCAACAGGCACCTTCGAAACCTGTGCAATCGGATTATCGCAAGCACTTCCTTCCATTCGACCTTCAATCACACACAATTCTCGCTCCGCTCCCTTACGCACATCGAGCTTCAGATGAGTACGACAAGGCACAAGCAGTGTTCGACGCAGACCTGAACGACCCCACTCTCCAGGAGAAGTACGATCTCGGTCTCGTCTCGTCTTACGCAAACATTGAGAGCATCTTTCCGCCTGGGCAGCACGTACGTGGGAACTTGGACCTCCCGACAACTCGCCAGATCGTTGAACAGATTCACGGAAGCTCGTCTCAGCAGCCAATAGATCTGACACGAGAAGCTTCCACGCAAAACCCTGTCGACCTACTCCAAACACTTCCACTTCGCTACCTGCACTTCGCTGAAGACGTACGTCCGCCCTATTTCGGCACATATACCAGGATACGCTCCGGGAAGTCATCTCGCCACCTTAGTCGTAACCCATTTGCACGCGAACGAGACGACACCAACTACGATTATGACTCGGAAGCTGAGTGGGAGGAGCCTGAGGAGGGCGAAGACCTGCTCAACGATGAAGATGACGAAGTTGAAAGCAACGGCGACCCTGACGAGATGGATGAGTTCTTGGACGATGAGCACGATGAGATGAGGAACAAGCGAAAGATGATCACCGGCGATCTCTTACCCGTGAGCACAGGTCTATGCTGGGAGGATGAAAAACGGAAGGTTGTCTTGAGCACCGAACACGACGAAGGCGCGAGCGATCTTTCAGACATGCGCATGGATTTCCTCATCCCTGGCTTCACAGGCAAAACCATCGATCCGTTCAGCACAGCTTACTGGGAACCTACGATCATGGCCCCACCTGGCATTCCTGTCAGAGACACATTCGGCCTGTCACAGCAGCCTGCGAGGCAGCCTCTCAAAGAAAAACTCAACAGCAACAGTGCTACACCTGAACTCGTTGGTGCCGCAGAAGGCCAAAAGGGTCCTATCAACAGTGTCGCGGCTATTCAGGGAGAGAAGCGTGGGAGAAAGCCTGCACCACGTGTCCTGAGCAAAGAAGATATGGATGAGTTTAAAGACGCGGTCGTCGGCAGCGCTCTCAAGAAGGCGGATTTGCAGAAGGGTCTCAAGTCTAGGTAAGCTTTACTCTCCGATAACAACTGATCCTGTATGCATATACTGACTACATTCGCAGATTCCCCAAGATACCGAACGATGTGATCAAGGACACACTCGGCTCGCAATTTGCGCAGGTGGGCTCCAAGCGCGATGACAAGAAGTGGGTTTACGTCGGCAGCTCGTAAGGTGGTTGGCTTTGCTGTGCATTTTGCATTTTACATTCTACGACACATGACAGCGCTTGGTTTTTTCGGCGCAGGGATTTAGGCACATGCTTCGCCCAAGAAAGCCATGGCGATAATGATGAACAGTTACATTCAATGGTGGTGGATAAGATTCGAGGAAAGCTACAGTGATACGAAAACAGAGGCTTGTGTGATCGCATTTTCCATTTGGCGGCTCAGTGTAACATAGCAGTCACCTTCCGAAGTGCTACAGGAATTTCACGACGTTTTCTGTCGACTAATAGTGCTCTTTTTTCACCACGGGAGTATTTGTTTTGAAGTTCACGTCAAGTGATTGCATTGCCACGACATTTTAAAATAAGACCAAGATAATCGTGTGGCACCACACATATATAACACATCCAAACAATGAACTCTATCGGAGGCCTACAGGACTCCCCTTGAAGAATGCCTATACGAGCTCTATCCTAAGTTTAACGGTAGATTGTCCCAAGAGCGTGAAAAAGATAAATTATAGAAGGTACTCCCTTGAACGTAGTAGATAGTGTCCAAGCACTAGCCACGCTGTTAGCAAGGCCTGTACATTGGCTTCAAATGAACACAATAACTACCTCGATCTGTCAAAGTCTGGCTAAATTCTATGACCGCAGAGATGACCAATGCCTCTAGATTCTCGTGCTAAATTTTCGCCAGGGAGAAGGCTTTTGTCCAGGCCAGTACTGCTTCGTGAATTGAACCTTGCATACGAGGTCCAAACATACGCAAAAGTCCAAAATGCCTATTAGCAGGCTTGAAGGCCTCAGGCTCTACGACATTAGGCTCTACGACCTTAGGCTCTACGGCCGGGACCTGTTCAATCCATTTAGCAATCCTTTCAACATGTCCCATAATATCGTGTCTCGATGATGGTTGCGATAGAACCGAGGATATCGAAGATCTATTCGAAGATCCGCTCGACCGTGCAGTGCCCACTACTTATCTTACGGGTTCGTCTGCGGTCAATTCCATAGTCAGGAGGGCTGGGCCATGGACGCGACTAAAGTGTCGGAGATCTTCTTCTTTAGCCTGTCGTGTCTGTAGGTCGTTCTTTATGCTAGGTTGTCGCGGTTCGAAAGTATAGCGCGCACTTGCATGCTCGTGAGGGGATTCTGCTAGGTCCAAAACGAAATTGCCACAGTATTTGCTAAACGCAGTCAGCTTTGGAATAATTATAGCATGTTTTCAGACAGCTCACCACTTCAACCATTCATTCGTTCCTCTCGCCGTCGCCTATGACCGTTTGCAAGATGGGCAAACTCTTGAGTTGAACTTGTCCACGTCCAGCCGCATTGACATGACGACGCGAAATCCCGGCGACACGGGTTCTTCCCATTGATCTGAAGATATTTCTGAGGAAGACTGTAACAGTGAACTTGCAGAATCTCGAAATAAGTCAAACTGGCTTTCTGAAACGAAGAATTCACAGGAGTCCCTCGGAATTCGTACTGCAGATGTGCTAGCATGTGCGGCCACGTACGGAACCATTGGTATGGAAGTGAGACTTCGCGGTTTAGCGCGTCGACGAGTGTGATGTTATTGTGGAGTAGCATTTTCGGCAGGCGAATGATCACGGTCAGACATCGTACACAGGTCCTCAGATCTGTAATTATCCAGAGTAGCATGGCGAGCAAGGCATCGAGCTTCGTACGGGACAATTCGAGATGACATTGCGACAACAGATTTGTAAGCTCCATGGCAGACAAATGAGTGGTTTGAGGAGCGAGAGGCTGTACATTGGCGGATGGTCCCGGAGTATTGTCGTTCACAGCATGGGCGAACGCAACTCCTTGAGGCGACACGTCCCTTGAATCTTCTCCAATGGGCAACGCCCGGCCAATATGCAGCATGCTGGCTGTACCGTCTAGTTTAGTTGCCATAGCCTCAATAAGTGCGATTGGGAGTGCACCGTTGAAGAAGTAATTATCGCCATAGTGACTGTATCCGCCGCTGTTCTGTATGTTGTTGTAGTGATGGCCGAGTCCAACATGACGCTTGCCAGGACCGTGTAAATGTTCCTGCAAAGCCTCGATGATTCGTTGCAAGTCCCCTGGTAAGGTTGTGCTCGCAGCCAAATCACATCGCATTGCCTCTCCTCGAAGCAGAAGGTCGATAACCCGGAGACCAGTCCCCGCGCTCCTTTGCAATAGCGTAATTTCGCTTTATAGCCTTGTAGCCCATATAGTTCTCAGTGGCGCCTGGGTCTGGGATTCGGTGGAATCCGAGCCACCAAGAACAGGCTTTGCTCTTCGATCGGACCAGGCATCGTCACGTACCGATGACTGGGTGGTCTCCCTGCGGAGCGGCATGTTTTGTCTCTTTGACTACGCGAGGGGGTTTCTTCTGCCATGCCACGGCTTTTGTCGTGATCTAGGTGACTCGCTGACGACTGCTGGGATGGTGGATACTGCTGGAGAGCATGTACACGACTGAAGGCGGAAATCTCCTTACAGTCAAAGATGTCAAGCTCGTCACAGGTCAGTCGTTGTTGGGATGCGAGAATGTCGTGCGTCGAAGAGCAGTCCGCTACCTCCAGATCGTGAAGGAGGAAAAGTTGTCCGCAGTCGGCGCTTTGGAGAGTCAGCTACGATCGTCCAATGGAGAGCAGCACCGTTGTGACCTACCACTTTGTCCAAACAGATGTTCTACGCAGATGGGCATCTACAAAGCCACATGAAGGACATGCGTTGCGAAGCGGCCGGTGGCCTTGCGCAGGATCCTGGTGGCCGATGTACATCGACATGAGTACACGCTGCCCGGACCGATGGTGCTTTCCCAATCCTCAAAGGGTATCATAGCTCCTCTGCCGGTGGATCTCGTATCCTTGAACATGGCAAACCTCCCCCGGAAAATTCGCAAGGCCCCTGGACAGTCCTGAAATTGGCATTGGAGCCACGCCGAAACCACAGGCAAGTAGCGGAATTGTTGGAATTGTAGTGAAAATTCCCGATTCAATGCGTCTACGAAAGTAAGCTTGCTGTCTATTAGCATTCTAGGAGCTCGTGATATGCTGTTGATGCTTCGGAAGCATGCTTGCAAGAATGGCGTTGCGCAAAGAAGGCAAAGGAGAATTGCATTCAGGCCTCGATGAAGGACCTTGAGCAGACGTTGTAGAATGAGACCTAGAGCTTTCGGGTGTGAAGCAGCTGCTTTGGCTGAGGATTGACGTTGATTTGTGATGTTATGCGCCAGAAGTGCGGTGCCACGAGACGTGGCTGTACTACCACTTGGCAGCTGATTGATCAATGTTACGAGCATGCACTTGGAGGCTTCGGCAATCTGCTTGAACTCAGCCAAATCTTGCATACCATGGCCGATCAGCGTAGATATTGCGGACTTGTCGTGATGCTGATCTGCTTTAATCCTTTCCACAAGCACGGCCAGGTCGTTCACCTGATCTCTACTTGCGTTTTGGTCGACTTTCCCGGCAAGATTTGCAAGAGACGCTGTCATAAAGTGTACCTGCTGTTTATTTGATGAGTGAGAGACCTGGTGCGGAAGATGTGCCAAAACCGGTAACATGTCTTGGATGCGCTTTTCTGTTGTGGCGTTTTTCTGAAGAACCGCGGTAACCTTGTCAAGTGCTGGGATCATGCCTCCTGTCTGGTCGAGGATCCGCTACAAGCCTTCTTGTGTGCTTGCGCCACGTTCGAGACACTCTACCTGCAAGAGAGTGTTGATGATGTCTATGCCAGGACTGATGCTAGCTTTTAGCTTGGCGACATCTTGCTCAAGAATCATAGCCCACTGTAGCTTATGGCTTCCTTTCTTGATCCCGAGAATACCTGTTGCATGCGGATGCAACTCGAAGTTCAGTTGACGCTCGAGTTTCCGGATTTTGTTGAGAAAACGATCGAGAGGTACATGGCAGGCTAGACTGCAAAGCTGTACCGTCCGAATAGTCTCGTCACTAGCAGTGGCAGGAGTGAGACCTTAGACTCGACGTAGGACACTTTCGATAAGGGTCAAATCGAGGAGAGTTTGTTGGTATTGCTCGGTGGCACCCGATTCACTGCGCAAAGCTTTCGCAGCCTTATGGATGAGTTCAACACCAGCAACGAAGTCTCCTATGGAGAAGCCAAAAGGAACAGCCGCCATGCCGTCGATGACACGCGAGCATGGTACAGAAGTTAGACCGCAGTGAGCGAGGAGGTGCGACGAACATGTAGAATAGTCGAAGAGAACGGTAGGCTATGCACACCGCCGCAGCTTTCACAGCCACACTCCTGCAAGTAATCAAGCTATTGGTTCGCTTCGTGGGCTCGTATCACACACGGCTTGTCCGGGGTCCGGAGTATGCTTAGGAGTCGCATCTCGACTGTGGTCTTCGTGGGTCAGTGGGCCGGAAGACGTTGCTGCTTCATGGGTCCTTGTGGACAGGAAGCAGTTCGATGGTGAGAGTCACAGGCCTATCTAGCAAGTGGCGGCTTTCCATCACAGATAGGCTGCCACAAGGTGCTGTTGACTCGCTACCGTGCTATTGAATGAAGTGGTCTGGATGGGTTGGTAGTCACCAGAGACCCCGTACGGTAGGACGCATAATATTATCGGCCGTATTGCTGGTCAACCTGCGTATTGGGTTCACAGCCTTGCGGAACAGGTCCATGTCTTTGAGAGCATGGCCGACTGCAATAGTCGCCGTTGTATCGAACAGTTCTTCGAAACATTTTCCAGGCAATTTACATGTTCATCTCGCAGAGATATTTGTAAGCATATCTGTGCTTCTTTAACTGCCGTGATCACTATTTCGCATCTTCTCAGCACGTCATCTTGTTCCATGTTGTGGGATATATATTTGTATACAGGCATCAGTCACCAAAAATGGGTTGTATAGTGTAGTGGTGAGCACATTGGTTTTTGAAATGGTATATATTTCAAACTGTTACCGGTGACCTGGGTTCGAACCCCAGTACGACCTTTCGTTTTTGCTGGCCATCAAGACATCTAGATTAAATCTTACCTACACCATCTGAAAACGCTACATCTCAGCTTCACAATGGTGCATTGTTCATCTCAACTGGACTGGTACTGGTTGAGTTATGTGACCTCAAGGTAGCTGGACATAAATCCAGGCTAAGACGTTTTGCCGGTGTTGTTGTTGTTGATGCTATCTGTGAGGAAAGATACCAAGGAGGATGAAAGAGCCGCTTTTGCGATTCAACGTTCATACCTTACCCTTGTACCTCCAAAAGAATGTGAGGTTGAGATCGATGAGTTCTAGGTTCGAACCTAGTACGACCTTTCGATTTGCCGCTGTTCTTTAGGACGCGATCTTTTCGTATAGCTATGAACAGGTACGAACAATTCTCTTTGACTGCGTTATCGTTTCGATTCCACCCCTTTGTGCCTAAGTGAGTGTAAACAATAATGAACTATAGTGAACTTTTTGACTTTTCAATTGATGTATTCGAGTATTGGGTTCGAACCTTATCAAATGACCATCGAGAGATCCGCTTATACTATACATTCTCTTATGGTTCTCTAGGATCTCAACGTGTATGCGTTGTATTTATTGTTTTTCTTGTAGTCTAGTTCGTCGCATCATCCCAGGTGTGTTTCGCAGGTCAAGGCAAGCACGAGCCTTGTTTTCGATCCTTTGCCGAAGTCCGAATCGGCCAGCTCCGTCGATCCTACGAGCCTGTAGAATATCTAGCTATCGCTGGTACTTATGGCTAGACGTAGCAGAAGTCCTAAGAATACTATCCCACTTCGCTCAAGGCGGTAGTGCCTCACGCGTTGGTGTGCTTATATCAGCTTCATATGGCCGGCCAGGTATAGGCGTATCAAGCGTTGGGTCATCCTTGCTCAGTGCTAATCCACATTGGGCATGTGGCTAACAGCTACTCGAAGCATCCCGGCGGGGGATCATCTGCAGAGCTGGGCTGTGGAGTTCACGTGATCCTGTCGAGGATTGTATACAAAACGGCTGTCGGTTACACGCCCAGAAACGGAAAGTGAAATGCCACAGACGTCTCCGTCGTCGAGAAGTCGATAGTCGATGCGGAAATCGAGGTCACGTGCCAAGACCGTTATGTTGCGTGTTGGGCGGTGCTGCCTCGGTCCCTTGAGCAGAGCCTGATCGGCCGCCTTCTAAAAGGCTGTACGCCCGCGCGCTCGGCTCCACCAGCGCGCAAGAGCAGCGACAGGCGCAAGTCGTGAGATTCCCTCCACTTGCGACTCTGCAAAGGCACCAGCACGCGCGTTTTGCCCACGTTTTGGCTGGAGTTTAGGTGGTGCCCAGGCGATCTCTGCACTGTATTGGCTCGGCAGCGTCCCGTGAACGATCATTTGCCCTGGTGGTCCTCGCCGACCTGATCCGAGGACATGGAGATGGAGGGTCGCGCGCGCGCCTCGTCCGCCGCCGAAGTCGATGAGAACAACGGCGAACCTTCGCAGAAGCGTGCGCGCTCTGAGAACGAGACCGCCGCCACCGCCAACACGACCACCACCGGCGATGCCCAACCTGGGCAGCAGCAACAGGATTCCCAGCCGGCCACCAGCTCCGGGCCAAGTGCTGCTGCCCGTCTGTACACCTGCGGCAAGTGTTCTAAGAGCTATGCGCGCCTCGATCACTTGAGTCGCCATGTGCGCATGCACACCCAGGAAAAGCCATACCAATGCCAGGTCTGCTCCAAAGCATTTGCGCGTGCTGATTTGCTGAAACGCCACACGCTCGGCCATAACAAGGACGACCCCCAGTCAAAGCCGGCCATCATCCAACACAGCCGTGTCTCGCAGGCTTGCGAAGCTTGTGCCGGTCTTCACTTGAAATGTGAGGAGGAGAAGCCTTGTAAGCGATGTACCAAGAAGGGCATCCAGTGCAACTACTCGGCGACCTTCTCACCTGGCAGCATGGAGCAACAGCAACAGCAACAACAAGATGTGGCGGTCCAATCGCCACAGAATCAGCAGCAATACCAACAGCAGCAGCAACCTTTTGGCAATGGTCTGGCTATTCAAAACATGCAACAACACACGCCGCCTATGTCACAGATGCACCAGATGCAACAGCTCTCACAAATGCAGCAACAGGCTCGGCCACAAGCACATCGGAACATGTCGCTGTCTTCGGTCCATTCACACGTACCGACGCATTTACCAGCCATGCAATTCAACGAGATGACAGAACATCAACACCAACAGCAGCAACAGCAACAACAACAACAACATCAAAACCAACACCAGCATCAACAACAGCACCAGCAGCACCAACACCAAAACCATCACCAACAGCATCATCAGCAGCAGCTACCGTCAATGAGTATGAGTATGGGAGGCGGTATGATGCCACCACAAACCCCGGATAACACAATGTTCGACTATCTCCGAGACAAGATGATGCCGGCGACAACCCAACAACAGCAGCAGCAGCAACAATTGCAGATATTCAACGAGTATCAAGGCGGACCGTGGACGCCTCGCGAGCTGTTCGACTTTGGTGTTGATACGAACATGGAGCTGAACGAGCTGGATCTGACTTTTATGGACACATACAACAATGCAAACCCCTTCGATTTACGAACACCAAGTATTGGATTCCCGACTACAGGCTCCGATATCATGCCCAGCTTCACATCTGCGCCACTGCCTCCGTTAGACACTGGAGCACTGCCCAAGCAATCTGTCTGGCGGTTCCGACCTCTGGCAAAAGACTCCGGATCTGCGGAGCAGACGAATTTGTCATTACCGACGCCTACAAGCCTAGACATTGACCGCAGAGTGAACTGCGAACCATTGTCACAGACCTCGCGCGACAAAATTTTGGCCATGATCTTGAGTACATGCAAGCCTAACAACATTCCACGCTCTGTAGCTTGCTTCCCTTCAATCAGCCTGCTGGATAGTCTATTCCAATTTTCGATAACTTCACCGGGCTCGCACGCCAAGCATTGGATACATGCTCAAACTCTGCTTGCCGGTCAGACAAGACCCGAAGTACTGGCGGCCATCATCGCTGCTGGCGCCGTCCTCACACCAGATGCTGCTATCCGCAAGGTTGGATACGCTATTCAGGAAGCTCTACGCACTGCTGTTCAGGTCCAGGTCGAAGACGACAATACTTTGATGCGCGACCTTCAGATTATGCAGGCTTCGCTTCTGCAGCTGAAGATTGGTTTGTGGAGTGGAGACAGCCGCAAGATGGAACTTGCAGAAGGATTCCAGCAAGTCTTGGTTACAATGGCAAGGCGAGGTGGACTGTTCCGCCGCGGCACATACGAACGCATCGTACCGTATGCTGAAGACACAGGCGAGGCTCTCTCTGAGAAATGGCGCAAGTGGGCAAGACAGGAGTCACGAAAGCGTTTCGCACTCCACCTTTTCCGACACGATCTCGAGGCATCTGCCTCTCTGTTGTCGAGTCCTCTAATTTCATATGCGGAGCTATATTTGCCGCTGCCAGAATCTGAGGTTCTCTGGCATGCAGGCTCGGCTGAGCAGTGGAAGGCTGCATACATCAAGAGCTCAGGACCACGACACGACCGTCAGCCTTCTCTCATTGACTGCATCCAGGATCTTGATATTCTGGCGACCAAAGACATCTTCGTTGACGGGAGGCAAGCCAGCATGGCAGTCCTTGGTGCAGCCTGGCGCATGATTTGGGAATACCGCCAACTCGAATCTTCCATGAAAGAGCGGTCCACCCAGTGGTGCAACGGGAACCTCTTGATGCAATCACGGCATTCAGAGCTTACCAAATTGCTACAATGCTTCCGCATTTCAAGTGTTGAGGATGCGAAGGTGACCCTCATCCTCGAGCTCTTACTGATGCACCTCCACCTTTCTCTCGACGATGTGCATCTCTTCGCTGGGGTCGAAGGCGAAGAGGAAGCTCGCCGCGTGTACCCATCGCTCGTCCAATGGACCAAGACCGCCACATCCCGTCAAGCACTTTGGCACGCTGGCCAAGTCATCCGCTCGGCTCGTAACCTGCGTTCAGGTCTTATTTGTGACTTCGCCGCGATCGCCGTCTACCAAGCATCCCTGGCTTTCTGGGCTTACGGTATCATCACACGTGCATCCGAACCCAGTCCTTTGAGCAGCCACAACATCACTGCCTGGCTTGATGGCTTGGAAGACACTGGTGCGCAACGCTGGATCATCAACGGCAAAGGCAACGCTGCCATTCGTAACGTTCCACAGCCTGGCGTAGCGAGCTCGGCCACTGAGTCGCCAGCGCTAGTCAGCAATCCTGATGACGTTGTGATTGCGGTTGTGGCAGCAATGAGGCGTAACCATGCAGAAGCCAGAGCGCCGCCTTTGGTTGACAATCTGATCAACATGATGGAAGGGCTTAGGAAGGCTTCGAAGACATGATTCTCCTTCCATCACGCTTGGTCATCATATCATCAAATTGTGGCATCATTTGCCATCCAGATCGAGGTCCGGCTTCGCGATGTCGAAAAGTCGGCAACGTCTCGTGACTCAAGTCGCGGATCTCAATCGGACTGAGAGATCTACACAGGGCTGCGTCAAGGCGAGACCCTGCATCGCACGTCATTGAACGCGTGCAACTGTCAATTGGCAGCTTTCCACAAGGCCCAATAACAGTAATCTGTACCGATCGCATCCACGGGGCAGCCATCGAAGAAAGGCGCTCGAGAAATCTCATTCGGATGACTCGCTCATACGGAATATCGGATCTCTGGGGCCACAATGCAACGAAGCAAGGGAAAGTGTGGACCATGATCCACTTATCCACCGTTGATTGTGCGCCGCCTGTTGGCGCTGGCGCAGACTTACATAATTATAGCCACATACCTTTATTGTACATGAAACGACCTTACTCTATGATAAGCCAGCTTTGATAATGGAAAAACGAACCTTGTGATAACATCCCGGTCGAGAGTACCTACTGGCAACATCTACTGATATCAACGCGTAGGAAGTTGTTAGGCCACCAATTCTCTGACACATTGCATCGGATTCCGGCTATCAGACACCTCATTTGCATCGCAGGGTCTTGCCAATTTCTAGACGATCGCTTTTACCCGCCTGTCTTGCAGAATGCGGGCCGTCAAAAGGAGCATGCCGCCAACGAGTACAGTAACACCCGAGAATATTGACAGCGCAAGATAACCGTAATTTTCGGACAGAGCACCGCTGATGGGAACGTTGGCCATCGCACTGTGTTGTTGTAAGTATGAGCAATGGTACCCTGTATCGGAGGGAGGACTTACGACAGTGATGTGGACCCTGTGACTGTGCCAATTGCCAGGCCGATGGTCGGGAGAGTTGCAAGCTGAGCAGCGCACGCTTGTTGGAGAGACAAGACGCCCTGGATCGTGTAAGTAATATGCTCTCCATTTGATGTGGACATAAGACGGGACAAACACCGGAGGCAAAGCCGTACGCAGCTGACCATATCACCAGCCCGGCCACCGAAGTTGCTTTTGTCCAGCACAAGATCACCACGCTGCTGGAAATTGTTGCGACGATGCAGCAGTTGAACTTTCCATATCTATCGGCGACGAAGCCCGGCAAGATTCTGCCCAGGAATGAGGCACCGTTGACGATCGAAGCTGTATAAAAGGCCAGGGTTGTGGAGAATCCTACCTCTGCGGCGAAGGAAGGCAGATAAAAGATTGGTGCGAAGAGGCCAAAGTACACCATGAACATGGCAAGGCATGTTAGCTGCAAAGCCGGCTGCTTAAGAAGCATCTTGACCGCGGCTCTGCGCTCAGCCGCCTTGTCTTCTCCATCAGCCTCCTTCTCTTCTTGTGCACCGGTCTCTAGCGGCGTCGATGTCCTGCTCGGCGACTTCGCAGCAGCACATGAGAATATCATTAAGGGAATCATGATGAATCCCAGAATCCGCATCGTCCAAGGAAAGCCAAGATTGGTGTTATTGAGCAACCTGTCGATCACAATCGGCCAGATGATGCCCCCAAGCGATGAACCTGCTATCACTATCCCTGTGGCGGCAGCTCGTGATCGCTTGAAGTACTGACCGATAAGTGCGATCATCGGCCACGTAGAGAGGGCCATCGAAACACCAAGAAGCACACCTTGTGCGAGGAGGAATTGCCAGAATGAGCGGCAGAGTGAGATCATCATTATGCAGAAGACCATGCCGACCGAGCCAGTATAGACCATAATCTGCAGAAAGGTCAGCCATGGGCCATCTTGTTCGATGTCCAACAAGCCCCACCGTAGGCCCACAAGCATCGAGCATTGCTCCAGCACCGGGAGACATCGCAAACAGGAAGAAGATGGCGATGGCCCCGATCCATGCAATTGTCGAGGGCGATTCATTGGATAACACGTCTCGTGCATAATACTCGAGGAAGATTCCTGCCGAGTTCAAGAAGCCTACGGTGCAGAACAAGCAAGTAAATGCGCCGCCAACGACGAGCCACGCACGAGGCCTGGCGTTGTTAGCGGGTTTCTGGAATGTTTGGAGGGTTTGACGAACGTGTATTCACTTTGATTGCCATCGTTGCTCATACTGCCGGGCTTAAGTCTCACTACGAACGCTATGGCTGTTGTTGATCGCCGGGAGAGGGTTGAGTTGTTGATTCGACCGGAAGGTGGCTTTGATCCGTAGGAGGTGTGATGGATGTACAGTTTATACTATGACATGCTTATATAACATCCGGATATCGGACAATAGCCTCCATGGAGGTTGATAGCCACCGAAACAATGATTTCCGCCTTCGCAATCTCCGCGGATCATCTGTCATTGCGTTATGATATCGAAGGTAGTGCTCGTACGAATGCGGCTTAGCGCCACCGGAGTGTCCATGGAAGCTCCGGGTCGTGGTGAGGAGGACAACTCTTGCTGCGCCGACCTTCCACGACTCACCATACCCAGTGTCATGGTAAGACCCAAGCGTGTGAACAATGAAGAGATCCGGCGGAGTGGTTGACGGAGCTTTCATATCTAGGAAGCAACCCAGACAAGAACCAGTGTCTTGCCAATCTTGTCGGAAACGGAAGCTGAAATGCGACCGCAGGACTCCATGCAGTGGATGTTCGACTCGGCATCTGGAATGCATCTATCACAATAGTCATCCTCAGAACCCTGTTGCACAACCGAGTTTGGCACAGCCCTTTAGCGAACAAGCTGTCGACCATGTGACACCAAGGGGCCCGCAGTCTGTGCCAGGCACTACTGAGCCCGATGAACCGGTATCGCGCCATCCCAAGGACGACCCGCTCGAGACTATGGACTGGCTAGAAACTACCGTAATGGGACACTGGATTCCAAGTGCTGTTCCTGCCGCGCTGAGAGCAGACATTGTCCGAAGCGAACAGACTGATGCTTCGCCTGGCCAGGCCCCGATGACATTTGGCGAGCAACTGAATAGCGCTGCGAGAGAGCACATCACACTTCGACAGAATCCCAACGATATCGATCTCCGGTCTTATTTGCCGCCAAAAGTGGAGGCTTTCAGTCTGTTTCGCTACTACTGCGACAATCTGGACTTCCACTTTCATGCTGTTGTTCCGCATCAAGTCGAGAAACAGATTGAGATGATCTACGAAAGACAGTCACGTCACCAGCCCATTGACTTGAATCACACCGCTCTGCTCTTCAGCATACTGGCCTCCGCTCTCCACTACAGGCTGCAACCAGAATCATCGATCCCGGCGAGTGCGTGTAGCCAGGCAGCCGTGTTCCTTTCAGGAGCTGCTCTGATACAGAGTAATTATATGGCATACCCCACGCTTCAAGGACTACAAGCGACGATGATAATCGTCCAAAATCTATCGAGTATGGGTTTGCCTCCTGCTGTGAGCGCATTATTCGTGCCACGCTTGTGTATCAGCCAGGCGATTAACATGAGCTTACATCTTGTGGACTCACCTCGGTTGAGACAGAGACGTTCGTCCGGAAATATCCAAGATACAGGTGTTGAATTGAAGCGACGGATCTGGTGGAGTCTTGTCTCGAATGATTGGTAAGACGCATTATGGGGGGGGACTGGCGCAAGGAATCGACTAACTTACCAATCAGGCTGCTGGCGTATCTGAGTGGGCCGCAAGAATGGACATACTCAGTCAACCCTGACCACATGAACGTCGACCTTCCACGCAACATCGAAGATATCCACATTGACAGCCCAGATGCAGGGCAACCTCTCTCAACGCCGACTGCAATGTCATACACTCTTTGCAGAGTGCAGCTGGCTTTTGCATCTCGACAAATTGTCGATGAAACGGCAACCCAGCACTTCCATGGCAAAGAGATACCATACGAGAAGATCATTGAGCTGGACCACATGTTGTGCGACTCTTTGGAGAAGCTGCCAGAATTTTATCGTTTTGGCTACGCGCATAAGCTGCACTTCGCGACACTCTACCAGGAACGACCAGTCTTCGCCTGGCAACGGAGTATGTTGCAGCTTGGTTACCACCACCGCATCTGTCGCTTGCACCGTCAGCACTTCATACGTGGGGCCAAGGATCCGAAATATTCATGCTCGCACATTTCATGTCTTCGCTCGGCCCGCACCATCCTCGAGATCAAGAGAGTCATGGACGAAGACGAGCCGGTCATGGAGCCATCGAGTTCCATGATCTGGGCTGTGATGCACCATGTATTCATGGCAGCCGTAATCCTGTTGGTAGACGTGTGCTTCAACTGGGAAGATGTTCTTGCAGAGAAGAGGAAGGAAGAAGTCATTGACGCATGCCGCATGCTGACTCGCGCTCAGCGGACATCGCCTGTTGCACGTCACGCAGTTGATGCGATGATGGGCATCTTGCGCAAACACTGGACTCACGAAAGAGGTCTCAAATGTCCTCAGGCCGAGCAGGCATGCCGTGGAACATCGGCGGGAGATGCTGTCCAAGCAGTTCATCAGCCAGATGGATTCGCCGGCGTACCGACTCCTAACAGCATGCATTACGCTCCACCGTCTCAGACACTCCAGCAAATTTCATCCGTTGAGATATCACTCGAAGATACGTGGGCAAAAATGCTAGATGGCAGTGCGTATGTTGGGCTCGACACGCCAGACTGGACTGAACTGCTGAACGACTTGACTAACACAAATTTCCCTGGAGCTTAAGGAAGGATCGATGGCTTACAACCCAGATAAATCATAGCTTGCAGTTGGTGAGCTTGGAGCTCGCTTGATCTACGAAAAGCATTGATCAATGTCGAGGCAATACCTCATCCATCAGTCCTCATCAACATCCCTCGTCCCGCTTCATCAGTCCCTAGCCTCACGTATACCTCCCGAGCACTGCGTTGCATGTCTTCTATATCACCTCGATACGGCTTTGACATATCCCAAGCAGCAAACCCGTGGTAGAAGCTCGGCAGCGCGGACGACTTCCAACCAGCAAATCGGCGCGAAGCCAACACCATCGTTGTAATCATGAAGATCACCGACAGCAGGACCAAGGCTGCCGGCAATATCATCCATGGCCAATGTACTTGTATATGCTGCTCAGACAATTCCACAGTGCCGTACACCTCAGTCCTATTCGGGCCTGTGCGAATCGAATTTGTCATGCTGCTCGCTACGTGGTCCATCATGCTTGGGAAGCTTTCAGCTCTGAACATCGCCCGAGCTGGATCATCACCTGGTCTTGAGATGGATTCGAAGGTTGTTGTGAACAGGGCGCCAAGAGCGTCGATGATATTCTGCTTGTCTTGAGCGTTGACCCAGAATGCCTTTGGGTCGTTCCAGAAACGTTCGAGTGCCGAACCGTTCTTGGCTGAAGCGCAGTCGAATTCGGGCTGATCGTCGGGCTTGTAAGCTGGGACGAGGAAAGATGTGACAGTGTCTCCCGTGCTTGAGAATGGCATCAAGTCCCGAGATGAAACCCGCTCAGAGTCGTATGAGGGGCAAAGTTTATCCAAGACAACTAACGGCGTTGGACGAGAGTTGTCTTGGAGGTGGCCGTTTGTTGACTGTGTGCCGTCATAGTCTAAAGCGCACCACGATATGGTACACTCATGGCCGCTCTCTAACCATACTTCAGGGCGACCTACGACAGTATCGTCATATTCGACAAACTTTAACGCCGCGATGGTAGCGATACCTTCATCCGGCCTAGGCTCACCCGCGCTACGTGGCCATCCTTGCCAATACGTCGTAGAATTCCACAGTGTATGATGTTGCTCGTAATCGGTCATGAATTTCCAGTTGGCTGCTTGTCCGTCGACTCGATAGCCCAGTGGCGTCTCATAACGGCAAGTCCTCGTCATCAATGGATTGCCCGGCTCCCAGCTAGCGTGCCCGCCCTCTTCGCAGATGCGGGTTGCATTGGTCGCAATGGTGACATCTACACATGTGTTGCAGATACCTATGCTCTCGTATGGCTCCCATTTGCAGTCGCCTGACGGACAGTCGAATGGTATCGAAGTGTGCGGTCCGAAAATGCCTTGGTATACCGCGCCGATGATGCTGGTATCTCTGACCTTGTCTACAACCAATCAGTAGGTTAATCTTTCGGCGTATACCCTAGAGGCGCAAGAGCTTACTGTAGCTTTCGCGAAATTCGGCACCGGCAATGCTCTCCCATCGCGAGTTCATGTCATAAGCGCGAGCGGCACTGATGGCGCTCGTCTCGTTGTGAGCCGTCACGAGCCGCGAATCGAACTGTATAACTTGCTGTGCAAATGGATCCATCGCGACAGCCAGCACGGTAACAATCGCGCCGGTCGAGCCAGCAAGCGCTCGCCAACGGATGCGGCAGAGAAGTTCCAAAGCACCCCATGGCCCCCGGCTCGCGCTGTCAAAGATCTCAAAATCTATGAGTCTACGCGGGCGGCTCTCGAAATGCTGCCATTTGAGCTGGCCGAGTGCTTGACCGACGACCATGAGCATGGACGACTTGGCGAGTGTTGATAGAGCAGAGACCACGGTATTGGGTTGAGCAATGGCTTTCCAGCGGGTCATGGGCTTGCCGTCGAAGGCGAAGAGCACTGCTACTATAGAAAGCAGTGCTCCTACGCTGACTACCATGGACAGAAGCTCAAATTTCCAGAGCAGCAAAAGGGGTGTTGTGCCACATCTTGTCTCAAAGTGCTCAAGACCTTCGCTAGAATCGACCGCATGAACTGTAGCTGAGGCGCCTTTGACTTCGTAGCTCTTGGACGGCGTTCTTGTGATGTTGACCTCTTTGGCCGCCAGCGCGCTCTCAATGGACAGTCGTGGCTCGGGTCTATGCATTGCACTCCCAACCGCTTATGTTGCGGCGAGTGAATGACCAGATATTGAGCCACACGGCTGTGTACATGAATTGAGTCTATAAGTCTGAGGAACAGTCTCACCGATACCGAAAGAGGGAGAACACATGGTTGACTCTATTGCAGCCGACAAGTCCGTGTGGCTGCAGGAGGATCGAGGCTGAGTCTCGCGTGTCGAGTGGAATTGATAACCCATGGCTGGAATAGTGTAATCTTTAATCAATCGACCGATGTCTCCCTGCCAACTTCTGATTGATATCGGCTAAATCAGGTAAGCGAGCGTTAGTGCATTATGCACCTCTGATCCTTCGAGTGGTAGGGTTAGGGTAGTCAGCGTGAGTGAAAATGTTGAGCTCACAGTAGAGTTGTGATTATGACGATTAAGTGATCCTCTTACTCAGTGAGATTGAATACAGAGTTCGAAGCTGATAAGACCTAGAGAGATCTGGTAATGCTACCTCTCAAGTGAAACATACAACTCCACAACTAGTTCCTAGCGCAAACGAAGTCCGCGTTTGGTACAACATGAAACATCAGGCCTGGAAGCTTGATCCAATGTCTGGCTACATATTTCGACAAATTGGTCGAATAAGCACATACGACCATAGGTCAGTGAGAACTGGGCATCCCGTCCGCTCTGCCATACATAAGCACTGAACCGGGCGACTAGTACTACTGGGAATCCCGCCTGTTGTATGTTTTTGCCCGTCACGATCTCCTTTCTTTTGCAGGATATCCAAAGGAAAGGTCTGAAAGTTTGCAGGAGTCTTGACAGCATGGAGTGTTGCACCACCTTCGAGCACTGGTATGGCAGATTTTCAAGACGGAAAAGGAAAGTACCAGCGAAGACACGTTGTATTCATGACGCTATGAACCAAAGGAGTGTATTCAGTTGGAGTTTAAGAATCAGACGAGCCAAGGAGAAAAACAAGAAGCATGAAAGTCTTTTTCGGGAAAGAAGTCAAAAAGCACAGCTCGCTCGATGATCAGTATATCTGTCGGTCTTTGTCCGTCGTGATCTCTGTGGCAAGCTCGTGTCGTCATTGTTGTACCGCGAGCCAGAAGCTGGTACGGAGTCTCGTGAGATCCGATGGTTGATGCGTTTACCAGCCGTAACCGCCTGGGCCGCCAATGGTGGTGCACTTGCTCTCAGTCTTGACGATGTCGGTGGTGTAAGGCTTGGTAACGCTGCAAGGTGTGGAGGTAACCTTGGGAGTACTGGTAACGACGTTCGAGTGATCAGTCCTGGTCTTGGTGATCACAGCGCAAGTCTGGCCATTGTTGGGCTTGGTAATCGTTGTGTAGCCGGCAGAGACGCCCGTCTTGGTGGTGACGTATGGCTTGGACTCCGTGACTACCGTTGTGCGAGTCTGGACATCATCAACGAGAACTGTAGTGGTGATGACAGACACCTTGGGTGTTTCTAAAAGCACATCGTCAGTATTGGTAAGGAGGCAACGTTCAAGTGATGGGGTTGACTCACGGCCCTTGGTCACCAGCTCGGTCTTCGTGGACAGCGCGGTGCTGTAGGCAGTCGAGACATCCGTGAAAGGCTTGGTGACAGGCCTTGTTTCAGTCTTCACACCAGTGTTTTTGCTGCATGATTTGGTCGTGTATGGTCTCGGGATGTCCGACTTGATTGTCGTGGGAATCCAAGTGGTCACGTCTTTGTATGTGGTCACAGTCGTGTACCCAGTCTCGTGCTTAGTCTTCACCCATGTGGAACAGGATGTAGTTGGCTTTGTGGTCGTCGAAGTCGTGGACTTCTTGGTGGTGGTGGTAGTGGCGCCGTAGGCCGGTGGGTTGCTGGGAAGAGCGGAGACCAGAGAAGTCAAGCTGAGGAAGGCAATAGTTGCAATCTTCATGGCGGAGAACATATCGAACGACCGTGAAGGAAGTTTGAATTAGTGAAAGGATTGACTGTGATGTGAGCTGTGATTGTCAAAATTGGTTGAGGAGTTGAGAATTGAGGTTGCCAGCGGATGAGCAGATTCTTATACACCAGCATCATGGTATAGACGAGTGCCTGTGTTCTCGTATGATCGAAGAGGCGTCCGGATGCGAAGGTGGGATTGTATTGTCGGACCACTCATTTCTCTCAATGCCAACTATCTTTGGGAAGGATCGACTGATGTGACATCGCAAATATTGAGACGATGTCCAATGAATCGTCAAATGGACGTCTTCCGCGAGATGTATGCATGCAACACGTATGTAGTGCAATATTGGGAAACAAAGTCGTCTCATTGATGATCTCCGTTTGAGGCAAGTAGTACCTGGTCTCGGGCTGAAGCTTCTCGCGGTGTGAGATCCGAGGCTTTCAGGGCCACAGCGATTGATGCACTCAGTTGCCGCTCTGGAGCTCATTGAGCCGATGAGTCCTGGGCATCGGACTGTGAAGCTGTTCGTGCTTCAGCAATTGCAACCTGGACGAGATCAACAACAAAAATGGCATGGTAAATGGTTCCACAAAACACATGGTGATGTCTCAGGGCGAAGGATCCAATTTTAGAGCAAGACTGTAGAGTTGTCAAACATCGTTTGGCTGCGCTTGCTCGTGGTAGCCTCAGCCTTGTCTTGCGGCGCTTCCGAACATCGTTTCCCAGCTACCAGTCAGGCGGAGATACATGTCACTTCTGCCCAATTCGAGCACGGTGCCTGATTTCAATGTCAGCTTGCAGCCGCAAAATGCATGCACTGCGAACCTGAGCTGAAAATGCAAATATCGTGGCGGGCATCGAAGGATCTCGCGGAACACGTGTTGGCAATTTCTCGTGCTATCCGCTTTACAGATGGCGCTGGAGTGGCGTTCCAAAGCGGGTCTGTACAACATTGGCCGGGAAGATCATCCAACAAGCATACATCCCTTGCAGAGTAATTCGGCCCCAGAAAGCTTGTACCAGCTGCTATTCTCGTGCGGAATGGAATCTTGAGCGATGGAGAGAGCAAGTTTGAGATTGGGATCGCATTATTCTGTGTAAGAGTCACAATATCTGTAGTGCCCAGTGCAAAGCGAGATGGTACCTGATCTTGCCCGGTGGATAATTCTGACGGAAACATGCGTGCTGACGCGAGATGGCAGCATATGAGCTGGCACGACAGGTCGTAATCCAGGATGTACTGCTCAGGTGATGGGCTAGACACGACGCTGCGGAGCGTGGACGCCATGTGGTGCCTGACCGGCTACTCTACTGATAGAATGGGGTGGCGTAGCTGGCCTCGCCTGACGTTTTCGTCCGGAGCTACAGAACTCACAGCATTTCAGCCCACTTGGCGGCTTCCCCGAATGCTGTCAGGACCGGGCTGGTGGTGGGAATGGTAGGTAACGCGTTCCATGAGATGGATGCGTCAGCCTGAATTAGATGCACGCTGCAGGGGATGGATGTCCAGATTCCATACCAGACAGGCTTAGGCACAGTCGTGGTTGCTGTTCAAGAAACAATTCCAGGCTCGTGATACCACGAGACCAGCTTGGGCGAAGTACAGCAATCAATGGACCGCGTGAACAGCATCGTACTCACGTGTTATTGAGTGTTGTTGGAGAAAGGCGTAGCTATCGAGGATTAGGTAGTACGGGCAGATGTGGCCCAAGCACCCGGGCCGGCCGTCGGGCGAATCGCGTGCGTGTCCTCATTCGGCAACAGCAACGAGCAACAACGAGAGGCACAGGGACCCCTCTACCAGGAGACACACCACCACTTCATTGAGCACCGTTGCTCGTCACTCTCTCAGCTCCAATTAGGCAGTTGCGACAAGCCACCGCGAGGCTCTCTCACCGCTCGCCATCATGCAGCTTCTCGTCTCCCTGCTCGCCCTTCTGGGTGCTTTCACCAGCTTCACCTCTGCGACTGCCCTCACCTACAAGCTTACCCCCAACGAGAAGGAGTGCTTCTATTCACATGTCGTCAAGAAGGGCGCGAAGGTGGCATTCTACTTCGCTGTGCAGAGTGGTGGATCCTTCGACAGTGCGTTAGCCTGGGGACAAATAGCACACGAAGCGTAAGAGCTAATGGATTGTACAGTTGACTACACCGTGACTGGACCTACAAAGGAGCCTGGCAAGGAGAAAATCATCTTGGAAGGCGAGAAAGAGCGCCAGGGTGACTACGTCTTCACGGCGAACTACCCAGGCGAGTATCGCTTCTGCTTCGACAACGCCGTCTCGACTTTCACCGACAAGCTTGTCGACTTTGAGATTTCGGTAAGACATACACTGGAAGACTTGCTAGAAGTAATCATCTCTAACCATCCACAATTTACAGGTCGAAGACGAGCCTCGTGCAAATCTCCCTCAGAAATCTGGCGCAACTCCCGAGCAGCTTAGCGGCGTCGAGGAGACCATCCTCCGCGTGTCCAGCCAGATCTCCACCCTCACTCGCCAGCAGAAATACTTCCGCACACGTGAAAACAGGAACTTCAGCACGGTCAGGAGTACAGAGAAGAGAGTGTTCAACTTCAGCTTGCTGGAAGGCGCTGTGATGGTTGGCATGGCTTGCTTGCAGGTCTTTGTCGTGAGGATGTTCTTCACTGGCGGACGTAAGGGATACGTGTAGTACATTTAATCCAACGACCATCAAGAAGGCTCTTCTGACGCTTGGGACTTTCCAATGTCTATCCAACTTTCTGCCCGTCTTCGATGATCATGTACCTGCAAAGTCGTGTCAGCGTGAGCTTACGTGGATACCATCATGAGCCTACTAACTCGTCGCCAATCATCATCTGCATATCATCTTCGATCATGAAGTTCTCGTGGTCCGGCGTTAATGCTTTTGAAGCAGGGTCGTACCTGCCGCATTGCGTTGTCAGCTCGCCCAAAATTCTTATCAGGATCCTGGTGAAATGGTCGACCCAACATGAACTTAGCGAAATCCTTATAGTCCTTGAAAACAAACGTGCAAATCGCATCGTAGTCCATCATCTTCGCCTGTCCGCGCAACATGTCGCTCATGATCGTTCGATCGCGCTGGAGGCAATATGTCTGCATACGAAAGATAACACATAGTCTCAGCCCAAGTCCTCTACAGCAACAATAGCAAGATAGCATAGCCTACAAGACTGTACGTGATCACATTGTGCTTCTGCAGCACTGGTGCAGCCATCTGGGCGTGCACGTGATTGTAGTGTTCGATGAACGCCTCGTCGCTCATCCCAGGCTTCTTCCGCACGAGGATGGTCGCTTTGACGACTTTGCGGAAGCCTGTCGTTGAGGGGTAGCCGGCTTCAAGGACCATGGTGGTGATGAGAAAGGCGGTGTGTTTGTGTTACTGTTCTGTCTGGACGCCGCAACGGAAGTTGTGAGGAGTGCCGTAGACTTGATCTAAGAGGATCCACTGCCAAGCGTGCATGTATGATGTCTGGTTGTCTGTTGGATTTGAGCTTTATGGCACTTGTTCTTCTTGATTTAGTGGATACACAAATTATATGGATACTACATGCGTAGATTGATGACTACGGTCACTTAGTCTGCGTACATAAAAGCACAATGATATCTATATCGCACCACTAGCAGTTAATACGCGGGATGTGACTGTGAATGAGCTCACCCCAACACTAACCCTGTGACAGCAATGCGATACATGTACGAGTACGAGCCGGATCCCTGTGGTTTAACGATAACGAAGTCCCATAGCAGCTAGATGGTGAAGTCTAACATAGACACTCTACCAGTAAGCGTTGAGGGTGAAGATCTGGTTACAAAAAGCGCTCGTTTCAGAGTTGAAGATGAGCTTATCGTACGTAGCACGTTAGAGTTTAAAGCGTCATGAATCCACTTTTTCTGAGACAATCGCAGTTGGAGATCGGTAGATCCTTGGAGACGTAGTTTGCATTTCAGCTCATAAATCAAGATAGATAGATAATATGAGATTTTTATTTGACAAAAGCAAAGACTTGGACGCTCAAGTCCTGGCAGTAGGGTTCCACGAAGAGTACTTGACCAACTCTCTCGCATGCCCATACAAGCCCATCATACTCTGCAAGATCAGATAGGGAATGTAGAGAATTGAGAACCACACCATCGACATCCGTGATGTGAACTCTGACCGCACACACTGGGTGAAATAGAGAGTTGCGATCAAGATGCCGATGGTCGTGAACAAGAACCACTCGGCCATGGGGTACTGAAAGAAGATGAGGTGTGCGAGTCCGGTGCCGTCTTGGGGCCAGCTGGTGATGACGAAGCTGACGAGCAGACAGGTGTGCTGCGAGACGAGGTAGAAACTGATTTCGCGGACGACGAGCAGGGAGAAGATTCCCAAGCGCTCCTGGCGGGTACGCTTGCCTTCGGGTGGGTTGTTCCAGATCAAGGGGAGGTGACGGATGGAAGCTTGGGTCCAGCCTGGTGGATTGTCAGTGTTGTTACGTCGGAGAAGACGCTGTATTGCAACTTACCCTGTGTCCATCTCATCCTCTGCTTCCAGAAAGCACCAAAGGTGTTGGGAGCCATCTCATAGGAAATGACATTCATGTCGTGGACTGCCTTCTTGCCACTACCGTATGCTCGAAGTGCCGAATCAATGTCCTCAGTGAGCATATGTCCGTGCATCTTCAACTTGCAGATGACATCCGTACGCCACCAACCATTGCTGCCACAGAACAGACCGAAGCCAAACATGCGGCTGCGACCCGGGTGTGCAATTGCATAGATCTTATCGAACTCGATCGCGATCATGCGGGCAAGGAACGACTCGTTTGTGTTGTAGACGATGCAGCGACCTTGCACGATATCAGGCTTCTCTTTTAGGAAACACTCGGCTGCCCAGCGGACGTTGTGAGGGTGGGGGCAGTGGTCGGTATCGAAGATGCCGGTGAAGTCTGCTGGCTTGGTGTTGTTGACGTTTGAGAAGAAGTAGTTGAGATTGTCGGCTTTTGAGGTCGAGTTTGGGACTTTGATGACGGTGAGCTGGTCGTACTCTTTCGCCAGATGGTGTAATTGCGATTCGATGGGTTCGATGGGCTTTGGTGTGTTGTAGACAAGAGCTACACAGTATTGTTAGTTTCAATTCGAGGCAGTGATGGATGGTGAAGGCGTACTGATGTGTAGCTTGTCTTTGGGATAGATAAGCTCCTCGAGCGCATACATGAGCTGACCCATGACAATGTCTTTCTCGTTAGGCAAGTACGCGACCATGAGCATATTCATCGTCGGTAGATCGCAATCAGAGGCAGTTGGGAATCCACTGTGTTGGGCTTTCTCGGCAATGGCTTGCGCCTTCCTGCCAGGTGACATGCCTAGGAAAGACTCTATCACGGCGACAACGGCAATGTAGAGGTTTGCTGCCATGTAGAAGTAGTAGAAGACCGTGATCGCCCTAGTGGAGCACATCACGAAGATCGCAGTGCAAACCACAAAGTACGAGACGACGAGGCAGAAGGGCGTCCATTCCATGAGCTTGTCTGAGAATGTAAACCATGCTGACTTGGCTGTGCGGATTGCTCGAATGAAGAGTGGAACTCTGGTGGTCTTGGTGATTGTTGAGACGGAGGAGGGGCCTCGGGAGCTTTGAGAGAGAGTCGTAAATGGGGAGGATGGTGTAGACATGACGCTGGCATCGGAAGTCCTGCCAGCCATTGTAACGACTTGTGATGAGACTTTGGATACAGTATGTGATTGATGAATCGATTGAACGGAATGCTCCTCTGACAACAAGTGAAAGCGTACTCTATATATAACCAGACGAGACCAGCAGCCTTATCCATCCACGGCATCATGTTGACGACCTATCTGCCCAACAACCTCATCCAGAACATCGCGACCGCGTTTCAAGTGCAAGCGTATGTCAAATCGATTCACAGTTTGACAATTTGCAGCCTGTGAGTGCCATGGTCGATCAAAGCCAAAGGCCTAGAAGTCTTCTCGATAAACAAATCATCCGGAGTGTTGAGAGGTGCCTGGCCAAATTGACTCCGCTAGCGGATGTGATGATGAGAAATTCACGTGGGAGCAGTTCTCCAATGGAGGCAAAGCCTCGGGTCGAGCAGACAAGTGCAGTATAATCAAATTATGCATTGTGACACTCGCAATCCTTTTACAGGCCCGCGAGATCATGATGTGCTCGGAAGCCGAGATATTGCAGTCCTGGCTACTCGACCAAGGCAGGGTTCATCACTGATTGTGCACATATCATCCGTGAATGCTTTGTTGGGCGGCTTGATGTTAGACCGATGCGTTTGAAGAGTGTCGATCAGGCACACAGAGTATTGGATAAAATTCGACCCGCCCTGAGATAGAGCGATGGTGAAGATTGTAGCAGAGTCGTGAAGATCGAGGTTCAGGGCGCTTCAGGAACACATGCCCCAACGGGTGGCACGGCTCGCAGCGAAACTAACGGCAGCCCCGACCCAGCAACCCTCAAGTTGCGGGCTGGCATCCATGGTTCGAGTCTAGGGAATTTAAAATACCAGAAGCTTGAGATTCCACAAGCTTAAACCCACTCCGGCTGTTTGCTCAGGACATGCTTTGCTCAAATGGGGCGGTCCGTTGTACCTGTCAGTGCCCTTACGGTGATGTTCCGGCTATCGCATACCCAGACGCGCATCTGCGGGCGCCACACCTCTGCGATCGTCCCCTGCTATGCAAGCCCTGCCTTAGGAATTTGTGATATTGTCCCAGGAAAACCACGGATGCGACCCGCAATGCGACCAGATGCAGCCCCTTGTTGGGACCGTTCTACCATGAGGGCCAGAACTTGACAACGTCACTATCTCCGTGCTGACTTCCCCTCCAGACTTCCAGGTGTATGCCCACCTCGTTTTGTTCTCAAGTCAGCTCTACTGATTCCATCAATCAATCCGGACACACAAACACCAACATGGCCGTGTCTTCCTTGTTTCCTCACCTGGGTTCCTGGACCACCAAGTCAGCCTTGACACAAGCGCCATGCAACAGCGAGACAAGGGTGCACCTCTACGGCCTTCGTGGTATACTGGCCATCTGTGGCATCGCGACCATTTTTGTGCAGACGTTCATTCCTGCATTGGCATACAGCAAAGCACATGGACCAGAATACCAGAAGATTCTTCGAATTATCTTTTCGCCGGTCGTATGGAGCGAGGATCTCATCCTCAGCTTCTTCTTCGTTCTGAGTTGCCACTCCATTGCACTCACGTTTCTGTCTTCGCCAACACCAACATCATTTTCTGGCAGCATCATTCGCCGTGTCATTCGAATGGTCATAATGATCGCCTTGGCTTGCGGTATCGTCTTTGGCATCTTCGGAGGCATCGGCACCGAGTACATCGATCGTTTCAAGGAAGTCCTCCCGAATGAGCAGATCACGACACCTGAAGTACCTGAGAACGCGCTGATCGCACTCAATTCCATCTTCGACATTTTCTGGGTCGTTCGCAGCTTTTACACCCAAGCTGCAAACACGTTCTGGCCCACTCAGACAATCTGGAACATCAGTCTCACCTTCTACCAGTCATGGACCGTCTACTTCCTTATGATCTTACTGCCTTACACGAGGCCCAGCTGGCATCTTGAAGGACTTGCTCTTTTCGCTTTGGGCACCTTCTGGATGTGCACCTGGGGCTGGTATAGCACATTCGCGCTTCTCCTGGCCGATTATGTCAAGAACCCAACGCTTCGCCTCAAGCTCGATGAAGGGCTGTCGATACACAAACGCTTGGAGTGGAAGCTCCCCTATAAATTCATCGGCGGAATCATGATGATGGCTGGCTTCGCAATGAAGTTCACATGGGCTGTGCTACCACAATACTACAACAAGGAGCTCGTCCTCCACCCTTTTGTGGACTTGTCTGAGAACCACAGCTTGGAAAGCTTTGCGGCTTCTGATTCGTACCCGCGAGTGGACAATTTCCTAGTTATATTCGGAATTCTTCTCATGTCTGAAACGAGTGTGCTTTTGAAACACTGCCTCTCCTGGAAACCACTGGTGCTTTTGGGGAAAAGATCTATGGGTGTGTTCATCCTCTCAGCAACAAACCTTCTACTAGCTAACAATCTTTTCCCAGGTATTTTTGTCGCGCAGAGCATCGTCTTTTGGACAGCAGGTATCAAGCTGTACATGCATCTTCACGCTGAGCGTGACGTCACTCCACCTTTGGCAAAGCTAGCTGTGTTCGTCGTTGGGACGATCGCCACTGGGCTCGGCGCAGAGCTGTTCCATCGCCTGATCGACGTGCCTAGCCAACGGGTTGCAAATGAGACATTTTCATGGTTGCTTCATTAGCTCTGGAGTGCCTCAGGGTGTACACAAGGCACTTCTCTATTCGGGTGGGTCTGTGCAATAGATCTGCATTGGCGGTTGAGAAAGATTAGATCAGATTGTTAATGTTGTAATAATGTGCCGATTGTTGTCTTGCGGTGATGACCATGGCAGTTCTCGATGTAAACTTCACGCACCGCCATATGCAATTGAGAAACATCAAAGTAGATGGTGTTGTTGCAATAATGTGAGGAGTTGTTGCCTCACAGTAGCGACTTTCACGGCACTTCTAGATGTGAATATCACGCATGCGTTGCCGGTTGGGAAAGACTAACGTAGATTGTGGTGTTGTGATGATGTGATGATTGTTGTCTCGCAGTGACGTCCACGGCACTACTGCAAATCTCCAGCAATGGTGGTTGGAAAGATTGATGTAGATTGTAGTATTGCATCAATGCGCCGATTATTGTATCACCGTGATGTTCACACCGTTTCTTCGATGCAATCAAACCAGATGTGATATCGAATCTTGACGCATTTAAAGTTGTGTTGACGATCTTCACGATCTGGATACAAATTCTCGCATGCGAGATTGTGAATTGCCACACATCGGGCCATTGTTCCGTAGCCGACAGAAACAGCTCCGAACAGCTCCGCTTTCGCATCGGCGAGGTTGCTGTGTGCATCACAATATTTATGTCTATACGTCGGCGTGTTATTGCGAAGGAAGGAATCTAGCCCACAACTGACGCCTGACGCTTGACTGGCGTGCCAACGAACAGCAATTCCCCACCATCATTCAGCCGTTTGGCTCAAGGATGGTATTTCCGTGGCACAGACGATGGGACGTGGTCCTTGCTCGCGGCAGTGGCGCGGACGATCTGCAGAGACGGGCCTGCCGCGCGGGAAAGGAGTTGCAGTTGCCCTTTTAGCGTGAGTGGACAGACAGTCAGCGTGGTGAGCTTGTGAGACAGCGTGCGAGCTTGTCTGGTATGCGTGCGCCGTCTCCGCGCATCCTGCCAGCCAACAACGCCCGTGCAAGGCGTATCGACGTACGCCATTATCTGTCAGCACTCAACCACGTCTTTGCGTACCATCGATGTCGCCATGCCGACTTGCGATATCGACAAATCGGATCTTCAGTCGTCCCGTCTCCTAATAACCTGCCATGGCTGACATCAAACCTTCCCAGCGAGCGATTGCGTTGTACACCCTGCGCGATCCTCATCGGACCGCTGCTGTGGACGTGTCCGCGGTGGCATGTTTTGCCGGATGAACCAAAGCTCAAGTTCATTGAGAAGCCTTAGGTCTATGATCCAGGCTGATAACGCAAACAAGGTTAGAGTGATGGCAGTGGTCAAGTACCTTATGTACCTTCTTCACCCATTGTTCTACTGCTTACTCTATGTGATCCTCGTTATCCTTCACTATGCTGCCTTCAATCATTACCACAGCCGTGCTAATCTTGGCTGCATCGCCAGCAATTGCTCGAGAGGTTTCAGAATGCAGTTGCGGCTTTGAAGACAAGCAAACAGCGTCTGTCTACACAGACAGTCTCATTGTCTACTTCAATGAGACCGACATAATCGACCCGGCGATCTTCAAGTCCTTGGATTTCGTCCACAAGAAAGAGCAGGGCTGGAATTCTATCTACAAAATTGGGGCCCAACCCGACAATGCAAAGATCATCAACACAACCGTCAATGGCGTCTCACAGCAAGCGCTCGAGGTGACACTTGATACACCTGAGAAAAACCACCTTGTCAACGGCGCCCACCTCCGGAGTGTGAGGAGGGATATCCAGCATGGTCTGTTCGAGGCAGCAATGAAACCTGCCGCCCAGTGGTCAGGCGGCACTGTTCTTACGTACGGTGTCTACTACAACCGTTCTGACAGTGCTGAGTTCGATTTCATGAACGAGAATGACCCAGCCAATGCTCAAGTGTCCACTCTTGTCAACGGCGAATGGCCAGAACACAAGGCTGTGACAAACTTCACTACCCTCGAAAGTGCGGGCGTGGATCCATGGAACTCCTTCACTAACGTAAGATTCTCCTGGAACGAGAGTGCAGTGGTCTTTCACGTCGCCGATAACATGACTCGGCTCATCACGAACAAAGACCGGTCACTGCCCGCGGCTGGACAAGCTCTCCAGATCGAGACATGGAGCACTGGAGACAAGACGTTCGGCAAAGGACCGCCAATGCAGAATGCTACTCAGAGCCATGTCCTCTGGGTCCGCAACTTCTTCAACTCATCGGTCATGACCAAGGCCCAACATACCGCTTTTGACGAACGGTGCGCGAGCGTCCCTCGCTGTACTACAGCTGACCTGAGCCTACGCGGCTACACACCGTTCGGTCCGGAGTCCGAAAAGCGTTGGAAGGGACCGCCCAAGAACAAGCCCATCCGGAAGCTAGCTGGAGTCGTTGCCGCTTGCTGCAGCTCGTTTGGCATCTTTGCTCTGTCAAACGTATTCCTTCGGCGAACACCGTGGAAGAGGCTTTGGCCGAAATCGAAACGGGTCGTGGAAATTCAGGATAAGCCCGCAGATGTTCCAGACAAGCTCAAGTCTAACAGTTTCGAGTCCGTCTCAGATGAGGGTTCTTTTGGGTCCGGAACCCAGACACCCTTACCTCGCTATGGCACTCAGAATTACAAGGGCAGTGAGTCTGAACGTGGGACTCCTGCGCCTTCTTACCACACCGCAGCCCCATCGCTACGTGGCGTGGAGAGCTTTGACAGTCTGGCCTCTGGCCTCGATTCTGACGGTGCTGTCACTTCTCGTACCAATCACGAGGACGCGAAGCAAAAGGCTCTTCGTAGAATCTCGGAAGCGTCACATATCGGCAAGGTCGATCATGATGATGAGAAGTCTGCAGAGGCTAACGGAAGCTCGTCCGAAAGCGTGGACGTCATTTCGCCCGTACAAGTGCTACCTACCATTGTTGATGAGAAAACTCCCCATGACCCGATGGATATGGCATCTGGGGAGTACAAGAAAGACGTCACAATTGTTAAGCCTGTTGACGAGAAAAAGGACACGTCGAAAGCAGTGGAGGAAAAGGAAACGACGAAAGTGACTCACGAGCCAGTGCAAGTGATCGTTCAACCGGCTAAGCGTATCGACTATTTGGCAGGATTCACGGCTGTTGCTTGCATTGGCGTGACATTACATCACTTCGGCCAAACATTCTGGTGAGTATTGGAGTATACCCTATGCGATATAAATTGACTCATTCTGACTGACATTGCAGGCCATACGTAATGGACGGCTATGGGCCCAGACACTACAACAAAGTAGAACAGTGGCTCAATTACACTATCGGCGGTGTCATCCTCTCTGGCCTCTGGATCGGTCCTTTCTTCCTGACATCGACTCGCTTCTTGGCAATGAACTTTTTGAAGAAAGGCAATCTTGAAGATATCTTCAAGAAAGAGATCAAACGTGTGCCTCGACTCTTCGTTCCGATCGTCATCATATCGCTTCTTGAATACTTCTTCATCTCTATGGGAGTCACGTCTTCCCTTGAGTGGCTGCCATCGGTGACATACTCGACCTGGCCGTACGTGGTGGCACAGAAGAACTTCGCAGTGTGAGTGCATATGGCATCCTGGACCAGAAGACGTAATTGCTGACACTTGCTTTGCAGATATTTGAACAACATTGTCGAGCTTGCGTACTTGATTCCAAATGCCGCCCCTGAAATCACATCGCACTACTGCATTGGCATTCTCTGGACAATTCCAGTGCAACTGCAATTCTCATGGGTCGTGCTGGCTGCTACAGTCGTCATCCGCGATATTAAAAACCCGTGGAAACGTTTCGGCCTCTACACTGTGGTCATCATAGCCGGGTGGTACGCAAGGGTATGTCAATCTAATTTCTCCCTCTTTCATGTCGCAAGCTAACGTTTCCCTAGAGCTGGAGCGCTTGTCACTGGGCAGGACTGGTGCTGTCCGACCTTGAAGTGACCTACAACTGGAGAGAGTATTTGAAAACTCGCCCACTCGCAAAATACTCGATCCTCGTGGTAGCAGCTATCTGTGCCGGCGGATCGTCCCTGTTCGGCATTTTCAACCCAAAATGGTCATTCTTCATCGTGGAGAACGGCATCCACCCTGACATCACCACTGGCAAGCCCATCAAGGACACCGACTCCCCTCCCTACCCTGACTACACCGTCCCGACGCTAGCGCTCCTGCTGTTCTCCATCGGCCTGCAAACCGTAGTGGAACTCTCCACCAGGGTACAAGCCTTCCTCTCGCTCAAGCTCTTCACCTTCCTCAACCCCATGATCTACTGCATCTACCTCACCCACGGCTTCGTCTTCTGGACATGGGGCTCTTGGGTTGCGCTTACTTGCAATGACGCGGGCATGCCGTACTATGCGACCCTGCTGGTGACGTTCTTCACGAGTTACACCCTGCTTTTGCTGCTAGCGATGTTCTTGAGTCCACTGCTGGAGTTCCCAACGCAAGCGCTGATGCGCAACATCGAGCGTTGGGCGACGGTGGAGCCGCAGCCCAAGAGGCCTACCACGGCGCCTTTCTCGAAAGATCTGGTGCTGAACCGCAAGATCAAAGAATCGGCCGAGCCGGTACATGGTGAAGCTTAAACAATGGTGTTTTAATCTGCTGACAACGCTGATATTTTACGAATGAATCGTGCGAGTGCTGGAGTAATCTCTCATTTGTGGACAGTATTCTTTCAATTTAGATTGATAAATATATAATGGAGAGCATCAACCAATGGCTTCATGTTATTCAGTCAATAAACATGGTGGTTGCACCATGACGATGATGTCGTTGTGCCGCTGCGAATGCGAGCAGCGGAGTCCATTGGTCGCCTTCTCGGCCGCTCGGGTGCAAAGGATCCAAAGCTGCAACATGAACTTCCGCGAAGAATTTTGCATTGATTCGCCATCTCATACACATGTGTCCTGTACAGCGGCTATGTCATAGATCTTTGTTTTGGCATCTTTTGGAGATATAAAGACGGACAGCGTTGCGCGCACGATGGGCGGATGCACAACGCAACCACATCCATTGACCCTAATACTTGATCATCACAATACAATACGCATAACTACAGAATGGCACCATTGACCATCCTCATCATCGGCGGCGGCGTAGCCGGCAACGCCTTCGCTAGTCTCCTCCTCCTCCTGCCCCTTCCAATCTCTTCACTACCACACATCACCATCGTCGAGCGATCCGCCGCCCGCTGCTCCTACGGCCAGAACATCGACGTTCGCGGCACAGGAATCGAAATCCTTGGTAAGCTGGGGGTCGAAGACCGCGTCCGAGCCGCCACGACTGGCGAAGAAGGCGTGCGGTTCGTCGACGAGAGGAACCAAGTCTGGGCCGAGATGGCCGCCGACAAGACTGGGAGAGTTCAGACTGGAACCAGCGATGTGGAGATCTTGAGAGGCAGGCTGACTGAGATACTCCGGGGACGGGCTGAGGAGCTTAGCGAGCAGGTGAAGGGTCTCGGTGGCAAGGGCGTTGAATTTGTGAACAGGGAGTGGCTGGAGAGTCTTGAGCAGGAAGGCGACAGGGTGAGCGTGGTGTTTGCTAACAGTGGCGAGAAGAGGAGCTACGATCTCCTCATTGGCGCGGATGGCCTGCAGAGTCTGACTCGCAAGATGGTATGGGGGATGGAAGGGGAGGAAGATCGTTTGAAGCGGATCGGAGCTTACGGTGGATTCTTCTCCATGCCCAAGGGCGAGACCGACAGCCTTTGGCGGAGGTGGTATCACGCGCCTGGGAAGAAGGGTATTATGGTCAGACCGAGTGATCGACCAGATCTCTCGACTGTGTTCATGATCGTGGTCAACGATAACGATACCAGATTCCGAGAAGTGGCAAAAGTTGGAAGCCGAAGCGTTACTGCCCAGAAAGCATTGTTGAGCGAGTACTTCAAGGATGCTGGCTGGGAAAGCGGACGGATCGCGTCAGAGATGAACGCAGCGGATGATTTCTACTATGATGCGATAGCTCAGGTGAAGATGGACAGTTGGAGTAGAGGGAGAGTGGCGCTGTTAGGCGACGCCGGGTAAGTTTTTCCTGAACCATGGAAGGAGTGACTACCTCTGACCTCCATATAGGTATTGTGCAAGCCCTTTCTCGGGAATGGGTACCACTCTCGCACTCAACGGAGCACACATCCTCGCTGGCAGTATCATACAATACATGTCGAAAGACCAACTAAACTACACCTCCGCTTTCGCCCAATACGAGACCAAAATGAGACCACTCGTAGAGCGAGCTCAGAAGCTGCCTCCAGGCATCCCGCACATCATCCACCCAGAGACTGCATGGGGGCTCTGGATCATGCGCTCTTTGATCTTCATCATTTCTTGGTCCGGTATCAGCTACGCTCTCGCAATGCTGAAAGGCCCGCCAGCCAGAGCGATCAAGGTCGAAGACTACGGGTTCAGACAGAGCGTCGAGGCCAACCGCAACTGAATTTGATGTGATCGCTACAGAAATATCTCCAGAGCCACGTACAAAGTGTTCATGAACAAAACAGCCCATCCAATCACATTCGCACCAACCTCGAGCTGCCCCCAGAAAGCTACTGCAGTCGTGCGATCGGCACGCCCACGGCTGCGATACTGACGCAGCGATTCCATGATCGTGAAAATGCTCGAGTACATAGAACTTCCACACAAGAGAGCCAACCCCGAAAGCGATGGCGACGAGGCACACCTGCCGAACAGGAACCTGCTCCAAGGCAAGCACGATGTTAGATAGGCTGTGCAGAGGATGCCGCCAGCATGGATACCGATCAATACCGTGAGCAAGACGCAAGGCTTGAGCGCAACACCCACCCATCGCCTCAAAGTAGTGGACATCTGATGTGGATCCCGGCGTGTGTCCCGAAGCCTCGTCTCTCCATTGCCGTTGAAAACCCACATCATTAGCCCATTAACGACGTGCAGCATGCTGATACATTTGAAGGCTTCGGTTCGAGAATCTTTCGCCCACCGCTGGGCAGCGACCTCAGAATCGAAGCAGACTCTGTACGCCGCCATCAGCATCAACAGTAGCCCGGGGACGCTTTGCTGTAACTCCACCTCGCCCCTGATGCCGTCTACCTGCCACGCCAGGGGAGCAGCGAGAACCACAACCAGCCCCGTCACCACCAGCGTTGCGACACCATCTTCCAGTCGATCGAGGTAGATAAACAGCGTCCAGCCCACAGCAGCAGCCAAGCACGACTTGCGCACCTCAGGTTTCACGACCTCAGCGTAAAACAACAGCGCGATCACTTCCACGCAACAAAGCACATCAGTCGCAAGAAACGACCTCCCGAAGTGCAGCATCGCCCCATGCGTGATGACGCCATGAAACGCGAGATTTGCTTTCGCGCCATAGATCCGCGGGGCATCTGGGTGTCTGAGATCCGGCCATTGCAAGCTGTTCTGGCCAGGCGTAGGCGGTAGCTGTTCGATTCCGAGTTGGACGCTCCGGTTGCGTCGGGCGTTGAATTGCCGGAACTTGTATGTGATGAAAACCACGGAGATGAGGATTGGGAGTAGAGGGCCTGGGATCGCTAGAGGGCCGAGATAGATGGTTGGTGTGCTGTTGGGGTCGAAGAGTGCGTCTAGGTTGGCTAGAGAAGGCGGGATCGATGCTGATTCAAAGTCATTGATGTGCGAGCGTTGCTGATTTGATGACGAGCTTGAGCATTGCGATTCTGGTGAGGAGGGGATTGCAGCCATCCCCACTTTCGATTGTTGTAGGTCGTAATGCCTCGAGAAAGTGGCTGATGGACTGAAGTAGGTCGAGATGTAGGGTATAGATATCCTTGGCTATCGGCACGAAGGATCCGTATAGCGGCACACTAGGTCCAGAGATGACGAAGTTTGAGTTCCATGAACCACCACATACCTAGGCAGCCGTGTTGTGGCCAAACGTTCAGAGGGCTGTGCAACATGCTGTGCAACATGCCGTGCGGTTCGCATCGCGTATGTCGAAGCATTGACTTTGGGATTGCGCGAGAAGTACAAGGTGGAGACTGGCAGAACTCGTGATCATACTCCGAAATATCAACTATTAACAAACAACCCTTGCTATAAACAAAACTCAAAACCACAACAGGCCGTTATAGGTACGCAACTGCACTCATATGAACAAAGCCAAGGAAGCCTCGACGATCAAACATGTCCCGCCTCTACCAAGCCTGCTCGCCAATCCTCGGCGCGCCACCCCTCCAGTCAAGGCGCTCAAAGTACCTGAACACCAACTCGTAGCCCTCGAGATCGTGCACGACACGGTCAACACGGCGGTAGCCCTTGATGGTATCCATGCGCTTGTCCTTCTTAGCCATAGCGCTGTCATCTCCACTCTTGGCTTCGAAGAGAGTCACGCTGAAGCGGCCCGGCTTGAAGACGTTGACGACTTCTTCGACGACTTCGACGGTCTCGCGGCCGGTCTGGCGAGTCGGCACGTTGGTCTCGAAGCTGGCGTAGGAGCACTGCGGCTCGGGGGTGACGTGGACGGTCCAGTAGTTGGTCGTCTCAGGGTCGCCGGGCTTGGGGACGACACCGTTGGCGGAGAATCCGCAGGGAGTGAACAAGTACGCATCGACGCGGGCGTCGGGGTACTTGGCCTGAGAATACACATCAGAGAGACCGCAGTGCTCAGAGATGACCGTGCCTAGAGTGTGGCCTTCAGTGCTGAGCTCGGCGGAGAAGGTGAGAGGGTCGTCTTCGGCGTCAGAGTTGAAGCCGGAGTGATCAGTCGATGTTTGTGCGAAGACATCGAAGCCACTCTCCTCCTTGCCCTGGCCATTGACGAGGGTGTTGCCTGAGATGCTCGGGTCGGAGCCGTTGGCGTCCGAAATGACACCCAGGTGGGCAATGGCATCCTTGCGAGCAGCGTGTGCAGCACGGACGTTGTCGTGGGCGATCTGGCTGGCGTTCTCGAGGTAGAACTGGCGAGCGTTCTTCTCGTCCAGGTCGGTCATGAGGACTTCGAGGGTCTCGTCTCCGGTCTCATCGAAGTCATCCTCGACAGTGACGGCGGCCAGCTTGTCAGGCAGCTCCAGGTGCTTGGTAGTCGTGGTGTAACGCTCCTCGTTCGGGGTCGCGGGAGGCGTGAGCTGCGTTCCCGGTCCTGTGATGTACAAGTACCAGTGCTCGCCGTTCATCTTGCCGATCATATAGGCACTGCCGCCGCGGAATCTCTCATCGAGGAAGCGAACCTCATCGCGCCAGCTACGGTGCGGTCCACGCTGCTGGTTCGGGTAGAGGAAGTTCTTGCGGCTGTAGAAGACGCGGTGCGGCGTCGCTGCAGCTGGGATGCCCTGAACCAAGTTGGCCTGCTGGTGCGGGAAGCCGGCCTCGAGCGCAGCAAGCTCGAGCATGCGTGGAAGGCCGCAAAGCAGAGTGGTAGTGCCGCAAGTCTTGAGGACAAGCTTGTGCGGGAAGACGAACATGCTCGACTCGGAGAGCAAGTAGGCATCTACGTTGCGGGACTCAATGACCGAGAGCACCTGGCAGTTGACCAGATCCAACATCTCCTTCCAGGAATCCTGGGACACGGACTTGAGGCCAAGCGGAGAGGCAGACGCAGGCAGCGCCTTCTCCGAGGGAGAGAACCATACCTCTAGCAGCTTCTCGGGACCTTCAAAGGCATTGGTGGAGTCGAGGTCGGCAGTGACCTCACGATTGATAGTCAGATGCGGCGTGCCAATGTGCGAAGATGGCGAACCAGTGTAGTGGTCTGGGATCCCAGCGGTGACCATCTCCAAGCGTTGGGTCTTGGGGAGTTTTGTTCTTCTGCGAACGCAGGCTCTTCCCCGTCTCCTAGGGTAGTGATATGTACAAGCTCTTCCTCTTGCGAGTGGAGCGCTATCTGCTGCACGAGCGGAACTGGCGGCGTCCGCTGGAGGAGGAGAATAGGCCCACTGGTGGGTTTTTGGAAGTGGAGGCTGGCTTGCGCCAGCAGCAATCGGGTCTTTGGGGGGTGAACGCCTTCAAGGACGTTAAGGAGGACGAGCAGAGAGGGGTATAAAAGAGCTCTTGCGGCGAGGAATTGTGCCGACTATGCGTGGGAATCCAGGATGGAGGCTCCGATACCCGGCGCAAGTATCGGGTCGACGGGGTGCGTGATGGCGATAGTGGAGGTGCTTGTTAGGGAGATGCTAGGTGTGAGGTGTTGTTTGTTCTTGGGTCGAGTGCAGAGGACTTCTCCAGCAGTGACGAGTGCTGGCTGAAGTGATGGTAGAGCGTGTGAAGAAGATCGGCGCTCACGGCAAGAACGCTTGCTCGCGTGAGCTTGGCGAGTGGTGAATCACCTGACTCTGCACCCGCGAGAGGCGCACGTGAGGTGGAGGAAGTGAAGATGCGACCGAGATGGTGCCTGCCTTGGTCGAGACAAGCTCCGCCAGGTCAATGACTGGGTGTTGGTGTTGTTGTTGTTGTTGTTGTGGAAGGGAAGCGAGTCCTGCTGCTTTTCGCTGGCCGACAAAAATTCGCTCGTGGTTACTCCACGCACGCGCGCGAAGCTGCAGGCCTCGCCGCAGCGGCAAGCCACACAGAATGCAGCCCAAAATTCCCGCAGCGCCCGACCATGCAGATTCCCAGTCGCTCTGACGTAACCCGCCCGAATAGGATCGGTGATGACATTCCGAGGAAACGACTCTGCGACGTACCATCGCTGAGGGTTGAGGGCTAAAGGCGGCGGGGGGATTGACATTGGATACGATTACCCGTATGTTTGTTCATGTGAGTTGGGACAATTCGAGTAGATCACCAGTGAAGCAAATGACTACACATGGAGCGTGTATTGCATTCCCTGATATGGTAATTCGATTCTCGATCGTCAAGTGTCAACAAAACACACGTGCGTCCGGGAGCCGGACCGCTTCGACGACCCACCATAACAAGCGAGCGAGATCGTGATCTCAACCAACAAAATATCCTAATGTCTAGAGAAGTCGATACAAATGATTGCTTGACTGTTCTGTGGCCCGGTCGGCCTCTCATTCTCAAGTTTAGACATCTGTACAGTATGGAGTACTTGATGGGAAGAGAGCTGGGCGTCAAGTGTTTCTTAGTACTCGTACAATCACTCCATCTGCGGCATACCATAATCGTCACATAAAATCATCCTCCATCATACCGTGATACAGTATTACAACCTCAACCTTCCCTCCCACCTCTGCCCGCAGCAGCACCACCACCACCAGCATTACCAGCACCGCCAAATCCAAAGCTGCCAATCCTCCTCGCCAAAGAATCACCCACGGCATCAACCGCACCCTTCGGACTCCTCAGACTAATCTCACCCTGACGATTCGCGATGTTGAACAGCTTGATAGACGTGCCTGCCCATAGACCATTACTGCCACGATTGTTCTGCGCGTCTTGCGCGAAGATGAAGCCCCAGAGCATGGACATGTACCAGCCGAGGGCGAGGGAGGACCATGTGAATGTTTGGAGGCGGATAGGTGGGGCGGGATCTGTGTTTGAGCGTTAGAGGATGTGGCGTGGTATAGAAATTGGGGGGTGTTTACTCACACTCTGAGCCTGCCGAGGTGGCGCTTTCGCCGGGGGTTGCTGGCTGGCGGCTTGGCCTTGGTGTGCCACTCTTACCGTCTGCAATCGCTTGCAGGATAGTGTGAAGTGGTAGATGGGGGAGCCAGCTCTCGAGCCACTCTCCCGTGGGCGTGAATTGTGTGCTAGTGGTCAATGGATGTGGCGTCTGGGTCTGCAGGCTTGCCAAGCTTGTGTTAGATGTGTTGCGCGAGGCAGATCGAGAGAAAGACCCGTGACCAACAGGTTGCTTGCCGCGGGCCTTCTCCGACATGGACCGCGATTGCGTGGGGACTGCGTCTTCCATGGACGCGGAAGCGTTGCTTTGGGATCGCGAATGCGGGTTATTGATGGGCGTTTCCAGATCTTCCTCGTCATCGTCGTCGTCGCCGATAGCGAACGCTCCGTGTTCAGGCACGTTACCGAGCGAGGGAGATCGACTTGAGGCCGGACTGCGAATGCTGTCCATCGAGGCCCCTCGTGTAGGGCTTGTGATGCCAGCGATAGTGCCGTTGCGGTCCTTGCGTTCTTGATTGATGCGGTCGAGCTCAGTCAAGGCACCATCGACTGTGAAGTCTCTCAATGCCTCAAAGCGTTTGTGGCTGCGGCAGACGATGTCGACGAAGCGTCTGTTCGTCTCATACTGATGGTCGAGGATGGCGCACATGGCTTCGAGCAGTGATAATAGCAGGGTGTGGTTGCTATCATTCGCCAGCAGGAAGACAGGTGATGAGAATGAGATGAAAAGATCGAGTAATTTGGTACACGTTGCTCGTTGCAGCTCTTGCACATACGGTGCGATGTTGTTGACAATGGCCAACAGTGCTGGGTAAATTGACTCCAGGCGTCCTTTAGTTGTAGTCAAGATCGCATGGATACTTGTGAGTAAGTAGTCGGCATAGGTACCGTGGAAGTTGGGAATGCGGATTACCGAAGGCAGTGAGTCTTGACCCATGAATGGCTTGTTCAGACGCCTGCCGAAGGTCGGCTCGACGCTGAGGGTTTGCAGGATGAAGACGCACATGCGTACAATTCCTTGTCTGGCTGGATCATCCTTGGCATCCATGGCGTAGTAGAGCACCAAAACAATCAAATCGTGAGCCCTATCCGTGTCGATGATGAAGCTGCGGAAACGTTTGTTGCATTGCAGCAGCTCCCAAAACAAGACTAGCATCTCCGGAGCCCATGGTAGTGCTTTGGATACAGTCGGCACGTACGAGGCCACGCCTGATACTGGCTGTGTCAGGACAAGAGTAAGACCTTGTTGGATGAATTGGAAGTCTTCGACACGATGAAGACGACTGAGCGATTTTCGGAAGGCGTTGGTCTGGTCATTCGGCGCTGGGTAGATTATTAAAACCAGTAGAAGCTGAAGAGAATATGTGACGAGCAACTGCTTTGGGTCTTTTGTGACAGCAGTCAAATCGAGAGGGACCCGCCACGATGCAGGGTTGTATTTGAGGACCTGTTGTTTGTTTATAAGTATTCCGTGTACGATTGGTTCCTTTGGAGTAACTTACGGTGTTCAAGAGCGAGCAGATCAAGCTGAGCACTGCTTGCCGACTGCACTGTGTTGTGATATATGTTAAGGCCTTGATGTCGATTTGTGCCACCATGTCTAATTTCCAGTCAGCTTTCGATCACACCCGGGCAATGACGAATGCACTCACTCGATGGCAAGTACATCATGCGGCTTGACAAGGTCAAAAGCAATCTCAAGACCTCCATCGCGTTCCGCTCATTCTCTTTGGTCATGCCTTGGCTCTGCTTGCACCCAATGCCACTTTGCCAGATCGAGTACGAAATGTGCGAGTCTGGGTTGCCATTTGCGTCGACCTTCTTCGGCAAGGCAAAGCCCGGCAGGAATAGGTAGTTTATGAGCAGGTCTATGAGACGTTCGCCCAAAGGCCGATCGATCTCCTGATCCTCTGAGCCTTCTGGCAGCTTCTTGTTGGGATTCAGCCCGTCGAACAGAGGTCCGCGGCGGTTGTATTTTTTGTCCCACACCCATGTTGCTTTCCTTGCTTCCCAGAAGAACTTTGCCTCCCAAGCCGCCAAGTGATCCGCCTCGTAGATGTAAGGCAACAGCCTGGTCAAGATGCGGACACAATTCAAAACTTCTGCTGTTGCGATCGGGGTATGCGGATCGGCGTGCGCATTGCGTGTCTGCAGAGCCTCCAGCCGGGCTATCACGACGTAAATGAGAGTCTCGGCATTCTTCTGCGGGCTTAGTGGCTCGTTCCTGGGTGTGTTTGGGGCGGAGTCGTGGCTGTTGTTGGTAAGATGGCGCAAGTCGTTTGGCGACCACAGGGCAAAGACGTCGTCGGCAGATTCAGGCAGCTGGTAGAAGCGCGACCACCATGCGCTGTCTGCGGGAATATTTGGCTCGCCGGACAGCTTGAATATGTCCTCCTTGAAGGCTAGCTTGCTCTCTGACGCGCCCATCTCGTTTGCATGCTAAGAACTCTCTTGAGCTATGCTGTCGCTGCGCGCAGTACCCAGGTGGTAGCTCTCGAAGATATCGAGCAGGGTCTCCTTAGTCGGCAGGTCGGCGGTGGTCGGTCCAATCGTTCGTGAGATGTTCTGCTACAGGCAACGTCATATGTAAAGGTAGAGATCCCTTACGAGCAATGACATGCCTGTTCCTGGCCCTAGCAAGGAATAGGCATCGCTGCCGTCCGTCTCTCCAAAGCCCCGCTTTTTCACGGGATCGGGCAAGAACCGTCGGTGGCACGCTTCAAGCGACTTGATCTCGGCCATCGTCCGGCAGGCCTCCTTCATCTCCTTTGCGTTTTCAACCTTCAACCCCCGAACACATGGACTATCAGACAACTTTTTCTCCATGCGGGGTCGCAATATAGTAAGGCCGTCACCGCAACGGTGGATCCCAAACGGCGTGAGCAATGGTATAAGAAGCCCTCAGACGGCCAGGCAAGGTAGGTCTCATCTCACCATCAGTGCATCTTCTCTTACGCATATCTCGAAGAGACCTATACGGCGAACCTTCAAGATGTTGGATCACTACTTGTACCTCCTTCCATTTGCCTTGCTCCACAGTACCGCCAATGCTCAAGCCAACAACGCCACGAAAGAGTTCCCAACTCGTCTCGATCCCAGTGGCACTATCCAGCCCTTCTGGAACCGCTGTGACCTCCCGGCCAACGCTTGGGATAGCCATATGCACATCGTTGATCCATCACGTTACCCATTGGCGGCAGATGCAGTGTACACCCCGAGCATATCAGGCACCTGGGATGCAGTCGCCAACGAGACCGCGTTCGGCATGCAGCACATTACTATCATCCAGCCATCCATCTATGGAAACGACAACAGCATCCTCCTAGACGCCCTTACCGGCTTAGGTCCTGATCGCGCGAGGGCTGTAGTTGGTTTCGAACCCAACATCTCCACCACCACCCTCCATGAGTGGCACGCAAAGGGCGTACGCGGCGTTCGCCTCAACGCTGTGTCAGGTGGTAAAGCGGTCGACGTCCCTAAATATGCACGCCAACTTCAGACCTACGCCGACATCATTCGCCCTCTTGACTGGGTGCTGCAGACCTACGTCGACATGGAGATACTGGAAGAAATCGAAGACGTCTTCTCAGGCCTGAATATCACGGTCGTTCTTGATCACTTCAGCAATCCTAAAATTCCCGACCTGACGTCTGAAGACCAAGCCTCTTTCGACCCTTACTCAGTCAACGGATTTGGGTCTTTGATCCGCTTGATCAAGGCTGGCACTACCTACATCAAGTTCAGCGGCGCATACCGCGTTGAGCCGTCTTTGATCGGACTGGAGGTCATGGCCAAGGAGATCTTGAAGACGAGAACCGATCGCACTGTCTTTGCCAGCGACTGGCCGCATACCAGGTTCGAAAGACTTGACATCAGGCCTTTCATTCAGACTGTGCTTGATTGGGCGACGGAGTTCAAGTGCGTTGATGAGGTATTTGCGACAAATGCGAGGGCTCTCTGGAGGGTCGATAACTAGACCTCGCGCTTCGTTTAGATAAGCAGCTAAATATGGCTTACAGGATAGATCATTACGAAGATATTCACAATCGCATGACTCCTCAAACTCTCGTACACATTTTGCTAAAGTATCCAGGGCTAGACGTCTTTTCTGAAGGTTCCCACTGAGATACTCATTTGCATGGCAGGAATCCGGACATATTTCAGGCGGCTAAAATCCGACGTCGAAAGGTCGCCGGCCTGACAGCAAGGAGTGCAACACTGATCTGCAATCCAACACACACACACAGCCCGATCCACAGGAACCAGACGTCATTGCGATCCTTCTGAGGCTTCAAAACTCTTGTCTTGCACGGGGAAGATCATGATATTGTCATACGAGCGAACTGCTTCTGGTGGTCACCGGGTGCTTGCAACACCTTGGCAGCTGAACGTTTCCAGCTATTTGCGTAGACCACTGCGTAGAACAGAGGATCATGAGAGAGCGTGCATTCCACCGTTGAAGCTTCAGAGATGTGTCTATCGCTGCAACCAGAAGCCGGCGAAAACGCAATTTCCAAGTCAACCCGCATCCGCGCGGCATTCGCTTAACGACTTACAAAATCACCCGACACTTCCTCCAAATTCGACAAACAACCACACCAAACACGACCCTCTGCCAAACCCTACGCACGCCAGCCACCATCCCCGGCATCGATACGAAGTCCCAGTATGCGTCACCCCTAACATGAGCAACAAATCGTCGAGATCATGGAGTATTGCTGCGGCGAATCACAGCAAATCCAATCGGTCGACGGCTGCGCATGGTGCTACCTCTCATGTTCAATACCGGGAAATTACACCAGCGAGCCCGCGATGGAATGCTTGGACTGCGTTGTCAGAGGAGGAAAGCAGCTCAATGCTGCGATACAGCGGACCACACGTTGTAGCACAACTAGCACGTCGAGTGCGATGACCGCGAAAGTAGTGTTGGTGTGGAAGGTCGGGGGTTTGTCTGTGCTGTTAGGGGCAGCGTCGTGGTCGCTTTGAGTACTGTTCTGTAAGTATCGTAGTTCGGTTTGCAAGGCTTTTATGATGGTTTGCTACAGTGTCGGATATACCAGGAAAGAGAATCACATCTAGGAACATTAAGATACACAATCCTTTTGGCTAGAGTTTTACCTCTCCACTCTCTTGTCAGTGTACGGCAACGCAACGAAGATGTGATAGGCGGTCAAAGTCCGACTTCGAAGGATTGCGCTTGTGCGTAGCAGCGTAGGCTAACAGCAAGGAGCCAAGGGGTCATGCGGCGCTGATTTAGAGCCTGATAGGCACAGTCCTTGTGTGAAGAACAGACGTCATTGCGATCCTTCGTGGGGCTTTGAAAAATGGATTGTGGCATGGTTGTACGAGCGAGTTCCGTATGGTGGCCATCTGTCCTTTAACATGCTATGGCGCTTGTGGACCCTTGGCAGCTGAACCTTCCTGTCTATTTTTGTACACCAGTGCTGCGCAAACAGGACAAGAATAAATAAAATTGTGTGCATTCTAGAATCGGAGCTTTGAAGACACTTGCGTTGATTAATCAAAGATCCGACGAAAAACCGCAAACTCTAACACAAAACCCACCTGTCCAGCATTCTTAATCCAACCACATACGCCATAACACCGACTTCACACGATCAACAACTTCACCTCGGGGAACGAAACAAATCATGGCGACAACCGCATCCGATACCACCCTCTGTGGTCCGCTGTCTATGCCAGAAGTGATCCCCGGCGCCAACATGTCATACAGCTATTGCGCCACGCCCAACGTCAGCAATACAACCCAGCAAATAATGCAATACTGTTGCGGCTCATGGAACGAGGTTCACGGCTCTGATGGCTGCTCGTTCTGCTACATCTCGTATACCGATGTAGATATGGATAACAACGCAGAAGTCACGAACAAGTTTGCGAATTGCATTTCAATGAAAGCGCAAGAGATCAACGCTACGAGGGAGCGGATCACGCATTGTCATACTAAAAGGTCTAGCGCAACGACCACGCAGGGGTTGTCGGCGTGGAAGGTTGGAGTGTTGGCGGTGTTGTTGTGCGTGGCGTCCTGGTCGCTTTAGGTGTGATTGCGCAGGGGGTGTGGCCATACGGTTTCTTTGAGCTTGCTTGGGCTGCTGTTTCATGACTGGAAAGACGACTTGGAGGAGTCAAAAGGTGTTCGTGAGACTTATGGGCCAGCCTCGTGCTGGTATCGGAGGAACATGTAAATATATCTAGATTTCGAACGTCGCATGCAGAGTTATGACTGCTGGTCATCCCTGGACGCAACTCGATCACCATTCCGAACTCAATAATGTGTGAATGGTTCAGCGAGATCCGACGACACTCTCTTCACCCTTCCAGAGCGTCTTGACGTCAATCAGTGTAACTCCATCTCAAACGTCCGCCAGAAGTCCACCTGTGTACTGTACACCTAGCTCTCAGCCCGCAACACCCGCAGGCTGCCGCGAGAACTTCGTCACTTGTACTTCGACCACAAACAATCAGGCCACCCCTGAAACTTCCATCTTTCAGCCATCATCAGATACACAGCGAATATCGGATGATGCGCATCCATGGAAGCCGACCCGACACGCAGTGTGGCGGCCCCAACAACGCGATACCAAATCTGCCCGCATCTTTGTCATCTTCTGATCTCAGCGGTGCGACGAGCCCGGGCCCAATGACTGAGCCGCTGGAACTGCAGTATTGCAAGATACTACCATCACAAGCGGATATTCCAATGCATCCGACGAGAAGGCCAATGAGATCGTCGGGGAGTAGAGGTTGTATAAGTAGTGCTGTGCTTGTCGCTGACTGTGAAGTTCTAACCATCGCAAACACACGCAAAAAGCCAGAACATCCATTCCAATTATTCGAAATCCTGAACTCTCCATCAAAATGTCTATCAAAGTCGGCAGTTACCTGTTCACCAGACTGAAGCAGCTTGGGATCAGCACGGTATTCGGCGTTCCAGGAGGCACGAGACTCTCATGTTGTATCGTTGACCGGTCGTTTCACAACTAACGCATCGAACAGACTACGAACTCGCCCTCCTCGACCTCATCGGAGAGTCTGGGATCGACTTCTGCGGCAATCCGAACGAGCTAATCTCAGGCTACGCCGCCGATGGCTACAGCCGTATCAACAGCGCAGGCTCATTCGTGACGACCTTTGGACCAGGTGAACTCAGTGCTTACTGTAGCCACGCTGGCGCATATGCTGAGTATGTTCCTGTCGCTCATATTGTCGGGTACCCGGGTCGTATGTTATCGAACTCATCTAGTGTGAGACAAAGTACTGACCAGATTAGGTCCTGCGATGGAGAACCATACTCTGATGCACCACACTTTGGGCACGGGCGAGTTCGGGTTGGTATTTCGAAACGGTTTGTTGAGACATGAGTCGCTGATTATGGGTGTAGCATGTACCACGCTATGGTGAAACATATCTCAGTCGACAGCACTGTTCTGCTGGACCCGCAGACCGCACCCGCGGAGATCGACCGCTGCTTGACCAACATGATGCAACAAAGCAGACCAGTCTACATCGGCGTGCCGGTCGACATGTCACACTTAGAGTGCGATGCTTCTGCGCTTCAGACAGCCTTACCACGAGCTCTGAGCCCGAACGATCCGCAGCTTGAAGATGAGGTCGTGAGTAAGCTTCGCAAGACGATGGATCAGAGCAGGAATCCGATCATAATTGTCGATGGATTCGCTGCTCGCAACAACCTCCAAGACCAGTGTCGAGAACTCTCCGAACTGACCGGCTTCCCGACCTTCAACACATACATGGGCAAGGGCTGTATTGACGAAATGATGCCGAACTTCGGCGGTTTGTATACGGGCGCTGGCACCTACGAAGCCGTGAAGAAGGCTGTCGAGTCCGCCGATGCCGTTTTCTGGATTGGCAATGTTCAGGTATGTACCGCGGCGGACGCTTCTGGCAACTTGCTGACACATGTAGACCGATTTCAACACCGGCGAGTTCACAGATCAGGTGGCTGAGGACGTGATTGCAGAGTTCCAGCGCACCTATATGAAGGTAGTAGCTGCTGAAGCCTGATCATCAAAGAGTCTGAAGGCTGACCATGCCCGCCGGCATCGCACAGATTGGCAAGCAGCGCTTCGAAGTGAAGATGGTCCATGTCCTCAACGCTCTCATCAGCAACCTGGAGCAATCGCCACTATCTCGAACGTCGTCAGCGGTGGTCACCTGGGATCCTTACCCAATGAACGATCCTGAGAAGGAAAGTCAGCTCACGCAAGACTACCTTTGGCCGGTATGTGTCTCTCGCGCGGAGATTGGATGAACGTAAACACGGCTAACATGAAGCAAGACTCTGGGCAAGTTCTTCAAGCCCGGCGACTTCGTCATCGGAGAAACAGGCACATCGGCATTCGGACTCGGCTGCTCGAAGCTTTCCAGCGGCGCGAGTATGTATAACCAAACGGTGTTTGGGTCAATTGGCTACGCCACTGGCGCCGCTGTGGGAGCGTTTAAAGCCATCCGAGAGAACGGAAACTTCAAGCGATGTATCCTTGTCACCGGTGAAGGCAGCTTGCACCTCACAGTGCAAGCGTTCGCCGATATACTGAAGCTTGGTCTGAATCCGATTGTATTCGTGCTCAACAACGATGGATACACTGTCGAAAGACTTATCCATGGCAAGAATGCGTGATTTACCGATTAGGGTGGTGGAGGACCGCGTTGAGTTCATTTCGCTAATCGTTCTCCAGCGCCTACAACAAGCTGCCGGACTGGGACTACTCCAAGCTGGCAACTGCATTCGGCCCCGAACACCCCTCGAAGTACTACGGCCCAATTGGCACTCCCGAAGAGCTCGATGGCTTGCTTTCGAATAGTGAGTTCGGAGCTGCAGGATGTTTCCAGCTGGTCGAGCTGAAGCTTGGTCGTCTCGATGCGCCTCTGCCGTTGAGAATGACTACCGCCGCTGTGGAGGTATTCAACCAGAGGTCGAAGCATGGAACGTCGATGCGAGCTTAAAACTGAAATTTTGGCTGCGGGTGAGTGAGACTGGCCAAGCACACCCATCTCGGAATTTGATGTGTACTGCTTATGGTTATATCGGTGAGGCCTTAAGAGAGTATGTAATGATTGTTGCCGTAATTTGTATCTGTGTGCCTTTGTTGGAGCAGCTCTGTGATCCATGACGCTATCATCACAGGTAGTACGATCCATAGAGTGGAGAGTGCTCTTGTATCTCGACGAATTTACAATTCCATTCCTTTGACTAGCAGGTTAGGTGGGACCGCAGATGTAATAGAGGGTACCGGTGTATCTCAATGGTTCAAGGAAATCCTGTGGATCATCATACTATCGCTTATCCCCGACATCGTTCGCGTAGCGTAGCCATGAGTTCGTCTAATGCTTCCTGATCTTCATCCCAGCAATCCGGGTACCCGACTGACAAATGTGATCGGTCTTTAAGATCTCCGCCGTCGAGGTTCGCACGGAACTTCGCCTTTACTCCGGGCCATGAGCTCCAGTGAGAGGCTCCGTTCTCTGCGAATTCATGATTAGCTTCTATGTTGCACACAAGTAAGAAGTAAAGGCAGTCGTCAACGACCAGAGCCTTCAGAATGGACCACAAAGGTTCAAGGCTTACTGTGAAGAGGTTAGTGAGGGAATTCAAAAGCTCTTCAGTTCTGCGCCATACCCTGTCATCATGCAATAGCGAGGTATAAGAATTTCTGCCGGCCAAGTCTCGCTGGCAAGGAACGCCTTGAGCGCATCGGATGGAGACTCATTGCCCTGCATCCACTCACCATGAGTGACTGCGAAGCGGCGGAGGTGTGGAAGCTTTGTACGGAAATTACGGAAGTAGTCGTGCCAGCGCGAATGATACTTCGATCTGGCCAAAATGGGCGCTCTGCCGCGGCCTGTTCCTGGGTAAGGGTTGGGGCGAATCGGGTAGCCATCTGCATCAGCGCGCCATATGAGCTCGATGTCCGGTATGATAGGACAGTTTTGCAATGCCAACTTCTCAAGAGAACTGCCATGGGACAAGATCCATTCCAGTTGCCATTCGTGTGTGAAAGTCATGTTTCCAAGGTCCAAGCTCTTAAGCTTAGGGAAGTGTAGGCCTCGCAGGTCGCATTTTGGGAGATAGCCCCATGGGATCGAACCGTATAGCTTGAGACTGGTGAGCCGACCGAGCTCTGATAGCGGCTGAAGCCAGTATCTTCGCAGCTGTTCGGAGTAAAAGTCATGACGCTCAGGGATTCGCATCTCGTATTCGTCTTCGCGTTCTTCAGACAAGACGAGTAATTCCAGTTCATCGAGGCGTGACAGCAGAGCCTTGAATTCGGTGGAAGTTGCTGTTTCGGCATTGACACAGTCTTGTAAGTTGTGGATCGAAAGGCTGTTGAGTTTGCTAGCCGGGTGCTCAGCATGATTGACAGCGCTCAAAAGCTTGCGAAAGAATATATCGCGGTACTCAAAATCCTCTGTGGCGTCGGTAAACGCCCCACCACTACGTCCTTCGACTGTGTAGTCGTACACTAGCTCGATGCGGCGCAGATTGCGAAACAGGCCAATGTCGCGCATCATACGCTTAAAAGTAGCAGGCAGTTCGCCGACACTCTCGTCGGGATACTCCCCATCGTCAGCATTAGTCTCCCGTTCTAGATCAATTTCATCTTGGAGATCCCAGGCTGGTTTCGGAGCATCACGTCTGTGAATACGGTTGTTTTCCACAGATGCCTGGAGGTATATAGTGTGAACCAATGGGTTCAATCGCACGTCGTCGAGGATAGCGCGAGCCTTCAGAGCATTACTTTCCTCTGGCCGAAGAACCAATCGCGAAAAAAGTTGTTTGTTGACCAATGGCAAAACTCGTTTGCATGTTAGGCGTAGATTCCGGAGAGCTTCCAAATTGATTTGATCGGCGGTTGGGTAGGCGTCTTCATCGATCGGTTCTGTCAGTTCATCGATTCGGGAGCAACAGATCTCCAGCAGCTCATCTGGCAGATCGAGTAACTGCATGTCTAATAATATGCATAAAATAAAGAACAAAAGTATATTCAAGGCAGAAGGTGGAAAAGGGGAATATCGACACTAAATACAACAAGCGTCCCGAACCTTCTCCGACGGCGAAGGATTCGAGGATTCAGGCACCAGTAACGCGAGCGCGTTTAACCGACGCGACGAGAATAAAATAATTCGACCACAATCATTCATAACAGAGATGCTACCTGGTTATCGCCCTTTCTTAGGTGTACCAAGTAGGCTCGGGCCTCTCACCCAAAAGCTTCCACGAACCAACCTCGCGACGCTTGTAAGCAACCGGATCGTGGAGCGTGTGCGTCCTAACATCCCTCCAGAAACGATCGAACCCGTACTTCTTGCCCGTCGCACGAGAACCAAGGACTTCAAATATGCCACTTGTGACAGCCAGGCCGGTGTCCGTGCTGATGACCTTGCCACTTGCAACCAGCGCAGCTAGTTCACCACGGCGCGCTGCAGTGATAGTGCTTCGGTGAGCAGAGGCTGGCGTACTGCCATTCGTGATGTCAGACAAAAGTGTAGAGCCGTGCTGTCCACCTTCGCGGTACACGGCAGCTACCTCGGATCCGATGCGATCGAGCAAAGCATCGGCTGCCAGCAGTTGCGAGTGCCACCCGCCATACCGCTCAAGGATGTACCACTCTTCGGTAGCACGATCTTTGTTGTCACCACCAAATGGCCAGGCGCGGGTGCTCTTCGCCGTGTACGCAGCAGCAGCATCAAGAGCTCCCTGTGCGATGCCCAGGTAGAAATTGCTGAAGACGGCCTGGATGGTCGGAAGAAGAAGGGTAGCGAATGGAATGCCGAGCACGTCAGAGATGGGTCGTTTCGTGGCAGCATCCCAGCCCAGCGCGTCCGTCCATGGAACTCGGATGTTGTCAATTCGTACACCTCCAGACTCAGAGAGACGAAGACCAACATTGTCCCAGTTGTGTGCGAATTGCACACCGTCCTGCTTAGTGTTCACAAACGTGAAGATGTGATCCTCTGTGCCTTCCAGTACGCCTTCGAGGACGGTCAAGTCCGACACAACACCCCCAGTGTTGAAATTTTTGGCGCCATTGAAGACAATCTCATCACCTTCTGAGGTAATCTTAAGATCGCTGTCGCGAGGATTGACGGCTCCGCCCACAAACTGTTTTGAGGACTAGTTAGGCTTGGAGATTCAATCAATACTTGGTGAAGAGTGCTTACCAAGTTCTGCTCGATGAGCACCTTTTGCACGTTCTTGGCCTGATCCTCAGTACCCACCACGTTGGCGGTAGTCGACCACAACAGATGGTACCCTAGAAGCATTCCGATGGAGCCATCGCCTTTCGCAACCTCGCGAATGACCTTGTAGGCCGTGTCCCATGCTTCGCCGCCACCGCCGTATTCTTTCGGTCCAAGAACCTTGAGCAAACCAGAAGATTTGAGCAGCGATATCTCCGCAGCGGGAGACTTATTATCAATATCACGCTGCGGGGCATCTTGAGCAAGGATAGCAGCTACAGCGCGTGCTCTCTCAACCCATGCAGCTTGACCCGAAGGCACACCCTTGGACTCAAAGTCTTTGTGGTAGGTGTCGTAGACGGTGGGATTTGAGTACACGCGTGCTCCTTTCTCAGTCATTCTGAAGAAGTGTTGTGGATCTTGTCTCAATAGTAAGAGGGATAAGCAATTATTACCACAGCGATTGTGTAGATCGTTCGCAGTGTTTAAGTATCGACATGTACGACTGCAGATCCCGATGGCACCATGGATTGCGAGCGTGGGAGCAGATAACGCCATCGAGCTCCGCCATCACGAGCTCCACCACCAGACATACCGGCATACTGAGCCTACTTCCTTCCGCGTGTCCGACTGGAAGCTGCAATTGCAAATTAATATCGCGCAATGGAACACCATATATCTTCCAGGGTTTCGAGAGGCAGAAATGAAATGCCGGGAGCTCTTCAGCACTTGCCTTGACACACAGTGGGACATGCGTATAAACCTAGTCACGCCACAGACAGAGCGTATGGAGGGACTAGAACGTTCCAATAGATCTTGCAATTCAACACACAACTCAGCGTCTGCTTTTTTGAGGTGGTGTTATGCTGATGGTGTAGATGTCGCGGCAACACCGTCCCCTTCGTCGCGTTTTGTGCGTTTGCCCCTCCCAAACGTCGAATTCGGACTACTGTATCACAGATAGATTACCAAGCTACGACGATCAAAAGACCCAAAGGAAAGCAGAATAGCTATCTTGCATCAACTTTTTGCCATTGCCAGAGGTCTCTCAGCCAACCTAATACCTCAAATAAAATATTCGTTCTGCATTTGGTATTCTTCGTTGTTCTTGGCTTCGTCGTACACGACTCTGCGCGCCGTCAGAATTGGCTAAGCCCTTTTGCGGCAATCACGCCACCTGGGGCTCTTTCGTGACTGGATGTCACACGAAATTGCAACAACGATACTTATTGACCTTCCATCTTCCAACATCTCAAGGTGATGTGCTCTTCAAGATAAGCAGACTCCCCTGGCATGGCTCACCCAGCAAAACACACGAACCGCTGTGCTGCTATCTCGGGCGCCTCACAGGAGTTCTCGCGCTGTCTCATGATCGTTTCACCTTCTCGGAGTCTCCTTGTCCGACTGTTTCTTCCGGGATCTTGTACAGAGAAATTTATGACCTGACACACCATACAGTGTGCCACCAATGTTGGCTGCGATGGTTCCTGGGGAAGTGGAGCCGTTTGTGGTGCTACATTGGCTGTGAATGTATTGCTTCAGATTCCCGACGCACGCTATCGGAGGATCAAACACGAACGTTGTAGTCAAACAACCTTTAGAGAAGGTGCAGGCAAGCGTCTGTCTGGTCAAGCAGCACCATGCAAATCGGCCCTTGCTGTGCCGCGCAGTAAAAGCGAGGCGCCCCCCTACATGTATAGTAGCATCTTCTTGTTCTCTCACTGCCTTACTGACACAAATAAATCTCATTGCCTTTCAACACAAAACCGAATTACGAACTTGCGAAACCAAAAGCGACATCTTCAAAGGCCGTCACCATGATCGCAACTCTAATCACTCGAATCTTCCAAATGCTCTTCGCCATCATTGTTCTGGCTTTGTCGGTCCGCGCCACCAACTGGCAACAGATAGGCTCAGTCCCTACTACCACTGCTTATTGCACTTTCGCTGGCGCTTTCGCCATCCTCATCAGCGCTATTGGATTCGCCTCCATGTGGCTTACAGCCATCCCAAAAATTATCATGTCGGGACTTGACGGGTTGACCGCCCTCCTGCTGCTTGCCGGCGGCATCGTGAGTTGACTTCCAGTGACTAAATCTTCACACAACTAACATGATCCTCAGGCATATGCGTCGAGGATCGTAGGTGTCGACTGTGGCACCACCGTATACGATCAGCACAACATGATCTCAAGTGAGCTGTTGAACGGTGGCTGTGTGAACACCAAATCTGGACCACGTTGCTCATGGAACAGCCTCGAGGAGATCTCTGGGCGCTGTAAGGTCGTGGAAGCAGACTGTGCTTTTCTCTTCTTTGGATTCGCTGCTTGTGTTGGCGCTGCTGTGTTATGCTTCCTGGCTCAGAAGCGTGGCAAGACGGTGTAGGATCTTGGCGGATTACAGTGAAGGGCCAGGCTCGGTCCCTGGTGGACTGCTAATGTGTTGAGATGATCATTGTTACGACGCTTTTTCCAGTATACTGTATTGTACATGTATTTATGGTTAGATACCCGAGTCGTTTGCACGTGCAAGACAGCTCTACCCTTACCCTGTCGGATAAGTACCTCAAGCTTCGGCAGTCAACGTCATCGACAATGATTGTTTTGTCAGCCTATTACTGTACGTAGGCATGAGGTGGACGAACTACAATACATGCAAGATCTGAAATTCTAGCTCTCAATCCGTTCACCTAATTGCTCACACAACCACTCTACACCTAACCTGCATCAAAACAGAAGACTGCATTCAAGTCCGCTACCATGTCTTCGTTCGTGTCTGCGTTCTCCGATAACACGAAGCAATCCGCAATCATATGGCCCCTGCACTTCCAGCCCGGCACAACAGACAATTTCACCTCAAACGAAGTCATCGCCCAGGGCATAACCGCCTCCCAGGTCTGGGCTCAGCTCGACGACATCTCTAAATGGCAATCTTACTACCCTAACTGCTCTGATATCACTTCGCCACCCTCCGGGTCGTGGCTCAACAAAGGCGACAGCTTCCATTTCTCCACCTTTGGGTTTCCCGTCCTCGAGTGTCAGGTCAAAGAGTCTGTGCCGCCTGGCAGCGGGCAGGCGGGTAGAATAGCCTGGAGCGCCAAGTTGGAGGGCGGAGAGGATGAGGCGGTGGAGGTGTATCATGCTTGGTTGATTGAGGATTTGCCTAATAACCGAGTGAGGATCTTGACACAGGAGAGCCAGATCGGCAAGCCTGCTGCGGGTCTCGCGAGCAAGAAGCCGAATGTTATGTTGCTGGGTCATCAGGATTGGCTCGATGGGTTGGTGGCAGCGGCGCAGGGGAAGAAGGTGGAGAAGGAGGAGACTAATCTTGCGAAGGCTGGGCAATTGGCTTACTGAACTGGTTGTGGATCCGACAATGTAGCAAATGTTGCTGATCCATGCTAAGTGTATGACGATGGTATTGCTGGGTAATCGAGTGCGTGCCTATATGTATTCCTCACCACCTGGAGACACAATACATTTTCAGCTTTCAGAAACAAAAGCAGTCCATCTTAAACCTACACAAACTCCTTTATACGGTTACAGGGTTTGATAGAAAAGTATCGATCCTGTTTTCACGCGAAAGGCGCTGTTCGACGTGGATCCGCAGCCGCGAGCACGCAATAAACGCGCAACGCACAACATGTATATTTAACCTCTCTCGAGCCCTCTAGCACCCTAGCCTCAACACGCAACTTCTCGGTGGGTGTATCATAAGCTTATAATTTATCAAGACATGAGCTTTTCTCTTGTCGGCCATTGATTTTGCCCTCGTTGAGTGGACAAGCATCCCAGGAAAGCTTCCACCATATCCTTGGCTATGGATCTGTCCGCCTACTCACGATTTGTCTATCAAGCTATTCGCCTTGTTGGGTATATGCGTGGATATGAGCTGTTCTTGGCTCGCCTGGTTGACAGTCCAGGTGCCCGAGTATCACAACCCGTGCAACTACTGGCATCGGAGAAGCCACTTCATCTTCATTACCTGGTCTCCGATTTGGTCTAGCGGTGGAGTGGCTTGAGGTTTTGGTTAAGCTGCCGCGTACAACGATTGCCCCCTCGCTTGAGTCGTTGCAACGAGCAGGGCATCGTGACTGTTAACAGCAATCATGGTCAGTGCAGCGGGAGACTGCTCTGAAGTCACCCCAAATCTGCCTTGCAGCAACAACTACTGGCCAAGGAACATCTGTTCCAGATTGGCAAGGCGCTGGCTCAGCGAATCGAGTGCGCCAGTCTTGAAACCAGGTCGGCGGCGCTCGTCGTACAAGCATTCGACCTCCAATCGCTCGCACTGTGCACACGGCTGCTGCTTTGAACACCGCGACTTTCGTCGGCGACACGACTGACATGCAGGGCCGTCTTCTCCACCATCATCAGCTTGGCTGAAAGTGTTTTCCTGAGTATGGTTGCCATCGCCTTCGTCGAAGGCCGCCGCTGGAGCGTGTGATCGTTTTTGCTTGCAGCGCGGTCGACCTTCTGCTGAATTAGGCATGCTGCAACGACCACAATCCTCCAGCACAGGACAATATGCGATCAGAGTATCGACATTCGAAGTGCAGCCTTCTCGGGAGCCTCCTCCCGGGGGTCCCTCCTCCTCCGCAACTCTTTGCGTGGGGAATGGGTGAGCGAAGGTGCCTGAACTATAGAATACAAAAACATATCTGAAGTGTAAACTACCAAAACGTTCTTTTGGGCGCGCTGCTCCCCTCACGCCTCGAATCGACAGGTTCCCGAGAGGCCAAAAGAAAACGCAAAAACATACAACAGGCGGGATTCCCAGATGGTCACCCACTCTAGTACTAGTCGCCCGGTTCAGTGCTTATGTATGGCAGAGCGGACGGGATGCCCAGTTTTCACTGACCTATGGTCGTATGTATTCAAATAGAAAAATAGATCCTTTATATCCTCAATATTATTCCCAACATAAGGCAGATGGTGTTCCGGTGTCAATGATCTGACTGACTGCTGAACGCTGCAATTAGAGAACATGGAGAAGACTATGCCTTGTAGTAACCGATAGTCACAAGCATTAAGCATTGAAAGTTTGCTTTGTATCAATGCTCTCAATGCTGTTCGCAGTGCAAACGCAAAGACTGCGATCGTTCGCTACAGCTTAGTAACCTTGGGATGATCATCATGCGGAAAACAGGCATTCGTACAAGGTGCGGGCTAATGCGAGAAGAAGCCGAGGTGATAAATGGCTAAACCCTCATGACTACAAATAGTCTTCGATGGGATCGTGAGATGAGGCTGATTAAAAGCGGGTTGGTGGCGGTATGCTCTGCTATTGAGATCTAGATAGGGCTTGATCTGCAGTCTTGCGGCTGGCTGCTGATCTTTAACGTCCATCGTCGCTGTACCGCTATCTCCACCGTCATCAGTTCCAAACAATCCCCAAAATCCCGGACCCGAGGCCGAGTAGGTCTATTGTAGCAGGCTTGAATAGCCTGCCGCTTCGATCTGTTTGAGCTAGCAGCTGTGCGTATTAAACAGACAATCATGCGAGAACCAACCCGTGAACTGACATGCAGTATTATCTGCCCTGTCTCGAGAAAAACATTCATGACCCAGACTCCCATTCATCTTTGATGCAGCTGCTTCGCAATGCGGATCATCCTCGACCTCGCAGCATTAGTTCTCAGAAGATCTACGACCTTAGCACTCGGAAGTCGGCGCACCATGGCGTGCAGCAATGATTCTTGGTAAGATCTGTCTCTGCGATCCTACGGTGACGTTTTTATCGGTAAAGGCTACCAATAGGTGATAATGTCACGTATAGCGTTGTGTACTTGAAATGCATTTCAAGGCTAGATCTCAAGCTTTCGGATCGTCAATTCAAAGCACATGCTATTCTTTCCCGTCGAATGTTAATTGTCGTAGGGCTAAATTTACACATTCTTGCAGGCCGAGACCTCGATGCCATTCTGGCAATTCGCAGCAAGTGATGGACGGCTGGACATTTTTATACAAGACCATGGATGCAGCCAATCGGACAAACATGTCCCACATCACTGCCACTGTATTCCATCGAGCGGGCGAGCTGCTGGATCCTGCGGGGACTGGTTCCTTCCATAAGGCTATACCCGGGCCGCTCTGACTGAGGACTCTCTGCTCCTCAAGTTCGGCATTGATAACGTCCAATGGACGAGACCTGGCACGTTCGGCCGATCAACTCGTGGATCTATGTTTCTGATCGACACCCCTCATCTCCTGGGCGTGCTCACCATGTGCGTCATGAGGCATGAACCGCAAAGGTTATTATCACTCAGCGACTGAACTCCCTAGGGTGGAATTACATAGAGGGCCAAGTATAGTGCTCGCTCGTCATCGCTTCTTGTAAGGGACTTGCCGTACATTCTGTCAAATATAAGTACCTTCCAAATCGTCAGTGAATCGTCAGTTCTTCTTCTGCATACGTTATCGACAGCCACCATTCCGAAACAAGACTTCACACCGAAACGCATCTTCCACTATGGGCATCAAGGGCGCATACGAGCGCTTCCGCGAGTCCAGAGCCAACTTGTGGCTCCAGCGCATCCTGCGCTTCATTCAATTTGTCTCTCCAGTTATCTCCATCGGTCTCTTTGCCTCCCGTCTTGTCAAAATTGTCCAGAGAGATCCTACCGAGGGACGAGGCCGTCTCACAGCTTCCAATGGCGCAGTTGTCGGCATCCTTGCTGCCGCGATTCTCTACACCCTCATCGCCATGCTTCTCAGCTGCTTCCTGGAGCACAAGCCTAAATTGATCCGCTGGTCATTGATGTTCCTGGATCTATGCTTTGTCGGTGCTTTCATTGCTGTTGCCGTTCTTACTAGACCGAATGGTGGCTCCAGTGGGCCATGCCGTCAAGAAGATGGAACCGGTCTTGGTCCAGCCAGTCAGGTGGTGCCTCGCAGGGCCAACTGCAAACTGCCGTGGGGAACATTCATTACGGCCATCATTAGCACGTAAGCTTACACTTGCTGCTTGCTGTAAGCAACGTCTCAGCTAACGTTTGTATGCAGCATTCTTCACTTCGTCACTGCGCTTTTCCACGAAGCTAAGGACAAGTACAACAAACATCAGAACAGAAAGACTCAACGTGAGATGTCTGGGTCAACAGCGAGAGGGTCATACGATCATGAGAAATAGGGACTGTTTTCAGTCTCACGCGCGGTTCAAACATGCGTAGGCTACTCGTAATTCACTAAACTACCTATGCACATCATATCTCTACGATTTGCCCACGATCCATATTACACTACTTCCCTTGCATGAATCTCTCCAATAGTCCTTGTCCTGTGAATCGAGGACCGCCTGGCGAGATCGGCATTAGATGGTCAAACAGTATGGTCTCGTCAGTAACGCCATCCAACTCGGGAGGCAAATCCATGGATAACAAGCGATGCAGTGTTGCAAGAGCTGCCTCGTGGAGCTCATTCGCAGTCTCGATATCTTCCGATCTGTCCTGGGCCAAAATGACTTTTGCGAGGTGGAATTGAGTACGACTGAAAGCCTCATCCGGCCATGATGTGAGCGTGCGTCGCTGGTCCAGGATTTTCTCGAACCAATTCCTGTAATTCATGATTAGCGAAACGAATGGTATCAAGCACGAATAAAACTTGCGCTGCTTCGTAGTAGTCTTTCCTGAGTTCGTGGATTGCGCCGATGGCATACATGCTGTGTAGAGAAAGATGGTTTACCGGACCGACGGTCTCAATCCGTTGCTGATGGATCTCTTCATGAAGCTGCAGTGCTCTGTCCGAATCTCCACTCTGGAGCACGATACACGCCATATCGAATTTTAAGCGACTGGTGAAAAGGTTGTAGCCAGTCTGACCCATAAGCTGCATGCCCTTCATTGCACAGTCGATGGCGATCTTGAATCGTCCCTGGTACATCCGGACCAAGGCGATCTTGTTGTAGTACTTGGCATACTCGAAGGGAATGTCGTCTTCGGTCCCCCATTCTTGGAATTTCGTGTAGCATTTATTGATGATTGGCTCGGCCTCAGTAAAGCGGTGGTAGTGCAGTAGCGCAATCGCGTACTCCATCCAAGAGTTGTAGACAAGTATCTCGTCCCTTCTTGTCTTATTCGTCGACTTCTCGAAATTCTCCCTCCGGATGCTGAGTGCTGTCTTCCTTCGGTTCAAGCCTTCCTCTCGCTTACTTATGCCCACATCATCATACATGATAGCTATCATGGCATGGATGTTGGCCCTCATGACTTGGTGATCTTCATGTGCTGGGACAGTGGAGGCGTCAAGGACCTTTTCGGCAGTGTGAAGAAGAAGGAGCCCTTCATGTATGATACCCTGCTCAAATTGGTCCATGCCAGCGTCCAAGAGAAGCTGAGCGAACTCAAGGGAGCCGGTGATGTTTTGGTTCGACGCATGATAAACGTCATGAAGGGCGTGCAAGTGTGGTAGCAGCTTCTGGCATTCTGACCATTTATCTGGAGTCGGTTGTTGAAGTTCATTCGACCGCGGAAATACCTCGCGCACCAGTGCAACTGCTTGTTCGAATACAGCTTGCTGCTGGCCCTTGTCTTGCGAAAGTCGCTCACGGATGCCTCGCTGCAATGATCGATGCATGGACAGATTACCATTAGTTTCAACCACCAGCCTTCGCCTTATCAGAGATTGATGGATCCTTCGCATTCTGATATTGGGTGTTAGCGTAAGCATCGGAGGCGCAAGACACATACGGCATACCTGATTCTCTCCCTGATGTCAAGAAAGTGTAAAATTGGATCTTCGTGCATTCCCCAAAGCATCGCTCGGGGTACCGAGCTGCAGTTGAGGTAAGCCAGAATATTTAGTACGTCACGAGCATCTTGCGTCAACTCGCGAAGAGTGACTTCCCAAACCATCGCCAAAGTTCCATCGTAGCTGAAAGACGCTTCACGGAACGTCGATGGCAGGTCGTCTGCTTCGTCAGTGGCCGCACCAGTACGCTTGCGCCACTCCCGGAAAGTCTCTATAAGCTCCTCGAGAGTAATATCTGAAAAGCCAACGTAGCCCGCAACATGTGCGATTGCTACCGGTAAGCCGCCAACGAAGGCCGATATCTCCTGGGCTAGCAGCCGCTCTGGGTCGGTACGGGCATCTCGGCCTAGATACCTGAGTAGCATGTCGGATCCTTGTTGCGTTGTCAACGGATCGATCTGGATCCTGGTGTTGTTTGGTGCATGTGGAAGTACTCTTTCGTTTTGTGTTGTTATAAGCACTGATCCGGTGGTTCGGCGCAAAGAGTTGGGCATATATCTTGAGATATCCTCCCAGCGTAAAGCGTTGTCAAAGACGAGTAGCCAACGTTTCTCTGTTTTCGTCAGCGATCCGAGAATTGTAAACAAATCTAGCAGGATACTTCACCTGTTTCCTGCAACCAGTTGCGACCTTTCTCCATGATGAGATGATGATCTTCCGGGCTATCCGCAACCCCCAGGGCTATGGCCATTCGGAGATACGAGTCTGTGAGACCCGGCGCGGTGTCGGCTTGTAGCCAGAATATGGCATCGTACTGCTCTTTGTGAACATGACTGTACTGAATTGCAGCCAGTGTCTTTCCAACCCCACCAACACCATGCACAATGCACATAGCACCAGGAGAGCTCAAGCACTCGTCCAGGTCGAGGAGTAGATTTGATCGCGAGTAGAAGTGCTCATTAGGGGGAGGCAGTTGCACATGTACCGGAAACGTTTGAACTTCGACGTTGAGATTGTGCGCCTCTGTTGAGCTCCTGTGATCGCCTTGCGTCGCTTCTGGAGACATCGCAGCAGACGTGGTTCTGTTGGGAACATTTCCCACCGCTCTTTGTTGGTCAGCTATGAAAGCCTTGAGGTTGGCAACATGGACATCCTTCTTCGACAAACGTGTCTCTCTGGAAGCTAACGTCTTGATCTCGGTCTGAAGCCCATCCTCGAACTCGGAGTCGTCTTGAAATTCTGAATCGTCATCTTTGAAAGCAATCTCGCCAGCCGAAGATGCTACAAAGAAGGCTAGCTGTTCCATGTGATCTGACACATGCTTTTTGACAGCACGCTCTCTTGTCCGAGCGCTCGAATCGCTTCTGGTCAGAATGACTTTGTTACACAGAGGGCAGACATCGCGGGGAGGTCGTCGAGAAAGTTCTTTCTGGCACATGTCTCGAATATTGGGCATCTGTACCGACGTAAGTCCAACGGAGTGGTGATCGCCGATGTGCGTCTCGAACGAATTCGAGGTATCAAAGACCGATTTGAGGTGTCTTCGCTCACACGGGGTACATATCCAGGCGCGTTGTGTCCGGTGACGCTGCGTCTCATGCTCCCACCAAGACTTCCTGCTCCCATAACGCTTTGCCGAAAGCATGCAATCTTTGTACGTGCACATGTATGGATTCAGATCCTCAAGAACGTGTTTCCTGTACAGGTGTCAATATGGAAAGATCTAATGGGACACAGCCAAACGCTCGGTGTCAGCAAGGTTATACTGACTTCCATTCAGCTGCAGACTTCATGTCCGAAACTCTATGGGCACAAAACGGACAGAGGAATTCATCGCCACTAAAATGCTGATTAGGATGGGGTGGCGCTGGAACTGCGTAGCGTAAGATAGTAGGTCCTGTGTGCGGAACGCCTTTTGACGGCTCCGTAAGTGCTGTCGACTGGGCATCATTGGCTGAGAACCGGAACTCTGACTGGCTGTTTGAGACGGTGCCACTCAGTGGACTCCTCACAGATGCATCTGTCTCCGTGAGATAGTCATAAGTCGGTAACATTTCAGTGAGTGCTTCGCCAACATCGCTTACGTCGTCGCCCGAGGTATCGTCGTCTCCTGGATCGGAGGCCACTGATCCAAGTGACAGCTTCTCCAGGCGGGTGCCGACGAGACTGATGTTGTCTAGTCCAAGAGAATCATGGTTATCCTCATTTAGCTTGGAGCGGAGCCTTATCAAATACTGCCGGCGCTCCCAATTTGCTCTCCCGAGACGTTCCAACAATGACCTCTCGGCCTGAGGGAACCGTGCTTGAACATGGCCAACGTCGTAGTGAGCAGCGTCCTGGTGAGCACTCCACTCGATGCGGTCTCGAGGCACAGGGTCCAGCAATGTTGGGCCAAGACCGAAGAGTAGGTTCACCACATCGTGTATATGCGTCAGAGGTGAATCAGACAGTGAGTCGGGCAAAGTACAGTCTGTGTCAAGGCTGAGCGAAGTCGTGTCGTCGTCTTCTCTGCTCAAAGGAAAGTGCACGGGCGTGCCCGCCACGAGAGTTTCGAGTCCCGCGTTTCTCCCAGTCTCGTCATCCCCATCGACATCAGAGCGCGTGGTGTCTGTTGTGCCTGACAACTGTGCCACCAACGATAGGACTCTTCTGCGCAGTGTGGAACTGTCTCGCAGTTTGTAGTCGAGACCTCCAGACTCCACGTCGTGCTCATAGGCCCATATCTTCAGCCGATCAATCTCGTCACTGTATCTTCTGGCGGCTGTCAAATGTTCACTTTCAGCGTGGCTTTGGGCATCCTCCGAAAGAGCACAGAGCGTTGACAGAGCATCTGCTGTGGCCTGCGCGATGCTATGCGGCTGGGGTGAGATGAGCGGCATATCCAGCCTGATCGAAGAAGATGCAGACAGCACGCTCACGAAGGATTTACGCGGCTCGATGTCATGAGCGTTGCGCCAACAAACTGAGAGTCGAAAGATTAAACCAACTTGGACAGCGAGGCTGGACTTCACACGACTCCACGGACATCTAAGAATGAGTGTACGATCTAATGCCAGGCGGCCAAACGTCATATGATCCGCAGCGCCTCACAGCCGAGCTGAGATGTGTACAATCGAGGTACTAACATGTCAAGCATTGCGAATCCTCTGCTATCGTGTAAAGCTTACGAGCTACCGTATATAAAGCAGTGTCAGACACGACAAATCTTCTACAATAAGGCAACGAGTACCGTTCGAAATCATGTATGGTAATGTCTACCTTTCCAACCCTTTCAAACAGTAACGCGCATGAAACAGTGAATGATGTACATGACCTCTTCGGTACCACCTGCTGTGGCTGAGCATTTTGGTGTTATTGGCTGGCCAAGGCCGGGAATGCAAGCGAGGTGACAACGCAATTTGTGGGCTTGGGGGGGGGGCTGCACCCCACGACGTGATCTGCCAGCAGGTATCAGGAATCCATCCATTTGAGCAAGACGGGCGTCCACGGTACCTGACAGCCAATCATCTGCCACCTGTCCTTGCAATCACACCGTACCACCTTCTTCCGGTGAGCACAGGAAGCTAGGGTGTCTTGCTTTCCTGCTAAGCGCTGTCCTCCCCGTAGAATGAACACACAGTCCTATACGATCACATCATAATCCAACTTCTCTCCAACAGATTGCCTGTAGCTTAGGTCACGCCATGGCAAACACCATGAGCATGAGCATCATTACCGAGATTTACCACCTGCAAGAGCTCCCGCGCTATATGTCGGAAAAGCCATACACCATGCGGTATGTCCCGGAAGGCGGTACTGCGGTCAGCAACGTGCTGCGTGAGAAGCACAAACTCCTTGTCAAGGACATCCGCGGTAGTAAGCATGAGTATACGCTGGACCGCAATGGTTTTATGATCTCGCAACTGCCAACGAGTCTGGACTACGCGACTTTTGACAGCCAAGAAGCAATCGAGAATGAATACTTTCCCGAGCTCGAGACTATACTGTTGGATCTATTCCCGGAAAGCACTGTTGACTTTGTCTCATATCTGGTACTTCGGATCTGTTCGTCTACATGAACGACCATGTGCTGAAGCTTAGGCTAGATACGAAAAAGAGAAGCGTCCTTCCCTTACTCTACGGGACAGCAATACTCACACGGCCAACCCAATATCGTGGCGCACATCGATGCTACTCCCGATGACCTCGTCAGACAAGTCAAGCGAAGGCATGGGCTTGATGCAAAGGACTTTATCGACGGTAGAATCCAATACATCACCATTTGGAAGCCTCTTCGAGGACCGCTACATGATTATCCGCTTGCTCTATGCGACAAACAGTCTGTCGATGAGGAGAAGGATTTTGAGCCTCAAGACATCGTCGACAGAGATGAAGTACTTGAGAATGTACATGTTTACCACCGAAAGCGGCACGCTTGGTGCTACCTTGGAGGCCAGGAGGACACGGAGCTGTTGATATTCAGACAAGCGGATACTCTTCAGAAGGGATTTGGTAAGTTTTTTTATCACCATATTATCTCGGGCTTCTTCTCATGACCATACTTCTTGCCAGGTACTCCTCATTGCGCCATCTCCAACCCTGCCGCCCCACCGGACGGGTTTCCAAGGGAGAGCATTGAAGTCGTTGCGTTCATTTATACCAAATTTTGAGGCTGTGTCACATTTTCTTCAAGAGAGCAGTGAGCGGTTTTCATTCAAATGATATATGATATAAACAATACACCTGGAATCGGAAGTCCGAATGAGAGGTGACCAGCAAGTATTTACTTGCTATAGACTCCTGCGACTGTCTTCAACGGGCTGATTATATCTCTCATGACAATCGTCGCGAATTCTGAAAAGTTGGCAGGCTTTCCATCGGCATCCATGTCGAGGTTCGGGAAATTCAAGCACGCGTTGACTGCTTGTGCATAGCAAATGCCCATTTCGTCTTGCGCTAGCTTGGAAAGCCGCTTAGCGGTCAGAATCGGGGTATAGTCGGATACGTCGCCATTCTTGTCCTTCTCTTTCGCTGTCGCGAGAGCCTCAATGGGGCTGTTAAAGCACATCTCTAAAAGGAAGACGCCAAGCGCAAAGAGTGATGTATTGCTAACCCATTCGCCAACTTGATCAACGGTAGTGGGAGAGAGTGTAGACGATAGCAACGAGTCCCTGCGTGCCGATTCAAAGCGGTGGCTCAGGTATGGCAAGAGCGGCTTGTTCGGAGCATCCATTACCAAAAATATGTTGTCCTTCGTCCACTTGCCTTTCAGCCAGCTTGTGGAAGAGATCTGTAACACGCCCCAAGCCAATACCAAAGCCAGTTGAACACGATTTCTGTTGCTGAGTACACTTTGCCTGCTGTAGACTTCCGATAGCGTTATGGAAGACTTGGCCAGCGCGGCTTCTGGTCGACTGAAGAGGTCGTAGTTGTGTCCACTCTTGTCGGAGATTGATCCTACCCTCCGCCGACCTTCACGCAAAACTTGCGTGGAGCTCTTAATGATAGGGCAGAGATCGTCGCTTGTGGACTGCGCATTTCCCTGGTTTGTTTGTGTCGTGGTTGATATCGAGAGAGACGAAACGCTCGTGGGGCTTGCCACTAGCGGCGCGGTACTGCGACACATACACGTCAGTGAGGTATGCCCACGCATTCTGAGTCTCGCACGAACCTTTTCACAGATTGTGCGTTAGAGCTGCCTGCTTGAGTGTTGCTCATGCTTCTCACAACCAGCGGACGCCCGTGTTCGAGATTCGACCTCAAAGTCATGATCTCGGCTGTCATCCAGTGATCATACCGAGCTTTCCGAGCATCTTCTGCAAACAAGAGAGAGAAGCAGACCTGGTCTGCTTTATGGCCAGCAACAGCACGTGGTGTCCACATGTCCAACTGTATGTTAGCAGGGTGCGACTCCTCGCAAGTGCATTGCCAACCAGCTTTCAGCGCGTCGTGAAGCCAACTTGCACACTCCTGAACAACGATCAATTCTTGCAAGGTATGTTTAGATACCCCTCGAGCAGGAGCAAGCTTCAGAGCATCGTCGATGAGTGTGCGAAATTCGCTGACGCGCATTCTCAGTCGCTCCAGACTGGCTTTGTAGTGTGGGCCACGAAGGAAACACTTAATGACATGTGTAGCACGAGCTACTACAGTGGCGTCATCTTTCTTCGCCTAGGTAAACCGTTTGTGAGTAGGTGTTGCTGGTCGAATCAAGGTCACGAACACTTACTGGCAGCTTTTTCTGGAGCTGAGCGAGTGTCCTATGGATGTCGTCGATCTTCCTGGTGATGTTCTCTGCATCTTCGCCAAGGTGCGCGATCACTCTTTGATCGAGATCATGCTTTCTCCAGATGTCGCCTGTGTGGTCGTTCAAGAGTCGTGACAACTCATCCGCGGGGACTATGGACCGGAGTAAGTGCTCCACTGAGTTCGAGAACATGATTTTGTTGTCTTTGAGCGACTCCACCAGCAGGCTGACGTCGCGATGGGTGACGACCTCATTGTACCCTCCCACACCCTTGATCAAAGCGCCCAGTACAGCCAGAACGATACCAGCCACTTCTATACCAGACATGACATGCAATGTGCTGAGGTGCAGAATGGAGCAGCACTCGCCATGCCTGATATTAGAATCATATAGGCGGTTGCCTTCATGCTGCCCAAGATGAGGCTGTGAGGTCGCTTAGATAGCTGACTGAGGCCAAAGTAACCAAGTACCAGATCCGAGTGGTCGTATCTCAGTTGTTCCGTGACCCCGCACGAATATGCAGTGCCACCTTCGCCACCACATTCCATTGGTCAAGTCCGAGTCCAGTACAGCCACTTTATCGGTGAGGGAAGAGGCCGAAATACCTGAATACCTTCATTAAATTCGTGAAAAAGACACACCTGTAGTGGGCAAAGTCAGCACCACGAATAAACCCATTGCCACGAGCAAAGCGATCCAACTTCTACCGAGCTTTACCAAGTGTACTGAGTCGACAAATATTAGGTAGGTCCAGACCTCAATGGCTCCAGCTCTCGAGCGTACTGACCGAACGTGCGCGAAGGTCTTTTTTTACAATGGGTACCCTATCGCAGCCCGCTCACAGATGTGAAATTCCGGCATCCAATGGCAAGACACAACCATGGAAGCGCGCATGGCCACCTAGAAGATTGGACCTACAAGACGTGGCAGAAGCTCAGGGACAAATGTTGTTGCTCGATGGTACCGGCGGAAGTGGTACGAAGGCTGTACCCAACGCCGTTTCTCTGCCACCGAAGTCGGACAAACCACAGAGCGTCAAGAAGGATCAGGAAGAGAAGATTACTGCACAACCCGAGGAAGCAGAGTCGGAAAAATGATGATGCAAAGGAGGAAGAGTACTCGATAATGGCGGCGTCCTCACAGCGTAGTCATCCTGGTGGTGATCGAGGACTGTTCAAATCAAGCGCAGGCGCTGCAGGATGCTCGTTTAGCGGGCCCACCATGTGTGTCTTGGAACTGCTGAGGTTTCGGTTCTGGAAGAAGCAGTTGAAGTGGTGCAGCATTGGCGCGAGGTTCGCTCTGGCGTCATATTCTGGAGTTTGAGTTTTGCGACGGGATTGGGGAGTATCCACACATTCACACAATGCCCAAACAAATCACTCATCAATCGTAGAACCAGGAAACTGCGATTCAAGTGTGAGGATATCCTTAATTTTGTGAATTTCTAACAAAGGACTGTGATCTAACACAAATGAGTACAACGAAGCTGGTCTTTCCATACAAAGATCTCAACATCTCCTTCTCGCTCGCCCTTCGAACATTGCCTAGCCTGTAAGCAATATTCCGGATTCACGCCCCCTTCTAGACTCATGCCAAAATCTTACACTGCTCTAATATCTGGAGATTTAGACAGCAAGGGTAAGAAGACCGGGGCGGTAAGGAAGAGCATCGTAAGCTGCAGTGCTCTTAGGGTCACGGCCCTGGTAGAGGAGCTGAAGGTTGCAAGGGTCGACGGGGAAGGTGTGGTCGTTAGAAGTCCTGACCAAGTCACCGTGGCTGATGTCGTTGGTCCAGGTGGCACCGGAGTTGGCCTTGCCAGCGAAAGGCGCGGACTCGTCGCCGGCCTGGACGGTCCATTCGCCGTCGAGGGAGTCAGCGACGAAGGAACGGAAGTAGCGGCCGTTGGAGCCCTGGGCCTCGACGATCATGAGGTACTGGCTGCCAGCGGTGTAGACCTGGACGGCCTCGAAGAGCTTCTGGGGAGTGTCCTGCATGATGGTCTCGTAGGCGGTGCCGAAGCTGCCGGGGAACTCGCCGATGGGCATGGAGGCGCGGTAGATGCTGCCGTTGTCGCCGCAGAAGAACAGGTACATGTTCTTGTCGTCACCGATGACGGTCTGGTCGATGGCGCCAGTGTCGGACTGGATCTTGCCCTCGAACAGCGGCTGGGCGGCAGACCACGAGGTAGGGTCGGTGGGATCGTCCGAGGTGCGGTAGCTGAACGAGGTGGGTCCCCACTGGTGGGCAAGGATCCAGGTGCTCTTGGGCTCGAAGTAGAACAGAGTAGGAGCGACAGCAGTCTCGGTCATGGCGGTCTGGCTGGCGGAGCTCAGTCCAGAGAAGTCGGAGACAGCGCTGAAGCCCATGGAGCCGTACTTGGCGTTGGCATCGCTGTAAGAGGCGTAGACGACGTGCTTGCCGTCGAGAGGAGCGGTGGTGAAGTCCTTGAGGGAGGACCAGCCGTTCTTGGGCTCAACGAGAGCGTCGCTGGAAGTCCACTTGTAAGTGGTGGGAAGCTCGCAAGATGCAGCAGCAGCCTTGACTGAGGCCGAAGTGTTCGAGGTGGGCTGCTTGCTAGTCTGGATAGTCTGGCCAGGGCAAGGTGCGGCAGCAACCTGGGTCAAGCACGCTGCCAGCAGCGCGGTGCTGGTCAACAGCACGTTCTTGGTCTCCTGAGGTCTCATGATAGTTATAAGGGTTGTAAGGGAGTGAATGAAGAAGATATGGAATTGATGTAGGGCAATAGAAGCCCTCTTCAGGGCAGAGCGTCTCTGTTATAAGCACTTCTTGGTGTCTGGGTGTTTAATGCTCGCTTGTTTGTTCGTAACAGCGGCGGTGCTCACCCCAGTTTGGAAAGTATGTTAGTCAGTTTCATATACATGGAATTTTGGCCACGCTCGGATGAACCACTCGTATTTTGCGTCATTGGAGTGCGTTATCCGGTGCAATACCAGCGCACTTCCAAGCACATTCATATACTCAAGGCCCGGATGTGCCTGCGGTGGCTGAACTAGCTGGACACATAAGCTTATTCAGACGTCCAAAGACATGTCGCGGGATGCGCAAGCTGTAGAGATAGAATGAGGAGCAGGATCCAGAAAAGCATAGGCACGGAAGAACCGTGGAAGCTCCACCATGAGCAGATAAGTCAGTCGGAAACGAGTTCGGTGGTTCGATGCCGCTGACCGCGAGGGTGTCTGTTCGAAACTTGCCCACGCCTTTCGGGGCTCCACCGGGAACGCGCGGCAAATGATTGAGGGAAGAGCTGAGAGAGCAGACTTCCAGCGCTGTTCAAGTCGACTGCGAAACAATCCCTGCCAGAGTTTAATGCGTCTTAACTTTGCTTGATACAATACTGCCAAGCTAGGATGCCGGCTTCATATTGATGAATGTATTAGGGCTATCCAGTTCCGGCTCAATATAGCATTTCCCCAATGCCGTCTTACACCTCAATCAATACTTGACGATCCTTTCTTGGTTCTGTTGAAGTGTCCGATGAAGGAGGAGTAAAATATGGTTTGGCATCAGATTGGTTCAACTCGTGCAGTGTCGCGAGGAATGTACGACAAATGATACTGAACAAGCAGTCTGAAACTTCTTTTCATAGTGCTGTGACCTTATGTAGCATTCATATTAACATCATCTGCAGCGGTGTGAAGAACGCATGTGCGATACGAGCAATACCGGAGTCGATACCGCAGTCTATTCGGACGAAATGACGGACGGGATGGCCTCAGTAGCTAATATCTCGAGTTCGTTCTTTTCGTTTGAATATGAATGCTTCTAGCCTCCCATCTCCGCGGCCGCGGCCTGTGATTACTAGGCCCAGGGCTGTAAACATGAGCACCTTAGGGTATCACGTACCACTCACATCGTGTGTGAAGGAAGTTGTCGCGTGGGCCTCACCCTCTATATCGCTGTATCTCCTACTTCTCACAATGCTCTGGCAAGCGCTCACAGATGCCAGCTACCAAATTCTGGCGGGCGTATCAACAAAACGGCAAAATAATGATTCCGAATCGGGGAATTGAACCCCGGCCTTGTCGGAACTGATCATCTTTCGATGATTGAGAGCGACAAATCCTAGCCACTAGACCAATTCGGATGGATGAACAGGTAATGAGATCACTGCTGTTCGATGGGAAGAGTGGCTCCCAATTGATTATTATGCTTTTACTCATAGCTTGGGTATTAAGAGCGACGGCAACGACCTACAACTCGTCTTCCGTATCATTTCACTTACCATCTCGACCAAATTAGGCAAATGCGCTTCATCGTGCCTTTTTCGTTTCCGGCAACAGCAGCCAAGCCTGTGACAGTCCTCACCCAAAGAGAAAAAACATGAGCATTCGAACAATGCATCCATTGGTCCCAATGCCCTCCAACACCACACTCGAGGCCAGCTGCCTTTGACCTACCGTTGACTGTGGAGAATTCACTGCAACATGCTGTCGTGACATTCTGAGGCTATTCGGCGATGGTCTGGAGGCAGGTCGGCATCTGTGAAACACAAACTGGCGGACGTGGTTGTTGAACTTCGCTGCAAGTTCTGAACTTGAATAGGAAAATATCGAGAACACGCGAATGGGCGTCAACCGCCCTATCAGAGCACACTGAACTCCACAAAGCTCTCAAAAATAACGATTTCACTACAAATTCCGAACATGAACACCTCGCGACCGCCGATAGCTGTGATTTAACCATGAACATCGATATGGCCACGACCCCAACCCTAACCCTCGTCAATACACTGCCTCTCATCGCGTGTGCCTAAGCACAAGTACATGCATGCACCAGTAGTCGAGGACACTCTGGCAATACCAAAACCATAATCCATTTGATGCTAACGTTAGACACTACATCTACCAATCTTGAAGCCCATTCGAGCGCACCAGGCGGTAAATGAATCGTTTTCGTCAATCGTGACAGCCGGTGAAGGCGAACTCGGTGCTCTGGTTGAGCAGTGCTGGCAGGCCAATGTGGGGGACGCGGCAATCGAGTATAGCGTGCATATAGATGATCCACGCTCAGCTCGCAGTGCAAGATGACGTGGGTGTCCAGAGGGAGAATGAATGGTTGGTAACGGCTCTGGATGTTGAAGTACCGTCTGCATATCAGAAAGCAACGAGATATCAAGGACAGGATCAACAGGAACCATGATCGCTGCACCGCCTCAGATCTAGAACATCCAGGCACCCGAACGGCGGGCGTTTGCACCGCCTCACGCACTCGCCACACTCTCGCCGTCACCGCCTTGGAGCCCTCTGGTTGGTGCGCAGAGGCTGGCGTGCCAGGCGTGCTCACCGACGGCCTTGTCGCCAACATCAGACCCAACTGTCGCGTCAGAGCCTAAGACACTCTGCTAAGTATTGCATGTACCCTTTCCTCTCCTTCTCCGTTCCCTACTGTCCTTACATTGTCTTCAAATTGTTCCGACGACGCTCCTCCACCTTCAGCTACGTCAAACTGCGTGCTGCACGCCTGCGCTGGCCTCACACCACGCATCCTGCTCCGCGCGCGAACGACCCTTGGACGCTTCCCCGGCCGACCACCCAGCCAACAGCAGGACGACTTTCATTGCCGCCCAACCCTCCCGATTGCTCGGCCCCAGTCACGACAAGACACCGCAGCGCCCGATCGCGCTCGCCAATAGCTATACCACACTAGTTATACCGCGCGACGTGCCCAGCAATCAGGACCGGCGGCTCAATCGCTCGCAAGCCGGCCTTCGGATCTGCTGCTGCTACTGCTGGCGCCCAGCGCTGCCCGGCCGTGAGATTGCGCGCGTCGCTTTGTTGGCAGCGGCCACAAAGGTCTTGCTTTGTCCCGACCGACGTGACTTGTAGTAGGAAGGCTATTTGAAAGCTTGTCGTCGGCAGAACAAAGGACTTGTTTCATTGCTGCTCGCTGTCCGTTCGGCATCACACCCACACAACACGCGAGCACCGCCTTGCCAGTAGACACATTTGCCTTGCCTTGCTGCTTCATACACGAAAGAAAGCATCCGCCAACACCTCACCGCTTGTACATACATCCAGGAATAGACTGACTCTCGCTTGCCGGCCAAGCGAAGCATATCACGCACTTCAGACGTCGCACAGGTACAGACAGGCATACATCTCACAAGCATGGCGCAAGTTATCACCGTTGTCAACAAGTCTGGCAAGATCGTCAAGTCAACAAGAACTCTCGCCGGTGTCTTCAACGAAGCGAAGAGCGCTTACTCAGAACGCAAAGCTGAGCTCAAGGCAGCACGACTGAAGGAGAGAGACTTGCAAGAGCAGGAACGCAAAGCACGCAGTCAGCTCGACGCACTAGTCCTCGACGATGACGCAAAGTCAAGAAGAGGCTCCAGAGCAGGCAGCGAGAGCGGCTCGAGAGCAACAAGGAGGAAGCCTGTGCCTTCCCGCCATGATCGACCACATGGCGACAGAGGCTATAGCGATAGCGTTGTAACCGCCGAAGACGCACCCCGGCGAGCAGCCACGACATATCGCTCGTCTCCTCTGCGATACGACGACTCAGGAGAAGCAATGTACGACGAAGGCTCAGGGCCTCGGCAAGGTGAACTCGTGCGTAGACACACCAGTCATCCACCGGTCCGAACTCGCGACCATCCAGGAAGCCGCAGGGCTAGCCATAACGACATAGACATGGATCTTGCCTACGGTGATGCACCGCCAGATTTGCAAGTCGCCACCAGGACGATCGAAGATTCTCCCGAACTGCGCGAGAAGCTGACTGGTCTTCAACGCATGCTGGAAGAAGTCAACTGTCTGCAGCACTCTGCCGGCGCCACCATAGAAAACCTGCAAAAGAACCCCGAAGCACTCGCCGCAGTTGGCCTTACCCTTGCCGAGATTTCGACAATGGTCACCAAGCTCGCACCCGGCGCCCTGCCAGGTATCAAGGCCTCGTTCCCAGCCATCATGGCGCTGCTCGCTTCGCCTCAATTCGCCATCGCAGCCGGTGTCGCAGTCGGCGTGACAATTATTGCATTTGGCGGCTACAAGATCGTGAAGAAGATCCAAGAATCAAACAGAGAGAAGAAAGATAGCGTCGTGATGCTTGAAGATGGAGGAGAGGAAGAACCCGCCAGCCCAGTCGAGGAAGTAGATGAACTTCGCGAGCTGAGCAGCGTCGAGAAATGGCGTAGGGGTATTGCAGACGAGCAGGCGCGCAGTGTCGGCACCAGCGTTGACGGCGAGTTCATCACGCCCATCGCAAGTAGGACTTTGATCGAGGAGGGCAAACTGACCGAAGCGGACTTCAAGCCCAAGGAGAGCGACAAGGACAAGAAGAAGCGAGAGAAGAAGAGTCGCAAAGCAGAGAGCGAAGCGGGCAAGTCCGTCCGCAGTGAGAGGAGCTCCAGGAGCAGCAGCTCGCGGACAAAGGACAAGAAGGAGAAGAAAGAAAAGGTGAAAGAACCGAGTGGGCTGAAGTTGCTGTTCAGTGGGCACTCGGCTCGGGCGTGAGACGTGATACTACCCTTTTCCTTGGGACTTTTCTTTGTGGTTTCCATCATGCATGGCATTTTTGAATTGTTCATTTAGCGTTTGCATTTTTGATGACACAGATGAGGGCGAAAGACGATACAGATGAGATGAAGAACGGGCATTCACGAGGGTTATATACGAGCTTACGAACCAGCATTCTTTTTGTACAGACTACAGAGTCGCTTTTCTTCAAGCACTCAGATCTTGTCATACTCTACCCGGGTTCTTCCCATGTGATACCACACGTCAATCGATCGCAGCCCAAGCCAACACAACGCACGCAATCTCTGCGGTGCAGTATTGTGCGGTGCAGTGCACTGCACTGCCTCCCAACAACGATAGAGCAGTTCGTGACTCACAGACTTACACGCGTATATGCATCATACATACATGCGCCCAAAAACACAACAGCGTAGAGGGAGCGTCAATGCATTGGACAAGGATCCTCCGCCACCGCACAACAGACCCAGCACCCAAGCCCAATCAACCACAACCCTACCCATCACACAAACAGGCAGGGCTAACAAGAAACCTACGAGCCAGAATCCAACCCGTGTGACTCGTATACCCAGCCAGCCAGCCTCCAGCCACGAACGCCGTGTAACAACGTTCGAAGAACGTGACGTACGCCGCACAGCCGCCTGCGCGCGTAGTGACACAGCATCATGCACCTGCACCTGCACATCCACTCTGCCCCCGAACGCCCACCCACTCCGCCTCCACCCTCGCTTCAAAGCCATCGTCGCACCGCGCTCTGTGGCTATCCGCCAACCTGGTCGAGCGCCCAGCAGACGACGCTGCCGCCGCTGTCACCGCATGGCACAGCAGCGGCTACCCGGGTCGTTGGGTGGCTGCGAAGCGTACGACCGCGCTGTCAACGGGTGTTTGCATCAAACAAAGCGTTGTATGACGGGCGAATGATGGATGTGGAGGTGAGGAGCTGATCTCTCTGCCGCCTGGCTGCTGTATGCTGTGCGGGCGAGCAAGTGTCTTGCATTGAGCATATGCCGTAGCTGTGCAGGACGCAAGCGGCTTTCTTGGTTGGCTAGGAGAGGTACTGTTGTGCTCAACATCCAACCCCTTCATGCCTTTCTATCTGCAATTGCTTGGCCAGCCTTGTGAGGCCCTGGCCGCAACGAAACGGTCGGGAGTGTGCAGCTCGTGGTGGTTGTGATGGTGGCTGCCTCGTGAGGCGGAGGCGTCGTACTACCTGTAACGATCTCCGAACACGAAATGACGAAAGCCGTCTGTCTATCCCTTGCGGGCGAAGAAGGAGAAGGATGCGATCGAACCACCGAACGATCCAATCGACCCGACTGCATAACTCACCAAACCCGGTAACGACAAAGCCCGCAACCCTGTCACGCACAGCAGCACATTCTACCCAAAGCAGCAAACGCCACCGACGCCGCTTTCTCGACAGCGTGGTAGCGAAAGATTCAGGTTGACATCGGAACCAAAGAAGAGCGAAAAAGGTCCAAAAAGGCAATGTGGAGGAAAAAAGAAAACACGTTGGTAACGATTCAATTTGCAAACCGCTTTGCCGTCTCGCTAACAAAAAGCTGAAACGTAACAGCGTCATATATACAGGGTGTGCTAGTAAATGGATCTCTCTCTCTTCCCCAAGTCGGTTGGTGAGTGAGTGAGTTCAGCCACTCGACCGACCATCTCCAAGCGAAGGAAAAAGCCCATATGCACGAGAAGGGCCCAGAGAGTATGCACATCCCCAAGACAGAAGTTTGGGTAGCGGAAGTGAGGGGATATCGGACAGGGTAGAATAATGAAATGAAAGAGTCGATCTGGATGCAAGCCACTCGATGGTTCCCCAAAGTAGATCTGAGGACACAGATCATCGAATGGCATCACAAAGAAAAAAAAAAGGGAAGTTGCCACCAAAGGCCGTTCTGATGATGATGAGGATGATGATGATGAATAAATGATGATGTGTTTCTCTCCTCCATGAGCCGGGTATTTCCAAAATAAGTGAATAAGAACGGAAAGCAATCTTTGAAACAAGGAAAGGAATAGACAAGCTTCGAAAAGCCAAAATAGCTTTTGCCGCTTTTGAGAAAGAAGAAACAACATAAGAGAATCATCCCAAGAATAGACACTAGGTATGTCGAGAATAGAAAAAGAGATAAACAAGAATGTGAAACGCTCTCGTTTCGGCGGTCGTAGCGAGCGAATGTGGGTCGGTCGGTTATGTGTCGAAGCGCTCGCTCAGTAGCGGGTGTGTTTGGGACCAAGTCGATGCAGAAGTGTTGGCTGCTAGATGCTCACGTGCTTTTCGTTGTGTTTTGGCGGCGCATCAGAAGCGAGGGGGACGCGAAAGGTGGTGCCCAAGGTCCGGGAAACGCCGTGCTTTGTGGAAACAAGCTGAGTCCTGGCGAGGAAAAAGAATAATCCGCCGGCTCCAGAAGGTCAAGGTGAAATGAGACTAGAAAATTGTTGATGATGATGATGCATAAGTTTGGCCGCTTGCTGCGGTTCTTAACCGCTGACACCGAGCAGAGTGGCGACGTTGGAAGAAACGATGCCACCCTTTTCCATGCTGCGCCTCGAGTACAGCAACGGCGCATCCGAGTGAGGTACTGGCGGCAAGCTCTTGTTGTTGTTATTGCTGTTGCTAGAAACACGCACCCGGTGTTAGGTCATCGATCCGTGTAATGGGATGTGATGTGACGCGCAAAGGGTAAACGTAGGGGCGTGCTTCTTCTCACTTGTCAGGAGGGTCATACCTATTGCCGTTGTCCGAGGCGAGGGAATGATTTGATTTCTGTCGCAGCAAATTGACCATGCCTCTTCCGAAGCGACGCGCTTTGACTGAGCTGGAGTTTTTGTTATTGCGATTCGCCGCCGCGATGGCTTCTTCCATTTCTCGGAATTTGGCTTCGGCTTCGGCGGCGGTGGTGTATTTGCGCGGCTCGGCTTCCCATGGTCGGTGATTTGTTGTGTAATCTGAAGGAATGAAAGGTGGGGCCTTTGAGGAATTGCTGCGTGATGGACCGTTCTGTGCTTCGTGTGCTGAAGCGCTCGATGGCATTGCAGGGGTGTTGTCTGTCCCATTCTCTGCTCCCTTCGAACCCATAAATGATCTCGAGGTCGGTGTCGCCGGCGTCGATGGATTGTATTCGCTGGGCGGGATGTGAATAGCATGTGGGATAGAGTGTGTGATGGACACTTGTGACGCCCGCCCTGCCGAAGCGCGACTTGCCGAGCGCACCGAAAGCGAATGAGGATATGAAGGATCGTACTCCTGAGCCGTGTGGAGCGATGCGAGGTCGGCTGCCTTTGGATCCACCACAGAGAATTGATCGACGTAGACTTCCTCCAAGAAGTTTAACAACGTCCTCACATCGGCCGAGACGCTCATGGCGCCCAAGCTGACGCGAACAACCCCTGTTGCCTTGCCGAAGACGATCTGTTTTGGGTTTGCGCACCTGTGACCGCTGGCGTATGCGGCCCTCATCTCAGCTGGCGACCATTCCAGATAAGTCGCCACGCCACCTGGATTGCACAGCGAGCCGCTGCGGACGTAAATCTGTCTTTCGTCGGCAGCCTCTTCCACTTCCTCGAAACCGACGAGACTCCCATCGGGACGTTGCACATTGAAGGCGATCGTAGCACCTTGCACAGTCGGGTCGCCGTATATAGCATTCGCGTCCTTGTAAATCCGTGCCACAGGCGTACCGTTACTGTGCGTCAGCTTCGACAGGCCCTCATACAATTTCCGCCCTAGCTGCGCGGTGTGCATCGAGATGAACTTCATCGGGTTAGGTCCGTATAAGCGCTCGTGTACGTTCATGCAGTGGTCGAGCGCGAAAATCGAGTGGAACGGTAGCGTGCCATCCTCGAGGCGATCGTGAATGGTGGCGTCCTTCTTCGCGTGCCACGTATCGTTGATGCTGATGATCATGTCAACGGTTCCGCCACCGAAGTACCGGCGATTGTTAAGCACGTGGCCCGACGCTTTGCGGACGATGAGAGCGCCGATGTTAGGGAATCCGAAGATCTTGTAGAACGAAACCGCAGTGAAGTCGGGAGCGGTAGCTGCGTCGGATAGATCTAGTGGTGCGGTTGTTGCCAGAGCTGCTGCGTCCAGGAGGGTATAAGTGGAAGCCTTGTGGAATGTCTTGCGGATGCGTCCGGTCCTAAAAGCACGTGTAACGTCAGGAACTCGTGACCCCTCTCGATTGCGAAACTTGCGATACAGTACGACTTACCAGTTCAGAGGTAACCGTCGACCTGTCATGTTCGATTGCCCTGGATATGCGAAGAGTCCAATTTGTCGTGATCGCGCTCCGCCGAGTCCACCGCTGTTGATCCATGTCTCGACCTCCTCATCACTTGTGAAACACCGATGGAGCTTCGTCAACTCTCGTACGCCCACCAGTGATGTGTGAGAGTCTCTGTGATAGCCGTACCACACGGGTGTGTTGCTGGCGGCGGCGTAGTCGCGAATGCATTCGACCGTCATCTTGATCGCAGCAGTCGCATTGGCGACGAAGACCATATCGAACTCATCCGGGTCGGCATTGAAGAAACGGAGGGCGCGTTCGCGAATCGCATCGACGCGGTGACCTGCTAGTGCTGAAGGTGAAGAAGCCGAGTGAGGGTTGCCATACAAGTTTCCAATGAGGTCGGCCGAGAACTCTTCCACGAGTGACTTTGCGTAGATCTGAAGCAAGCCTCCATTAGTACCAAATCCCAATGCACATCATCACTCCTTGCATCGGCCCACGTACCGTTGTACCTCCATGGTCCAGATATGTCTTGCCCTTTAGTTGGGGATATTCGCGATCCTTGAAGTCTTCCACCTCGTCGGTCGTCATGTCTTCCGCGACGCAAGATGCTGATGTGGATGGGGTCGTGGGCTCGGTGGTGTAACCATGGTCTGGCTCTGATATGCTGGCAGTTGAGCCATCGTCCGCGGAGTCGTGGAAGTCCTTGAACTCCTTGTAGCGAGGGTAGGCGCGGCTAGGTGAGAGCTGTCGCGGTGATTTTGATTGCTCCATCTGAATGTGATGTTGGAGCATGTGATCTGGGGGTGTGGGTGGTTGTATGTGAACAGCATCAACAATATGCGCTGGTATGTCCATGTCAGACGCGCATGTGGAGGTCCGAAGGATTCAGGTGGTGAATAGTTGTCGCTGCTGAGTACACCAAGCTATGTACCGGGGGTGCTCATCACAAGGAAGCGTCGTCGTTAATGCTGGTGGCCACTAAAGGAAATTCCGCCTGGGGTAGGAACAATAAGCCACACAAGATATTATGAAAGTATGGGTGACACAACGCGTAACAAAGTGCAGGTAAAGAGCGGTGGTTGTGGTATGATACCAGCGGGCTGGAGTGGTTGCGGCAGGGGAACGAATTCCACGAGACAGATACAGTGCTCAAGACTCAAAGCGCCCAAATCCCGGCCGAGACGAGACGAAGGAGAGGGAAGCACGACGATTTGACAAGTTAGAGAAAGCGCAGATCCATCATTGGCCGAACCACGCTCCGGGACTTGGTAGTGACTAGTCCCGGAAGTTCGATTCGCGTAGGATCCATCTTGGGCCACACTCGCTCTCCAGCTAGGGCTGGTCCGGCGCATAATAGAGCAGAAACTGAGAAACCCTGACGCATCAGCCACGCCTCCTGAGACCCGGCGTGCCTGGCTAGCCCAGAACGCCCGCGCTAAATTTCGAAATTGCTCTAAGCAGCCAGTTCTGCGCCTGACGTCGCCTCTTCACGGGAAATTTGAGAAGAAACGTCTTTGCGAGCGTGCTGGCTAAGATGACGATGCTCGTGTGACGGGCGTGAAGTGTTCATGCGTGCTGACAACGTTATACATGCACGTATGCTACAAGGGCTGCTGTTCAACGGCCTGTCCGTACGACATGCGTCAGCCATGCAGGTGTCCGACCGTCAGCATGCTCACCAGAAAGCACAATAACGTGGCGGTTTTGACAGGTCTGCTACTACCGCTCTGCAGTGCTCGGCGGCTGACGGTGGGGATCGGGTGCTCTTCAGAGTCTCGATGGTGTACCGTCAAAGGTGATCGATTGGAGTGTGTGGTCACTGTGATGTGACGAAGGTGGTGCACACCTCGGCATCGTGGTGTGCTCGCCCGTTCGACAGGTCATCTGACACGCTGACTCGATAGCGACGATCATACGAGTCGGCGGATGTTGTGCAGAGAAGTGGTGAGAAGGTTCTCTGTATTGTCAACCACCCGTTGGAAATCGATACTATCGCGTGAGCGGCACAACGTGATGGGATTCCGGGAGGGTTCAACGTGAAAACCCAGTTGGCGGTACGCCGAATTCCACATCACTTTTTGTTGACTGCTGGCCGGACCGAGAGCAGATCTCGTTCGCCACCCTCATCAATCTGAAATACAATGGACATTCCCAAACAGGTAAAGCAGCCACAAGTAGAGCGCGACTCGACCACTCGCAATTTGGGTCGTCGCGGCCGCGGCGCGTGCTTCGCATGCCTATTACGGCAGATCTTCGTGAGCCGTTGTGGGGAAGGGTGTGAAGTTGTGCGATCAGTGGAACGGCACAAAGTTACGGCCAAACTCTCATGAGTTGAGCGCCGCTTTCCACAGTTTCCCCTGGTGTGAAGGCCCTTCGCGGACCACATAGGGCACCGCTCGCGAATCTAGAAAGATGTTTATGGGCCAGCGGAGTACCGCTGGCGGGTGATCGTTGGCTAGAAGTCAGGCCTGGCGTGCGATCTTCACGGCAACACAAAAGCCAACGCAGCAGGCTCACACCAAAACGGGTGACTGCGTGACCGGCCGGTTGTGCCGACGTGGCGCACAGTCAAAGTCCGAGCAATCGCCATGTCAAGGCGTCTTCATCAGCGATGGTGTGCTGTCGGTAGCCGTCGATGATGAGGGGAGAGGAGCGTGGGCAGGCGCTGCAGGCGCTGTTTGGCAGACGCCTGCATTGATGCCAACAGCAGCGAGGCGCAGTGACTGCAGCATACATACATCATGTTGCTGTATAGCCCGCGTCAGCGCACAGTGCCCCTTCGCTGGAAGCAACCAAGTGATTCAGGGCACACGAATCCTGCTCTCTATTGGGTTCAGGCGGGAAATCTTCTTTCACTCTGCGTTCGCCCAAAGGGGACGTCACGAGGGAAAGCTTGGCGAGTCGGGTGGGTGAGACAGGCCGGCAGGCAGGCAGGCAGGCAGGCAGTGAGAGAGGCGCAATAGCAGTTGGGGACCGCTCAGCAGAATCGACAAGCGACGGCGACGGCGACAGGGCGGGCGGCAAACGAGTGGCTGCAGCATAATTTCCCACTCCCTTAGCACCCGTCTCGAAACGCTTTGGCCCAGGGGTACGAAACATGGTACGCGCTAGCAGGACGTGCCCGTGCCTGTGCCTGTGCCGCACGCAGAGGCTGCATTAGCGCTGTGCTACCGGCGAACTGGCTCTACCACAGCTACTGCGCGACTGGCGTCGACCTTTTCGCAGGGGCCGCTGCTAGCGTCTGCTGGCCATCTGATCCACATCCACCTCACCTTTACGGGTGACTGCGCAGGCTGGCCAGCGACGTGCAGCCACAGCGAAGACTCGATGCCAATGATCCACGGACGGGGCGCTGGTGCCGCCGCGGTGAGCATGGACAATCGATCCGCAATCGCCAGTCCGGACGGCGAGCATGGCTGCAGGGAGCGAGTCTCTACTCGTTGCGCACCCTCGTCGACGCTCGTTTGCGGATGCAGGCGTCCGATAGTCAAGGCCCAGGACCCTTGGGATGGCATTAGCCACGAGCCACCAGCTCAGCTCAACCAGAAGGCAGGCTAGAGCGAGCGAGCAAGCGTGTGTGTGTCTGCGCGGACGAGGGCGAGGGTGGTCGTCGTGTACCTAGTCGCTTCGTAGCTCGTACTCTCGCCATATCATAATCGTCACCTCCCTCCTCCCTCCCTCCAATCCGCATTGACCTCCCTCATCGCCCTTCTTCTCCCCCACGACTCCCAGCCCTGCCCTCTTCTTCCCACCCTCCACACGCGCTCTGCGATCCGAGTGAAACCTTCTCTCCTCTTCGCGTCGCATCGTCTTCACCTCCACTACTCACGCTCTCTACCCCGTCTCTTTCAACGACTCACTCTCAGACACTCGCCTGCCCTTTCGCAACGGCGCCCGTGTGTCGACTCGGAAGCTGGTCTCCCGCATCACCGCAACCCGCCACTCACTGTCCCCCACCGCAACCACACGCTCACTTCCTCACCTTCAACCACACAGCGCGACCTCGCGTCCGCTGCTTTCACCACGTCTCCCTCAGCTGCGAACCCGGATCGCAGGAGTTACAGCAAAATGTCTGACATCGAGAAGATGATTGGCGGCGACTACGCTCAGCTGACCAACACCAACATCCGCAGCTTTGGATGGAAGGGTGTCACCGTCACCGTCAAGGACCGCCAGACCCAACAGCCCAAGACCATCCTTAGCGATGTTAACGGCATCGTCAAGTCTGGCGAGCTGCTCGCCCTCATGGGCCCTTCGTAAGTCGCCACTTGCCCTTTGATTCATTGCCTCCATCAAGCAATGCTGACACCTCACTCAGTGGTTCTGGCAAGTCGACTCTTCTGAACGTCCTCGCCCACCGCACTGCCTCGCTCAACGCCTCTGTGAAGGCCGCCGTTTACATCAACGGCTCACCTGCAAACCCCAAGACTTTCCGCCGCATCTCTGCCTACGTCGAACAAGAAGATGCCCTCGTCGGTTCGCTCACTGTCCGCGAGACCCTCAACTTCGCGGCGCGTCTGTCTCTGCCCAACCACATCACCAAGCTTGAGCGCATTCAGCGTATCGAGTCGCTCCTGACTGCTTTCGGTCTCCAAGGTCAGGCTAACAACCTGATTGGAACACCGATCAGGAAGGGTATCTCTGGTGGTCAAAAGCGTCGTGTCAGTGTCGCTGCGCAGCTCATTACCAGCCCCAAGCTCCTCTTCCTCGACGAGCCTACTTCCGGTCTCGACTCTGCAGCTTCCTTCGAGGTTATCAGCTTCGTCAAGGACATTGCCAAGAAGCACAACTTGATCGTTATTGCGTCAATTCACCAGCCTTCAACATCCACATTCGCCATGTTCGACAAGCTCCTCCTTCTCTCACAAGGTGGCACCGCATACAGCGGTCCCGTTTCCGAGGTTCAGCCATACTTCGACTCTTGCGGCTTCCCCATTCCGCTTTACATGAACCCTGCCGAGTTCATTATCGACTTTGTCAACACCGATTTTGCTCGCGACAGAAGCGAGGTCGACCAACAGTTGAACATGGTTCACTCCTCATGGCACAAGTCTCGTCTTGCAAGCGCCACCGTAACCGAGCTGACTGATGAAATGGCTCGCGTCCACATGGACCAGACCACCGACCCGGCCGACGTTAAGGAGCAGTCTGCTGGCAAATTTGCCATCCCTGTAGCACTCATCCACCGTTCATTCATCAAGTCTTACCGTGATATCATTGCTTACGGTATCCGTATCGCAATGTACATGGGTCTGGCAATCATGATGGGTACTGTCTGGCTACGACTGAACCCGACCCAGGGCAACATTCAGTCTTTCATCAACGCCATCTTCTTTGGTGGAGCGTTCATGTCTTTCATGGCCGTTGCTTACATTCCCGCTTTCCTCGAGGATCGCGCCCTGTTTATGAAGGAGCGTGCTAACGGTCTTTACGGCCCCACCTCGTTCATCATTGCCAACTTCATCACTGGTATTCCTTACCTCTTCCTGATCACCATCCTCTTCTCGGTTGTCGCTTACTGGTTGTCTAACTTCCGCCCCACTGCCACTGCTTTCTTCACCTGGGTGATGTGGCTCTTCCTCGACTTGCTCGCCGCTGAGTCGCTTGTCGTCCTGATCAGCTCCATTGTTCCCATCTTCGTCGTTGCATTGGCCGCCACCGCGTTCGCCAACGGCTTGTGGATGTGCACTGGTGGTTTCCTCGTCCCACCGCAGACCCTCAACCCCTTCTGGCGCTACGTCTTCCACTACATCGACTACCAGTCCTACGTGTTCCAGGGCATGATGGTCAACGAGTTCGGCACCCGCACCTTTGCTTGCGCACCGGCTAGGAACCCTGGTGAGCAATGCAACTGCATGTACGAGACCGATCTTGCCGATCAGTGCCTCATCCGCGGCACTGCCGTTCTCGACAACTACGGCTACGACGTTGGTAACACCGGCAAGTGGGTCGGCATCATGATCGGTATCATCGCCGGTTACCGTGCCCTCGGCTGGCTCGTCCTGTGGCTGAGACGCACATGAGCAACCACCTGCGTTGTGCATCGTCATGCTTTGCACCTTGTCTTTCCTTCTTCCCTTCCACTTTTCGGCACCAGAAGCTGCCATTGTGTGAATATCATAACCCTTTCTTTCCTTCCTTGATACATACCCAAACTGCACACACACTTCACCCGGCAAGCAAAAAGCAATTAACGCCCGCATCGGTAACGACACGCGGAACGACTGTTGAGCCACACGAGCTTATTCGTAATTCGCGCTATACACTCGTTTTTCATTATCATTATTCCCAACTCTCCACGACAATTTGGCGTTCTTTGGAGGGGTGACAGTTTTATTTTCTGACCCTTTCTCTCTTTTGAATGGCGCGGATGGCACAAGGGCGTGCGACACTCCCCAAACGGGTTGGAAGGGCAGAGTTGGCCAGAGCTGCGTTTTTACTTTACACTTCGCGTTATCTGAACTACCTACACTGCCTCACTCTACTTGGACATGAAAAAAGAAACTCGCTCTTCACTTCATCAATCTGCCCTTTCTCTACTATCGTGCAAGTTGCATCTCACGGATCTCCTCCCACGTGCCTCCGAATCGTAGCGCCATCGACGACACGCGACACCCGTATCTCATCAAACCGTGCACCTATCGTCATCACCAACCACGCCTAGCATCCGTGCCTCTGCCAGCAGAACACGCCATCCCGCCTCGTGCCTCCCCAGCTTGGTCCAATTATCTCTCACCGCCCAATGGGCTATCAACCCACGTCCAGCCACGATCACCATATCTGACTCCTGTGAAGCGCGCAGAATCCGAGACATGCCCAGCGAGATCAGCTAGCCAAGCACAACGCGCGACAGCCTACGCGCCGTTGTCGATCTTTCGAAACGTAACGTACATGCGGAGTATGGTATATCAGCAAGCCACATATGTCTCTCCCTCTTGGCCCTTTTCGCCAATCGCATCATCGTCGTCGTCGTTGTCGTCGTCGTCGTCGGCGGCTGTTTGGTCATGAGGCTTGAGCTGCTTGCCTGCCGAGCCGGGCCAACAGCGGTCGCGGTCGCGGTCGCGCTTGCGCATGTGCGCTCGTGATTACGTTACATGGATACAGGCCTTTTTAGCGAGCTCGCGAAGGATCAAACGGTTACGATCGAGTCGTCCTGAAGGCACGCGTCTGCATGAGTGGCGTTGCCTGTGGGGCGAAGCGTGTCCACACGACTTTTCTTACTACCACAGTGCTACTGTGCTGCGTGTACTAACCTCCGAAGCTACTGCATGGCTAGTTATGGTAGGTGTATGGCTGATGACGGGGTTCACGCACGGTGTGAATCGCGCAATCAGACTGATCATGAGGATGATAACGTGTTACGCGCGAAGCGATACGCAAGTCGAAGCGATTACGTGGAAGCGATGGTGTATGTTCGAAGCGCTATCTGCATGTGTATGTTCGAAGCGAGTAGAGCAGTGAGGCCGAGTGAGAGTTTTTTTTTAGGTGAGCTGCGCGCGATGAGCCGATGGCGATTGTCAGATGTGATTCATGCATGTGAGATCGGGATGGGCGATGCGGGCTGGACGGTTGGTGATGAAAGGCTTGACATTCCTGCTGACTTTGGTTGCTTATACATGTACTTGCCCTCTTATATAGACGTTTGGCCGGCATGAAGGTGGGTGGGCTCAGGGCTGCTGCCGTGTGACGGGTTCAAGTGCAGCCGTTGGCTAGCTGACGACGTGAGGCGACGAGAACAAAGCGTAGTTTCTCCTCGCTCACCGTGCCTTGCAACGGTATGAAGCTGCGTAACGAAAGACTCCACAGCTTGACTGGACTACAGAATTGTCACGTCACCTGGTGCCATCTCTCAATCTTTCCCGCGCATTCGTCTATCTACCAGCTACAAAAGTGAGGAGACCTCGAAATTAGATAAGCCCACTTGAGCCCTCAGCCGCCCCACTGCTGTCCCAGCACCCCAGCTGTATGATCTCCTCTGGCATCTTGAATCAGCACAAGCGAGAATTGGCTCCCAGGCTCAAACCACGGCTGCGGGCTCGTTCGACTGCCGTCATGCCATGTGGCATTGCAGCCGTAGCAGGGACCAGCCTTGCAGGAAATTACAGGCTCGCTGAGCCATGGCTTTTTTTCTTCTACGCGGGCCAAGAATACATAACATTGACTTCGCTGACTCGGTGTACCTCGTACCGCTCTTGTGTGTCTGGAGTCTGGACTTTCGCGGCATGTCGAGCCTGTTAGAGACAAAGTACATGTTGATGCGACTACTGTACGTACCAGCATCTCCTTGCTCTAGCAGCAACGGCGATGGGCAGCAGGGTTGCTGGTGGACATATAGTGGCGATCCGTCGCAGTAGTCTAGCTGCAGTCATGCTGGTTCCTGGCGAGGTACACTCTGCTACATGCTAAACATTCTGCCGCTCGCTTTGCGGCCGTAACAGCCTCGTAACAGCAGCTCGCTAACCCGACTGAGATGCAGATGCAGCAGCTAGCAAACCGCCTCAGGATCCGAATCTCTGATACGCGAGTGCGAACACAAAGCGAGAGGAATCTCGCCTCGCCATCCATGTCCCGCTACCCGTTCCTGGTAAAAGGATGAGAGAAGCGGGAAGAAACAAAAACAAGCATTCCAGGGAGGAGGCCTCCCGCGCGCGAACGCTGGACTGTGCACCGATCCCAGACTACTGTACCTAAATGACCTAACCCAACGCTACACTTCTACGTTTCGAATCTACTGTACTCTACTATACAGCCCCCGGCCAGCTGCACATACAAGATCACTCTATTGTCAGCATCCAACGCTGCGCCGCCATGCGAATCTCGCCTCGCTATCCGCGGCACTGGTCCAGCGATGCTTTGGGCATACGCACGCCTTTCGCGCACCGTCACTTCTTCTTTTGCCTGCCAATGTAGCCATCGCTCGGTCCAATCTAGCTCATACGGTGATAGTCGATGGCGCGACACGACAGACGGCTCGTCGTTAGGATGAAACGCGCAGAGCGCTGGCGCGGGTGCGGATCTCGAGTGGTGGAAATGAGATTGTTTCTGGCCTCGCGTGGCAAGCAAGCTGCGTGGACTTGCGTCCTCGTGAATCGCCGGTGGCGTATGCTTTGCCGATGTCATGCGGTGTACTGTATGCTTTGCTGATACCGTGTTGGCGTACTATCGGTCGTCCACGACCGTCACATGAAAGCCGAAGTAGCCGAACGGAGCATGCATACTGGATAGGCGTAGTACTTATCGCTTGCGTCTTTTCGAAAGTGCCCCGAACTCCCGATGACTCGATGACTGGACGGATAGCCGAACGACGGACATGATTACTTGGATGGGAGGTTCAGTATCGCTTGCGCTTCTCGCCAATGTGCATGATAGATGGTGAGCGTGTGGCTGTTACCGCTGCATGTGTGCGTGGCTAGCTGAGATAATCTCGGATGCCATGCGATGTGAGACTACGGGATCTGAGGGACAACGACGACGACGACTAGGACGACGCCTGCAGGCGACGAAGTGGATGTTAGAGTGAGATTATTGCGTAGACATGGGGTTTCAAGGTTTCAATAGTGGTTCGCGTCAGCTCCAGTCGCAGTGGGTCTGCATGAAATGTATACAGGTGTACATGCACAATGCACAAGGCCCACCTATCTATGTTTGGGTGCGTCGGGCGCGGGAAGTATACTGTGGGCCACGTCAGGCGAAAGACGATCAGACGCGTCATTGAGCATGTGGAAACCATGGAAGAGACACATCGTACCAATACTTGTGATATGAGCAAGCTTGCCGTGATAGGGAATCGAGAAGGAAAGTGCATCAAGGCATGTCAATGTCTTTGAACGGCAAGTTATCATTATACAGAAAGCTAGAGTATTCAGCTCTTCATAGCCGTAACCTTGGCCCATCGCTCGTTGAATCGCTCACAACGTCTGAAATCTTTGTATCGACGGAGGAGGCATGTGTTGCAGACCCAGGTGTATTAGGGCTGTCTGAATCGCCCGTCTTTGTCTTCCCAAGTAGACCAGCAATTTTGGCCTTCAGTAACACAAGCTTGGCTTTCAACGGCGAGCCAGGGACTTCTTCGAGCAGCACGAACTTCCTAACAAGCATGTTGAAGATCGATCCGAAACCCAGCGCAATGACAGTGCTAGTGAGGATGATGACGTTGTAAGGCATGCTGAAGTCTGGCGTTGGCAACGGCAAGAGCAGACTGGTCGTGCGTAGGTATTCGTCTTCGAGTGCGTCAGTTGCTGCAGTGTTGTGGGATAGAACACGGATCACTGCTGGTGCGACGTCGAAGCCCCTGTTTGCATCAGGCGGATACTCGGTGTATCTGAGAATGGCTTTCTCGAAATCGTAGTTTAGCTCGACGGTTGACATTGCTGGGACGCGGATCACAAGTTCCAAGTGAGTGCCTCTCTTACGGTCGAGGGCAGGAGTGTAGTACATCTTCTCGATAGTGCCGTGCTGGATAGCCAGCGTGTGCATGTAAGGCTTGAGGAACCACGGCAGATTTTCAAGATAAACGATAGTTTGGGCATAGGGATGCGGATTCCTCAAAGTCGCATGCATCCCGCCACGCTCTTGCCCATGACCCGTCATTTGTCTCGAGACATACAATGGAGGATGCGAGTAGGCGGGCGGCGAGGCCGATTGGTGCCTGGGAAGGACGAGATCGAAGCTTTGAGCCGGATCCAGGCTGAACTGTCGCATTCCACTTGACTGGTTTCTCGAACTTGCATCGCCCAAGATGTCAATTGGCCGGTCTTCGGGAATATCCAAAGTCACATCCCAGGTCTCGTCTGCACTGCCAACGTGGCAGGCGCCTCTGACAGGACGACCAAAGACTTCTGCCAGACTCCAGTTAAGATCGCCACTGACAGGCTTTGGATAGCATGTATCACGTCCGTCCCACGGCTTGCTCTTGTCACAATCGATTTCTTCGACAGGAGGCGGTCGAGGGATTGGGTTGTGGCGATCTCTCATGCTTCGCGGGATGGAGAGGGCCATCGAGACTGTCTGCTGAATCTCCAACGAGCAGTCTTCCTTCTTACCTCCCGCGGAAGAGCACACCGGTCTCACATCAATGGCCATAGACTGCCACGATGCGTCGAACAGCTTGTGGCCGTCGAGTAGACTTGAGATGCCAGCCTTGCCTTTGCAGGGCAACAACTTGAGGAACGGCGTCAAGTTCTCTGTGCAGACAACTTCATGAGGCAGCATGCCGTGAAGAAGCTGTAGATTTTCGGCAGCCGACGTATGTGTTCCTTCAGGCTGAAAGCTTATCACAGGACGTATGGTCTTGGTCGAGTCGACGAAGTTCAGACTAGCACAGAACAATCCTGACAGACTATTGACCAGGTCTGACCACCGTTCCTCGGCCTGCTGTGCGTCTCCCTCAATCCAAGCCCAAAGCTCGACTCCTGTGCCGCCTTCCCTTCGTCCACGTTGCGGTCTCGGACCCCATTGCTCTTCGTCCCATCTTCCCAAGCCAAAGCGTAGATGTAGTTCGGCAGTATGAGTGTATTGCAAGATCTGTGCTAGCGATCGAGGAAAGTAACGGAAGTGCTGTGCATCGTATTCGGCCAAGGGCGTGGAAGCGGTGAAGTTGAAGTCGGCGTGGAGGTGGTGGTTCGGCAGCGGTTTAAGGTACAGGTGTTCGGAGTACTCCTGGACTGGCACTGAAGCAGCTTGGCTGAGGGTGATCAAGGCCAGTGTAGAGGGCAGTTGCAGCAGCGTCTGCAGCTTCATGGTCTCGGTTGACCACGGCGCAATGCGTGCACGTGATTATGGTGTTGTTGCGTTGCAGTGAGGTTGTCCTACTTGCGCTTTCACATGCTCGCAGTAAGCCCAAGCAAGGGCAGCCAGTCGCGACGTTACACCTCTACCCCACAGAGACCACAGAAACTGGCCGCCTGGCGTGATTGGACGCGAACAAGCTCTCTCTCTCTCGCTCTCGCTGATGGATCGAGAGAAAGTTGTCGGTCTCGCGCAAACACATCCATCCACCACCCAACACTACACATTTGCGCCAACACGTGACCCTCGACACATACCATCTTGCTGGGAACATCTGACTCGACGGAAATTGATTGCATCTACTGGCTACTCGCACACCAGGACGCCGGTCTTGCCGCCTAGAGCGACGACATTCACTCGATCTCGGACTACTGGACTCGACTTTGCTAGAGTGGACTTCTGTGCACTGGCACTTCCTGAGACTAGCCTGATCAATACTGCTCTCCCACTCGGACTTGAGACAACAGAACACCGCCCGCCATGGCCGCCGAACAGAGAAAGCTGCTGGAGCAGCTCATGGGAGACAACCTCATGACCATGCCCGGCACCGCATCCAAACAACCAACCCTCGCCGTCACCGACGCCAAAGTCTGCCGCTCTTATCTCGTCGGGTCCTGTCCGCACGACCTTTTCACCAACACCAAACAAGATCTCGGACCATGCCCAAAGACTCACCAGCCCAACCTGCGAGAGGAATACCAAAACGCGCCCGAGTCGCAGAAGCGTGACTGGGGCTTCGAATTCGACTATTGGCGCGACATTGGAAAGTACGTCAGCGAGTGCGACAGGAGGATAGACACGGCGCAGAGACGTCTCGAAAAGACACCGGATGAGATCCGCCAGACCAATGCGCTTCTCAAATCAATCCAAGACTTTGAGCAGAGTATCGAGGCTGGCTTGACCGAGATAGAGATTTTGGGTGAGGAGGGAGCGGTCAATCTGGCTGTGCAGCAGTTCCACGGCATCAGGATATTGAAGGGCCAGAAGGAAGACAAGGAACGCGAACTAAAGGCGCTCTCCGACACTTCTGGTCCATCTGGCCACCAAAAGCTGCAGGTGTGCGATGTATGTGGTGCATACCTCTCGCGTCTGGATAACGACCGCCGCTTGGCAGATCACTTCTTCGGCAAGATGCACTTGGGATACGCTCAAATGCGCAAGGAAAGCGACCGACTACAAAAAGAGCTGAAGGGACGCGCACCACCAGTGCGCAACGACCCGATGGAAGACGACCGCCGTGATGGAGGATATCATGATGGTGGCTACGGAGGTGGATATGGAGGAGGAGGCCGCGGCGGCTATGGCAGAGGTGGTGGAGGAGGCTACGGTGGTGGCAGGCGTGGAGGCCGGGGCGGTGGTGGTTACGGAGGATCGCGCTGGTAAAAGGTCGGTCACTTGCGTTTGCATACTACTCTGTGGGTTTAGCGAGGCGTCACGGCGATTCAAACTTTACGGGCTCACCCTTCGATGGTAATAAATCTGCTCCAGGACAGGAGCGTATTTGATAGTAGCCCGATATACCCCATCAATAAACAAAGGTGCGCGATTCAAATCAACCAAAACAGCACAAGGAATACCACTCCTTGCTGCGGTGCTTCCACGAGAATATTGCATATGCTTTTTCAGGCCATTGATCTCATTGTAGGACTCACCTCACGCTCCGGCATCCCTTCCAAACACTGCCCCAGCCTCCCAGCACTGAACTGATGCCAGTGAACAAGATCAGAGCCCCATAATCTGTTCCAAGAGCCCAGCCGCGGTCCCCAATGACAGGACCCAATTTCAACAGCTCAACTCCAGAAAGTCCTCCAGCAACATACCCGATCCCTCTCGCGCCGTTCATGAACCCATAAATCATGCCCGAGCTAATCGCCTCATTGTGCTCCGCAGCTTCTTTCTCCAGATCCTTAATCCACCCGCCCCAAGTCGACGAATACCCGCTCGCGAAGAACCCATAGCCTACCGCGAACGAAATCAGCAACCCAGGCAGAGTATTCGACTTGATCGCCCACAGCAGGAAAACGCACAGCGCCGATCCGAGCGCAGAAATCAGCGTGTTCGTTGTTCCGGACACGTGCAACTTGTCGCTCAGCAGGCCGAAGCCAGTGCTGGAGATGATGCCCGGCGCGTTGAACATCGCGATCATCGCCGTGCTCTCGGACACCGAGAGGCGCAACAGTTGCGAAGCGTACGCGGGCAGATACGTCTGCGGCAAACCGTACCCGCTGCTGAAGGCCGCGTTGGCGATCGCGTAGATGTAGAATGTGCGGTGCTTCAGGAAACTCCAGGGCATCATCTGCTGGCGTCTGTGCGCGGATGGTGGCGGGTGGGGCGTGATGAGGATGCCTCCCAGGCCGACGGCGAGGACTATACCCGCCCAGACGCGCAGGGCGTTGCGGAAGCCTAGGTTGTGAAGCAGGGATTGCATCAGGAAGGGGCCTGCGGTGCCTATGATGTTCTTGATCGAGAATTGCACGCCGTAGGCCGTTGCTCTGTTGCCTTCCCGGAACCACTCGTCCAGCCATAGCGTCGTAGGAACATAGAGCATCGCATTCCCTAAAGCAGCGAGCAGGCCTTGTAGGACGATGAGATGCCAGACTTCCGTGCTCCATGAGGATATGAAGAAAGCTGCCGCCGAGATGACCGTACCGGCGACGGCGACTTCGCGCTTCCACGCGCTCCAGCGGCTGCGCTCGAGCAGGGCGGACAAGAAAGGCATGGAGAGGTACATGACGCCGTTCATGGTTGTGCCGATGACTCCTGTAGCGCTGCGAGGGCCGTGGATGACTTGTTGCTGGGTGTAAGCGTCTTGGAAGACGCCGAAGGTCATGGCCATGCCTATGGATCATTGTTAATCATTTGTCTCATTCTTAGCCACCTGCAGAGTTGCCAGGAACTGCACACCCCATATTGGTAGCTGCAAGACACCGCAGCCGAATGATATCAGAATAGTCTGTCTGCGATGCGCTGATGTGCTTCTCTGTGAAGGAGGTTGGTCTGCGTGATCAGCAGCCGTTCCCACTTCTGAAAGCTCAAGCTGGCGATCCATGGTTGCAATCTTGTATCTGTGCCGCAGAATTGCAGTGACACTGATAAAACACAAGTTCTTGATCAACTATGTGAGGTTACATGGACAACGTGGTGGCCGAGATCGGACCCTGATGCATACGATCGATACGACTCATCACATGGGCGATCAGTGCCTGATGCGGGCATGATTGCGATCCCTCATGACCGCGATCCTTCTGCAATAGAATTGAAGGTAACTCATCGGCATTCACTTCATGGTTTTCATCGTTCTTACAATTAGTAATGCATTTTGTTTCGCTTCGATGAAGTGCTAACGCGAAGCGTCATGATTTGAGGTCTCGATACGCTTCAAGCGATCCAATCGAGTCTACCAGAACTCCAATGCATTGCTGGAAAACTGCAATAGAACTGAACATCAATCTTGGAGAAGGCTTCTTAGACCAAAAGGCCCCAGCGATTGTCGTCTCGCATGCACCGGCACTGCTGATAGCAATCGGAGCTTTCACTCGATGGATCGTGAGGTCGGCTTCACTTGCACGAATACTGTACTATGATCAGAGTGTTAAGATCATCTGCACAAACTCATGATTATTGCTATGCTTCAGGAAAAGCTCGTTCCAGCTCTGAACAGTTTGCGGTGGATGACTGCAGCAGATTCGGACATAGCATGACAAGGCCGATAACTCCTATTGCTCTTCAGCAGCTGCACATCGAACCTTCGATCGGAGAAAAAACTAATGCCGAGACTGCCAGAAAATGCTCTCTAGACCATTAGGCTCGTCTCCAAGGCACGTAGACATAGAACTGTAATGCGCATATATATTGTCAGAGCAAATATGCTCAAACGTTGGCACTTCCACTTAACTTGCATCAGACGAGATTCGTTTATAGCGTTCAACACAGAGCAGATACAAGCAACATGGCTTCAAGATCGAACCTCATCAAAGTCTCCATGTTCACCACGCGAAAGGAGAGCGTGTCCGAAACCGAGTTCCATCGACACTGGACGGAGCGTCACTCGAAAGTGGTCAGCGAATGGCTACAGAGAAATGGAGTTGTCAGGTACTCCCAAGTAAGTGTCATTATTCACAAGCAGACTTGCCTCCGTCGGCAAATCTCTGACATTCCACAGTTTCACACGCCCTCATGGTCGCGGGACAAAGCGAAGGAGAACATCAGCGTCCTGCAAGATGCTGCCTACATGTCGTATGATGGCGTTGTGGAGATGTTGATGCGTGATGAGAAATGCTTCCAGAATGCGATAGAGGGTATGTCTGTGCCGCTCTAAACTGCGAGCCATTTCCTTGGTTGCCATCAGCTAACACGTTTGCTGGGCAGATCCATACTATGCGGCTGTCGTGAAGGCTGACGAGGAAGAGTTCTGCGACATCAGCAAGAGCCGAGTGTTGTTTGGTTGGGAGGAGGTCTACATCGAAAATGGAGAGATGTTGAAGTAGACCGGAGGCCGTCTAGCGTGATTTTTCTCGTGATACGTTGCACGAGGATAATATCTCGCTGGTATCGACTTGTTCAAGTAATGGGAGTGGAGGACTGCGATCGAAGTAGGTTCCATAGAGATCTTCCAAGCATATCTTCCAAGCAATCGCTGAAGCTCTTGTCGTTGCACGGTAAGTTGCCCTCGTTGAAGCCTCTGGAAGAAAGGAGAGAGATGGCCCTAGGTTCTGCCATTCTTGTCTAAAGTGCTTGAGTGCCTGTAGACCAGGTTAAACGTGCATGTAGATCTCTCCACGACCACGTGCCGTCGGGGTGACGTGCGACAAGACATATCAAGTGCTAAATCTCCGGTTTCTGAAGCCCTCAGGAAGCCGGCTCAGGGCTCGTTAGGTTTGAGGCGGAGGCGCAGCAAAAGGGGCGGCGCGAGCCTCTAGCGAAACTGACGCATCCTGACGTAAACTCAAATGGCGCCCGTGGTCGCGTATCAACGGGGAGCTAGCAGGCGATAGCGCGCAGCATTTCTCTATGAGGCCAACAGGACACTTTATGCTTTTGATGCTGCAGACTAGGCATTGACGCTGGATTTACAAGAGGCAGCATGATTTGACAGGTTAGCCACGACTTGGACGGTGTTGCATCGCCATGAAATTCGCAAAAGAGCTGGAGGAGAACTTGGTCGCAGAGTGGAAGGAAAAATATCTCGACTACAAGGGCGGCAAGAAGAAGCTCAAGGCTGTCGCAAGAGCTGTACGAAATGCGGATAAGCCTGCCTCACAGGCATGGCCTCGATCAAATACAATTGCGCCTCCGAGCGGCTCCTTCAGAGACGGTCCAGTCCAGGCGTTCTTAAAGCGCAGCTTGACCCACGATACCTCCGCGGATGTTCAGCATGGCCTTTCTACTACAGCATCAGGGAACCACGCATCATGTTCACAAACGCCCCGAGGAGCTGACCTCGCACTGCCGCGGAGTTCGCAGCCTCAGCCAATCAATGAGCGAAGCCCTCTATATCCTAGGGCGACCAAACAAGACGATCCCGCACAAGGCTTGACGAGATATGGCAGTATAATTGGAAGTCCGCCTAAAGAGGGGAGCCCGACGCTCGCACAGCTGCAGAAGCAGGCGTCGCTGTTGGAGCTGCCCGATCCAGCCCTGGACCCATCAGTACCGAGAGCGCATCAAGGCCCAGCAGCTGGCACGAACAATGATCGAAGCTCATTCTCGATCTCAGGATCGCCTGAGGAGTCTCGTATGGTACATCCTCCTTCTTCTCAGATGAGCCATACCGGCAATGCCTATGAGATCAGCAAGCCTCATGACGACGTCAGTAAATTTGCGAAGACATCTGGCAGCAAGAGTTTGCCCGCACCGAAACGCAACAACACAATATCTGGGACCAAACCTTTAGTGCAGCGAATGTTCTCCATCTCAGGATCACCAAGCCAGCCCCGACACCCCCATGAAGATGTTGCTCTGGAAGCTTACCGCGAGGTCGACTTCAGGCAGGCGGAATTCTTCAAGTTCCTGGACAAAGAGCTGGACAAGATTGAAGAGTTCTACAAATCGAAGGAGGAGGAGGCTGAAGACCGCATGAAGTTGATTCGTGAACAACTTCATGTAATGCGCAATCGCCGCTTGGAGGAGATCTTGCAGGCAGATCAAGCCAAACAGAGATATACGTCCAATGGAAGTTCGGCTGATGGCGACGCAACAGCCCAAACGCAACCAGATGCTCAAGCAGCGCAAGGATCTAGGCACAGCTTGCCATGGCTAGCGCCTGTTACCAACACAGTTGATCAAATTGATCATGCCATCGGCAAGGTTCGCCCAGGTCGTATTGGCAAGACAAGTCGAACAATGGGCACACTCGGAACCCCAAAGTTACCTGCCGACAGGGCCCCACCAGCTGACTACTCACGTCACCCACCTTCTTCGGATGTGCCCTATAGAGTAGCAAAGCGAAAGCTCAAAATCGCTTTGGCTGAGTTTTACCGCGGCCTCGAACTACTTAAAAGTTACGCACTGCTCAACCGCACAGCCTTCCGCAAGATCAACAAGAAATACAACAAAACTGTCGATTCAAGCTCCCAGAGCCGCTTCATGTCTGAGAAAGTCAATGGAGCCTATTTCGTCACTTCTGAGTCGCTGGACAGTATGTTCCATGATGTGGAGGATCTCTACGCTCGTTACTTTGAGCGTGGAAGCCGCAAGGTCGCTGTCGGCAAGCTCCGCGCAAAGATCGCCAAAGCTGGAGACTATACAGGAAGCATCTGGCGACAAGGCGTACTGGCGACTGCCGGAATCGTGTTTGGCATCCAGGGCTTGGTGTACGGAACGGAAGAAATCTATGACCCCAACCCGGTGATCAGCACTCAAGCAGGTTACCTGCTACAGATCTATGCTGGATACTTCCTGATGCTACTTCTTGTGAGCTTGTTTGTCATTGATGCCAGAGCTTTCACGCAAGCAAAGGTCAACTATCAGTTCGTTTTCGAGTTCGATAGTAGGCATATGCTCGATTGGCGACAGCTCAGCGAAGTAAGTGCTCACCCATTATCCACCTGCTGTCAGCATCACTAATAAGTTTCCAGCTGCCCGCAATCTTCGCCTTTTACTTGGGACTCGTCATGTGGCTCAACTTTTGTCGTTTCGGCGGTGAGGCCATGTACGTTTATTGGCCTGTCATACTCATTGGACTCGCCGTCGGCACACTCTTCATGCCCGCGCCTTATCTCTATTATCGATCTCGAGGCTGGTTCTTGTACAGTAATTGGCGGCTACTGCTTGCTGGCGTCTATCCAGTCGAATTCCGCGACTTCTTCCTCGGCGACATGTTCTGTTCGTTGACGTACGCTATGGGCCACCTCGAGCTTTTCTTCTGCCTGTACTCACGTCACTGGAATGAGCCGGCGATGTGTAATAGCTCCCACTCTAGGCTTCTTGGTTTCTTCACAACGATCCCTGGTATCTGGCGCGCGCTTCAGTGCTTGAGGCGTTACTACGATACCCGCGATGTCTTCCCTCACCTGGTCAACTGTGGAAAGTACGGCTTCACCATCCTCTCTGGCATGGCTTTGAGTCTCTTCCGCATTGAGAGGACTACGGAGATGATGGCCCTGTTCATCGTGTTTGCAAGCATCAACAGTATCTATTGCAGCATCTGGGACGTCATTATGGACTGGAGTAAGTTGACCACCCTCACATAGACCAGTTTCACAAACTAACGTTGCGCAGGTCTGGGTGTTCCTTCGGCCAAAAACAAGTTCTTACGCCACAAGCTGGCTTACAAGCAGATCTGGTGGTACTACGCGGCCATGGTCATCGACCCAATTCTCCGCTGCAATTGGGTCTTTTACGTCATCTATGGCAAAGAGCTACAGACTTCCTCACTGGTGGCGTTCCTCATTGGGTTGTCTGAAGTAATTCGTCGCGGCATCTGGACATTGTTCCGTGTGGAAAACGAACACTGCAACAATGTTGGCCGCTACCGTGCGTCTCGAGACGTTCCTTTGCCGTACGACATCGAAGAGGAGTCAGGCCAAGACCAGGACATGCTACACAAGACTCCAGAGGATATTGCGAACGAAGCTGGCGCAGCACAGAACCAGAAACAACCTCTTCCGCCTAGCCGTCCTGGAGTTCCAGAACGGATGCCTTCTGAGCGTTTGAGCCGCGATGGCACGAGGGCTTCAGCCACGGATATCGAACAAGGCCATCCCATCACGAGTGCGGCATCGCTTAGGCGCAGGCGTCCGAGCATCACGAATTCGCCGATCGCTCGCGCCTTCCGGCAGGCTGGCGACACCATGCGGTCTGCCCACGCAAAGGATTACGAGCGCAAGCGCAAGCCTGACGACAATGCCGCTGCTGCGAGCGCTGCTAAAGACGACGACGACGACGACGATGATGATGACGATGATGTCAGCAGTGATAGTGACGATGATGCAGGGCGACAACAGCCCAGGGGTGCACGCCACCATGTCGAAAGGGCAAGGCGGCACTCTAGCGATGAAGACGAACAGAGAGATTTGGAACAGGCGGAAGATCTCGCTGCCAGAGGTGCTACCTCTTAGTGAATAAGACCAGTATACGATATCGGTCGCTTTCGATTTCGCGTTATAAGTACATAATCTTGGTGTCAATTCAAACCAATTTCCAACCACGAGTGAATCTAAAAGTGCAAGTGAGATTGAATCTATGCGAGTAGTAGAAATCCGTAGACCCTTGAGAGCATGGCTCGTGGCACAGCTAGACTAGCGTCGCAAGCCCCGCAAGCATCTCAACTTTAACCCTAATAATTTGACTCTTTCACAAGAGTCGAACTTCGTAAAATTCTAGTCGTGGCGCAACAACTTTCCAACACTTTAACAAACCGAATACTGGAAAAGCGTTCCTGGACCAAATAAACCAAATAGCCAGGATCAAAAACCCGCCATCATGGAAGAAACGCCCAAACCCGTGCACACCCTCGTGCTCGACACAGGCGCCATCATCAAAAACGAACCTTCGGTCTCAACATTGATCAGCAAAGCCGACTCTCTCGTCACGGTCCCGGCCATCATTTCCGAAATCAAAGATGCCGTCACCAGATCGCGCGTCGAGACGATGCTCATGCCTTTCCTCACAGTCCGCGCGCCGTCGCCGGCAAGCATGCAGTTTGTGACAGAGTTCGCGAGGCGCACGGGCGATCTGCCGGTGCTGAGCAAGCCGGATCTGCAGATTATTGCGCTGACTTATGAGCTTGAGATTGAGCGGAATGGGGGTGATTGGAGGCTTAGGAAGGTCCCCGGGCAGAAGGCTTTGAATGGGCCGTTGCCTGCTAAGGAGGGTGAGGGCAAGGAAGTTGAGAGCAAGAAAAGCGAGAGCAAAGACGCTCCCGTCGTTGAGGCTGAGATGAAGACTGAAGAGAAGCCACAGCAAGAATCTCCCGCCGTAGAGACCCAAACTGCTGCTGAGGTTCCTGAAGAGCGCGTGGCAGAGGTTTCGCCACCAGAGCAGCAGACTGTGCTTGAAACCTCGAATGATGCAGAGCCAGTCGCCGAGGTCGCCGAGGTCGCACAGATCGACGAAACACCTGCGGTGGAGGACGACGGTCCTTGGGAATCTGTTCCTGCCAAATCAAAGCGCAGCTTCAGACCAAGGAAGAACCTCACGAAGACGTTTGCTCAAACATCAATTCAGGAGACAACTCCTGCTCCTGCACCTGCACCTGCACCGGTCCAAGTCGAGGCTGTGGAGGCAGCTCCCCAAATCGATTCCGCTCAGGAGACCGCAGCAGACCAAAGTGACTCTGAGTCAGATGGTGAGGGCTGGATCACACCTGCCAACTTGAAGCAAAAGCAGGCCGAAGACGCTGCACCGAACGCCGCAAACGTTTCCTCCCAAAAGAAGATGGAGGTCGCCGTCTTGACCACCGATTTTGCTATGCAAAACGTCATCCTCCAAATCAACCTCAACCTGCTCTCATCATCACTCATGAGAATCAGACACGTTCGTTCCGTGGTGCTGCGCTGCCAGGCCTGTTTCCTGATCTGCAGGGAGATGACCAAGCAGTTCTGCCCTCGCTGCGGCAAGCCGACCCTGACCAGAGTCTCGTGCTCTACCACAAACGGCGGCGAGTTCAAGATCCACTTGAAGAAGAACTTCCAATACAACTCGCGTGGCGACCGCTACAGCATTCCCAAGGCGGTGCACGGTGCCGCACACGGTCGTGTCAAGGGTGGTGGAAAGGGCAGCTGGGGTAATGAGCTTATTCTGGCAGAGGATCAGAAGGAGTATGAGCGCGCGGTAACTAACGAGAAGCGTGCTAAGGAAAGGAACCTCATGGACGAGGACTACCTTCCGGGCATTCTCACTGGTGAGCGTTCAAAGACTGGTGGCCGAATCAAGGTTGGCGCCGGACGGAACGTCAACTCGAAAAAGCGTTAGTTGATTGGTGTGGCATTGCATCGCACGGCATAGAGATAGATAACGAAAGCTCATGACATTTCAATCTTCATTGACACATCCTTACCAACTTATAGCTCAACCTCGTATCTTCACAATGCAATCGATCTACAAGACGGGCCCTGAGCGAGCCGTGCCACTAGCCTCTCACGCTCAGACCCTGACCGCCCGCATTCGATGGACAGCGAATGTTTCTCGAGGGGCAGCAAGTCGTACGATATACAATCACCACGACTCCTTCTTCGCCCAACATTGCACTGTTTGCTCGCCTCCAAAGCCTCCACAGGCTCTCCAGACCATTCACACGGCCCATAAAGCCATCATACAATTCACACACGCCGATTGCATCGTACAGCCAACGCATATCAGTCGCCCGCTCCGACCTGCCCCGCGCTACCGTCAACATGCCCACCACTCTGAAGGAGTTCGAGGGAGTCTTCCCCAAGCTGGTCGCCGACCTCAAGCAACACTGCGAGCAGTACAAGCTCCCTACACAGGCGCTTAAGTGGTTCGAGGAGGTATGCTGTGCTCCCTAGCGAGGTCTAGCTATACAATTGCGATCTCCGACTCACACTTACAACTAGTCCCTATACTACAATGTCGTCGGCGGCAAGTGCAACCGCGGCCTGTCCGTTGTCGACACCACCCAGCTGCTCCTCGGACGCGACCTCACTGAAGAGGAGTACTTCCACTCTGCCACTCTCGGCTGGATGATCGAGCTCCTCCAAGCCTTCTTCCTCGTCTCCGACGACATCATGGACTCGTCCAAGACCCGCCGCGGCCAGCCCTGCTGGTACCTCCAGCCCAAGGTCGGCATGATCGCCATCAACGACGCCTTCATGCTCGAATCCTCCATCTTCATTCTCCTCAAGAAGTACTTCCGCAGCCACTCTGCCTACATCGACATCGTCGAGCTCTTCCAGGAAGTCGCTTTCCAGACCGAGCTTGGCCAGACCTGCGATCTGCTCACCGCACCCGAAGACCACGTCGACCTCGACAACTTCAGCCTCGAGAAGTACTCCTTCATCGTCATCTACAAGACCGCATACTACAGCTTCTACCTCCCTGTCGCTCTCGCCATGCTCTACACCGGCAAGGCTTCGCCCGCCAACCTCAAGCAGGCAGAGGACATCCTCATCCCCATGGGTGAGTACTTCCAGGTGCAGGACGACTACCTGGACAACTTCGCCGACCCAGAGACCCTTGGCAAGATTGGCACAGACATCCAGGATAACAAGTGCTCGTGGTTGGTCAACCAGGCGCTTAAGAAGGTCACACCCGAGCAGCGCAAGCTCCTCGAGCAGAACTACGGCCAGAAGAACAAGGAGTGCGAGGCCAAGGTCAAGGAGCTGTTCAACGAGCTCGATCTCGAGAAGGACTACAAGGAGTACGAGGAGGCGCGCGTGACCGAGCTGCGGGAGAAGATTGCTGCCGTTGACGAGTCGTCTGGCATGAAGCAGGAGGTCTACTCCGAGTTCCTCAGGAAGATCTACAAGAGGAGCAAATAGATGCATGTGAGGGTGAATTTAGAAGGATACCAGTAGATATTTGCATGAGTGCATTGAAGCATGGGGTGAGCCGCGAGGCGCTCGCCGTAGTTTGCATTGATTAATTGACGACTTACACCTACTTTTGTTGATTCGTCTCACACGAACAGGTGATTTTCCATTTGCTTTTGTGCGAAGCTTCTATGGGCTGAGATGCTGACCTGCTACTGGAAACGCAGAACTAACATTTTTTTCCAGGCTCAATCGAAGCTCCACCGATTCTCAATGTGTCTCTCTCCAATCGAAGGGACTGCTCCGTTTCGTCATCACAATTCTTCCTGAGAAGAGAGACGACGAGCAATCAACCATTTCACCTCCACCCCATGATCCGACGCACCACCCACACAACTAACCCGAGTCATAAAGCCACAGTCCCCGCCTCCACCAATACATCGATCGCCCTCTTCCTCGCCGGGCAAACCTCACACCTGACATCCCCAGCGTCCAGGCCGCCACTCATCATAAGCTGCTCGTCTTCCGCGGGCAGTCCCTCTTCCGCCAGCATTCTGCGTTTCATCGTCATGCCCTCGGTCGGACGCGCTTTGATCAGAGCCGCTTGACGCTCGGCATCCTCGCGGAAGGTCGCGGGCGAGAGAACGAGGAGATCGCTGGGGCCGAAAGTGATGCTGTGGGCGGAGTCGAGCGTGATTGAGTCGAAGCTGGTGGAGTTGGAAGTGGTTTGAGTGGAAAAGGAGGTGATTGGGTTGAAGGTGGAGCGGGAGGCTTGCGGCAGGTTCGTGCTTGTCCCGGTGGTTGTAGATGCCTGGTTGTTGAAAGGAGCCGGAGCGGACTTGGCGCGTTGGCGCTCGTTGATGGCGAGAGTGGTGGTGGTGGTGTCAAGGGAGGCGGCGGTAGACATGCTGCGTTTCTTCTTGTGGGCTTTGTTGGCTTTGAATCTCTTGTGCTCGATGTCGAGGTCGAAGAGCATGAGCTTTTTCTCGGAAGCTTTGTGTAGGACGAAGTGCTCCCAGACAGTTGCCGGTTCGTTGGAAGCGTTTAGTTTTTCGTTGATGGGAGTGTTGTTGTACGACATGATAGCCGCAGGGGCTCTTATGAGCGGGTGGCGGCGTTTGCTACGTGCTCGTTTCTGATGAATGTCGTACGGTGACACCTTTGTGGAGCGGGTGCTCGCATGGAAGTTTGTCGGAGGGGTTTCAGTGGCAGCCTGAGGGCGCAGACCACGTGGGCGGTTTAGTCTTTCATGTGAATCGTAGTTGTTTGCGGGTCATGTTTGGTGACGTGTTAGGCTACGAGATTTTGTTGTTGGTGTCTGGTGTTGGAAGCGTGACGACGAGCTTTGCGTCATTAGGAGGGGAGGGGAATGGCCGTTCATGGCAACAGACCGAGCGACAGTGAAGTGGCGGCCAAGGTTGACATATTTTGAAACTGTGTATTGATCAGCGGGTTCACTATGACTCGGCTCGGAAAGCATTGTTTGCGGCAAGAAGCGCTGGCATTCTACAGGTGATGGGACACAATATGAAACAAAGTTGGAGGTCCGGGCAATGCAGTGTATTATGGAACACCTCGATGTGCAGCCCAAGCCCGCGTTCAAGTCGTGATAGAGGAGTGAGGTCCTCATGTTCAGGCAGGTGTGACTTGTGGAAGAATCACAGCCGAGCTAAACCAGCCAGCCTGTACCAAATCCCGCAGGATGCTCCAATGTGCCGGTGATGATGCCTCATCCCGGTGTGTTCTTCATTGTGCTGTAGTAAAGAAACATCGCATTCCGCGGACTCCGTGAATCCACCCGTCGGGTTGCTTCAAAGTTTCTCGTATTGTCATGCTCTTTGTAGCAGAGGTGAACTGCAAATGCTCGTTAGCTATGATGCAAGAGATAGAGTGAGCTGCGATTACATGTTTTACCTTTACGATTTCAAGAATGCAAGACGCTTGGCCTGCTTCTTCTCCTTGCGCTTCTGGTTCATCTCAGCGACTTCCTTCTTGGAAGGCTTGTTGTTGCGACGCTCCTCCTTAAGGCTGCGACCGTCGTGTGAGTTGGCTGCAGAGTCAACGTCAAAGAAAGCGTTCATCTGGCGGTTGGCCCTGTTGGCGGGGTCATGACGATCTGCGGATTGATCGCTGGTCTGGAATCTGCCAGTGTGAACATTGAACTGAGCGGTGGACTCGTAGTTCTGGGTAGTGGCCGCTTCGGCCTGCTGGGCGGCGGCGGCTTGAGGGTTCTCTTGCTGCCACTTGTCATACGCGAGCCAGTTGTGGTAGGCGGTGTACGGAGCGTTCTTGTCGTAAGGGCCGTGGACGCGCGGGTTGTAGCCTTGCCACCCGTTCAGTGGGTCTTTGTCGTCGTATGGCAGAGGCCCGCTCTCGTTGTCACGGGTGAGCTTTTCTTCCTCAACTGCCAGATGTCAGCAGCTTCTCAGACGTGCACAATTTGCGGGTAACTTACGCTTCTCCTTGGGCGTGGGTTTCTGCAGCCCAGAAACGTGGTAGGTGCCAGTACCGTAGTCCCACAGGTAGTAATCATCGCTGGGTTCCTCCCAGCTGGTCTCTCCGGTCTCGAGGTTGGAGAAGTAGTACTCCTGACCCCGCTCGTTCTTGGTGCAGAAGATCTTGCACCAGGTTCCCTGCTGTGAGGGCATTAGTTCATTGTCGCCGAGCTCTTGGCTCGCGGCACCGGTGGTGTCTCTGTCGGTGCTCATGTTAGCGCCTTTGTTATAATGGTAATACGACAGCAAATGAGACAATGGTGGCAGTGGCAGTTGCTATCTCAATGGTCGTGTCCAAGGAGGATGAGCTCAGGACTTGATGCCGCAGCACACTGATGGCGCCGCACGCGACCACGAGGCTTGGCGTTCGAGTGATGCGCACGCGTATTGTTCTTGCACGTGATAGAAGTGTGCATGTGAAAAAAAGAGTGAAGGCTGGCAGGCTTGAGAATGGGTCGATACCCGACTGAGCAAATGTCGCCTCTTCTGAAGAACGAAAAAAAGGTTCTTTGCCACTGAGATTGAGTACTTACTACCTGATCATGGTTCAATGCCTACGTGCGCATGTCAGCATGATCGAAATTACAATAGCTCAACTCACGGCGTATCAAGTAGTGCATGTTTCCGACTCTACTGGACGCGCTGTGTTCATTTGATTGAGGCTGTCGCAGATGTCGCGGACTTCTCCTCCTCCTACAGCGCCGACGGTGCTGGACATACCTCTCCAGGGGCAGCTGGTTTTGGCTCAGACTTCGGCTGGGCGTCTTTCGACACTGTCGATGCTGTCTTATCTGATGCTTCTGCCATGTTGAGATGAGTTTTTGTTGTGTCTTTACTTTGCTTGAACGGTCACTGCTAGTAGAAGCGAAGTCTAGAAGCGCCGCCAAGGCCCGGCTTCTGCTTCCGAGATGCTTTCGCTCGAGGTGGGGACGATGAGACCATCAAGATCGCTATATCACACACCAGATGCGCCATGTGAGGCAACAATGCGATACAATTTGGAAATACTACAATCCAACAAGACTACATGTACTGCCTAGCATAGTCATGGTCTAGCTACGCAATTTAAGCGGATGCTGCCCTCATGAATACCGGTCATGGCGCAGCCTGTGCTCGTCCGATCTTACACCTCTCCTAAACCCACACCATTTGGCTCCCCTGGCGGACGCAGCCATGTACTCCCCCCTATAGCAGCCTTCTCCTTCGCCGAGATATTGCGCGCCGCAGACAGCGATGATCTACAATCAGCGATCGATGGTATAGCCGAGATATGCGCAAAAAACCACATGAGTTTGGCAGAAGAATATGGCTCGCACCTGCCTCCGGTCGGCGAGATCACCGCCGTCTCAACAGACCCTACCCCTGTGCGACAGCAGTATGGCAGAATGAACATGCGCAGGGCGCTTACGAGCGTGCCGGAAGCGAGCTCAGGAAGCAGTGACGGCAGCATCAAAGCGAGAAGCAGAGGTATTTTGGGCTTTCGGCCCAGGCAAGAGGTTACGAGAGCACCGGTGCGGACTGTCCGAATCAGCAGCACTGGGCGAGCGATTCCTGTGTGTGGGACAACGGCGGTGTCTATGAGTGCTCCGGAAGATTATACATCCTTCCATATGGTGTCTCCTTGTGACAGCCAGCCCACTCAAACACCGCCCATTCCGGCCAACAGAGCGATATCGAGTCTGCAACATCTCATGGCAACTCACCCGCCACGGATAACTCAAGCTTGTTAACCAAGCTTGCAGTCTCTCAAGTGGCCGCTGTTTATCGCCGTATCTTACCAACATCCGCTCCGATGGGCTTCACATGCATCACGCCGGGAGACCAGGAGTAGAACAATTTTATGGGCCATGTATTGCTACAGAACAAGATGTCCGGATCACGTCTTGGTCGATATGCGCTTCTGTCAACATCCGATGCCACGCGTTCTAGGCGCGATGTCTTTTATGTTTGCATCATACGTTGCCTTCAGTTTAAAGGTTTCATTGTAATGCGACTTCCTAAAGTCTATGTGATCGGTCACGCAACATTGGTTCCACTCTATTCCCTTCCGCGACCCTCGCAGAAGGCTTCTTAAAATACGTCGTGCGAGCCCGTCATACGTGCATTAGCATAACGATAGAGAGAAGCTACAAGTCGTGATTGGAACGATCTTCTGCTCGATCTCGAGCGAACGAGGTGGCCAGTACCGGCAGGGTGGGATATAAATCCATCTGAAACTCCACCGAGAGCTGCCTGAATCTCCAAGCTGTCATGCACACATCTTTGACATACCCATTGTGGTGAATGCTATCTCACGTGATACTGCAAGAACTGCTTTCGTGCCGCCCACATGTAAGCCTCCAGACGGCAACGTCGAGTAGGAACGCGCTCTCCATCTGATCTTGAAACGCGAGCCTATAGCCGAGAAGTGGTCGTCTGGAGAAGCTTCCAGTGCAGAGAGCAGAACCGCCGGTTGTTTCCGTCTGGTACCTCGAGTGCATGTATCGAAGCAACGCTGTCGTACAGGATAGCACATGCATACTGTCCCGCGACCCCACGCGAAACGAGGAGAGCTCCTTTGACGGCCGGCACCAATAGCCTCCTGCATGCCGAAAGGCATCCAATGCAATTTCCTCGCTGCGATCGACTCTAGTGCGGCGTGAGCATCCGGTATGCTGCTGTTGACGAACGAAAGGAGTAGGACTCCACGCCGAGCAACGCCTCCCGCTCGCAAGCATGCATGTCGAGCAGCGGCAGCAGCACTCGCAGACAGCAGAGCTGGCCGCCTGGTCGTGGCCTTGCGGCAAGCTCTCAAGTGCTGCATGTCTCACAGACAAAGTGACACGGGATGCGTAGGGGCACAGCTGTTGCACCAATCGTCCTGTCTCGTTGGTGCATTAGCGCGCCGCGCCCGACGTGGCCAATCTGCACCAACATGCAAGCGGCTGGATTCTTCGCACTCCTGCAGCAAATCACGGCGGCGTCGACGCACCCTTCCAGCACGTCGCCTGCACTCGTGATCGCAGGCCGTCGCTGGCAGCGCACACTCATGCCATGGATATGCTGACGCCCTCGACACGCCGCTCATAATTCTCTGCTGTTGCTGTTGTTTGCCAACGCCTCGCCGTCGCCTCCCGTCGTCGCGTCTGATCCTCTGCCAGCTCTGTGCGCCATTATTCGTTGGCCGCCCGCCGTTCTTGGTCTTGTCCAGCGCACCAAACTGCTGCTAACTCACTGCTCTCATTGCACCGTATCGCTTGGTTTCCTCACCATCATCGTTACCGCCGCCGTCGTCGTCCTCCTCGGCCGAGGAATGCCGCGCTCGGCTTCTTGCAGTGCGCCAACCTCCTCCTCTCTGCTGCCACTGTCTTTGCCTCTGCCAGCGCGGCGACTCGGAACGTAGCCCTTGCGACCAGCAAGCAACATGTAAGACAGACCAGCCTCGAGTCATCACTACCTCTCAGTCTCCACCCACGTCTTCCCCGCGTCGCATCGTGCCACCGCGAGCGATGCTGGAGCCCTCCCCGGGCGACTCGTGTCTGGACGACCGTCTGGACAAGAAAAAGGCAACCGCTCCAGCTCGTACGTGTCCTATCTCCCATGCTCTCCCCCTTTTGCCTTTCTCTCGCAGTGGCCAGCAGTTCGCCGCGCCTGTCTGGGCCCGCTGCACTCCAATCACGTCCGCGCCGTCCCGAAGCCCACATGCTGTACTGATGAGCTGGCACTGCTGCTGCCATCTGTCGAGCATACCCGCTAACTCTCTCGTCCACGTGCAGCCGTGCTACCCCCGATGAGCCCTCGTCATGCCTTTTCTCGAAGCTCATCGACGCCCCAGCTCCGTCCACGCCTGGATGGCACTCCAGGACAACTCTTTTCTTTCACTTCGCCTGCGCCAAGTACCTCTCATGTAACTAACCCGTCTCATTCTCATCTGTCTCGGTCGGTCTCTGCTCCCTTGCCGGACATGGCGATCTGGTCGGTCTACCCGGAGGACATCGTCCAGTCCGAGGATGTTGTTATCGCAAAGCCTGCGAATGGACACCTCAACCCCGGTGGTACGGTGCCAACTCCAGATATTGCTGTTCAGCCGCCGTCAAGACCGGAACCCGTAATGCTCACCATTACCATCCCGGACTTGAATGAGGTCTCGCACCTGCTGCGTCAGGCAAAGTACTACAAGCAAAGGCGCGTACAGGCTCAACGTCTCTTCCATCGTTTACAGACTGCTACATCAAGGACCCAGCGCCTTGCTATCGCCTCACGGCACGTGCGCCGGACGCTTGCCGAATGTCTACGTTCGGAGGACAAGCACAGTTTCGCTCATATGTTCAACACTTTCCAAGCCGCTTGTGAGCAGTTGCCGGATCTTTCACTGGTAGAATCCTTTGATTCAGAGCTTGGTCCTAATTCCACAGAAGCCCTCCCCGGTTCTTTCCTGGACGTGATATCACACTCGTCACGTGAAACCACTATCAAGTTGCTCATGCGACTTCGGTACGATAAACATTTTGTCGCTGACCGTATAGCATCGCTCAGTCACAAAGAGCTAACATCGATGTTGTCTGACGGCACGTCTCCACGGCGCGCAGAATCTGTCCTAGGCGGATCTCAACGTGCGAGCACAAGAAGTGCTAAGCCTTTGGGGTTCGTCGTGGATCGTGTAGTGGACGACATCTCTACTGCTGGTTACAGAAGCTCACTGGAAACCCTTGTACATTTGCACAACCCCACAGGCGAGGAGGACAGTCCTGCTTATGGTCGCTCAACAGAGATGTGGGCCCACGTCGCTGGCCGTCTGGTATCAGAGAGAAAGGCTGGCGGCGACCGACTGACATCCACGTTACTGGACATCTGGTCCTTCCAGGGTGACTGGGCAGGCAAGGACCGCCTGCGTACATGGATGCTGCGTACCTTGCAGCGCGGCCAGTTTATCTTGGAACAACCTAGCAGGCAGTCTTTCAGGATGCGTATTCAAGGCCAAGTGGACCTCTCAGCTGAGGAGACTGCTCGCACGGAAGCGTTTTACAAGGATTCTGTGGATCAGCTGCTTGAGCTTCTTGGCGATTCACATGGAGCAAGTGTTGTGCCACAAACGGCACTGGACTTCACCTCGGCCATCCATGCAAGCCTTGACGGTAATCCTAATCACCAGAGAGATCTGCCCGGCTTTGTGACCACCCGCTGGCTCTTTGGAAACTTCTTGATGAACATGATCGTGTTGCCAGAAAGCCACGGACTATTGAACGGCCATCACATTTCAGATCATGCCCGCTTGAAAATACTCCGGGAAGTGGCTGCCAAATCTCAGAAAGTTGTTTTCGACGTCATCTACTCATGGTATCCACTCAGTCAAATATCTACGATTGACCCACTGCTGACTGTTATACAGGAAGCATGGAAGTGTGCTACCGACAGAGACTGTTGACCGTGTGCAGAAGGTCGTCAATCGCTTCAGTTCCTCAGTAGCCAAAAGTCCAACGTCATCCCCAGTAGGTGGCTTGTCGGCCGCGTCTGCACCTCCGAAAGAATTCATAGCTGTCTCTGCCATTGATGCTGTGACTGCCATGAATGCCCTTTTTCCTGCCAGGAGACCTGTGTCAGTGTCCTCGGTCCGTGACACATTGCGATCGGGTCTGCAGTCATCTGCCTCTTCAGTGTCTGGATTCTCACTCTTCCGTGCCGCGAATCCAGCAGGCAATACGTGGACCTCAACCCCAGCATCTACCTCTTGGCTATCGACTCCACAGGATCACGTCAGTGAGAGTCTCCCCGGTTTAGACAATGACCTTAAGCTTGACACAGATGTCATGGATGCTCGATCCGAACTGGAGGAGTATGTCGCGGGACACGGAACGAACGACACAACTCAGTGGGCGCTGCTAGTGGCTTCTGACGATATCGAGCAGGTAGAAAGCTACAGTAAACTCCTCAACCAGGACACGGTCTTGGGAGATTGGCCTGTCACGCACACTTCTGGATTGAGTAGGGCGAAGTTGCCATCGTCTACCAAGACCGCGCTTGAGACTCTCCTGAGTGGCACCCACCGATCCGTTGGCCTAAACAACGCCACTGGACCACTTGGTTTCAAGGACGCCACTTTCGTATCTACACAATTGATGGATCTGTTCGACGATCAGATCACAGCATGCGAAGCTCGACACGACTTCGTGGCAAGCCACACTTGGCTCTCCCACCTTGAGGTTTTCGAAGAGTTCTTCGACGCGCATGGCCCAGAAGCTGTTAGCTCTACCATTGCAAGCATCGAGAACTCTGCCAGGAACTCCTTGGCTACATCACTGTCAATCATCGACCATTGCGACGAATGGCTGAGCGCTGTCCGTCCAACGTTGGATATCGCTTCATCACGGGTAGCATCCGCATGCGTATCGAACAAAGCTTTGCGAACGAAGATCTGGTACAGTGTTGATGTACGCACATCTTCCTCATATGACAACGTACGCGCAGTAACGTCTGCCTTACGAGTTATGGGAAAGCCCAAGCGTGCGAGCACTTCCAAACAAGCTCCGCCACTTCGACACTGGAGTGGAACCAGGCTTTCCAGTCAGAACATTCATCTCAAGTCTGAAGCACAGATCTTGGACTTACTGGGAACAAATCCAGAGCACGGCGGGCCAAACAAACTCAGCGACGACCAAGCGAAGTTGACTCTTGCTTGGATGCGACGCAATGATGTCCAGCTGATCTGCGCTGGTGAGGAAAGGCTCCACAAGCTCTGCATGGAAGTACGGAAGTGTGTCGAGCAGATTGTGACACCCTCGCGACAAGACAGCCCTCTTCTCTGGTCCAACATCCTCTTCACACGCGACTCCAACGAAACACGGCTTTCGAACACAGACGGCGTTCGACTCTTCGCGCCCGACACTACATATCGGCGTCTCGACATGTTGACATTGCACGGGAGCAAGCCAATCTCGTTCGATAACATCTCCAACGCCTCCCGGACATTGTCGAGTAGTAGTTCGCGCGAGTATTTTGACAGGAGTCCGACATTGGCGGCGAGATCGTCGACTCCGTTCTGGTCGCCCGCGGCAACCGAGATACGGTCTCCGTCCAGTACCACCAGCGTTGCATCTCACACGGGAAGAGGATGGGATATATCTCCACGGAAAACCAACACCAAAACGATCGCAAACGAGTGGCAGGCGACTGACGACCTTTGCGAGCAACTGACCGGCCTCTTGATCAGCGATGTCGGCACGTCCGTCTTTGTTAACGGGAGTGAGACTGATGAGGCGTTCTTCACTGGCCTTGGTGCTGAACTCACCAAGCCGCATCTAGAGTCCCAAGTCAAATATGCGAGCCAGGAGAACCTCCAAGAAAACTTCAAAAGCACTCGTTTTTCAGGCCCTCGATCTCGTCGCGTCAACTTCGACTATGAACACGCCTTCAGGTCTATGTTCGAAGCTTTCACAATCGACTCTGATCCATATGCTAAACTCAGACACCTCAACAAGATTCAGAAGCTTATCCGCCCATACTTAGCGCAACGTAACTTGAGTTCAGACGCTATACTTTCCGAGGCAGATACGTCAACTAAGCTACCACGATTTCTCCCTGGTAAGCATGCCTCACCTGGCTCTGAGATTCTTACCGATGGCTTCTACATCCTGTTCTGCCAGCGCAACATACGACCATCAGCCATCTTCCGCGACCTGCAGTACATCGCCTCGCTTTTGCCTCATTCGGTATTAGACAGCTCTTCGCAAGGTCAAGCTTTCTGGAACGCCGCTGTCGCAGCCATCCGACTCAAGTCCGAAGCACGCAAGAAGCTCGTCGAAATGGCCGACAGTATCATCGACTACCACACGAACAACCGTGGCCATGGTCGTGCCGCTTCGATCGCGCAGCAGCAGCGCGACTCAGCAACTTTCACCGCGCCTTCCCGCACACCTTCGGCGGAGCTGATAGCACACTACAACATGGCAGATGCTGCACACCTACTTCAGATCACTGCCCGTGAGGGCGACCCAGCTGCACAGCGTGAGCTTGCCACGCTTTACCTGACACATCCGGAGCTCATGGATCATATCATCGCTCCCTTCGCCTCGCCTGGAGATGTATTCAAGGATGAAATCGAAGGCAAATGGAAGCGAGATCGCGACCCGGAGAGATGCGATCCCCGGACGATGTGTGTGGCTCATCACTGGATGGTGCTTGGTGCCAAGGGAGGAGACGCTCTGGCGAGGGAATTCTTGCGACAAAGAGAAGAGATGGAAAGACTTCCTTGAGCTCCTGTTTGGAGCTGTCGAAGATTATGAAGGGCCGCTCTCGCGGTTCGTGGACACATTATCGCATTTGGCCACGCAAATTTTCTGCTTTCTTGCTTTACTTCTTGTCGTTCATCTTCATGCCTCATACACAGCGACGGCGTTGGTGGCGGCGCAACAGTGCCATGCTTCTTGTTTTTCTCCCCTTCTGTTCCCACCAGCTTTAGTCTCGATTACGAGCATCGATGATGGGTCCGGTGGCTCCTGGCGTTGAACTTGCCCACGCTCGCGCTCCTCTTTCTTTCTTTTTCTGCTTCTTATCACGACCATCTGTAGATTATGTGCGCCGCAAGAACACGAAATAAATGAAACCAAAACGATACCACTACGAAGTTTTTATGGACATGGATTGACTACTGTGACGGAGTTGCAAACCAAAGCTTGAGAGCTCGTGTCGCCTGAGTATGTTGTGAACGAAGGAAGGGCGTGGTCGTGGCGGCTAACTTTCGTGGCACTGGCCTTGTTGCTGCTTAGCTCAGGGCTTAGAAGTATCTGAAAGAGTCGTTCAAAGCAATGCCTATTTTGGAATTGTCGAGGCTGACGATGTCCAAAGCTCGAGCATCGCAAACCCGCACGTAAGGATATACACAAGACTTATCGGAAGAGCCAGTTCCATGAGCAACGATACTTGCTATCGAGATACGGCTGGCCAGTCAGTGGATGACTTGGTGATGTACGTAAATTTACGCGCTTCCAGCCCTGCGTCTCGCAAGCTTTTCTGACGGGCTTGGCCGAGGCTTCTTCTTTTGAAGATAGCCCCACTCCCATTACCTCAGTTCTGGGCCTCTGGACCCTCGCGTGCAACGGTTGGTCCACGACTCGGCCCCGGCTCGCCACACAGCCTGCGAGAAATGGCAAGATAAGAGCCTGTGAGGCCGAAAGTTTGACGTGGTTGCGGTGCCGCGGTGCCGTTTATGGCCGGTAGCTTTGTGTCACCGTAGGTCCAGATAGGTAGGTGGCCGCGTGGGAAGATCGACTAGTCTGCTGAGTTAGTTGTTTCTTCTATTTCCTGTGCTTCTTCTTGCTATTCCGCAAATCTTCCAAGCTGGTTGAGAGGGAAAGGTTGTGGGCTGGCTATTGGACGTGCGCGACGTCTCGGATTTTTCTTACGCTGGAACTGGAGATACTGCTACTACTGCCACCACTGGAGCACGTGAACGACTTCCACAATGGCTACTCACAGCTCGCACGGCGAGCCAGAGATCCACGCCGCGCCTGTCTCTTCGAGACCACAGCGCCCGCTCACAGCAGAGGAGAAGCTGGAGCAGACGCAATTCGATATTGAGTCTTCGCCAAAGTCTTCAGAATGGGGTGACGCGAGGGCAACGCAGCACGACACTTATGTCAAGGAAGATGAGGGAATCCTCGCAAAGATGCGTGCCATGGAGGCAATGCTGGACAAGAAGCTGGGAATCGAGAGCCAAGCGGTCGAGCGAAAACTTCCAGAGGATCGGGTCGCTTTGACTTGGAAGGACACCCTGACCATGGCCACGCTGTGGGCATCAGGAACCATGAACTTGAGTTGTTTCGCGACGGGTTTCCTCGGATGGAAGTTTGGCCTTGATCTGAAGTGAGCAATCTGCCCTGCGCGTGTGCCTTCCCCGACTCAGAGGTCAATCCATCAATATGGCGATCGACCATAGAGAGACCTGACGAAGCGGCAGCACATAGAGACTTCCTGGGCGCAGACGCTAACAAACCCCTGCAGACAGAGCATCATCATCTGCATCTTCGGATCAATATTGGGTGGCGCTCTCTCAGGCTTTTGCGCCACTTTGGGCGCTCCGACTGGTCTGCGTCAGATTTCTGTCAGCAGATACAGTTTTGGTTGGTATCCGACCAAGCTCATCGCGCTCCTGAACACCATCGGACAGATTGGTTGGAGTTCTGCCGGTTGCATCACCGGTGGTATCGCGCTTAATGCTGTCGCAGATGGCAAAGTCAGCACTGCTCTCGGCATTGTTATCATTGCAGTTGCCAGTCTTGTCGTCTCTTTCTTCGGTATCAAGGCCATCTTGCCGTTTGAGCGGTACGCCTGGATCGTCTATTTGATCGTCTTCCTCATCATTCTGGGACAGACTGGACCCTCCGCCGACAACTCGACTGCCACGAAGCTGGAAGGTGCGGACCTCGCGGCTAGCGTATTGTCTCTCCTTGCCATCGTGTACGGTAGCTCCGCATCGTGGTGCACAGTCGCCTCAGACTACTACGTCCTCTACCCAACGACGACCAGCCGCACCAAAGTCTTCCTCCTGACAACTCTCGGCGTCGCCATCCCCACCTCCTTCGGCATGGTTTCGGGCTGCGTCGTCTCCTCCGCCCTCAACAACGAACCCACCTGGAACGACGCCTACACCAACAACGGCGGCAGCGGCCTCGGCTTCCTCCTCCAGACAGCCCTCTACCCCAACGGCTTCGCCAAGTTCCTGCTCGTGCTGCTCGTCCTCAGCGGCATCAACTGCAACATTATCAACACCTACTCCGCCGCCCTGTCCTGCCAGCAATTCGCGCGTCCTTTCGCGCGCATCCCTCGCGTCCTCTGGACCCTCGCCTGCTTCGCCGTGATCCTCGCCATTGCGCTCGCCGGCCGCGACCACCTGCTCGACTACCTCGAGAACTTCCTCTCGCTGCTAGGCTACTGGTGCACGTCGTACTTCGTCATCGTCGCGAGCGAGCACTTCATCTTCCGCCGCGCGGACGTTGTGCACCGCTATGACCTCGAGGCGTGGAACGACCCTGCGAGGCTGCCGCTGGGACTTGCGGCGATAGCGAGTTTCTTGATTGGAGTTGTGTTTTGGTGCATGGGCATGGTGGAGACGTGGTTTGTGGGGCCGATTGGAGGGTTGATTGGGAGTGGTGGTGGAGATATTGCGAATGAGCTTACGCTTGTGATGACGCTTGTTGCGTATGTGCCGCTGAGGTGGGCGGAGCTGAAGTTTGTTGGCAGGTGAGGGATGGTGAGTATCAGATGGGTGAGTAAGGTAAGTAAGTAGTTTTAACGTATGATGACAGATTTTGTGAATGGTCTATTTTGCAGCGTGAGCGGTGCGGTTGGACATCGATGGGAGTGCACCTTAGCTTTCAATAAAGGATTCGCCAGTGAGCAGCCATTGCGTTGAAGCCCGCCGACGGAATCATTCTGGCCCTGTGGTTGGTCGTACCAGCATGTAGCCCATGAGGTCCACATGTGCTCGCTGGTCGTAATATCTCAATGGCCGACACACCCCTTTCAATACCTGCTTGTAAAAAGGAGTACACATGTATTTGCAGCATGTGAAAGATACTGCCATAAGATGAGATGTTGACGCCCAAAATCCAACAAGGATTGACGTGTGACATATCAAAAACAGTGGAGCTCTCATCTTATTAAGAGATAGAAGCACAAAACGTCAGAGAACTAGGTTCATACACTTTGCCTGACAGCGTGCCGTCGAAACTCTGTGCACTGAGGCCCTTCGGGGAACCATCCAGCACAGCACTCCGTCCATGAACAAGGACGTGCGTGCGATACGAACACGTGCCTTTGACAGCTCTCTCCGATAAGATGGGAGCAGATCGCAAATGTGCATGGACCTCACGCCTTGTTATCCGGATTGTGCTTGTAGATCCGTAAATCGTGGCTTTGGGCCTCTGCGGAAAGTATTTAAGCTCGTACCTTTCATTTCGCTATCAGAAGTATAAAGCGAGGATTCGCAAGGATGGCTAGAAAAGCGCAGGCAGGTTGCGTTTTCTTTCACAACGGGGTGTCACAGTATGCCAGCGAACCTTAACCTTGGAATCACAGACGCCCACCACGTGGAAAAAGCGACGCGAGGTAAGCGAGGAAGGGGAGGCGCCATTGAGTAGTGCTTGATTTGTCGCACAGCTCGCATGGCGCAGGCGGAGGAGGTCGCTTGGAGGTAGCGCGATGTTTGTATCCTGCGAAGGAGGGCTGCGGCGCTGCCAGCGAGATACCGTGGTCCTTGGAGGGAAGTCTGCTGGCAAAATGGGAAAACGGCAGGAAGCGGACAGCTTGGGCGAACGTGGAGTGATGGCCGAAGGTTGAGGCTGACCGAGCGGACGGCAAGCGTGTGGTCTCAAGCTTGTTGGGGATCAAATGGCACGACAAGGCGGCGGTTTGTCCTCGTTGCTGGCCACCGCCGAGGCCCACTGGGACATCATCATTATTGAACGCTGGAGCTTGATCCCACAGCGCACATGTTCGCTTCCTCTCAACTGCTGCAATGCTCCATCGTCTCGGCGAAATACACTCGCTGCGCCCAGGAGGCGGAGCGGGCTTAGCACGTCTTTGCCGGACTTGTTCCTTTGACCTCCTCGCCTCTCTATGCACTAGCGCTTGAACCTTGAGGCATTGGGTTTGCGTTCGGTGAAGCGAATCTCCAACGACGTTTTGGAGGGCTGGCGGCCGGCAGGCGCAAGGGCGAGAAGTGCTGATCCGGATCGCCCTGCCGAGCGCTCCAGATTGTATTTACAGGGTGTGTTGGCGCGGATGGAAAGCACATACGCATGGCGACACTAGCCGTACCCGAGATGAGCTTCCCGGCACCCTGGCTCGGGTTTCGCGAGAGGGCAGATGGTCAAACAGCAGCCGCAAGCAGCAGCACGAGCGGATTCTTCGCGTGTGAGACATGCATAAAGGACATGCACCTAAGGAGGTGTCTTGTCCGCTACGCCGCGGATGAAGGGCGGGCGGGACAGGAAGGAGGATGGTGTCGCTAAGGCTCGGCGCATGCGTCGAGAAGAGGCGAGACGAGCGAGTCAATCAACATCTGAGTTCAGACGGAGCTGTCACGATTTGGCATGTGTCTCGCATCACAGCCAGCATGGACAGCAGGTGGAAGGGAGGTGAGCTCCATGTTGCCGTGCACGCACAACCATATCTTTCGATCGGGCTAGATGGTGTAGTTCAGGGAGTAGTTCACTGGTTTATCGCTGATCCAAGCCACCGGACTCCTCTCCAACGCCTTTCTCATGCCATGGGCCATGGCGGGACGAGGTCGACAACGGCGCTGCTAAAAATGCCATTGCCCTCTAGCAGCAGCACCGCTGTTCTGTGCTCGCGCTCGCCCCGGTCGAGTCCCAGCAGCAGAGCAACAAACTCGGCAGGGGTCGCAGAGGCGCAATACCCCAGGGTGCAGAGGCCAGAGGGCGTCTTCCGTGCCGGTACCTGCGCACACATGTATGCCCAACATGAGCCGGGCGACGAGCGCAATTCATCCATGCCAATGCTGCCATCCTTCGAGCGTGTGAAGGTCTGCCAACCCGTTGTCCCATTGGACCGCGCAGCCGTCTTCACGCCGGAGCGCGAGCCCTGAAGCGGCCGGCGCATCTCTGCCACTGCCGGAGGGCCAGGAACCACCCACAATATACCCTGTGCACTGACTCCTGCCAGTAGTGCAGTGCTGGCTGGCTGGCTGGCTGTGGGAGCGAGCAGTAGTCTCTCTCTCGTTACTAGTAGGAGTGGCCTGCCTGGTCGCGGGCTCGCAGTCGAACTCTCCCTCGCCTTTCCCCCTCCGCCGTCCGATGCCTGCGCCGCTGCCACCACTTTTCTCTGAAGATTCCTCTTACCTACACGCCCAGGCCGATAGCGATATCAGATAACAGCGCCCAAGGGCCCCGACTGAGGCGACATCCGCTGAGCCTCACCCCGCATTGCCAGCAGCTGCCCGCCGGCCAGATAAGGCAACCGCTGCTATAGCAGCGCACCACATATATATACCATGGGCTTCTTCTCTCGCCGGAGCAATAACCGCGCTGCCAACAACGAACACTCGCCCGATCACCGCAACTCGACCTTCCTCCTCAACGGCAACACCAAATACGCCAACATGTCCAAGAACCCCGCGGCCACTGCAAACCTCCCTCAAGTCCCTCTGCCTCGCGCACCCGACCCAAACCTCGACCCCGCAGGCTACTTGAAGAGCATCTATGCAGTGCGAGAGAGGAGCCACTTGGTGCTGGAGAAGGCGAAGAAGAACCAGCTGCGTCACTTCAATGTCGACATGAGCAAGTTCCAGGACACGGCCAACTATGTTGTGTCGATCATTAAAGTAGGACATGCCGAGGTACCGCTCTGTTGACACATGATGATGCTGATACGTAGCCACAGCGCGACTTTGACGATTACTCGACCATCCCGCCCCACGGCAGGTGGCAGCATTTCGAGGTCGGCGGCCGCCCACGCATTGACCAGCTCATGGCTACCTGGCCATCCTCCCTGGACAACCAGGAACGCACCCGCCGTCTTCTAGATCTGTTCCTGGTGTCGGTTCTCCTAGATGCTGGTGCAGGCACAAAGTGGCAGTACAAGTCCAAGGAGAGCGGCAAGGTATACCGTCGCAGCGAGGGACTTGCAGTTGCAAGCCTGGAGATGTTCAAGTTTGGCATGTTCTCCAGCAACCCTGAACAACCTTACCAAGTGGACAGCGCAGGTCTTAAGAAACTCACTCCTCAAATCATGGCCAAGGGTCTGCAGGTCACTGACGAGAACCCGATCGACGGTCTCGAAGGCCGTACCAACTTGCTTGTCCGTCTTGCCGATGCATTGCTCAACCAGGAAATCTTTGGCCCTGACAACAGACCTGGCAACATGCTGGACTACCTATTGTCTCACCCTTCCACTACTGCATCATCAGTACCCGTAATCCCACTGCCTACCTTGTGGACGACCCTCATGGACGGCCTTACGCCTATCTGGCCTGCTACGCGCACCCAGATCGATGGACAACCCCTTGGTGACGCTTGGCCTTGTGCCTCCATGCCTTCACACCCTACCCAGCCTTGGGAGAACATTGTGCCTTTCCACAAACTCACACAATGGCTGACATACTCTCTCATGGTGCCTATGCAGAAACTCGCCAACGTCCACTTCGTCGGAGTAGAGCTCATGACTGGCCTGCCTGAGTACCGCAACGGTGGACTACTCGTAGATACAGGACTTCTCACGCTGAAGCCCGAAGACGCAAAGAGAGGATTGGAGCAATACCAGACAAATGCCACAAGGCAAGGACAACCAAACATGGAAGTTGTGCCGCTTTTCACGGCGGATGACGATGTTATTGTCGAATGGCGTGCGCTCACCGTTGGTTTCTTGGATGATCTGTTGTCCGAAGTCAATCTTTTGCTCGGTCTGCAAGGCGACAGCAAGCTTTCTCTTGCGCAAATGCTCGAGGCTGGCACTTGGAAGGTGAGAGAGCTTGGACTTCTGGAAACAGCATGTGAATATGTAATGCTAACATTCCTTCTAGGGTGGTCGTGAAATCGCCGAAGTGTCTCGTCCGAACACCAAAGAACCTCCCATTATGATTCTCTCCGACGGCACGGTCTTCTAGGAGTCTTCCTTGCTGATTGGCTACGAGCGCGATACGCCCACTCCGCCGGCCAATCCTGGCAGCAGCCCGTTTGTTTCTGCTCTCCCTTCGCGTGCGGCCTCCATAGCTTCAATTTATGAGGACTCTTGTGAGCGACACAGCAACAATGATCTGGATGGAGCAGGCTATGGCAACGCCGTCGAATCTGCACAGCAGAAGCACAGCACGGGTCCGGAACTGCCACCCTCCAACCTTCCTGGACGACACATTCCGATCACAAGTCCTGTCGAAGGCGCAGCGAGGCCGTTGGTGCGCAGGAACCGCACCACTTTTACGAGCAGCTTGGAACACAGCATTGTGGAAGAGTGACGACTTCTTCCTTGGCTCGACTACATGCTTTCTCGTCCGACCTGCACTGCGCAAAGCTCTGACACCACATGTCACGGACCTCGCGGCAGTCAAGAGCATTTTCGCATTGCATCTCCCACACACTCTTCATTTCTTTGCACACTGTTCTATGCGATTCTTTGTACAGCCAGGGGCTGAGGTATTGTTCTTATTCAGAGGAACAGAGATGCAGAACCCCAAAAAGAGATAGCGGCATCATCCTACAGCTTTTAGAGAGCGAGCATGAAAAAAGGAACAGGAAAAGGGAAGCCCGCTGAAGGAGACCAGCGCGGCACATGGGTGCATGGGCACGCTATGGTGTTTTGCTTGCATTGGGGAGGGCACCATGTTTCATGAGGCGGCCAGTCTCATGACATGGTAGCGTTGGTACGCTATGGGATAGGTGGTCGTGTGTCATAGATGGTATGAAATACCTAGCTTAATGACAGACGAGTTGAGAGCGTGTCTTTTGTTCTCTTGGGGTGACGGGACGTGATTTGTCGAGTTGACGAGGTATGCTCCAAGGGGTTAGATTTGTATAGCTTGCGTGATGAGGTACTTGGTACTCTCGTGTTGTAGAAGCCAATGGCCCTACGCGTGTCGCTAGACCGTGTCCTGTAGACATCCTCTGATGACGCAACATGAAGACTCATCGCTATCCAGCTGCTAATGTCTGGACGCAAGCAGAGATATGACAATGACACGGAGGCAATACAACGCAGCACTCCATCGTCTCGCGATCATGTAGCCGCCCAATATCGAGACATGGCCAGCATCAGATGACGCAAAGCATGCAAGAAGCACGGTATATGCAAGTGTATGTTTCCCTGATATGAAACACATCTTAGATAATTGTTTGATATCTGATGTGCGATTAACTACGGGCAGTAATTGGTCTCGAAACCTGGGTGGGCAGTACGATGGCACAGACATAACGCCTGCGCCGGTGTAGCCCCAACCGCGCCTTCATGTGAGTCCAGACGGTTGAATTGGTGTTCTTGATTAAAAGGGAAAGGAAAAGTTGCGCGTGGGCAGCTCGGGTTTTGTGTGCTCCTGCTCTGCTCGGGCTTTCCTATACCTCTCCCCCGATTGGCTGGCGTTGGAGCGAGGCAATCGCGGAGAAAGGCGGGCGGCACAAGGAAGGCAGCGCATCCAAGTTGACGACTGCAGCCGAGAGAGCATGAGAGCATTGTGATCCATCTATACAGCTGCTGCGACTACCACCACCACCACCACCACCACACTCTCCACTCCACCCGCACACCCACACTAGCGCAACCATGTTGGCCCAGAGGATCGCACAGCAGTCCCTCAGGCGGCGTAAGAACTGCCCTCCCTGTCCGCGAGCGCGCGCCGTCATCCATTCACATGTGCTAACCACCTCCCAGTGGCCGCCCAGACGCCTGCCAGCAGGTTCGCGGCTCCTGCTGCCATTGCCATGGGCACCGCCTTCACCACACAGCGCAGGTAAGTTCAGAGCGACAATCCCGAACTTGACCTCTTCCTCCCGCTGACCACAGCACCCACAGACACGCCGCCACCACTCCCATGAGCCCGACCCAGGCCTCCGACGAGATCCTCGCAAAGCAGCGCCTCAACCGCCCCGTCGCTCCCCACCTCAGCATCTACAAGCCGCAGATTACCTGGTACGGCTCTGCGCTCAACCGCGTCACCGGCGTCGCCCTCTCCGGCGGCTTCTACGCCTTCGGCATCCTCTACCTCATCGCGCCCACCGTCGGCTGGCACCTCGAGAGCTCCGTGCTCGCCGCCAGCTTCGCCGCGTGGCCACTCGCCCTCAAGGTCCTCACCAAATTCACCATCGCCATGCCTTTCACCTACCACTCGTTCAACGGCTTGAGGCATTTGGCCTGGGACACCGCGAGCATGATCAACAACAAGCAGGTGCAGCAGACGGGTTGGTTTGTCGTTGGTCTTAGTGTTGTGAGCTCGCTTGCGCTGGCTTTCTTGTAGGAAGGGAGATGGGATTTTGAACTCTGTACATGGTAGAATGTGATTGCTCTTTTTTTTGTACATGCAACTGGAAGGCTGGAGTGCTGTTTCATGTGGCATGCTTAGAAAGAGGCTATGTACTGACTCTCGTGCAAACGTGTGACCTGTAATTGAGTCTGTTCGGTTCATCAAACGTGAATGACGAGTAGGAGATTTTGTCCGGACAAGCTCACTTACTTGTCATACATGCTTTGTCTGCAGACTCGAAGTGTACATACATCATCAGCTAAGACTCGATAGGTTTACCCAACGAAGGGCTGCAGAGAACTGTCTATGGAAGAATTTCGTTTTGTTAAGTCGCAGAATGCAGCCTGCTGCCGCTCTCACGTACTACTAATGGTGCTTATACTCGCACGTCTCCGAGCTCTTTACGCTGATATCATGGCATATGACTATTACTATAGCACCATTGACCACTGAGAGTCTAAGGAAGCTGCACCAACATCTCTTCTGTGTCGGTAGTGCTACAATCGAGCAGGGATCCATATGAGCCAATATTCCCCGCTGAGAACGAATGACATCTCTTGTTGGCGAGTACAGCAAAGAAAGTCATAAGCTCCAGTGTAGGACCGTTGGGTCTCGTATATAAATCTTCGAGATGGCAACTATGGTTGCTTGGAGTAAAAACACATGTTTGGGGAGTCGAAGCGATAGACTTACCATCGACAGCATCCTGACAGTGGGATGTACTCAAGCCCTTGCGAGTTGTCGAAAAGTCATCTTGAAGCGAGGGGATAGAATGCATGTATCTTTGGGGAAAGGTGGATATTTCGGGCAGGGTGGCCTCGATGCTCAAGCCGTTCCGTCCAGTATGTAATTCCATCTTCGCGCCGACCAACACGTACCTTGCCAACAATCCAAGCTCTTCTCATCGTCTAGAGAACCTAACCCAGGGAACAGCCCGGATGTTCGACGGCGACTTCGATTCGATGAACGAATTGAGTAATCAGGTCGCCCTGCACGGTTGAGGCTCACGTTTATGCGGACTCACGAACGTTCACTACTGCACCTTGCTCATATTTCCGCAGCTTACACGTACGTATACGGCCTGGTTTGCAATCGTCAGATTTACAGTGCATTACGATTGCTCGCGTGGCTGGTTGGGCGTATGCAGGGTGACGTCTCAGACCATCAGAGCATCAGATGAGAGTCTGCAGCCACCCCCACGCCAGATCTCTCCTAGCTTAAGGGAGCTAAGAAACAAGCGAGACGATCGACCGCCAGGTTTCGGAGCCTTGAGAGGTTCTTAATCCCTATCCTTCAGTAGAATTTACTACGACATCTTCTACCATTGGATCACATGCACCGCATCACAGAGACATGGACAGCAGCCGCAAGAAGGAGCAGCAGGCTGCGCTAGCCGACCGTCTCAGTGCACCGCGACGTGCCTCGCGCCCATCCCTACCCAGCAGCAGCAGCACGACTAGTCCCGCCGCCGCAAGGACTGTGAGCTCCACCACCGCGAGGCCGAGCACTCCCGCCAGGACGCCGAGCAGCACGACTCCCAGACCGGGCACATCGCTAGGCAAAGCATCTTCTACAATCACCCCCGGCAGACGAACAAGCACCCTTCCAGTGAGACCCAGCACACCTGCTGGTAAACCTGCAAGCTCTACGCCTGGCAAACGAAGCAGCGTTCTGCCTCCGGCTACATCACCCATCAAAAAATCATCAGCGAAGCCTGCCAGCTCAGAGACTCCCGCAAGGCCTTCGAGTTCCAGCACGAACGCAGGAGCTTCCAGCACCGGCTCCCCTCCAGCCAAGGATCCCAAATCTCCTGCTTCCACGAAGTCTACCGCAAGCGCCGCCTCGCCTCGCAAAGAAGCGCACCTCGCAGAAATCAAACGCCTCCGCGAGGAGCACGAAGCCGAGCTGCAGCGAGTCCGCGACGAACACCGCGGCCACCAGAGGCGCTCGTCACAACTTGAATCTGTTGAGGAGAAGATCGCAACGGTTCAAGCGGCGCTGGAAGCCAGTCGCGACCAGTACTCGAGCAACGAGGAACTGATGAAAGCGCAGCTCGATGAGAAGGAAGCCGATAGGCTCGAGCTTGGCCGCGTGGTACAAGAGCTGCAGGAGGAGATTGACAGATGTCAGCTGAAACTGGATAAGGAGGCGAAGGAGCAGGCGAGAGAAAAGAGAATTGCGCAGGAGGCGGCTGCGCTTTTGGAATTGGAGCTTCAGAAGGTCAAGGCTGAAGCTGCGGGCAAGGATGAGGAGTTGGAGAGTCTGAGGCAGAGCAACAGCAGCGACACGAACGCGGCTGCGGAGAGAGCTGGGCAGCTTGAGAAAGAGCTTGAAGAATTGCGCTCGAAGACTGGAGCCAAGGATGAGCAGATCGAGAAACTCACATCCGATGGCGCTGCGACGTCAGAACAACTGCAGAAGGAGCTTGAAGCGTTGAAGGCGAAAGCTCAGGCAAAGGATGAGGAGATTGAGGAACTCAAAGCTGCCAAAGATGAGGCAGCCAAGACCGCAGCGGATCAACTGCAGTTGCAGAAAGATTTGGACAAGCAGAAGCGCGTAGCGCAGACAAGATACGATGAGCTGCGAATCATCAAGGACGCCAATCATGCGCTACAGCACGAGCTCAAGGAATTGCGAGCCGCCAATGGCATTCCGGAGATCGAAACACCGATGACGGACACTTCTGAACGAGAGCTCGGAAACGGAAACGGAAACGCAGTCATCGAGCCGCAAACCGACGCTTTGAAGCTTCTGGGTCTTGAGCTTGAGCATCAAAAGCGCGAGGCCAACAGCCTACGTGATACTATTACTGAGCTGCAGGAGCTTGCAAAGACAAATGAGCAGAAACTAGCAGACGAACAAGCTCGCAACGCTGCGCAATCCAAAGAGCTTGAGGAGACGAAGACGTCTTTAGAGCAGCAGCAACGGGCTCAGGAGCGCGCAGAGAAAGACCGCACCGACATGCAGGAGAAGGTTGTGGATCTGCAACAGCAACTTCAACAGGCAATTGAGAAGTCACAAAAATCAGACGAGCAGAACGATATTGTCGAGGATTTGAAGCAAGAAAATTCGAAGCTAAGCTCGGAGATCGGCGACTTGGAGTCTGCTCTTAAACACGCAGAGAACAAGAAAGCGGCTCTTGAAGACGATCTCATGTCTCAGCTTGAATCTCTCAAGCATGAACACGCTCTTGCGCTCATGAACAAGGACAATGAAGCGAACCAGAAAGCCTCTGAAGCTACTCGCGAGTATGCGGAGAAGATCAACAGCGCGAACGAGGAGCACGAAGAAGCGTTTGAGGAGCTCAAGAAAGCGCATGCCGAGAAGCTTGGAGAGCTCAGCCAGGATCAGGAAGCTGTTGATGAGCTCAAGGAAAAGCACAGCCAGCAGCTGAATGAGACAAGGGCCGAGCATGAGAAGACTTTGGAAGAGCTCAGGAATGAGCTCTCGCAGGTTAAGGAGTCTGCCGGTTCGGCGAAAGATGAGCTCACAAGCAAGGTCACCCAACTAGAGAGCACTTTGAAAGATCTTGAGACTGAGCGTGATAACGCACGCGAACAAATCAGTACGCTCGAGCAAGACAATGCCCAGAAAGTTGAAAAGCTTAACAGCGACCACGCTGATGCTTTGGAGAAACTGAAGACTAGCCATGCGGAGAAGATCAGCGAGCTTGCCACCAAGAACGAGAGCAGCGAGACACTCCAGGAAGAGCACGATCGCAGCCTCCACGAGCTCAAGCAAGAGCACACCAAGAATCTCGAAGCCGCGAAGCAGCAGCATGCCGACGAAGTCGAGTCTCTCAAGAACGAGTACGATCAGAACATTAGCGAAATCACAGAGGAGCGCGCGCAGGCAGACAAGCTCAGGCAAGAATATGCGACTAAGCTTGAAGAGCTTACACGCGAGCACGATGACGCCAAGGAGCGCCTCAGCGAGCACGGTGCTCAGATCGAGAAGCTCAAGGAGGAGCTAGAGGAAGCCGGCAAGCACGAAGAAACTCATGCTCAGGAGACAGATGAGCTCAACCGCAAGCACTCTACTGCTCTGACGAACATCGCGACCGAGCATTCTAGCAAGATTGATTCCCTTGCCAAAGAGCTTGAGGAGGCGAAAGTGCTCACGGAGAAGCATGGTCAAGAAGTCGAGGATCTCAACCAGAAACATGCCGCTGCCCTGGAGAACGTCACGACCGAACACTCAAGCAAGATTGATGTCCTCACAAAGGACCTTGAGGAAGCCAAATCGCTCACGGCGTCACATGGTCAAGAGATCGAAGATCTCAACCAGAAGCACGCTACCGCTTTGGCAGACGCCACTTCCGAGCACTCGAGCAAGATCGACGCGCTGACGAAAGAAATCGACTTCCTCAAGCAAGAGCATGATCAGCAGCTTGACGAGCTCAAGAAACAGCACGCTGCTGCCCTGGAGACTTCTGAGGCCGACAAGACAAGCGAAGTTGACAAAGTTCAACAAGAGCTCAAGTCTCTGAAGGAGGAACATGCCCAAGAGCTTGAGAAGATGAAGAGCGATCACAAATCTGACGTTGACAAACTCAAGGATGAGCATGCTACTTCTCTTCGGGATCTGGATAGCAACAAGGCAGGCGAATACGACAGCAGCCGCAAGGAGATCGAATCCCTGAAGGAGGAGCATGCCAAGAACCTTGAGAACCTGAAGAGTGGGCACGAGAAGACGCTTACCGATGTCAAGAACGAGCACGCATTCGCTCTGAAAGAGCTCGAAGACAGCAAGGCCAAGGAACTCGATGAGAGCCGTGGGGAAGTGGAGACGCTCAAGCAACAACACGTCGAAGCTATCGAGGCCCAGAAGAAGGAACATGACGACAAGCTCAACGAGCTGACAAGCGAGCACGAGAAGGCACTTGACGATGTCAAGAAGGAGCATTCTGCTGTCCTCGAAAGCCTCGAAAGCAGTCAGTCGGACGAAGCCCAGAAGAGTCGTGAAGAGATAGAGACTCTCAAGCGGGAACACGCTCAAGCTCTTCAAACGCTGAAGGACGAACATTCTACTGCCATAGAGGATCTCAATGCGGATCTGGACCAGAGAGACAGCGAGCTTGCCAAGCGCAACGATGATATCGAGGCAGTCAAACAAGAGCACGGTCAGAAGACCAAGGATCTTACTAGCGAGCAACAGACAGCGCTTGCATCCCTCAAGGAGCAGCACGAGACTCTCCTTGCGGAGCTCGAGAAGGGCGCAGCTGTCAACGAGGAGCTCAAGAATACTCATGCTGCAGAGGTCGAGGGTTTACGCAAGAATCATGGCGATGCTCTCGCGAAGCTGGAGAAGGACCTCGAGTCAAAGGCGGAAGAGCTTGATCAAGTACAGAAGGAGCTCGAAGAGAGCCGTCAGTCGCATGAGGAAAAGCTTAGCAAACTCACCAAAGCTCACGAGACTGAGGTCGAAGAGCTCAAGGAACAGCATGCGAACGAGTTTAGCCGAATGCAACAGGAGCTGCAACAAAGCAAGCAGACGCACGAGCAAAAGCTGAGTGAAGTCACCAAAGCGCACGAAAGCGAAGTCGAGCAACTCAAAGAGCAGCATGCGGACGAAATCAGCGAGGCCTCCGGCGCTAAGGAGGCAGCAATTGAGGAGCTCCGAAAAGAACACGAGATGGGCGTGAGCAAGTCAGGTGACGATCATGCCGAGTCCCTGAAGCAGCTTGAAGCTAAGCACGCCGATGCCCTTTCCGAGGCGCGTGCTGGTCACGACCAAGCTTTGAAACAATTCAAGGCTGAGCATCAGGAGAAAATTGATCACTTGACTCAGGATCACAAGAACACTTCCGAAGAGCTGAAGTCTGCGCACGACGATGTACTGGCCAAGCTCAGCAGAGGCAATGAGGAGCTTGAAAAGGTCAAGCAGGAACACCAGGATACCCTCGCCAAGCTTGATGGTGAGCAATCGAAGGCTTCCGAGCAAACTCTGCAAGACCACCAGACCAAGTTGAACGAGCTTGTGGATACCCACAAAGCTGCTATTTCAGAGCTTGAAGCACAATTGTCCAGCAGTTCTGAGAAGCACAAAGATGAGGTCGCCAGATTGAAGGAGAAGCACAGCAGTGAGGTCACTGAACTGCAGAAACTGGTCGACAGCGCTCGTGGCGAGATTGAGCACCTGAAGGAAAAGCACCGTAATGAAGTTGTCGAACTTAGGAACATGATCGACGTTGCTCACGGAGACATCACGTCCGAATTGCAAGTGCAGCACAACCGCGAGCTCGAAGAACAGGCTCGCCACCACGCCGTCGCCATGAAAGAAGCGCAAGCCCTCTACAGTCAGCGCTACGAGACGTTCAGCAAGCAACTTGATACTGCCCTCGCGGACCGGTCGCAAGAACTTGAGGCGAAGCACGCACGTATTCTCAAGGACGAAGAGAACCGTCATCGCGAGATTCTGCATGATGAGATTCAAGAGCTTTCCAAGCAGCTGGCTATGGCTAATGACCAGGAGGCCGCACTCTACAAGCAAATTGAAGACTTAAACGCCGGCGCAGAGGCCAAACAACTCGACGAGTTGTTGCAAGCGCAGCGTGAACTTGCCCAACGCGACGCCGAGCACGAGACACAATTGCAGACCGTGAGGGACGCGCTGAACGACAAGCACGCCTCGAGTCTCCAAGCTCTGCAAGATGAGATCACTGCGTTGAAGGGCAGCCAGGAAGATATCTTCAAGGTTGCTAGAGATGAAGTAGCCGAGAGCCACAACGCCGAGAAGAAGCTGCTGGAGGATGCCCTCTCGCAGCAAAGTGCCGAACAAGAAGGTGTCTTGCGAAAGGCATTGGAAGAGGCTGTCGGCCAGCACACCACGGAAAAGCAAGCTCTGGAACATGCGCTCTCGCAACTGAAAGAGTCCCACGAGAAGCAGCTACAAAGTAGTCTCACCGAGGCTTCCGAGAGGCATGCCGCTGAGAGGCGATTCCTGGAACAAGCCCTTTCAGAGCGCGACGCCGAACACGCGGAGGCACTGCAAGCCGCTCTGGATCGCCAACGCGCCGAGCTTGCCGAACAATACCGCAGCCAGCCCTCTAGAAGCTCACAAACCCTCACTGAAACCCGACCTTCGACTGCCGAAGCGCAAACTGGTTCTCCCAGCGCTTCTGCGCGTCCATCATTAAGCCCCTCAGCTACTTTCCGCCGACCCAAGCGTTTGTCCATGAGTCGCGGCTCTTCCTCCAGTGGCCTCACTCTGGAAGGTACTCTCGAGAGCATCCGCCTGCAGACCGAGCAATTGCTAGAGCTGAACGACGACTTCATCGCAGAGCGCAGGCGGTGGTCTAGCAGGCTGGGCAACACAAGGCCCAGCAGCGCGGCTACAGCGGGTCAAACGAACCCCGAGACGAACGGAATCGAAGCGCATGCAAGTCCTAGTGTCGTCAAGGCAACATCGTAGATTGGTGCTGTGTCTTGCCGGCTGCGTTGGCTTGGATGGTGAGAGCTTGTGTCGTATACCCTTTTGACAGCGTTCTGAGCGCGTGTTTATTCTGGTGTACTTGTACTGTACCGTATTGCTTACAGAGAACGGACGGCTATGGGATTCTTGGATTGATAGATTGGTTTTCTGGGGTCGCTTTCTTGAATTTGTAATCTATATACATATAATTGTATTCTTTCATCGATTGTCTGTGTCAGTTATCATTGCCAAACGACGTAGTGGGTGTGTTTGGGTGAAGTGGAGTCTTGTATCCGATGTGGAGACGCCGCTTCGCGAATATCTTCATGCCCGCAGTGTCACCTCCTGTCATCGTTCCTTCCTCACTCAAGCAAGATACATGATCCGAGATCTACATCCATGGAACTTTCGCTTCGCAAACGCCAGAAACAATTTGTGTATCATGTCGCATTAGGCTAGTATATGCGCTATCGCTGCCTATCATATGCGCGGGCAGCAGCTACTCTCTTATCAGCATCCCGGGCGTACCCTTGCAGGTCACCGTATTCCCGACAGGCTATCTCGCTATCTTAATCCGCCGGTGCATGACAGCTCTCAATTGACGATCTGATTTTCACGCCACAGAGGGACATGAGATTTATGGCGTTGAACCTTGTGGCTCGAAGACACCAAGTAGCTGCTCAGCTAGATGGATGCCTATCGCTGTTCCGACAAGTGACTCGCCAGGTATTGATATAGAGTTGTGATGCGATTGGAGGGTCTAGGCGATCCTGAAGTGCCTCGTAACATCTATAGGTCGGAAGTCTAGATTATCTCTGAACTCCTGCTGCTTAAGTGCTTCGCCGATGCCTCTTTCCTGGGAGGCTTGCGTACGCGGCGTGCAATCGCATTGATAAGACAAAACTGATCGGGAAGGTACTGCCAGAACTCCCAGCACAATGGTTGCATCTACGGGTGGCTGTCTATAAACAGTTGACCGCGAGCACTCTGAGGTTTCATCTTTCTGCACGTCTGCTTATTATCATTACCCATTGCAGCCATGACCGAAAGATTTTCAGACCCGGCCTGGCCGCCGGGCACAGTGAGACTACAGGAAATCATCAGCAGCGACAAGGCCCAGAAAGATGCCAGGATTGTACTTCAGCCACGGCCTACAAGCGATCCGAATGATCCTCTCAACTGGAGCATGAAGCAGAAGTATCTCAACTTTTTTCTGGCTTGCTACTATGCGATGATGGTGTACGCGTTCGTCAACGCGACATCGCCTACTTGGGGTCCATTGGGCGACGAACTCGGCTTCAGCAGCGAAACTCTGACAGACACATACGCTATCGGGTGCGCGACACTGGCACTAGGCGCTCCCATGCTGATCCCATTTGCATTGAAGTATGGCTCGCGACCCGTCTACGTCGTCAGCAGCATGGCTCAGTTCGGAATCAGTATCTGGGCGGCACGCACTATGACTGTCGGGGACTGGTGGGGAGTCAATGCGCTGCAGTGCTGGATTGGTGCGCTGGCAGAAGTGCTAATCCAGATGACTGTTGCCGACCTGTTCTTTGTTCACCAGCGCGGCCTCATGAACACGATCTACATCTGGGCCTACAACGTCGGCTCTAACCTGGCGGTCGTGGCGTCCGGCTTCATTACTGATGGTCAAGGCTGGCGGTGGGTGTGGTGGTGGTGTGCGATCTTTTTCGGAGTGCAGTTGCTTATGTTCTTCTTTGGTTTCGAGGAGACCAAGTTCTCGAAACCACCGTCCGTGATACAAGGGCGTAGTGGAAGTGTCCCCGAAGTCGCTCGACCTGATGAGAAGAAGGGAGACGAGAAGGAGGCATCGGCGACTCCCGTGACACCAACATCGGACCTCGAAGCCGCCAACGAAGAACCTGCTCGCAACCTCAGTGTCATCCAGATTGACCCCAATATTCCGCGCAAGTCCTATTGGCAAAAGCTCTCACTGACCCAGACTACACCTGGCCCCTGGATCCATTTCCTCCGCCATGCTTACCAACCTTTCATGATCTTGGTCTCGATACCGGGAGTGGCTTTCAGCTCTTTAACGTACGCCATCTTGCTGGCCTTCAGCACAGTCATGACGACAGCTCTGAGCACATACATGCTCGAGCCTCCGTACGAATTCTCTGCTTCCCAGATCGGTTTGATGAGTTTGGCTCCTTTCATCGGACAAACGCTTGGATCTATCATTGTTGGTCCGTTGAGCGACTACGTTGCCGTGCGCCTTTCGAAGCGAAACAACGGCATCTACGAGCCAGAGTTCCGATTCTACTGCTTCTTGCCCTTCATACCCTTCCAGTGCGCCGGGGCCTGGTATTTTGCCTATGCTCTGGCAGATGGAAGGCATTGGTCGCACGTGGCTGTTGCATACGGTATTTGCAACTTCGGCATGGCGCCGCTGATGAGCATATCTTTGACATATATGCTGGACGCCTATAATGGTGAGTTCAGCAACACTCCATCACGTTCCAGTAGGCGGTAAATACTGACTTGCTTGCAGAGATTGTCGGCGATTCGCTCACCGCGCTCACTTTCCTGCGGAACCTGTTCAGCACAATCTTCGTCTTTGCCATGCCGGCTTGGGTTGCGGCGGTGGGCATTCCAAATGTCTTCAACACAATTTGCGCCATTGGATTGTTCATCTTGTCGTGGGCTGGTATCTTCATTTGGAAGGGAAAGATGTTCAGGCATCGGACTGCGAAAGTGTATTGCTACTATGCTACGAGGCAATTCGAAGCAAGACCAATGAACTAGCGAGCGATTAATGATATGTATTGGAAGCAAATCAACTCCATGAACTCCTCCCTTCCATGCGGTTGTCGTCGGTGCGTCTCGTGACATAATGGCAGCACATCGCTTCCAAGTCAACGGGCCCACACATCACAAACCATCATCAGCCACAGGCTTCGCATATATGCCCGCGACATGTTCCACATCATCAAAGTCGGCTTTCCAGATGCTCAAGATTTCGAGTCTCCACCTGGTACCATCTCGTTTCATCTTGGCAATCATCCGGCACACGATGCCATCAGCTCCGGCCTGGAGAAACGGTCTGCTGTCTTGCTCCCACAGGGCACTCTGGTCCCAAAGTTCAAAGGTCCCGTTGATGAACGGTGGCTTGTCGTGGTAAAGATCATAGATGATGAAGTGCTGTTTGCGGCTTGGCTTAGGTTCTCGCCACGAGCTGGTGACTCGTGCATAGAGCTCGAGAACCAAGTTTCGATTGTTGCGCACAGCTTGGCATCCAGCGTTCAGAGCTTCGCCAACACGAAAGCAGGTACGCAGTGCACTGATGCTGGAAACTCCGAAGAGAGATGAGCGGTCCATGATCGGTGGAGGGAATTTGGCGCGTGCGATTGGTCTGCGCGCATCTTGCGGAACTCTTATAGCGTCTGGCCAATGTTAGCACATGCAATCTGAGCCAGAGAGTGAAGCTCGTACCAAGAAGTTTTCGCTCTACCTCGGAGAGGAGCGCCCCTCCATAATCGTCATGCTCGTGCGTGTCACGGATGTTAAGTTTGCGCGCACGTGAAGGCGGTGACTTTTCAGTCTGGGCAGACTTTTCGATTCTCTTGGCCAGTTCGATGATCTCTTCATCCTCTTCGTCAAACGAGTCTCCAAAGTCTTCGGGATCGCTCTGTATCTCTCGGTCGCTGTATTGCTGCGAAACATGCTCGTTGCTCTCTACCGGATCATCTGAAGCTACTGGCGTGAAAAGCTGCCCGCGAGAAGACTGTGTCGTGATCTGACGATCTGAATCGGGTCGAAGTGTAGGAGTTGGACCTGTAGATGCTCGAGTGGGCCTCACGCCTTGCGTGGTCGATGGCAAAGCCACAGAGCTGGAGTAGAGTAGTGAGGTTCCTCTTGATGAGTTTCGTACAGCTTGCATGGTGGTCTGAGGTAGTGAGTGGCGTAGCTGAAAAAACAGTCAGTGCTCCGGATTCCCCATGCTCATGGTGAGGATGCTAAGGATTCTGCCAGGATGGCGACAGTCCCTTGCAGAGTCGGACATCTGAGAAGTATCGTGAGTACTCGACGGAAAAACTTCACTCACAGTGCTCATTGATGTCTCGGGCACGAAGGAGATTGACGAAGACTGGATCGTCTGTGGCTCACCGCCACCGGAAGCTGTCGCTTGTGCACGAGTGTAACGAAAGCCATTCAGTCTGGTCATGGATGTGAGCGATACCAAGCCAGCATCTGTTGAAGAACTGCTGGTGGCTTTGGCATTGACAGTTTCGTCTGAATCTGCCGTCGTGATTGCGCTGACGGCAGTCTTGGTAGTAGGCATACTTGACTTCAAGCTGCCATTCTTGTGACGCTTCGATTCTGGGTATGGCTCTTCACTGGGATGGTTCGCCCGTTTCTTACCTTTGCCACTAATACGTTCGGGTGCAGTGGCATCGGCTGATTCCTGGCCGCCATTCTTCTGGGCCGCAGGCTTCTTGCGTGCCGGCTGTCGACGTTTGGTTGCTTTGCGCTGGCCAGAGGCCGCTGCTTCTGCTTCTGGAGGGGCCGGCGCCTCTGGATTGCGTGCATTGATGGCTGTGAATCCTGACATGATGATGAAAAGCCCCAGAAGTATCCGACGTGGAAGTGCCTGCCGCACCGATGTGGCCGTGGACAACGCGCTGGTGTCGATCTTTGCGAGTCGTTCTGTAGCTGAGTCTTCGTCTTTGGTTAAATGGCAATGATGCAATGTCAATGTTTTTGTGACATGGCATGGTATGTTGTGAAGGGCGAGGTCGAGATATGCTTTGGCACCAGGTAGAAGGTGCCATCGCGAGAGGAAGGAGCGACTTTGGACTTGAGATGATAAATGCCTCAGCACCGCCAATCTCTCGTGTCAAGCGTCTCTACATCACCGACAACGCAAACACGTGCTCCCTTATCGCGAACGTCTTCCGTGACACGCCAAGGCGCCATTGGATGACAACAGTCTACCGACTCGAGAAGGCTGTGCCGAAGCACCGTGGTCCTCCACCTCCCTGCAAGCCCCCACCAACTTTGACCACACTGCCCCGCCACGTCATCGCCTCACGCGACCTGACCAGCAAAACACTATAGTCTTCTGCTCTGGTCAACACTCTTAGGCACCTACAACTTGCCGTGCTGCCGACCTTATAACAACCGCTCTATCACCCGAAGGATCGCCTTGCGAGGAATCCCACTAGCGATCCAGATCCAGCCCTCCTCATCCTTTCACGGTCCGAACCTCTGTGTACAACCAGCACGTATACTCGACAGCTCGCACATTGTGAGGCTCGTTACTACCCCCTGCCTGTTGGTCATCTATATCACGACGCAGCTTGTCGAACCACCTCCCTCGACTCAGCAATCAGCATGTTCAGTGGCTCGGTGAGTACAGACCCCTCGCACTTGTAACTCCACAACATCCCTGCGTTATCTTGCAAAGTGTGTACAGACTGCGAGATGTACTGACGCCCACCCTCAGAAAAAGCCCTACTCGGCTATAACAGTACAGATCGACCGCTTAACAAGCGAGCAATTTGAAGAAGATGATCTGAGTGGTATCATTGATTTGATCGAAGTCATTCGCATCCAAGCGTCGGGCCCAACCGAAGCCGCAAGAGCAATTCGCAAGAAGCTGTACGTGTCTGACGAGCACTGACACGAGTTTTGAGACTAACAAGCAGTCAGCAAGTATGGCAATGCTCACCGCCAGATTCGTGCACTTGTAATTCTGGATGGCCTGATACAAAATGCCGGATCTCGCTTCCAGCGTGCTTTCGCGGATGAGCCACTGCTTGAAAGACTCCGTATCCTTGCTCGTGACGATGTCGCGGATGCACAAGTTCGCCAGAAGTGCAAAGTACTGTTCATCCAATGGGCAAACGGCTATAAGAACACGCCAGGCCTAGAGCGTATCGCAGCCTTGTACAAAGAATTGCCAAAATCTTCACGTCCAGTTGCTGCGAGACAGAAAGTCTTGCAAGACGATGCGACTCACGATTCCGATGGAGACAATGCCCCTTCGCCAACATATGGTCGATCTCGTGCCTCCTCGAGTGTCAACCCTGCGGCGCCGGCACATCGCCCAGTCACGCTCACACCAACCAGTTCTTCAAGCTTCGCATCTAAGCTCTCCAAGAGCAGACACAAGGACAAGAACAACATCCCTTTCAGCTTGTCCAAGGAGAAGGACAACATGACAAAAGCAATTGCCAACTCATCGATGGCTTCGATCAACCTCCTCAATGGGCTACAGCTTGTGAACCGTGAACGCGAGCAGGTCTCAGACAATCCGGAGGTTGTGCGCCGGTTCCAAGCTTGCAAGAAGCTTCGCAAAGAGATCTTGCGTTATATTCAGCACGTCGAGTCAGATGAATGGATTGGCAGTCTGGTCAACGCCAACGATGAGCTTGTGAAAGCTCTGACTGCATATGAGATCATGGACCGCAGTGTAGACGATGACAGCGACAGCGATGCTTGGGAACATGCTCCGGCCGAAGCCATGCGCCCACAGCCCCATTCAGATGCGTCTGATGACCTTCGAGGACTGTCTTTGAACGATGCGCCACCCAAACCACCTCGTCCTGCTGGTATGGCGATGCCTCCGCCGCCGGCTTTCCCCAGCAAGCAAGCCGCAGAGACACCCGTGGAAGAAGAAGACGAGAACGACCCCTTCGGAGACAGCAATGCAGCACCGACGCCCGGTCAAGAGCGCCCGGGCATGACGTGGAGAGAAGTTTGAGCTCTGGCTATACGTAGTAAGTAAGGCTCACCATAGAATTACTTGCAGTGTTCAGTGTTGATTTGTTGGTGTGGATCATGAGCGTGGGAAAATCCGACCGCCCGTCTTCGGGCGAATTTATCTTTGCGAATGGCAAATCTATCTAGCGTTGTATCTCTGCTTGCAATTGGTACACGCTGTGTAGCTACCAATAAGCAGGCACGAATCCAAGATCGTCGCCCTTGTGACCTGGCGCTGTAGCCGGTCGCCGTCTGTGAAGATTGTTTGACCGTCCTCCCAGAAACTTTGCTTCCATCGAAGTGTTAGGGCCAGCTATAACACCTGTATCTCCATCCCAGTCCTCGTCATCATTCATTCCTGGTATCAACCACGTATCATCTTCCGCTGGGAGGTCCGGTATCTCAAGCGGACCGCAGACTGCGACATTCGTAATCTCGACTCCAGTCAGAGTCAACTCCTTCGCTATTGATGCGCCGAACTTGCACAAATCCTTGTCTATGACGTCGTCATTGCTGACGAAGTAGATGTTGATGAGATGTAGTGTGCGTAGCGTGGAGGCGTGGGCAAGGAGGAAGTCTCTGAGTGTGCTGAGTTGTATGCACCATCCTTCTAACTCGAGGGTTCTGAGCTTGGGGAAGCGGAGACCGGAGATAAGTTGTTTGAATGGGCGCAGAACTTGCGAATTTGCTTGTTCGAGCGCTTCGTAGCCCTCGACTGGCCCTTTGGCGCCAAGTGCCAGGTGCTCGATCGTATCCGGGATTGCGTGCAGCATCTTCTCGACATGCTCATCTGGGAATGTCGCTTCCGTGAAAAGTAGAGGCAGGCGCAGTGACCGTAGGCCTTTTAAGATTGTTGTCCAGTCGGGAGATGTCTCAGGGTCCCCCGAGTCCAGGTCGTCGATTGAAAGGTAGTGAGGCTCTTTGTAAGTCACCAACGGCTCTTGAGGGAATGAAACCATCTCGAAGAAATGAGGACCGAAAGACATAGATTGAAGCCCTACCTTTGACTTGGTAATTACCTCTAGCAAAGCAATGACTTCAGTCGTGCAGATGCCGTTGTCGAGTGACCAATGCCACCGCTCAGGCTCGAGCATGTTGCCGAACAGGCGCGCGCAAAGCTCCATGTAGGTCTCACCTCGTCTCGCCAGCCCGCGATAGTCTGTGAATGTGACTGCGCGGAGCTTGGGAAATTTTTTCACAACGCGATCCAATGTCTGGAGATACTCTCCCTTGTCCGAAAGACCCTCGTGGATTTGGGCATGTCTTTTGTACTTTGGGAAGCTTTGGTAGCATCCCATGCGGAAGGAGTCTCCACCCACCTCGTTGAGATGCTCCAGAGCTTCACTCTGGCCGTCAACCTGGCCGCTCGACAGATCGGGTTTGTAGTTCTCAAGGAAGACCTGCGCATCATCCGCTGAGGGCTCGCCCTTGTTTCGAACCACATTTGCGTAGAATTCGCTCTCGGCCTGCACACGGCGAGCCCACTCCTCGTCCAAGAAGTGTCGAATATCGAGTTCCTCGGCTTCCTCGCAGGCTGCAATATATTCCATCATCTCAGTCGGGTCGTTCATCTCGACTTCGTTGAATTTCCAGAAACTCAAGTCGTAGACAAGATTTGTCACATAGCGGCTGAAATACGGATGGCATGCTACTTCGTGGAGCTTTGCAATTTCTGGCAATCTTTTCGCGAAGACGACTTCTGTGATCAGGTAGGGCGAGCTGGTGTCTTTGAAGGCCTTGTTCACCAGCCGACTTGAGGAAATGTCGTGGCGGTCTTCGGCAAGGTACTCAAAAACTCTGGCCAGTAATTCAGGCGGTAGAGAAAATATTGAGCCCGACATTTCTGATGTCGTCGTAGTATGTGATGTCTCCGTATCCGGCCTATATTGCACGGTGGCACTCCCGATAGTATGGCAATCTTTCCGTTAGGTCAATTGAACCGGTCCGTGTGGAGGGTTGCGGTCGGTCTAGCGTGGCAACAATACGCGTCCAGCAGTCAAGGAGTGTTGACTTTTAGTCTTGTCTGCGAGTCGTAAAGCCGTGGCGCATATGGCGTGTTGCTAGAGGCTGAGCAAGCGTTGATCAATGCAAAGAATCTGAGGATGCGCTCATTGGTGCATTTGTCGCCGTCGCGGCCGTTAGGCTAGTGCTGTGTCAAACCCTCCACTCCAGTGCGAGGATCTGATGTCTGCGCCAGCACGCGTGACGTAAGCGCCTGCTTGAAACAAGCCTCCCGTTGCGGTGAACATGCAGATGTCTGTGCCCACTTCTGCGATGTCCTTGTCCATGTATAATTAAACCTCCAGCACACCTTTTGCACATAAGTCACGGCCTCTACCTCCAGCATTTCGAATAGTACTTTGCATCTGTTGTAGGTAAATTCAGATCCACGGGATATGCTCCAAAGCTGACCACGCAGTCCACATAGCAACAGCTTAACCACCAACCACCAACCACAATGCCGCCATCAACCACCTCCTCGACCGCCTCTTCCAAGGGCCCCAAAGTCCCCATCAAGCAAGGGTGCTGGTGCGGCGATGACTGCAGCTGCTGCTGCATCCCAATTCCTTGCACCGTCATGTGAGATGGTGGACGCACGCATAGCCACCAGGATTGAGCAATTGGAAGAGAAGGACAGTGTACAGACTGTACCTGTATGGGACAGAGGTACTTAGTTTCGGGAATATTTGGCGTTCGACGGGGCAAAGGGTTTTGCTTTGATGATACTCCACACACAGCACGAGTGCATGTCCACAGCGGCGTTGGCTGAGCTCGGGTCTGGAGTGCTCGATTTTGCATGGATGTAAGAGTCGAAATACTATTGAGAATACGAACTTGTGCAGCAGAGTTCCCTTCCTATTACAGAATGCTCTTCTTTGTGCGCGAAGGTCTGGCTCGAATAGAGCATCTCGAGGGCAGCCCGGACGTGACAGTTCTTGCCGATTTATGCGAAGGGTTGACGGTCGACCACGAGCTCATCTGCTTTAATGGACCACCACATGGGAGAACGTACATGTGTACACATGGTAACCTCAATTCTTCTCGAACATGCCTTAGTTTGATATACCTTTACCCAAACTCCACCTTTTCAACAAGCTCAAAATAGATGGTGACCCCGTTAGACATACATTCACATGTAATTGAATATACTTCTCTAATGAACCATGAGATACATATACATGTACAGATCCACTTGCACGTGTGCAATACGCTCGACCCTGGTAATGTCAGGGTTAGGGCTGCATCACAACGTGGGTCAGCTTTTGTGCGTTGTTCATAGAGCTATCCACGTGCGATGAACCTGCTCCTCATCCTACACATGTGCATTTATGCATGTATAGCTAACCCGATCTACGTGAGTGTGCAAGCGAAGAGATGGAGGGTACACACGTGTGTCATTGAAGATACTGTATGAAGTTCATGCTGATGGATGTCAACGCGGGACTCTTTCTGGGCACTTGGTTTGTTGAGCAACGACATGAACAAGCTTACGTTCAGGGAAAGACATGCTACAGGGCTCTGTGACCGAATGCGACGAGGGTAATGCACGAAAGTGTCACTACCATTGACTAAACGCATTAGCTCTGTCGATTCCTGCAGCTACCGCTCCCTCGAGAGGGGAGTTTTTCCGTGTCGGCTAGAGCTGTGATCTGGCGAGCGGGTAGTTAAGTGTTTATCCATGTATCTGGCCACCCTCTTCTTTTCAATCTACGAAAGCTACCGGCTTAACAGCTAAGAGTCTATCGTAATTCTCCGTGACCAAACTTGTCTGTCGAACGCTTGCAAACATGAAGTTCAGAGATGGTGAGTCCCGTGCGAAGCAACTAAAGTACTCTGCTGACATGCTTACAAGGTATGTGGATGGTGGCGGAGGGCAAGAGACTAGAGTATGCCGAGGACATCTACTCGATCACGTCCTCCGAAGACAAAAAGAAGCTCAGCCTGCTTTGTCCGACCGCACAAATTCGATCTCGCGGTGACACGCTCAACAGGCCAACAATCAGTCTTGTATGGACCAAGTCATGCGACTCACAGCCTTCTGCTGACTCTCTTGTAGGAACTTGAAGCAGTAGCCGATGGAATCATCTCGGTGGAAGCCACTCACTGGCGCGGTGCTCTCAACAAGGGACCGCACTTCGACTTGTTCCCAGCTGGCCAGCCTGAGTTCGAAGCTTCGATAGACAAAACAGAGAGAGGAACCACTCTTACAGCAGGCAGTATGGGAGTGACGGTCACCGCAGAGCCTCATACTTTCGACATCAAGTTCCACAGCGCCGATGGCTCACAGAAGCTCACATCGCTCCTCAATCGCAGTGTTGGCTTTGCATACACTCCAGCTACAAGTTCCATGATGCAGACAGCTGATATGCGAGATTTACAGCATTACATGCTCACTCAAACAACCCTTGGTGTAGGAGAGCAGGTGTACGGTCTGGGTGAGCGCTTCGGAGCTTTGAACAAGGTCGGCCAGCAAATCGACCTCTGGAATGCCGATGGTGGTACGTCGAGCGAGCAAGCTTACAAGAACATCTCATTCTGGCTCAGCAACAAAGGCTATGGTATCTTCATCGATGCAGCGGAGAAAGTCGAACTCGAAGTCGGAAGCGAGCGCAGTTGCAGAGTCCAGACTAGCGTTGAAGGCCAACGCCTGAAATGGTACATCATTCATGGTCCGACGCCTAAGGAGATCATCAGTCGTTACACTCTGCTCACTGGGCGATCCAACAAGCTTCCCGCGTGGAGCTTCGGCCTCTGGCTCAGTACATCCTTCACAACAGAGTACGACGAAGCAACTGTTGGCAGTTTCCTCGACGGCATGCGCGAGCGTGATATCCCCTTGCAGGTATTCCATTATGACTGCTTCTGGATGCGTGGCTTCCAGTGGTGTGACTTTGACTTCTCAAGCACACACTTCCCCGATCCGCAGGGGCAGATAGCACGCATGAAGGAAAGCGGTGCTATCAGTAAAGTCTGCGTCTGGATTAACTCTTACCTCGGACAAGCCTCGCCCGTCTTTGCTGAAGCAGCAGAGAAAGGCTTCCTGCTCAAGCGCAAGAATGGTGATGTTTGGCAGTGGGATCTGTGGCAAGCTGGCATGGGTGTTGTCGACTTCACCAACCCTGAGGCTTGCGAGTGGTTCGTTGGAAAATTGAACAAGCTCTTCGATACTGGCGTCGACTCTATCAAGACGGACTTTGGCGAACGCATCCCCACCAGGGATGTTGCATGGCACGATGCAACTGTCGACCCTACCAAGATGCACAACTACTACGCCTTCATGTTCAACAAGCTCGTCTTCGAGGCCTTGCAAGCTCGCTATGGTGATAGCGAAGCAGTTCTGTTCGCTCGCTCGGCATGTGCTGGCGGTCAACGCTTTCCAGTACACTGGGGTGGTGATTGCGAGAGCACATTCGAAGCAATGGCCGAGTCGCTGCGCGGTGGACTTTCATTGGGAATGTGCGGCTTTTCCTTCTGGAGCGTCGACATTGGCGGCTTCGAAGGATACCCAGACGCCACAATCTACAAACGCTGGGTACAATTCGGCCTTCTCTGCTCGCACTCGCGTCTGCACGGCAGCAACTCCTACCGTGTGCCATGGTTGATCGACAACGATGACCAGTCGGAACAAGGATGCAGCGCTGTGCTCCGCAAGTTTACACAGCTTAAGTGCAGACTGATGCCGTACTTGTACAGCGAAGCCATGCGATCCATCGAGCACGGATGGCCCACGAGCATCCGTGCCATGGCTTTGGAATTCCCTGAAGATCGTACAGCCTGGACCTGTGATGCACAATTCATGCTGGGCTCTTCGATCCTCGTTGCACCTGTATTCTCGGAGACCGGAGAGGTAGAGTTCTACCTCCCGGAAGGCCAGTGGACCAGCTTCTGGGACGATGAAGATGTCATTCAAGGCCCGAGGTGGGTGAAGCAGACACACGACTTCACGACATTGCCAATCTATGTTCGTGAGGGTACGGTCTTGGTCCTAGGCCGCGAGGAGGAGAAGCGGACGGTGTACGACTGGACTGATTCGGAGAACCGGGTGGTCAAGCATTATGGTAACACAGAAGATGTGAGCTTCGGGCTGTATGATGCAGAAGGCAATACCTCGGAGGCAGTGTCATCTTAGAGCTTTGCAATCTGGTTGTCGCAGGTAGACTATTGAAGCAGTGGTTGCTTAACATATCCTGGCATCTCCTTTGATACTTGCATCTCAACATCCTTCTAATCGATCACTTTTACTCGTGTCATGGTCTCACACGCTCATTCCAAAGAGATGCTGTGTTCGATGTCTTCAGATCGACTCTGGCTCAATAATATTGACGGGTTATATATTCACCGATGACCCAAGCCAGACATGCCACAGGTTTCTTTAGAGATCTGCAAATCCAATCTTGGATGCGTGGCGCAGTGGTAGCGCGTGTGATTCCAGTTCCCTTTAAGATATCTTATCTTGGAGTTCTTCGGGATATCCACAAGGTCATCCGTTCAAATCGGGTCGCGTTCATTGTCTAACGACTCATGATTGCTCAAATCTTTTGCTTTTTGGTCGGCGCTCAAAAGTCTCGAGCATTTCGAGTCAAGAACAAGAGGAACTGTCTTATGAACGTCACAAATGCGAATACCTTAGGTCGGGTCTCAGGCCACGATAAAAAGCCTACCGTCTGTCGAACAGCTCGAATCGATCCTTGAGTTGCGAAAAATCTGGGCCGCTAAGTTTTGGCTTTATGATTACAGAGCTGTACGTTACATCGCGTGATTTACGCCTTTAGCAAGATACATTCTTTGTGGCCATAGAATTGTGATGAGGCATAGAGTATATAGAAGAGGTTTGAGCTTGTCACGATGTTAGTCTAAGTACAACAGGTGAGGTGAGGGAGATGAGGTTTCGGCCACGTGATCTCAACGCTGATTTAGGGTTAGAGTTAGGGCGCTTCGAGACATCTAATCGCCATCATTGCCGCGTACATTATGTTGTGATGCGTATTGTGTGATAGATGTAAATGGGCCTGAGAGGGCTCGAGGCAATTACCAGCCTGCTCACTGCGCATCAGAGTAAACAGGAAAGTGGACAGGACAGATTCAAAGTCCATTCCAGCCCAGACTTTCCGATGCAGTGTCGTACGTATGTAGGCGACAGTTTACATATCTACGGTGTGATGAAAGCCAACGGTGTGATTGGGTCAGCAGGGAGATACTGAAGGTGTATTGTCTGATACGATAAGACCCCATCACATCCTCAGCGAATTGGCCACATTCACGATACAACCGGAAGAAGGAAAGTGCTACAAGCATACAAGCCCCGCTTGAACATCACTTCAGCATCCGAACCATTGATCACCTACCAATGTGAACACAGAAGATCGAACCAAGGATAACATCATGCCTTCACAGATACCAGTCGTTGACTTCGCCAAATGGTCAAACGCCAACGACTCGGCTAAGAGACTCACACTTGCACAGTCACTCGTCAGCGCATGTCAGCGAGTAGGCTTCGTCTACATCGTCAACCATGGTCTGAACCAAAGACTTCTCGACGACGCCTTCGATACATCCAAGCGCCTGTTTGCTCTCAGTCACGAAGACAAGATGCGAGCGCCACATCCCAACGGACCTGCAGTTCACCGCGGATATTCTTACCCAGGGTTGGAGAAAGTGAGCCAGTACGTTGGCGGCGAGAAAGAAGTCGGCGAGCAGCTACGCGAGATTGCTGACCGTAAGGAGAGCTATGAGATCGGAAGCGAATGGAACCAGGACCAGCCGAATGTTTGGCTCCCTGATTCCACTCTGCCTGATTTCAAGAACGCCACATCGCTTTTCTACTGGAAATGCAACGAAGTCGCCCAAAGCATACTGCAAGCATTGGCGATAGGAATCGGACTCGATGACTCTAACCACTTGACTAAGCACCACTCTGGGCACAACAATCAGCTTCGCCTCCTTCACTATCCGCCTGTTCCAGCTGCTGATCTGGAAAGCGAGAAAGTGGCAAGAATGCCGACACATAGCGACTGGAGCACAATCACTTTGCTCTTCCAGGACGAGTGTGGTGGACTGGAAATCGAAGATCCACACCAAGCTGGTAAGTTCGTGCCGGCGACACCAATGGCTGGCGCTTGTGTGATCAACGTTGGCGACCTTCTGATGCGCTGGAGCAACGGTGAGTAATATACAATGCTATCATGCATTGGCTGCTGCTGACACATATCAGATACCCTAAAGTCGACACTCCACCGTGTGACTCTACCACCCCTTGCGGACAGAATTCAAGGCGAAGAGAGGATGACCAGAGAGCGTTACTCGATTGTCTACTTCGTAGGCGCAGACCCGGACGCACTGGTCGAGTGTCTACCAGCTTGTGTCGACAGCAAAAGTCCTCCGAAATATGAGCCGATCACCCAGCAAGCATACTGCGAAATGCGATCGAAGGTGCAATATCGCAGCTCTGATTCTGCAGCTTTTTCCTAAGCTCGAATGTTGTGGAATAGCTCTCTTGTACGAAGCATGGACCCTGCGAACATATTTCGAGGGCATGCTGTCGTCCACCAGTGCAATATTCAGCAACGTTAAAGCTTGCTTTATTTCGTCAATGTCCACGGGTATCCATAAATATGAGTGACGCTCCACTACCTTGAGAGCTCCGCTTTTTGCAGTTCCGAACATAAGAATACATGCTTCCAAGACACTCAATTGCGAGGCCTGCTCGACCTGTTCGACGCGTTGGGACATTGTGCCTTGATGTGTCCCTTCTTTCCGCAGTTGTGACACACGGTCGATGCCGCTAATGCCGAAGGCTTGCCAGATCCAGATATGCTCGTAACTTTGTTCAAATTCACCTCTTTCTTCCTTCGCGACTCGGCCAACTTTGCAGCTGCCTTCGACTCTGCCTTCCTCTGTGCTTTGCGCTCAGCGCGAGCTTTATCGCCGGCTTCTTTCCTTGACTGCTTGATCAAAGCCTTTGCGCCGGTCGGGTCGTCTGATTCATCTTCGTCACTCTCCGATTCGGACTCTGAAGAGCTCTCTCCTGACGATCCCGAGTCTTCTTGTGGTTTCTGTGATCGACTGTAAGTATCCGTGCTTCTTGCTCATTATGCTGCTCCTCAATTTACCGGTTGTTTCCTGTTGAAATTACCAAAGTTCATTCTGCCAGGCGCGCTTGTCACTTCAGGTTCATCACCCTCTTCTGAATCGCTGTATTGCGCGCTCTTTCCTGAGTCCAATGCGCCGTATCCTGTAGAGATGATACGCAAAGGCGATTGCTCTGTAGGCTTGGGCGCCTGTTGTACACTAAGATACCACTTTGTCTCGCCTTTTGCAGCAGCTTCGCGCTCGGAAGCTTCCATTCGCTTCTTCTCCTCCGGAGTGTGAATCATCGGCGAGCCTGGCGTTGAACCTGGGCTCGAATTGTATGTGCCATTGGACATGCGTTGCCTCTTGGATGAGGGCTGTTCGGGAGTTCCTGGTTTGGGCGATTCTGATGCACCTGAGCGTTGCATGAACTATATCCACCATGTGTCAGCTATTTCCATCTTACTTTCGCATGGACGAACGCAAAACGCCTACCTTCATGTTCGCAAGACGCGAAGACATGGTCTTCGCGCCGGCGCCGGCCTTATTAGGTGTCGACATGGCGCGTGTATTATCGCGACTGTGGTCGAGTGCAATAATTTCGTTCAGTGGAAGCGTGAGAGTCGTAGAACGATGTCAAGTGAATCTCTTGCGAGAATAATGTTTCTCAGAAAGTTGGATTGACATCAGCGACGAAGGCGCGGAATTCTGCCGCTTGTTGTCGCCTTCTTGCTTGATGCTTGCTTGCCTCACATCACCCTGACTACCTCTACCTCCATTGCAGCAGACATTTCACATGAACGCTCGCATGCATGTACTCATCGATATCGGACCTCACAATGGCTGCTTCTACGTCATGGCATAACTAGTCGACCCCTTGCTGGAAACGGCTCTCTGCTGCAAAACATCTTACAGGCGCGCCTCAACCCACGCGACTCAACTTATGTACACCCAGCACTCAACTTGCTGGGCATTGACATTCGCATGCGGCGATCGTTTGCCATTGAACAACCCTCGCTCACCCTTTCTGTCGAATAACAAAAACGGCCCAGCCTAGCTGAGCATTCAAGGTATCTTCCAGCAGTGAGCGCGGTCGCCTGCTTATCCTGCCCCCATATCCTTCACCCACCGCTTTATGAATATCTTTACCTCAAGCACTAAACGCGACATCATGCTCATGCTTCGACCTTACAGATAGTCTCTTCTCGCAATCCGCGCAAGAATGTCTGACGCTACCATGGTCGATGCGGAGCCCGACGATAGCACCACTGACCAACTCTCGCCGCCACCATTCAAATTCCTTCTCTCACCTGAAATCTGGTCGTTATGTCAAGCGCGGCCATCCTTAAATGGATCTCCGACAGCTCTCCGAATTCTTCTCCTCGTGGACAGGTCTATGAGTTCAAATACACTGATGTCGATGCCGGCATCACCACCTTGCGCTTCACGCCGGTACATCATTACCCTGCGAGGGTGCACGAGATGATCAGGAGGAGCTCACCCGACCTGTCTCACGGAGATGCCATACTTTGGACATGGTATCTCCTACTGGGATTAGAATACCGAAGTCTTGTTCATGATTTCGGTGAGCTGGTCTTATCACAGCAACCGCCGATCGGCTTCCTTGAAGCCATCGACAATGACCTTGTTTGGGAGTATTGCATGATGGAATTCGTTGGCGAACGCGAGCCATCGTTCCCGGCTACGAGCTCTTATGCCCAGCAATTCTTCCTGCATTTCGTACCTTTGCTTATTGAAATGGCAAACACGGATTGGAGCGAGAAGTCTTTGAGGAGCATTGCAGGGTTCCTGTTCATGAGAAGCATGCAAGCTGGGACGAGGATGAAACGTGAGGTTTAGATGTTGGCAAATCTGTGAGTGGAGTGACTCGCAACGATTGGGTAGCATAAGCTGCCTGTGATATGGACACTGTTTGGTTGAATGAGAGCGGTATGTTGCTTCTTCTTGTGTCCCACTTTCACCTGCCTACTTGCCTGAGATCGCATTGTGTCTTACTTTTAGGGTGTTTACTGGCCCGCCGGCGTATATTGTATCTCTACTTTCACTTTCACTTTCACCTCACATTCGTGCAGATACAGTTGTTCGCTTGGTTCAACCATTTGTATCAAGTATCGCGTTTGCTTCCTTGTCTTCTTTCCTATGAACAGTGCTCTCCCAGGACGTTGCCGTCGTGCAATTATATCCATCTCTGCACACTTCCGTCTTTCGAATCCAGGATTTCGGCGACAACCACCACCACAATACCTACAAAAGTACGCGCTCTCTTACGTGAGAGACCACTGGGCCTCTCATCATGCCAGAATCAACAGAATCTCTGGGCAAAGAAGCGCCTCGCGCTCAGCATGACGTCTCCGAGGCCGAGACAGCAACTGCCGAAGGCACAATCGCCAATACACCCTCTGCACCATCGACCACTTACGACAACAAAGTTCCCGACTTCTTCAAGCCTGGCCATATCGTTCAGATTCCTCTTCACACACTTCAGGACGTCATGCGGGCAAAAGTTTGGATTCAGCAAGTCAGATTCCAGACACATCCGGTGCTGTCGGACCTCGAATTCTCTTTTCGCGCTTTATATGATGGTGTTGACGGCACAACTGTCATTCGTGTCACGCGCTTTGTCCATCAACACGAATCACAAGCCGATCCTAAGACCGAGCTCGCTGCCTACCTGAGACTGCACAGTCATGATTCTCGCATCCCTGCGCGTACTCTGAACATGTATGACGAAGTTACCAAAAACGGGGGAGATTGGATTGCACGTCACTGGAGCGACGAGAGTCAGAATTTAAGAGTCGGTGGTCACATATGGTTCAGGTACTACAACTTTTTCAAGGACATGGCTTTACGCAAGGAGGGCAAGGATTGGAATGGTGCTGATTTGGAATGCGTGGTAGATTTTCTCGCTGATCTTAGAGGAAGATGAAGCGAGGATGAAGCGTTGTTTGGGGTGGCAGGCCTTGACCCTGCGGCCGCAATCGCTCGACTCACCACTGAGTAGAATGCTGTTTATGACTACATCCGCTACTGTAGGTACTTCTTCTGTCTACATGAGTCACAGATGCTTGCTTAACTGCATTTGCTGCGTTTTGTCTGCTCACCTTCGCTTACGATCAGCTGTACAATATACACTTCTACCGCTTGCGCTGTTGAGGTGCTAAACAGATAACTCACTTCGCAGTCTTTGCAGAAGCCGAAGTCTAGGATGCCGTTCGACAATTTGAATCGGCGAAAGGTTTGGTGTCCCCTCAGAGTCAGAATAACTTCAACGAGTCGAGTCATCGACTATCGATGGCTGAGAGTCAAGCTTCGCTTAGATTTCAGGTCCGGACGTACGGTCTTACGGATACGATTATGAATCAAGCAAGATCAAGACATATGATGAGGATCGTGTAGCTCACCGCAAAGTGTCTCGGGTCCGGCTTAGTGCAGTCGGAACGGCTTCCTCGAGATTTCGACTATAACGCTATACTCAAGGATCCGGCTCTCTGGATCGTACGGAAAGTCCAATACCATACCTGCCCGCCAACGAGACGAACATGGCGGGAATACCCCCACATCGTTCGCTTCTTTCGCCCACACGCTCTGGAGAAACGCGGAGCCGAGTGGGATGCGACGTTCATTCGGGACGAGGTTGTCAAGTACATTGAGTCGGTTGCGATGTTTCCTGAGACCAAACACCCCGTACTTGTCCCGAATTGCATACAATCCCCCCGGTGCAGGTGCCGTGATCTGTTGGACCCAACGGAGAAGGCCCAGGCATACACCTGGCCTCCAGATGGAAGATCGCACGAGCGGGAGGCTCCCATCAAGATGAGGGATTTGGAGGCGTGATCTCGCAGGCTCGGCCAAAGAAGACGTGGGTTCAATAGTTGTACAGAACAACCAGAGTTGGCTAACTCCACGCTTGGCCCTCCCTAGCTTCGTACGGTCGCATGGAGCTTGCATGTGATCATTGATGGCTACTGCACTGCGCTGACGGCTAGCACATGGTAATGTGTCTGCCTTACAGCCCCTTAGCATGTGATGACAGCCGAGTAATCCAATTGAGATTATGAGTTTGCTTTCGCGCCTCTTCATTCTGTCCAGCTTCACTTGACGCCACTCGAATTTCATTCGACTGAACAATCCACCACACTCTGCATTACAAATCAACAGACCAAGACAAAGCGCCGCCAGGCATTTGAAGGTCATACATGTGACTTGATACAACATCCACTTTCGATCAATTCAGCTGCTTTGGCTTCTTTTCGAGCAGTGGCATCGGTAGTGTGCGAGCCGTTGTCATTACTGGCGTTGTGTCTCGTGGCATCTGGCGATGAGTCTTGTGTATTTGGAACCGTGATTGGTACGCACTTGGTAAATTGCAAACTGTTGCTTTGTGCCTCTTTTGAGTAGCCGAATTGCGTCGAGCCGTCGCGGCATGACGCCTCGTGGTCGGCGCTCGAAACCGGACTTGATCTTGCATCGTGATGATCGCGGTGCTGTCCGTATGATTGAAAGATCTCTTGTCGCAGATGGAGACAACGGGCCAGGTAGCTTGGTGGTTGTGGTATATATTAGGGTAAATGCGGCACAAACTTTACTTGTTAAGTATCTTGTCGTGGCGTCTAAGCGCCATTGAGCAGATCCGTAAGGTCGATGTGGACCAGGCTGCTAGTCAAGAACATATATGTGTATCATCGGCTCAGTCGCTGATGCCGACTCCTCTGCGAAGAGTTGCATATTCAGATTCCTGTGGTAGATATTGTCAAGCCGTAAGATTACTTTCGACAGACTCTTGGGCTCAGTGGTGGCTTCGAGGTTTGACAAACAGTATGACTGCCGGGATGCTTTTTAGACACCCAGTGACCGCCTCCCAGCTACTGTCACTACATTAGTCGACGACTCACATCGATGCTGTCTCGAACCGAAGCCGTGGTCTTGGGTCTTTTGCCCTGGTCGTGCACAAATCCTCCAGACTGGGGTGGGTTGACTCGTGTTCCTGCAGATCATTCCAGGGACTTCCAACAACTTGGGATCTTGCGCTTGAAGCGGCCATTTCGTCAATCAGGCCTCCCAGACGTGAGTCGGTATGTGTTTAATGGGTGAGGTCTCTCTGCAGTCATGACAATTCGGAGGATTGACCGCTTCCACATGGTGATGCCCGCGACGCATAACCTTTTCCCTCTTCAGGAGTTGGCTCCGTCGAGAAGCAGCACAGACCAATCGATCCCAATGATCGCGATGGTAGGCAATTATCTCGATGCGGGCGTCTGGGGAAGTGGCTCGAGTGGCTCGAGTGGATGGCGGTGGCGTCGTGAGTTGCTTCATTATTGCGTACTCGTCGCCCAAACGCAGCTGCGAAAAATCTCCTCACCTCCTCCGACCTGGCCGCATTTGGAGGGCGAGTACAGCGATCTACAAGCTACTGCCGGCAGCTGGGCGGATTCCCCTCGTTCAGTGCATGTGTGAGCAGTGACTAGCAAGCAGGACGGGTGAGTGAGTGGCTTGTGCTGAGGTAGAGGCACGCATATTCAGGCAGGCAGACAGACAAAGACAGACAGATACCGCTGAGGTCGAGGTTGACATCCTGCCGACCGGGAGCACACGCCATACGGGCCCTTGCCCACTGCCACCCGCCAGCGACAAGCAACAACGTGGGTCATACTCGCCATAATCCCTGCCTGCCAGCCCTACAGACTGCTCTCGCACATCTCATTCGCACGCCAGCCTCGCAAGCACCGCCAGCATTACACGGCAGAAGCGCGGTTCGTCATCGCGCGGCTCCTCTACTCGAGACGATCATCGCACCGCCGCACCACGCAGACCCTTCTAGTGCCTTCGCGTGCCCGCAGCGCTGCGGATCTAAAAGCCCGCCTGCCGACCACCTGCCTGGCATTGTTGCCTGACTCGGCGTTGGACTGCGTCGTAACGACAGTCCGCCCGTCGATGCACTGTCTTCTCTTTTCTTCTCCGGAGAGCCTCTGCAAATGGTTTCCACCGAATCCATCCGCGCCAGCAATGCTGAAGGCCACCGCATCAAGGACTTTGTCGCCGTCTTTGTCGGTGGCACCGGCGGCATTGGCGAGTCCACCGCCATGGAGCTGTTCAAACGGACGGTGAGGCCACGTATCTATATCGTCGGAAGGTGAGTACATTTTGATATCCTCATTCGTGCATTGAGCCCAATCCAATTGAGTGGCGAAACCGCGAGCAAAGCTGACTTCAATGCCTATCAGACGAAAAGAAGAAGCCGATCGTATCATCTCAGAATTAGGACTCCTCAACCCAGAAGGCAAGGCCACGTTTATTCAAAAAGACATCACTCTCATCCGCAGCGTCGACGAAGTGTGTGCCGATCTACGTATCAGAGAACCTCTGATCAATGCGCTCTTCCTCACCGCCGGCTACATGACCCTCAAAGGCCGCCGTGAATCCGAAGAAGGCATCGATCAGAAGATGGCCGTCAACTACTACTCCCGCATGCGCTTCGTTGTCAACCTCATGCCTAACCTGACCGCAGCATCAGACGCCGGTCAGCTCAGCCGAGTCAACAGTGTCTTAGCTGCCGGCTCCGAGGGAGAAATTCGGACTGATGACTTCGATCTCAAGCACAACTTCACTCTCCACGCCGCACTCGCACACTGTACCGTGTTCACCGATTTCATGATGGAGGAATTCGCCAAACGCTATCCCGGCACGACATTCATGCACTCCTACCCTGGCACCGTGAAAACTGGCATAGCAAATCAACTCAACGGGCCCATCCGTCTTGCAGTCAAAGTCATGTATGCCGTCATGACACCCTGGATCCTCAATGTGCGAGAAAGCGGCGAACGCCACCTGTTCCAGCTTACCAGCATGTGCTACCCGGCGAAAAAGTGGCAAGGCGCTTCTTGTCGCGGCGACAGCGACGCTCCAGGAATCCCCGTCGAAGCCCGATTGGACATCATGGAGGGTTCAGACGACGTCAAAGGCTCGGGAGCATACTTACTGGACTGGGACTCGAAGCCAGCGGGTGACGAGCGCGTGCTGGGCAAGTACAGGGAGATGAACCTTGGGCCGCGCATTTGGGAGCACACGATGAATATGTTCGCGCAAGCAGAAGAGCGAGGCCGGGCCATTGGAGCGAAGCGTGCTGCTTTGGAGGAAGCTGACGGCGCCGGGCGGTCAAATCCGATTGGGTGGCGAGCCGGATGAAGGAGTACGAAGAAAGGAAAGATCGAGCCCGGATCGGGTCGAAGCGGCCGGTGCTGGCGTACGCTTTCGAAATTGGAGTGTACCCGATCTGGTGCTCAATCCAACATGCCCGGACACTGAGTCGAAAACGATGATTCAACTACGGAACGCAGCCAGAGAAAATATGCACCAAGCATCCCACACTCGATCGCTGAGAGGGAAACACTTTCTGCGCCTGCGCCGGCCTCCTGGGACCAGCCACTGACTAGCTGTCCTTTCCTGTGTCACGAAAAAGGCAGGGAGGCCTGCCCACTCTACGCAGGACCGTACTCATAATCACGTCAAGCGGACCCGTGGAAAACCCCGGCCATAGCCGAAGCGATGCAGTGCGGCGGTGATTGGTTGCTTCGTTGCAGTGGAGGCGCTTGCCTTTTTTGCTTTTTGATCACGCCTGTGACATATTTTGGCGATGTGGCGGTTGCTTTTCTGCGAATCTTTCTTTCAAACGTCGTCGAGCTCGTCGCTCGTGTACTATGTATGTTCAGAGACGGGGCTAGCTGTGTGAAGTGTATCTCGAGCAAAGCGTGGAGTTTCGTTAGAAGGCCGGGGTGGATTGTGGTGGAGCTCAGTCAGAACAGTGCAGATTGCATTTTTTGATACCCATAACTAAAGAAAACAACAAGAAATTTAACAGAAATTAGTTGTCCAACGGAGGAAATCCAGAGGAATGGCGTGGATGACATCACTCTTATTGTTGTGGTCATGAATGTCTGAATGTCGTTCCTTTAAATGGTCGTTCTTTTGTCCTTTTCTAGGTATCACGCGCAATTTGTTGGTAACAGGCTTTCCTTTCTCTACTAGCTAGAGAGCCATTTATCCAATCAACAACATGACAAGGAAGAGTGCTTGTCACTGCCTCACGCATAGCCCAAACATCCATCCTCGCCGATCTTGAACTTCTTCCCACTCCTCCACTCGCCTTCCGCAACGGCTGGGCCCGAAACGACAAGCTGGCCGACCGGTTCGCTCGTGCCGACTTCCTTGTCTCCATTACCTACAACGCGGATCTCAACGCTGCTCACAGGAGCGCCAAAGTGGCTGTGGCCCTCGCCTTCTTCGCGGCGGTAGTCGAAGACGTGCGTCTGCGTGACGGCGCCGAAGACGGCGCTGGCTGTGAGGGCGTAGACGATGCGGGCGCGGGTGAAGATGCGCAGGTCGGAGAGGGTGCTGGAGCTTAGAGGCGGGGAGTCGGCGTCGAGACGGTCGGAGGTCAGGATCAGGCGAAGTTTGCCTGGAGCGTCGGTGCTGTTTGTGGAGGGGAGGAGGAGAGTGGAGCCAGGCATGCGGCCTGCAGAAAGTGATTGAGATTGCGTGAAGAGGCCGAGCTTGTGGAGGGGTGAGGTGATCTTTGCTGCGGTTTCGGTGTGGAGTTCGGCGAGTGTGGAGGCGGATGCGATGATTATTGTTGGCGAGATGAGGCGGGAGGCTGCGGCAAGGGAAGCGCCAGGGCCGGCAACACTGTTAACTGCCACGGAAGCGTGGGTAAAGAGAGCAGCGAGTGTCCAAGCTAAAGTGTAACTGTGGTTGAAGTTGTCGGCGGGAAGGAGAAGATCGCTAGGTGTGATCCTTTGACGAAGAGGAAGAGCAGTGATGAGACCGGCGACAGCTGCTACGACGTTCAACTGAGTGAAGGTAGTGATTCTTGGCTTGACAGCACTGTCGGTGGATTGCCACACAGTGATGATGTCGCCAGTCTTTTCGATGCTGTCATTTCCTGGAAGGGTCGCCGATGCAGTGGCGGCATTGTCCTCAAAGATGTCGTTCCAGACGCTAATCTTGAGTCGGCTCTGGGCAGAGTCGGGCACACCAGTCCAATCCATGTGACGGTTCGATTTGGGCACGACCGAGGTGATCAAACGGAGATTCTGGCATGCACGGGCTACGCCATCGATAGGGAGAGTGCCAGCTTCGCAGACCAAGGTGTCGGCGCTGACCAGGTTGAGGAGCTCGTAGACCTTCTCAGCAGGCAGGTTGTGAGGGAGTAGCACTGGTGTAAGACCGTAGAAAGCGCAGGCTGCGTTATGTTAGAAAAGCATCCCAATACGCAAACAGCTAGACACTCACCAAAGATAGTCACGAGATACTCAATGTTATTCGGCAAGTAAATAGCCACCTTGCCCTGACTGCTCTCCTTCCAGAACTTGCCCAAGACGTTGATCTGCTTGCTGAGCTGGGCTAGATCATGCTCTTCGACCTTCTCCTTGCCAAAGACACTCATGATAGAGCCCTGTGGCACCTCTTTTCCGTCTGTACCAACACGGCCGCCTCTCAGAACTTCTCTCCAAATGTCTCTGAGGTCTCCATCTTTCCCACTCTTCCAGCGCGGCTCATCCGGCTGCTTGACATTCAGGCCAGACTTGAGGGGATAGCCATGGGGAATTTCTGGACTGCGGTAGACGGCTGACTCGTTCTTGTTGCGTACGGGCGCTGCTGAGGCTTGTCGGGCAAGCAAGAGAGGGTGTGTGTCCGGTTCGCTCGGGTAGACGATGGGGTAAGCGAGGAAAGCGACTATGGAGACGGCGATCAGGGTGGTGTAGAGGTTCCAGTCCGAGAGGGTGCTGGCGATCTTCTGATCGAGGGTTTCGAGAAGGACAGGCATGTTGCTTTCGTCTCAGCCCGAGAGAGGGTTTGGCCGAGGACACGTGAGCTTGTGAGTGAATGTCTCCAGCGTGGAAACAGCGCGAGGCTCTCAGCTAAAGTTACCTGAGGCTCATTCGAGTAAGACGACGTCAGTGGGGTCCAGCTGTCAGAAATAGGGTTAGTGCTCGGCAATCTGCAGGCCAATGCCGGTGGGCGATGATTGGCCGGCGTCTTGCATAGCAACCTCGAATCCTCGACCAAGGACTCTTTCAACCAGCCAGTGATGATCCACGCGCCTGCGCAATCACCACCACGCGACGACGACGATGTGCTGAGCCGTTGTCCTCCTCACCGCCACTACTAACAATACTAACGCGCGCAGCACAGCAGAGTCAAGCCCATAAAAGCCACACACACTCAGCAATATACTCGGGAAACACATCGCCAGACTCTCCTCCTCCGGCAATGTCGTCCACCGCACTGGTCCAGTCGAACTCGACAAATAGCTTGTCCCGCTCCACCAACTCTCAATCACACGCGCAGTCGCCGGCGACAAAGGTGAAGAATGCCCTTACACCGCAAAAAGGCCTCTTCTCTCCCTCGGGTGCAGGAGGACGCACTGCTTCACCGGCAGTCTCGACGCCCGGCAGGTGGCAGCACCCTCGCATGGAGGAGATTGTTCGCCGACAGAACGCCAGCTGCTTCAACCCTGGCGACTCGCGCATCGTGGTCCTCAATGCCGCTGCTATCGTCTTCACTTTCATCGCGCAGCCATACCTCTCCTCGTACGTCTCCCGAGTCCTCTTGGTCAACCTTCCTAGGCTGACATCCTCCCAGTATTCCCATATCAATCATTCGCAACACACCATATGCGGGCTACACCATCCACACAATCCAGCTGCTCCTGCTGATCAACATCGCCATCACCCTTTCTCCCCTCTTCCGCCGCCCAGATGCCTGCGAGGACATCCCTCTCACACCGCAACAAAGGCACGCCCTGGGCCTGCCTCCCATGAGTCGCCCAGCGACACCACAAGAGGAAGCACAATACGTAACACCGCCACGCTACTCACGCAGCGCCACACCCCGCTCGTCCTTCGGCTCTGCCGGTAGTTTTGCAGACTCTTTACGCGTGCAGGCACGTGGCTCACCGCTTTCTGGCCACGGCAGCCCATTCGATGCGAGCGTGAGCATCAATTCGCCATTCGGAAGTTCCACACGTAGGGGATCACTGAGCGGCAGTCAGTTCTCTGCTTCGCCCTTGAAGGACAAGATGTTCAGCAACTCTGAGATGGGCAGAAGAGGAAGTTTCGGATCGTCGATGGGCCGAAGAGGAAGTCTAGGATCGTCAAGAGGTAGCCCAATGGGTGGAGACTTTGACAATATGTCGAGCCCTGCCAAAAGTGGTCGCGCGAGCGTTGGGTTAAACAGCAAGTGGCTGTACCAGAAGGGAAGAGCCAGTCCCGGTCTGGCAGGCAATGGCTGGGGCACGGGCAGTGTCTTCAACTAGAATAAGGATCAATTCTATACGTTGCAGCGAGATTTGTATGATGATACCCTTGTACACATTTGACTTTTACATGGCGAGGCGGTCTCAATTCCCGCTCACTCATTCAGAAGCAAGTTTGGTCGGGGTTCTTGCGTGCCATCACGAGTTGGAGGAATGGGACTCTTCCAATCCTGCCGTCGAGCTTATCGAACGGTTCTGCTCTGATAGGATTGGCGACCCTCGTATACCACAGCTAGTCTTCCACTCGTCGTTTGCAATGCTCGCCAGCTATCCATGGAAGCGGTTCGGAAAAGATTACTTTCTCTCTCTCTCTCGCCATTTCAGACCCATTGGGTGAAAAGCGGAAGACCTCGTCCTATCATCGCATGGCATTGGCCCTCAAGCGGTTAAGCGGCAACGAGGCTGAAACATATCTTACACATTCGGAGAATCCTGGCTCGACACACCATTACGACTCGTCGTGCATGCGGTGTGATTGTGACAGACGAACTACACTCATCTATCTGGTGGTACAAAGCTCTAGATCACGTCAGTCCATCAAGAGCTTCCAGCAAGCGCCTTGATCGGTACTTGGTTTGGGAAGAAGCTGGTCGGCATAGCAGGCACCGGAATGCTGACGGTAAACCCAAAGTCCTTCTGCAAATCATCAGCCAGCTTCGGCGCCGCATAACCCGTGGGAGCCGTGGTAACAGTCTTAGTCACCACCGCGTATTTCGCCCCATGCCCCTCCTTCAAGCAATACGGAGAGTTCGCATCCTTGGAATTGGTGTACGCACTCCTGCAACTGTAGAACTGAGAGGCGCCCTTCTCGGTCCACATGTTGAAGTCAGTCACATCGACGCCGGTGCACGGGGCTCCGTCCGCGCATTTGATCTGGATTGGACCGCGCTGCATGCCGTTTGTTGCAGTGCCGGTCCAGTTGTTGATCTTGATGTTTGAGAGTTGCACGCCGTTGCCGGCGACGGTCTTCATGCTCTCCCAGTATTGCTCGATGTTCAGGCTGTAAGCGTTGGAGTGGCCAATAAAGTTCTCGAGCACGAGGTTGGAGACGGTGCCGCTCCCGCCGTTGGATTTCAGCATGAACTATAGGTAAAAGGAGAAAGTTAGTGTTTGTTGTGGATCGCCGTCGTTTGGGATCTCGTACCATCTGGTTGGACTGCACGGTGTAGATGTTGCGGTAGGTGATGTTGGAAACGTCGACGTCTTGTCCAAGGGAGCCCATTGCACAGCCACCTGACCAGTTGCAGTAGACGTTCTCGACCAGAATGTTCTTTGCTGGAGACTTCACAGTGACACACTCGTCCTGGGTGAGATGTCAGTATCCACCACAGATGCCGTTGAATAAAATTCGACCAACCTTGTTTGTCACCATGACATCGTGAATCCATATGTCTTCAGACCAGACGTCAATGCCATCCAGCCCACCATGGGCACCGCCACGGATAGCCATGTTGTAGACCTCACCGTTCTTACAGGTGTCGATGGAGAAATGGAAGGACGGAGAGTCTACCAAAGAGATGTCATGGACCGAAAAGTTGCTCACGTCAAACAGTCTGAGCAGTCTAGGACCACTAATCGAACCAGTCTTGTGGATCTCATAGCCATGGCCCTGAATCGCACCCTTGGACGTACTGGAGAAGAGCTCGAAATCGGAAGTGTGCTCGATGAAGATCATGTTGCCTCCGGCTGTGCCAGTCCTGGTGATAGTGCCATCGAGCTGCAGCGCCCATGCTTCACCACTCTTGAGAAGCACCCAATTCTCGAGGTTGTAGTTGCCAGAGGGAATGACGACCACGCCGCCCTTCTTACAGGCGGCGAAGGCATCGTTGATGGCTGCAGAGATGTCGCTGCCGGCTTTGCCGCCGTATTTGGTAATGTCGCAGATCTTGACTGCTCTCTTGTCTGCAATTGATGTCAATGGGCCGACCTTGCCTTTCAGATCAGCCGATTGGGCGGAAGTCAGAGCGAAAAGCGCTGCAAATGCTGCTATAGGGTAAGTGAAAAACATGGCGGCTCGAGATCCAGCTCGAGGGCGAACAGGAAATATGAATGAATGACTGTGGTGAGGATGAAAGCGACAGAAAGGCCGGGCTGGACGTCTTCTTTGCCCTGAGGGGAAGGAGAAAGATATGCGAACGGTCTACAACACCAGCCCCTTCAAATGACAGCCCTATGTGGCGCTCACAATATCCTGACACGCTAGGTATGATCCTCGATCGGCCCTGATTCAGGGCTGGGTGCCATATATACAATTTCATGTTGCTTGCCTCGATGAACTTCCACAGCACATGAGATGTTTTTTCTATGCAACACAAATATGCCAAGATTCAAAGTGACCTCTTCACCAGCAACAGCTGCGAGTCTGTTGCGGTCATTGTACTTGGCGAGACTGCGGATTTGAGGTAGTCAACATGAAACACCCCAGAATTGCCGTTCTTACTGCTCTCCTGTGGCGTAAGGCGACACGTCTAGAGCGGAAAAATATAATGTCCGAACCTGTTTGAAGGGTCTTAGAGAGACACGCGTCCTGTGATTAGGGTAGTGCTGGCAAAGAGTTGGCTAAAAAGTGAGGACATCAGCGCCATTGCTGCTGGTATGGCGACTGAAGTCAACGCCAAGACCTGTCGTCACAGTTCGCCCGCGCTTCAGCGCCTGTGCTTGATACGTGACGCGCGATAAGAGGGCGTCTACTGCATATAGCGATTATACACACTTCCACGAAGACTCTTACACATTCCGGTAACAATTCTTCATCATGAGCACGCCGGAGCGCGGCAAGCGCCAAAAGCAGCGCAAGGTCCTGCTCATGGGGCGTTCCGGTGCAGGCAAGTCGTCCATGCGAGCGATCATCTTCAGCAACTATGTGGCGAAGGACGTCCGAAGACTTGGTGCTACCATAGACGTCGAGCACAGCAACATCAGATTCATGGGAAACTTGCTTCTAAATCTGTGGGATTGCGGAGGGTAAGCGCTTATCGAACTCACGTTGAACCATTTTCTACATGCGGCTAAGTCGTTCATCACAGACAAGACTCGTTCGTCGAATCATACCTCAACAACCAACGCTCTCATGTCTTCTCCTCGGTGGCAGTCATGATATTTGTCATCGACATTTCGTCCCGTGAGCCTGCGGCTGACATAATCAACTTTGCCGCCACGTTACGTGCATTACGCGAACACAGCCCGGGTAGCAAGCTGTTCATCCTAATACACAAGATGGATCTCGTGCCAACAGAGCAGAAGGCCAAGATTTTCCAACAGAAAACCGAAGAGGTGCGCACCCGATGTGCGGACGAGGGCTTCACCGACCAACAGGTCGAATTCTGGGCGACATCGATTTGGGACCAGAGTCTGTACCGCGCCTGGACTCAGGTGCTCTACTTCCTGGTACCGAACGCAGCAACAATCGAGGGCATGCTCCGTAAGCTTGCAGATTTGCTGGACGCTCGTGAATTGATACTTTACGAGCGAACCACATGTCTTGCCGTTACACACATCACACGGGACGAAGAAGCGAACAACCCCTACACCGACCGCTTTGAGCGAATAAGCAGCATTCTCAAGACACACAAACACTCCATGGCGAAACACACGGGTATGCTTGCTTCCGAGACGAGCTTTGCCGAGATGCAGATTAAGACGGGTGCTTTCATGTTCTTCATCACACGCCTGACAGAGAACACGAACCTGGCAGTGGTAATGCCCAGCGACGAAGCCACGTTCAATGCCGCGCGGGTCAATGTGCAGCTGGCAAGACGGGAATTCGCGCAGTTTGATATCGTAGAGAAGAAAGCCAGGGACATGTCGCGGCAAGACGGTTCCCGTGGTTATGGCTACGGTCTGGATGATAACCCCCGCAGCATCGACGATGCGAATGTACCGATACGGGGGTATGATGAATGATTATGAGGGCCTCAGAGGGGTGGGTGTCGTGTATGGGCGGCTTGTTATCTAAGCCATCAAGGGACGTCGTCAAACGCGGCTATCTGTCCACTCAGGATGAAATGTATGCGAAACGCCTGGCACTCGAGGCAATCCTGCCCACGAGCACTTGTGCCGAGCGTTCTTCATGCAACGGCATCTTCCCCAGCTCCCCAGACACACCTCCAGGCCTACCGAGACTAATGGCGTCTCCCGTGAAATGTGAGCATGGCATGATGCATACCCCGGAGTTTTGTCATCAATCCTCAGGCTGGGCGCACGCGGCGGGCTCACGGCACGTTGCATCAGCAACACGTTGTAGCTATGGGGAGCTCGTACTGCCACAAGCATCCTTCGTATATTGGAAGACCACGGCTGTGCGGCCATATCGCGGATGTAATGGACACGTCGAGATGCGGAGACAAAAGATATTGTGGCCGCCATTGCAAAGCTGTTGCCGTGCCTCCAACGGCAGCTTAAGCGCGCACCGATTCGTGCATCTTCAGTATCTCTGTGATCATCACGCCACGTCAAAGGCCCTGTTTCGGTACATAGCGTACAGCGTTGTTTAGTGAGGCTGGTCAACGCTAAAAGACAAGGGTTTGGTGACGAACAGGAAGACTCTCCGAGTCCGAACTGCCAACAAGGGGCTGTACAAACCCCAAACCCCTGCTAGCACTGATCAGTGTCGAAAACCGATGCTGTACATCATGCCCTCATGCGTCCGCAATTTGCTGTGACCCTTAGCTAGCTGCTACCTTGCCACAGCAATGATCGTTTAGGAAAGTGCACAAGACAAAGAGTTCATCACTGCTTGTCAGATCCATCGGCAACTCTGCCTCTGAGCGTTCAGCAATAAAGTGCTAACGCAGGGATCTGAATAGCTCGGTTAGTTGCTGCCGTGAGATCAGCACTGCCGGCCGAGGCGGAAGACTGGGTGGTCAAAGTCGTGTCATATCGAATGCTTGCGTGCGTGGCGCCATCATCAGCCGCGCATATATTGCTGCAGCGGGGTGTCTCATCACAATTCTCGCTCGACTGCATGTACTCGGGAGACGCACTCTGCCGGCGAGTCTGGTCCCGGATCGAGATGACCCCGGATCGAGATGAGCATGAGCCTCGGAACAACGTGACGGATCCATGTGATCGCACAGTTTGGTGGCGTTGGCCCTGGCAATCTGAGACACTGGATTTCCAGAACAATGCCCGATGACATCTGCTGCGATCAGGGCAACACGTTGAGATGTTCCAGACTTCGGATCCGGTGGCATGGTGTTGCAGTTTTGGAAGGATACGGGTGTGAGCATGAGTAGCGGCGATTGCTGTTGCGAAAACAACCACGCCCTGAATATAGCGCATCCGGCGCTGCCAGGGATGAGAGTCAGCCACGGCACTTGCAGACAGCATTATTAGCGCGGCCAGGGTGCCGCAGAACGTGATAATACCGAAAGTCTGGCTAAAGCATGCCCTTGGAGGTCCAGCCAGCCACCCCGGTAAGTACTTTACAGTACTCACCTCTCGTGCCAAAAGTGTTCGACAGACGGGGTGAGCGCGGAATACTTCACGCTTGCATATCAACGGTGTGCGCGTGTTGATAACTCCTTCGACCTGCAGCCACGCCAAACGGCCTCCGCGGGCACCTGCAACCGAACTCAGCAAGGAGGCCGTGTTTGCAGGCCTCCAAGCCGTTAGCCGTGTAGGGCTTCGGATTGCAATTGCCAGCGGACGTGAACCGCACTGTGCTGTGAGTTCAACGGTGCTCCGTAAGGAACGCAGACCCGTCGCACAGACATGCCGCCGTCAAACCTTCGAGGAGGGAGCTCCGACACATATTTCGAACGTGCGCCTTACAAGCCCTTCACGCACGCACGAACGCGCATATCATAGCGTTCAAGGCCCCCTGCAGCTTGCCGGCTGCAGTTGTCGCTGGCGGAGAATCGATCGCCGGCTCTTCCGGCAGCACGACAAGGGCCAAAAGTGTAGTAGCTCGGGTGTAATATATGTACACAGGCGACGTCTCTTCGCATGAACGCCGTGGCACCTTGGGCGCAGATTGACACGCATCACACTGACAGGCCTCGCTACGACTGGCCGGCAGAGAAGGCAGCACCATCTCTCCCTCCCCACTTGCACGCACGCGAGCTTTGCGGGGCCGTGCTGTCAAGCTGTTGCCAGCGAAAGTCTGCGCGACTGGTGGCGTAGGCTATAGCCAGGATGAGGAAGTACACGCTGTAGAGATGACGGAAACGATCCTGCAGCTAGAAAGCCAGAGCCAACCCCATGCGTAATCGAGGCAATCCTCGAAAATTGTCGGTGTTTGAACAACAAAGGGCCGATTCATGCTTCGATTGCAGTAGTGCTTGAGACTTTTGCGATGCACAGCAGATGAGCATCGGCTATTGATGGTGCGTGCATACATGTGCCTCTTACGTGTGTGTAGCAGAGGCGCTTGCGTAGCGCCAGGTTGTTTACCCGCATGTCGGCATCTATGGATCACAACAATGACAGCAATTGAGGCGATGATTGCAGATACCCACATTTGACGATTGAAATCACCAAGTCCGGAGTGGATTGCCATCAAAAAAAGCAGCATTGCTGTATATCTGCGATACGCTAACAGCTCAATCTAAATTGCGAGTGAAAGTAATGAGATGTGTGGCCCAGTCGTGCAAGCGAGCATGGTTCTGTGGTCCGCAGGCATCCTTTGCACATGGTTACCGCCAATATCGTGACATCTTGCAGTGACACCCTGTGTCACCCAAGAATCTCTACGCCGAGTATGCAAATCCCAAATAAGGCCGATCCTTGCTATGGCCACCATGCCCTCAAGCACGCGCCCGCCCATTTGCAGCATCGTCTTCTAATGCATTGAAGTAAACCTTGTTGTCGACGCCGTAGATGCAGTCGGCATCAAGCTCGAATTCTTGTTCGAGCGGTCCTTCCAGTCCCCAGTTCCGGCCGAGCCAGCAGCCACTTGAAGCTTTGTAAGGCCGAGACAGGACGTTCTTCAGTTGATAGTGTCGGCGTTCTGCGCTCCTGGTCTGTTCGATAGCGCTGTTCCAATATTGCGCAAGCTCCCGGAGGCAATCGACACCATTCTCCATGCCACTCATAGTCGGCCCGAGAGTGGAGTCGGGGCCACCACCGCCAACGATGTCAACAGCCGACAATGTCGCATAGCCGGCAAAAGGCACGGCAAGTACAAATCGTGGTGACTGACCCGCCTGAGGATGGACGATCTCACGTCGGGCTTCCCTGACAGCGCGCATGATGCCAAGCAGACGATGAGCGTGGTAATGCGCAGTACGAATGTTTCGAGGCGCCAAGTCAGCAGCAAGAGTGTGACGCATGCATCGGTTAAGCTTCATGAGCACAAAGTGATGCAGAACGTGCAGCGAGATGTATGTGCCGGCGTAGCCATCCTGAATGCTCCGATCCAGATTCGCCTCGCTGTATCGCAAGTACCCCGGAAGTTGCGCGGCCCACTCGTCCATGGCAGTATGTGTGTCGTGGTATATCTTCTCGTAAGCTTCCCGATAAGTGTTGCGGCTGTGATTGTTGGCGCGGTAGATGAAATTCATCGCTTCGCCCCATACGCTCCCGACCACAGCTAGCCACGCCATTGGTGATACAGGGCTCGAAGCATTGAGTACCGTAAGCGACCTGTCGATCGTGCCGTTGTTGTAGAAAGGCGCAGCCGAGGCCATGCTGCTTTCGTATGCATCGTCCGCACACGGCAGTCGCAAGTACACATCAGCAGGGTTAACGACGCACAACATGCCTCCACAGAAGCCGTTGTATCTGTCCATCAGGAATCCAGCCCAGAATGTTCGGCGGCGGCATTCCATCACTTGCTCTCTGGTCAGTCCATATTCGAGGATCGGGTCTTGCTTTTTGGGTGAGATCAGGCAGCCTTCCTCGTGGTTGTAGCGCAATGCACTTAGGGCACGTATGGCAAGGCCACAGTACTCCCAAGCTGCGCCTTCGTTGCCCTTGGCGAAATTGTACAGAGCCAACAAAAGACGGACGTGGATGACGGGAAGACTGAACCTTCCAACCTTGGAAGCTAAGCCTTCAGTCGCCAGCTCTGCGCATCTTTTTCCAATACTAGCAAATCCTGGGGCTGCGAATACCGAGCCCATCGCAAGCATGGCATAGAGAACCATCCGTTCGTTCTGGCACTTCTCGCGAGCTGTTGTGAGCCAGTTCATGAAAGTGACACGTGGGAACATGCAATAAGTTCCACTGTTCACGTGTGCGAAATATTCCTCCAGAAGGTGGACTGTCGCATCCGGATCCGTATAGTATGGGTCATCCTCCCAGCTCATAAATGCTGCTCCTTTGGGGGGTCTAGGAATCCTGTGTTCCGCATAATGTGAAAATTGGGGTTGGTTTGCGGCCATGTTGTGTCCGTATGCCACAGATGGCGACATTGACTGGTGTCTTTTCACTGAGGCGCCCGCATTGGCTTCCTCATCTTGTGCCCTGCGTTTGGAAAATGGATCCTGATCCGACATGCGGTTGTTCTTAACAGCTGCCGGGTCGACTGGTCTGTGATTCTGCATGTTCTGTTCTGCCATACGCTCAGAGGGTTGTGAGTGAGTTACGAGAGGAGGTGAGCCAGCCTCAGATGTCCACTGAGGATTACCAGCGCTGTCAGTCGTAAGAGTTTGATTCTGCGCTCTGTGTTGTGTCAGTCGAATGTAATGACGCACGCAGTGAAGCTTATACATACCGTCGGCACGGTCTTTTGGCTTTCTCGCATTGCAAACAGCTACTAGCACCAGGCTCACACTTAATCTTCTTCTCTCGGCAATCGAGGCAGGCTAATGCTAATCGCTTGCGCGGTTTGTTAGCCTTGGTCAAGCCCCACTGGGGATTCACAGTCTCTCCATCCACGGAAGTCGGTATCCGATAGCCGCCATCGTAAACATGGAAAGTTCCTTCTCCCGGAAACTCTTTGATTCCAAGATATTTCTTCGATGCTTCCGGGCCAGTAGGGGTGAATGGAGGGTTGCCAGACCGATCATATGATGCGTTCGAGTTCCTGTGGCCGACTTGGTCGCTGGTAAGAGGTGTATACGGACTTGGGGCTCCAGCCGTCATATAAGAGCTCGAAGATGTTTGCCTTGGCCGTTCGTACCTAGCATCCATCATTTCCCTGCTGTCTCCGTGATGGGTTGCGTAAGAGGGAATTGCTGGTCCTTGGGGGTGGTGTCCAGTCACCGGTTGTGTGTCCAAGATTGGAAGATCGAGCCGGCGATCGTGTTGCCCTGGATATGATCCATGCGATTCCGAAGAGTGGTGCGTGCTACGCGGCGGGTGTGGACCACTCGGATGCGAACTAGGAGGGTCAATATTGCGTTGTTCATACCTGGGCACTGGTGGTTGTGACCACGTTGACTGCGGCGGTTGTGGTGATGTGTGAGAAGGAGGAGCCAGAATGATATCCCGCAATCCAGGAAGCGTCTGTCCAGATGGACGATAGCCGTTCGACTCGACGTGTCGGGGCGTCGCATCCTGCGCGGGAGGGCCTCGGAAATGATGGCTAGACCGCGGTTCAAGTGGCTGTGGGAGTTCCATCGGTTGATGACGACCAACCGGAGGATGAGCTGCACGCGGCGCGTACTCTGAGCGGGCCTCGTAAGGAGAATACATCCTGGGTTGCCCGTCTTGGGGGACAGTACTGGGAAGCATGATGCGTAGTTCACCTTCGCTCATGTCGAAGCCACGCCAGTTGGTGGTTGGATATCAATGAATGGTGTTCTGATCAATTTGCGTAGAGAAAGATGCGTCATGAGATTCGTCAACGCTGCAAGATGGCAATCGACCTGGCAGATGTGAGCGGTCCACGGGTATGAGCTCCCGCGTGGTGGGGGAAAGGCTCCCGAAAGGTTGTCGTAGTGAAACGGAGGGGCCTCCGGTAAGTGGCCGTCAGGATGTAGTACAAAGAGCCGCGAGTCTATGCCCAGGCGGTGGTCAGTGGCTGTGGACAGAACACAAAGCAGATGGTATCCGAGCCAGAAGAAGCCGGGGTGCAGTCGCACAGGTGCCGTGGCCAGATTCGGGAGATCCAGCTCTCGGAAGTTGGAACCTGGGGCGAGGCGGAAGTTATAGCTGGGGAGCTGACGTCGAATGGTGTCGGTGGTGGTGTTCTCGATCCGGTCACAGGCGCAAACAGCAGAGAAGCGAGAGGTGATCACAGAGACGATCACAACCAGGAGGAGTGGGAGTGGTGAGGAGGACTAGGGTCGATTGATTAGACGAAACAAACGAGAGAGAGGGCTCGGAGGAGCCAGGCTGTTGGCTCGGAGCAATGCACCTGTCCAACAGGCTGATTGACTGACGAGATGGAACGGGCGTGCCCCGGGTGTGGCTGAGCTGGAGCAGGTGGAGGTGAAGGCACTGGACTCGTCAAGGGCACAACGGGCGTGGTGCCTGAGACGGGACGACGAGGGTGGTGGTGGAGGAGGACGACACGGACGAGCAGCAGTGACAGCGACCTTTGCTGCGCAGGATGCTGGTGAGGATTGCTCTGGGATCGACGCCTGTGCCGACGGCCATCGAGATGATGCACCATGGGCGCCGACGGCCGCGCGCACTGGCGGGTGTGAAGGGTTGACACCGAGCCGACGATGCTTGCTAGCGGCGACGCCTTTTCCCCAGACGAACCAGTCGCGGATGTGCACCGTCTGGGAGCAGTAGTGGGCGATATGATTGATGCGCCTCGCGGGGCGGCAGATCACTCGCGTCGCCCATGCCAGGTGCAGACCGAACCCTGAGCCTGAGCGGCAGCCCTCAACGACTAAGTCCCCTTGGGTCGCTAGCCTCATAGTAGCCTCTCCTCTGAATGCCACATGCCGACGACGTGCCCTTGGCGTGCCGCATGACTCTCGCTAGCTGTCGGCACGCAGCCTGGCGATCTCTGCGCGAGCGCGGCGTGGGTCCGTATTAATGCACTATTAGGTTGTATATGGGACTGCGCTGGATGTCAGGCCCTTCGCCTCGCCCCCTCATGCCCCCGGACCAGTGCCATCCGTGGTGGCAGCACCCCTGGTTCCCAGGCTCGTTCTTGCATGGACGATTGTGTGGGTGCAGAAAACCACCATGTTTCCTTTGGCCCCCAGAGCGTGGGCTAGCTAGCCCGCCGTGCCCGCAGAGACCTCTCTTTCATCTCGTCTGGGATCGTCGCTGGCCCATCTCGTCTAAACAAGCCTATCGGTTGGCCACGCAAGGCTGGCTCGACCTCGTCTGCCCCCTGCAGCCCTTTAGCACTTTAGCATTTTGTGTTGCGCGCTCGCCGCTCGGCATCTACGCTCAGGCTTCCCATCTGGTGGAGCCTAGCAGGCCGGCCGGCGAAGAGGACTCGCAAGGAGCGGTATTATGCCGTCTGGAGTCGACGGCACGCAGTCCCGGCGGGAGTTCAGCTCTTACACACCACCTGGAACCGCCACAGACTCTCACGGCGGTTCTGATAATGATTGGCTGGTTGGCTCGATGGCATGCAAGCAATGCACACCTGCCGCAGAGCACGCCGCTGGTAACCGCTGCACCAATCGCCTTCCTACCGAGAGCAGATTCGTTATGCAGCCATTCAGGGTTTATAGCACTGCTGTGCCGTAGATTGCAACTCTTCTCGGCCCAATACTCCGAGCGCCACACTCTGCACAACCCGCAGCATTTTGCTTGTTTCGGGCTGCGAAGCACCATACAGAAGTCGACGCGGGGTTGCAGCAAGCAAACAGTGCGGCTGTTTATCTATACGGCGGCATTTGCCACCGTTTCACACCCACAAGTTCGATCTCGGAGCATGCCTACACGCCTCTGTTTGCAAGACGGATGTTGCCGGCCTGGCAACATCACATCCAGAGAGTGATGATATGTGCATTTGCATAGCACAATGCACATCGTCACCTCCCCGACTCCCCGTGTGTGTGAGCAGAAACTTGACCCCTCAATCGCCGTACACGATGTCGATCAACGGCGCAATAGCCTTAAGAGTACGCGTATCAATTCCACAGAACGATAATAATACATGAACAATAAGATGCGTGTGGAGGCTTCTAATGCAAGTCTCAAAACTTTACTGGCGAACTTTGCCGAGCGCAGATAACTCTCGGCTCTGACTACAAGGTTGAAATTCTATTAGATACGGCAGTGACATACCGTGGAGCCGCATTGCACACATGGCATGCCGAGTCTGTTTCGTGATTGCCGGGACCCGATAGCCCAAGCTGAACCATGGCGATCAACACCAACCCCAACAGTTGACGACTTCAATTCTGAGCTACCGAAAAAATACTCGTCTCGGTATTGAACAGATGATGCCTCTCATTCTGCTGCGTGGGCAGCTGTGACAGAATTCTAAGGGTGAGTTTGAAAGTGAGCCAAGCGCTTATTTGACAGCAGGCCTACGATTTTCCCTCCGCGCGTCGCCTAACTCACAAACGTCAGTCGCTGGCACCAATCCAGAGTCGCTTCGCATCCTTGACACTTATCACACTAAAACGGCAATCATCACTTTGCATCGTGGCATGTCCGCAAACGTCATGCTCATTTCAGGTTGTCCGATGAGAATATACTTGGAGAGAGCCTCTTCGAGATAGGCAATACTCATACATACAAGCACCTGTATTCCTTCATCGAAGCACCGACTCGGAGCATACTGATCGTTAATTCGTTATAGTCATCTGCACAACAAAGTTCAGTTGACACCGCGTAGCTCTCCCGATCAAGTTAGGCCATCTCATCCGGCTACGGCCGAGACACACAGAACCCTAAGGCGCAGGCACAGGTTGTAGCGAGGCATCAGCTCACAGAACTCACGAGCCACTAGAGAGTCGACCTCGCACCGCTCGGTTCGACTGTAGGCAGGCACGTGTTCATAATGACTCCGAATGTCTCCAATCTCCTGATCCTTCCACTATGGTCAGCTTCCGAAGTCATGCATTAGGTGTGGAGATCAGTTCTGGCAGACACGCCGCTACTGGCGCACAGCAAACGTCGTGTCGCGTGCACAAAGTCTATTCGACAAGCCCAAACTTTGATTCATGTCGTGCATCACACCGCGACATGGCGCTCGTAATCCATGCTCATTGCTCAAACATCTTATGAAGTCTCTCAATATCGCTCGCCCTTGGCACATGGAAGGAGCTAATTTGACGACGCGTCGCCTGCTGCTAAGTGGCTAAGATCCTGTAAAATCATGCTGCTGAGAATTGGGTGACAAGGGATCAAGTCATAGTACGAATCATGGAGTGGTTAACATGCATACTACGGTCGCACCGACTATGCTTTTGTTGTCTTTCGGGCATCGACGTTTTCCGGTTCGACCTCTGCACGTGTACATGCAACGTACGCACGATCCGAATCGATTCTTTGATCTATGGTCAACGCAGTCCTTGTCGTTCTCGCGCTGGCGTTCATGGCGTTGACAGGGGTAATGGCATATCCGTGCTTGTTCAAGCATGCCAACAGGGTTCTCTACGCCCTGAATCGTCGGAGCGCCACCTACTTGGGAATGACGATCAGTCTTCGGTCTGGCCCCTTCCAAAGATGCCCCGGCTCAGGATGCGGCATTGTGTGAACGCAGTTGCGCGGGATGGAGTCTCTTACACGATTATGCGGAATGGAACACGCGCCGTTGCAACCATACACGATACTTGGTCCTCACGTCTCACTAGATTGTAGGTTATGAACTCGTAAATTATTCCCGCTACAAACACAGTCGTGCTTGTCGTCTGGCTTTTCCGGTCGCCCTGGCGAGAAGTGGTGTCGTGCGCTAGAGGCAATGGACTGTATCATCAACTAACGGCAAAGGTCGGTTTGCAGGGCGCCTCACTTCGCTTTCACACGTGATCCGATGGCCGCACTCACACCGTAAGTTTCTGCGGATGCAGTGCGGATGCAGATTTGCCCATACCTCGTAGATGCTGTGCTGCAATATTCTTCGACCAAGATCCCAAAATCGCAGTTATTGGACCCTGGGATTTCGGCTTAGGCTTGCTCATTCTTCGGGCAGCAAAAGTCGGATTTGCAGCATGCCTTTCTCCGAGCCGGCTTATCAGAACTCTATCTGCTTCATTAGAGTTGGCCGAAGGCAAAACCACAGTTCGGCTTCTCATCAGCAGATCTCACATGGGGCGCTGATTTACTTTCCGGCACACCAAGTGCCGTGCTGGTGGTTAGCATGGCCCGCCTAAACATGTGGGAGAGGGGATCTCCTTGATCTACAGGTCCTTGAGGCTTCGACGCTTCGCTTCCACATACCTCCCGGACTCGCCGGCAGTTCGACGTCAGACAAAACTCCATACACGAGTGTCTCAAGACCCGAGCCTTTGCAACCTTCAAGTAGCCCTGGAGATATGTCCAGAAACAGCATTGCAAACTCTACGGGTAGCGACTCGGCTCGCGCACTGCATATGTGCGGAGATTTTCCATATGAATGTCACACATATGGGGCAAGCTGAACTAAGTCAATCCTGGTATCTTGGCTGCACCTCCTCGTGGTGTAGCGCCCAGAGACCCGACAGACCTTCCACCCAACGGGCGAACACGCCATCATCCGGATTCTACCGTACGGTGATCCTGTCACTTAGCGCCGCCAGCTTGCAGCGTACATATTCGACGAGCGCCTCGCGAATCTCGGAGGCAATTCCGTCGATCTACAGAGCCTGAACCTCATGTCTCGAACGCCGAACTCTACTTCAATTTCAGGCTTACCAACTAGCGAGTGGCGAGCCCACTGATTGACGCTTGTCTCACTATAGTGCAAGGTAGTTGAGACGACATGTCTAATACTCTGGTGATAACCACAGCTTCTGCGAGTGCTACCAGGTATCAGCTGTCAGTGCCTAATTCGTTTTCAGGCGGCACAGAGTCATGGGCTGTGAAAGGATGCACTACCCAGATGCGCTGACGGCAGGTGAAGCGAATACGCCTCAGGCGTCCATGTGATTGAATCATGAAAACTCCTTCGATGTGCTTGCTCAACTTCCCAGCTGATTCAAGCAGGCCACTCACTTGCGCAGATCCCCAATCAGATGTTTCAAGACTTTGATACTTCTAATGGGGCTCTGGTCTGGAATTTGATGAATACCAGCATGCAAAATGCAACGATGACGGCTACCTTCGAGTCGTAACAGCATTCGCAAACTTGTCACACGCAAGGCGTCCAGCATTGATTAATTCCGTGGTTGATGACGACACCTTTTTAGTTGTGGTTCTGACTTCTGAGGCAGCGCACGGTGTGAAGAGGTTGATCTCGTCGCGCCACATCAATTTGGCATTTGTTGCAATGCACACATCATTATCGCATAATCTGCGACAGCTAAAACAGTCCGACGTGCTTAGGACATGTGTGCCACGACAGCAACTGGTTCCGGCAAGCTGCAATAATGTATCCGGCAAGATCGCGAGTCTAGACGATCAAGCGATCAATGCCAATCTCGCGGTATCCGCTTCACTTCGCTTCGGCAGTACATAAATGGGGCGGTACTGCGTGCCAGCTCCGGTGCCGACGGCACTCTTTCGGTCCGCAGACACAGTTACTGTGTTTTCAATCTGAAATGAATAAGTACGATGGCTCATTTTTTTTCACATGAGACGGATAGGTCGAACATTCGAGTTGCATAAAACATGACTTGTCACGACTGGGTTTGTCAGCTGTCGTGACTCGCGTGGAAAATCATGCACGCAATCTGAAGTCATGATTAGCTCGTGACAATTTTCGTGCTACCAGGTAGTTGCGGTACATAAAAGACGGATGATTAAAGTACAAGCATTAGCTGCAGCAGTAGTCAAGATTCGGCCCACTGTCGTCTGAGCCATAGTGGCACCATCTTCTCACCGTCGTATGTAGTCGATCGATGGGAAAACACCGCCACCTCAACGATTGTACTCCGCAATTGATCTTCGCCGCCGGGGAAAATTGATTCACCTGGATTTTGACCGCCAGAATTGACAGCTTGCGACGAGTCAGAGAGTGAGGGCTGCGCTACTACGACCATTTTCCCTGCCCTAAATGAACACCTTCAAGATGCGTGTATAAGCGAGTACTTCCTCCGGGCGAATTCGAGCACTCGTGACATGTGAATTCAACTGCCCACATCGAACGAGAAGCTGAGTCTATTCAACGAGGGAAAGGCACCTTCGTGTACCTGGATTTACATCACGGATCGTATATATCACCTGGATGCTCTGGTAAACATATTGGAACACAAGAACTGCATGACCGCTGCCACGGTCGGCCTTGAGCCCTAGCGGAAGAATCCCACGTGTGCCAGACGGACCATGACTGGAGCGAGTACATCTATCTCATTTCTCAACTGTAGAGCGTTGCAAATGGCGAGCGCAGCGTACGGATTGACTTCTAGCTCTGAATAGGTGGTCTTAAACCGAGTATGACGGCCTCGTTCTGGAAGAAAGCCAATGTCCACTATTGAAGCTCAGACGTCACTTGAGTCTATAGTAAGACAGACTCGATCTCCTGAAAGCTTGCTATAAGGCTACTCTGCCTTTACTGGCTGAAGCCAAGAAGACCACATCATCAGGAAAACTCCCTGCCTTTGCTGCCGCGTGCTTGAGATCGTACCACTGCATCACAGTTGGACAACCGCGCCTCGAAGACTCATCCGAGCATAGATGAGAATATCACAACCACCTTCTCGACGATTCACTATTCAAAGCCATCCTGAAAGATCCTTTGGTGCTCTGCGGAACATATTGTAGATTTCTGACGGCAGTAATCCTGTCCTTGCGCATTGTGCCAGCTGCTTGGATCATCAACGAATGCTCGAGTACTGGCGTCTCCCATCTGCTTACATGTCAAGGACACTGCAGGTATCAACGACATCTTGATGCCTGTACGGCAAACTGCGGTAGCTCTGGGGTCTCCGTTCAAACTCTCACATAGCGAAGCCTCAATCAACCGCATGCAGCACGGTACAAGCGATTATTTGAATGACCGCTGAGAGCTCTGTAGACGTGGTCTCAGATTTTCTCTTCGCGTCCTTTGTCTGTCACTGTCTTGGAATGATCGATGTCGTAGTTTGCCCGGAACTCGAGGAAGATACGGTTATCGAGACTCCGGGAAACTGCTTATTGGTTTCGACGCACAAGGCGCATGCCGCGAGAGGTGAGTCGACCGTCAGTCCATGGGACCTAATCTCGGGGTGCTTCAACTCGGGTGTCCAAGCAACAATCTCTTGTGACGATAACCTGCAGAAACCTCAGCTCAGCCACGCGCCAAACAGTGGCCGTGTTGACAATGTCGACTACGACTTCAATAATGCAATGCCAGCATGCACATGATATAGGCAGTGACCCTCGAGAAAGCTTTCACGTATCTGTAAGGACGAGAAGCACACTTTCTGACTCACCACCAACAGTTCTTGCAATGAGTCTGTGCGAACCTAAAATGTCTCGATGTTAGCGGCTTGATGATAGTATTCTCTGCCCAAATCCATACTACTATGACAGCTACAAGATAATTGTCGCATTGCATATAGCTCAATGGCAGGTTGACTGTATGCCGCCGACACACCTACTGGAATCACCTCTAGATCCACTCTCCAATAGAGTAATCTCGACCAAACCAATGCGCAAGAAGTGTACAGCAAGTGTCTCATTGCGTTTTAATGGATAACATTATCGTGCGTACCTACATCCGATGAGAAAGTTATGAGTGTTGGCAGTGTGGCACTAAATCGCTGCATGTATCTCAGTGGTGACGGATGAGGTTAAGCTACCGATTGGCGATGGTAATAGATAAGAGTTACAGAGACACGCGTAGGTGTTCACTAGAGATCGATCGGCACCTCTCTATCTGTACTATAGCTGCGATTGCAGTCAACAGCTCTATGCTCCATGAAATGGCGATGTGCTCGTACCTGGCAGTGATCGATAAATTGAATCAAGCCCGGAAGGGTTCCAAGATACACTCCAGGTCGCATACATAACAGGCTTTGCTAATACAGTTCAACGACTTTGCATGGATTATGTCGCATGACCCTAATGCGTCCTACACAAATATACATTTGCATAGCAATTGAAGACCTAATATCCAATCGCAGTGCCGTTTCCATGTTTCGGTGCAGTCGTCCTCACAGAGCCGTTCGCACGCTCATAGTAGTGAAGGGCACCAGCAGTCTTCGCACAGGAACTCTTTCCATTCCTCTCGAGAGGCACACTGTTTCCATTCTGGGGCTTCCCCAAAGCGTAAAAGTAATACCACATCTCTGAGACCTGCGTGCGGCCGTTGTCCAAGGATCCCTTGCCCGCCGCAGTCTCGTTGTATCTTGCGCCGGAGCAGCCAACGTACGGCGTCGCGCCGTACTCGGAGCTAAGAGCCTCCTCGAAGTCGGAGAGGGTGTAGGTGGTGCTGTTGGATGGAACGATATCGTGATCGGCGAGCCACTGGAAGGTGTTCAGGCGGCTGTTGTGGAGGATCACAGTCTCGAAGAAGTCGACCACCTCTTCGTGCTCGGTGTACTTGGGGCCATAGCAAGGGACGTCGAAGGTTGAGAAGCAGGTAGCGTGCTTGGAGAATTCGTGCTGTGATTGTGTCAGTCATGTCCGACGTTTCTGTTCCGTGGCCCTCGAGAATGTTTTCAACTTACACCCCAGAGATCCTGATTCGGAGAGTTCTGAGCGATCCAGTACGTGTTCATGTACTCTAGCAGGTCGTACCGACCGAATGGCTCTAGGAAAGTGCCAATGCCGGAACCATTGTACGCAGGAACAACTGTACCATTTGGCAGGCCATTGGTCGTGTTAGGCGACGGCACCGGGTCGTACTGGCGGCTCAAATCGCAATATTGAGTGTATGAACCATTGCTATCATTAGACATCAGTCACTTGCATATTCTCGGCAGTACCAACACTTTACTCTTACCAGAAATCAGGCCATAAACCATGGATAGTCCAATTCTTCTCCGGCAACAGTTGGCCCTCAGACTCGTACCCAGTGTAAACATCCCAGAACTGTGTCGATAGAAGCAGGCCACCGAAGGTCTCAACACAGCACGAGTCCACGGTGAGGGGGTTGGCTTCAGGCGAGCATGACTGGTAGTCCGGGACGAGAACACAAGTGTGGTTCTCCGTGCTCTGCCCGTAGAGCGAAGCAGACGTGACCGCAGCAGAGGCACCGGCGACAGCAATGGCGGCCTTCATCTTTCAGTTGCTTAGATAGTGATGAGGAGAGTAGATAACCGAGACCAGAAACAATGCGAAGATAGGAATCGTACCTTCTATATAAGCATCCGCCCAAGCCAGTCAAGCTACGCAATGGCGGAACCTTGGGAATAGTTTTCATGCCGCCGGCGGGACCTGCATATTGAAGCCGCACCTCGTGCTAGATAAAGTGCACGCGATTGGTATCAGGACTAGGGTCGACGCGTCCAAGATAGGAAGGTGGCAGACGCCAAGCGAATGACGGCCCTGTTTCTGCTTTGGTCCCCTGCCAATCGATCTCTCCAGAACCGGAATATTTGTTCTGGACAGTAGACTTGCCGTTGCCACGTTCTTCGGTGGGTGGAAAACGTGCCTCAACGGGTATATGCTCAAGAATATATAGTGTCAGGCTGACTACCTTGAGCTTGACAGTCATTGCAAATTAATGGAGAAGTCATTGGCCATAAGTCTGCACATACATGTCTCCGAAGTCGCTCTACCCATGCCTTCCGGTATAGAGAGACAGGATGAGACTTATTTTGCCATCGAGATACTGGCGAAGCAACTCGAGTATATCGACGGCACTCACACTTCCATCTTCAAGCATGGGCAGAGAACAATGATGGTTGCCATTGGGATGGTATGTGCAAAATGATGTGGGTCTGCTGTAGCACCTGACGTGACAACGGACTTCTTAATATCTCCTCTTCAGTATGCGAATGCGTTGGTATCTGTATCAGATGGTACTCGCATAAAAGCCGGTGAGAGGCTCAGACATCCAGTGCTTTTGACTAACATTAACTCAACCACCGTAGAGTTGTATGTGTACGCTTGGAACAACAGTGTTGAATTCATGAATTGAGAAAACATCGCATGCTATACACTATGTGACATCTCGAAGGCTTGCAAGCCTCTCTCAGACCCCATCTGGAGTCATCCTTGCTTGGAAGTTCATCTCACCTCAAAGGACTCCCAAACAGCTCTCTCGCACCATTCAATCCACTTCCACCCACACTCGCTCCAGTCCCTGGCGTCCCGACTCTCGACCCTCCACTCAGTTTCCGTTTCGGCGTCCCAGGTGCACTCTCCACCCCAGCACCAGCACCTTTCCCAAACCTCTCAGCCGGAACCTTGAAATCACATGCCTTGCCCTTGACCCATATCTCATCAATCATACTCTCCAGAATTCCCGCGTCGACAAACTCGAGGTACTTTCTCCACAGCTTCAGCGCCGTGGCCGCGTCTTCGATCGAGTTATGGCCGGCCTCTGGGCCCGAGGACTGGATATCTTCGCGTAGCAGGAGCCAGGCGAGGAATCGCAGTGAGAGTTTGCGTCTGGCGCGCGAGCCGAGCGAGAACAATTCTTGCGTATCGATGACTTGCGACTCGGGGACATGGATGTTGATGGTGCGGAAATCGCTCTTCAAGCCGTGCCCGATGAATTTGCAGCCCAGGTTCAGCAGGACCCAGAGTTTCTTGTAGACTGCTTTGAGGTTGACGAGCACGTAACGACTCATGCCGAGTGTCAGGTCGCCGGGTCTTAGGCCGGAGTATTCGGTTAGGTAATCCTCGATTGGGTCGTCGATGGAGATGTAGTCGTCGATGAAGGGCACGCCTTGTTCCGGCTCGTCGCCACGAAGAACGGAGACACGAGCCAGACCTGATCGGTGAGGACGCGTGATGGTGCGTGCACCGTCGGCGCCAACGTCGATTTCCTCTCGAAGCAGGCGGACGAACTCTGCGTCGATGGCGCAGTGCGTCCCTGCGCTGGGAAGCGTGTCGGTGGCATTGAAGGCGCGGAAGTCGGTCGGGGTCGTGAGGCCAGGCTGTGCGCTGCTGCGATACAGCACGCGAGTGTCGATCTGTGACTTCCAGCTATTATCGATGGCATAAGACATGGACTTCACCTGGTAAGTGACAACGGCCGGAAGCTTCCAGCGCGCATCGAAGCCAAGACCATCTTCAGCTCCGACTTTCCGTACCATGAAGTCGTTGAACAGATGCCAGTCCTCCGATATCTGCACTTCCGGCTCAGAAAGACTAGTGTCGATAGTCGAAACAATATGCGACTTCTTCGAGTCACCAAGGGTGATGTCAGCGACACTGCCAACGAGCTCGTAAACTGTGATGTCGAATGCCCTCCTCTGTAGATGCGTACGCAAATCTTGACCCTCGTAGCAGTAGAGCAATCCGTCCTTAACGATAATGCCCACCTCCTTGGGTAAGAAACCTGGCGCAGCCCAGAGTTGTTTGGCCTCCGCGGTATGAATGGCAGTATTCAGCGTCAACACTGCAGGTACAGAGCGAATGACCCTGCGTGATGTGATAGGCTTATAACCTTGACACCTTGAGCACCAACCGCGCTGCATGTCACATCGTTCGATCGATGCTTTGAGTACTTGGGAAAAGTACTGTCTCATCGGCCGTGGTGACTGCTTTGGAAGCTTTGGAGGGTAGACTAGGTCATGGCAGTACGAGATTTTTGGCTGAGATGCCTCGTAATTGCAGTGGCCGCACTGACTAAGAGCGTATCCGGTGGTTCCCAGAGCGAATTGCATCTGTTCCGGATTGTCAGATATCAAGCGGTTGTTCTCCTCCATGGTATTGAGGAGGAAGCGATTGAGATTCTGAATCATGACTGCAAGAGGTGTGTTGACGGTGTGCTCCTCAAGAACAGCTAAAGCAGATGCACTGGACAATTTGCTCAGTGTCTTCAAGAAGTTGGACGCCTGGCAGCTCTTTCCCTTGGCTTTCTCCAGCATATCGATTAGGAAGCCGAGTTCGCACAACATGCAGTTCTCGTATCCACAATCCCTGGCAGTGTGGAGCAACGCCAGGTTGCGTACTACTGGTGTAAATCGGTAGAGCTGTAGCAGAGCATTCGCGTATGAATTGACAATGTGTGTCTCGAGGCCCGAGTACTTTGTGTAATTGTAGTAGCCGAAGTCGAAGTCCTCGATACCGAATTTGCTGTACTTGATCTCGACGGCTTGGTACCACACCGGCACGTTGGAAGATGTGCTGTTGCCTACGGTAAGCTCTTCAAAAGTCTTTGCAACATCTTCGCTCATACGACGTTGCCCTTCCTGCTCCGGTACCTCGTCACGAGGCTTCTCGCTGAGGAACTTGGGAGGTGCCAATGGTCGCCTTGATTTCTGTAGTGTGCGGGTATCTTCTTTCTGGTAGCGTCTTGTTTTCCTCGGGTTGGGACCAACTTCACCAGTCATCATGCCAGTCTGGAACTTCTGCATGGATGCGAGTAGAGATGGGTCGATCTTGTGAGGAGGCGCGCCGACTTCGTGTACCATGCTGCTGGACCATACCGACAGTAGCATGTCTCGATAGTAGGGCATACCAATTAGGTTCAATGCAGTGTCAGGTGACCAGTCAAGCTGTCTCACAGGTAGTTGATGGTCAGCGAACTCGGTAGGTCGCCCATACTCGAGGAATTGCATTTTAGTTGTTGATCCCCAGAGGACAAGCTGGCAATGACTGTCTGCCATTGCAAACCCTTTGCCTGACGGCATGACATCCAAACCACGGAGTTGAGCGTCGAACGTCTGGGCGAAACGCATGATCGGTACGTCGGGATTGAGAATGTCAATCGAATAGATTGCGCCGGCTTGAGAGAGAACAGTGCATGTTGTCGAGAGCTTGGGGTGCATACGGACAAAAGCAGCCCCAGGTGGGAACGAAATTGGTGGTGCAGGCTTCTGGATTTTCAGGTCGTATACTCGGACGAGCTGCTCAAGCGCCAGGCCTTGGTAGTGCCTGGGTGCCCAGCCGCAGGTGAGTAAGTAGTCTCCTCGAGCATCCATATCGTTGATGGAACCTGCGTATGCCTTCCAGCTGTGCAAGACGGCTAGCGTCCGTAGATCAAGCAGGTAAATGGAGCCATCGTGAGCAGCTGCACAGATGCAATTGCCAGCACGTTTCATCATGGTATATGGAACTGGCGTAGGCGGCGTAAGAGTTTCCGTGACTGTGCCCTTCTCGACATCGATCCGATAGAGTTGCTTTTGGCAGCCAGCGACAACAATCTCATCTGTGCCTTTGCCGGTGAAGCTCATACAGCGGAGGTTTTCCATGTCTGGCAAGCTGATGTGCCATTGTGCAAGGCCTCTCCGGGAGGAAAGATGCACGCTCTCGTGAGAGACGGAGATGACGCCACGATCGCAGAAGAGAAGTTGTTTGACTGGTACATTGTTGGAAGAAGTTCGTTGATCGCGGCTCACGTGTCCGCGGTATGATGTGTATTTTTGTAGTTCGGGGCCATAGAAAGAGGTGACCCGACCCTGTGCGAGCATGAGAAGCCGCACGTACACTAGGCTATATTGCCATTGTTGTCCAAGAGACTGCCGGGACGCAGAGGGAGGAGAGTGGTGTGGAGGGAATAGAGTTCTCCACTTACATATTCATTGCCTGCCCACAGGAGTTCTTCCTGCGGATCAAACGCAAACGTGGTCACCGGGGTTGGAGGAGCACTTGGCGTAGGGCCAGGCAGAGGGATCCTCGCTGCCTACAACAACACGGGTGCAAGGTCAGCACCAGGGACATGGATGATTGATGGCGTAGGAGCGGCGAGGCCGGACGGGGACGACAGGCAAGGCAAGCTAGCGGAGGATGGTCATACCTCATTCCAGTCCGCCTCCATATCAGCCGGTTATGGCGCGGCGGGGAGAGCATGCATGGCAGCAGGTAGATGCACGCGGCAAGAAGAAGCTCGCTACCTTGAGCAGCGGCGGAAGGCACGACGAAGAAACGGGCACGCGGTACGCGGTACGCGGTATTGGTATGGGCAGGGCTGAGAGGCGGTCGGTGATACTTCGCTCGAGTAGGACGCGCAACAAGACGACAGGCACGACCCGACGCAACTGCCTTTCTCGGCGAACAGAGAGATGTGAGGGCGGAGGCGCGTTCGGATGCCAAAAGCAGAGCACGAACGCCGAGTTGGACGGGGCAAACGGCAGGCTACGTGTGGTGCTTGCTCACTGCATAAAGACGAAAGCGGGCTCGAAGTGAGCAGCAGCCAATGGCAGCAGGCTCGGCTTTGCATGACCGGCTCGTTCAGTCGGCGCGCGGGTGTTGAACCCCTCTGTGTAAAGTCGAGCGATCGCCCTGGTCTGTCCGCGCTGGAATCACAATCGTGCCATACCATCCAATCCACCCACCTCATATTCGCCAACGACAACAACGCACCACCTCTTTTCAAATAGCTACTCTACACACACACACACAATCTAATCCTCCCTCCACCGCCAAAATGTCCAAGGAATTCAGCTTCAGCGATGTGTCCGAGCACACCTCCAAGGTGAGACACCACTTATCTTTCATGAAACCATATATCTATACTCCATGAAACTGACTCCTCCTACAGAAAGACCTCTACATGGTCATCCACGACAAGGTCTACGACTGCACCAGTACGTTCCCTCGACCCTCCGCCACCCGTCCAATCCGACCCAACACCGCCGAACCACCTTACTGCTGCGACTCAACGATTCCCGACTAACCACCTCTCGCTCTCCAGGCTTCGTAGACGAGCACCCCGGCGGTGAAGAAGTCCTCCTCGACGTCGGCGGCCAAGACTCCACCGAGGCCTTCGAGGACGTCGGCCACAGCGACGAGGCCCGCGAGATCCTCGAGGGCCTCCTCGTCGGCACTCTCAAGCGCGGTGTACGTGTTCCAATCTCACCCCAACCCTCTCCGCGCACGGCAGACATTTTGTGCGACTGCGACAAGAAGCATAAATACACATGTGCACATGCCGCAAAAGCGCAAACCACACCTGTTCGCACAACTAACATCACTCTCACCAACCAGGCCAACGACCCTCCCGCCAAACCCCAGCAGACCACCACCCAGTCCAGCTCCAGCGGCGCCGACCAGGCCAACATGGGCGTCGGCCTCTACGCCGTCATCCTGATCGGCGGCGCCCTCGCTTTCCTCGCCTACCAGTACCTCCAGCAGTCGTCCGCCCAGCAGAAGGCATAAATTCCTCAAACAACAGGAGGCTCGGCATAATTTGTTACACACCTAGTAGGAGGCAATCGGGGAGCGGAGCACAGTCGGCACGCTTGTACAGACAAGATAGGATCAGTTGATATGAGATGTGGTGGGCGTGGCGCGGAGCAGCATGGTGATGAGGACAGCTGTTGCCATAGAGGGAGGAGGGCAAGATTTATAGGAGGAGATGTGGTGAAGCTACAACCTTTGGGCCCTTGAGGGAGAAAAGTACTGGTCGCGAAGTTCAGCCAGTCCCCAAAGGCTACGCCCGCCTTTCTTCTTTTCTGACGATACATTTTTTTTCCCCATCGAAGCATTTTACACTTTCCAAAGAGCGTCTGAGTGACGAAGCCAGCCCGTGTACGTCGAAGACACCGTTATGACTCTTTGAACGGACAATGAACCAATGGTTCTCTCTGGACAATCTTGCCATTGCGGGTATACATGCCATGCTATATACATAATTTCCTTCCTCATTCCCGTTCTGGTCTCACAAGTAGAGCACATGTTACAAAAAACGCCGCTCACCTGTAGAAGTCACCAGGATCACCGCCAGCCACGCCCTGCTGACCTTGAGCCGGCTGCTGCTGCTGCTGCTGCTGCTGTGGAGGCTGGTAAGGCTGGTACGCTTGATACCCACCCTGGGGCGGCGCTGCTTGCTGTTGCTGTTGTTGCTGGGGTGGCGGTGGCGCACTGTGCTCAGGCATAGGTGGCTGCTGTGTCGAGTACACGCTCGTCGGGCTCTCGAGCGACATGCGCTGCATCTGCGGGCCCAGATCGGGCCGTTGCTGTTGCTGCTGCGGTGGGACGTATGGCTCATAGCCGCCTACAGCAGAGGGGACGGCGATCGAGTGTCTGTTGTCGATGGGCGACTCGTAGCCGCCGGTGCCGAGTTCTTGCGGGTTGCCTGAGTTGAGGGTGTGGATGCTGTTGGGGCGGATTTGGCCCTGGAAACCGCCAGAGGCAGCCGGAGGGGCACTGGGTGTGGCGTAGGGGTCGGCAGCGGCTTGTTGAGGTGTGGGCTTCCGGCCTACGACTGAAGGTTGTGGCGGCTGCGGCTGGTCCTGGATACCTCCTGGGATGAAGTGGAAAGGAGCTTGTCCATTGGGCGGTGCTGATTGCTGAGGGTAAGGGCTGCTGAATCCTGGCTGCGCTGGTTGTTCGGAAGATGGTCCCGGGGAGAAGTAGCGCTGCGGATCTTGTTGAGGGGGCATGTTCGGTGCGCTGTAAGGCTGGTAGGTCATCGGCGGTTGGCCCTGGGGAGGTCCTTGAGGTGGACCCTGGGATGGGTAGCTAGCTGGTGGCATTTGGCCGCCATAAGGAGGCTGTTGCTGCTGCTGATGCTGCTGAGGTAGTTGGTACGATGATTGGTGGTGGCGCATGGGGTACTGCTGCTGGTGGTAGTGTTGTGGTTGCGACATCGAAGACTCGAGAAGCGCTTCGTAGTCTCGTCTGGCTTTGATGAACTTCTCGTTGAGCTGTGTGAAATCGTCTGTGGCAATGTCAGTGTCAGATCATGGTCAATATATCAGCAGTCTAAACATACCCTTCTTCTGTGAGTATTTCCCAATCAGCTCTACGAGCTTCGGGCGGATGCTGAGTGTTCGTTGGTATAGATCTGCAATCTCGTCCTCCTCACGCTCGCCTCGTCGTCCACTTCCACCCTCCACGCTGAGCAAAGCGAGTAGCTTCTCAACACTGCGCACTTCGCCAAATACTTCTGACTCCATCTGAGCATCGCGTTCAAGTTCCTCCTTGGTCGCATCTTGCAGCTTTTCAACGTAGTTGAGCGGGAAAATGCCTGTTTGCCCTCTCAGACTGCCCTTCCACCAGTCTTTGTACACACTCTCCAGTACCGCAATGATATCGTTCTTCTTGAAAGCGAGCTCGCCTGGCTCTGATGGTGTGAAGTCGTACAATGCACGCACGCGACTCACTGTCGCCGCTGTGGTTCCTGCCGCTTGTGCGCCAGGTATGGCTTGCGCGGGTTGCGACCCGCTGTCATCGCCAACCGTTCCATTCGCCTGCGCCGGCGTTGCGTTTGCCTTGCTCGAATCTTGCACACTCAAAGCCAGAGCCATCTGCAATTCCTCGTCCTCCTTCCTGCGATCCTCCGAGCTAATCGCACTCTTACCCGGCTTGCTCGGCGGCATGAGCCCCGGCTGTGCCTGTCGCAGTCTGTGGTACGCTTGATCCATGATCCCTAGCTCGTGACTGCCCTTGAACATGTCCGACCAGGAACCCATCCGCTCCAGCACCTTCTGCTTGACCTGTCCATGCGTGTTACGATCCGCCGCGAGGCGCAGCAGCGCATCTGTGAAAGCCTTCGAGGCGAGCTCGCGGTGCAGCTCGGGGCCGCAGTTTTGGCTCAGCGCATTGGCGAGTTCGAGCGCGTAGAGTTGCACGTTCGCGTTGCGGTGGGCCAGGCGTTTGATGAGGGAGGATACAGCCTGCGCTGGGCCAGACGGCGAGGCGCCTACGCGATCGCATACGTCGAGGATGAGCGACCAATCTTCGTTGACAAGGTCGTCGGCGGTTGCCTTGACTGTGGGCGGGGTGCGTTAGCAAGTGTTTCAAGTTGTACCGTGAGTAGTAGTGAGGTTGGCGGCATACCGACAGCTTCCTCCATGGGGTTCTGCTGAGTGCGAAACATGGTGTCTCGAGGCAGCAGGATGTGAAGGTTTGAGTGAAAGCCTCTGAGGTATAGATTGAATTAGCAGGAATGTTGTAAGGCTGGGTAGCACCAGTAGCTTTGAGGCAGCCTAATGCTGGGCGCAGCGCCTGACGAATGCGCATGACGTTGGTCGCCCGCGCCACCTTCAAGCGAGAGGAGCGAGCGACTCGCTCTTACTGCTGTGGCTCAGGGGCTCGTTCGTGCTGCGAACAGCAATATTCAGAGGTACTATTGGAGGATAATCCGCACAAATGCATGCGCCCGGGAGGAGGAATAGTGTCAGACATGTATGTAATTCATTCATCAGATCCCGACGGTTTTGTTTATAACATCCCTAGTAGTTCTCCGCATCATGCTGAGACGCTTTTTTCGCGTGAAAACCCGTTCTCACGGTTACAAGCAGAGCCGTGGCGATGTTGAGCTCAGAGATGAAGCCCATCTCTGCTTGTATGTACGAAACCTTTCTCGAGCGAGGATATATGTACGCAGTCGCACTGATGCAAGCAACAAACGATGTCGCGTGGCTCAAATGCCAGAATGGCACATTTCTCTGTAGGGTTAGGGCTGGGTCAAAGGAACCACATTGTATGTCGATTCGTTGATCTTCCAAGTTCTTGTGTAGATGCATGTACTTTCTTTTTGCGTTATGCTGTGTATACGTTGAATGAGCCATGGAACCGAGCAAGAACTTCGAGAACAAACGTGTTTGGATGTCTTGTTGGGTGATTGGGTTGTCGGCTCGTACCAAGCATGAGTGCAAGATCACGAATACAGGCTTTGTAGAAAGCGGTCATCGAGTTATGTTGGGTCCCATCACTATAATAAGCATTCTTTCCAACGATGAGTGTTAGGTCCTGTCATGAAAGTAGACAGTGAGCGCAACTTGCTGTTCAATCGATGGCACATGACTGATGAAGAGAATAAACTATTAGCAATGTCCGATCGCATTCACGAATGTGACAAGTCGCCCAGCGACATATCGAAATCCTTCGCGCGAGAAAAGTGGTCTTTCTTGCGTCATTTGTGTTTTGGACCTCCTCTGAAGTTGAGTCAGTCTTGTCGCAAGTGCTGCAGGGTGGATCTTGCTGTGGGATTACTGCATCCTTGAAGAAGTCTGTTGGGGCTGTGTAAGGTGCTCTCTGCCGTGTAGGATCTTTATAATGCTCGATGGGGGATTCGTATTCCATGAGCCCCAACACAAGGGTCAGACTGTGCACGTCTTTCAACAGCGCATTCACGCTTACAGATTCCTCGCTGAAACCAAGACAGAAACTTAAAAGATGACCTCCATGCTTACGACCCTCGATCGACCTGTCTGCATGATCAGAAACCATGTCGCAACCCGGGCTACCACCTTACGAATAAAACATCACACGAAGGGCGGTTTCACTGCCACTGATGGATCAACGTCAAAGACCTTATTCAACGTAGACAGCAGGAAGGGCCTGGCTCCAAGACGAGTCTTTCATGATACCGATGGCAAGACAATATTGGAGATGCGCCGATATCTCACTGGCAATGAGACTTATGTCGGAGTACCAAATGATCATTCGCTTCCTGTTGCCGTCATTGCACCTCGACCGACGTTGTTGAAGGATAAGGTCGATGTCTACGTCAAGAACGCCGACCTTGAAATCCGGCTCGAAGTCCGTGGGCAGGATATCTGGAAGAGAAACACCTATGTGTATCGCGGCGACGATCTGGTGATGCAGGTCAAGTTCGTGAACTATATGACCAGTTACGTCCCATTCTCGAGCAACCAGTGGGACGTGAGTGTTGCGGAGGGCATGGATCTGTTATTGGTAAGCCCAGGCACCTTTGCCATCCGCTTTGGCAGCATAATTCTGACAGATAGCAGGCTACTGCTATAGTTGTCTACCTGGCCACCACGCTGTATGATGGTAGCTATTTCCAGTCCGACTATGGCCAGGAGGGCAAGGCGACATCGAACACTCGCAAATATATGACCACGGGAGCCCTTTTAGGCGCGAGCGCGGCTGCTGGCGCTGGGGCAGGAGGAGGAGGTTAGCTCATGGTGGTGACGAATTCACCATCCCCGATCCAGATGGCGGAAGCGTGCAGTGCGTGCTGGTCACGGAAGATTTCGATATATGAAGAAGAGCTGGACCGCTGTTCTACCGTTTCATATTTCGTGCAGGAGGCGTTGGTGGCGCCTCTCCCGCACCCGCCGTCTCCAACGGTTCAGTTTCGCTTGTCCCGGGGAGGCTTGACTGGCTCGCGTTACAGAACCTCGCTTCTTCCTCACGGAATGCCTTCTCATTGTACCATTGAACGCACAATACGCCTGTGCCATTTCCATCGCGACAACAGTAGGCAGCAAGGGTGACGGCGCACAACATCGTCAACCGCTGGAGTGACGAGAATCTTTTCTAAGCGAGCCGCAGCATCTGCACCAGGCCACCAATCAATCTACTCTCAAGCCTGCATCCTGAGAACGCCACATGCCGCTGTCAGGAGGCCGACATCTTTAAGTGTTTCACATCGTTGGCCAGAACGCGTCAGTGCGCAAGGCGTGTACATGCCACGGCGATCACGGTGAGCAAAGCTGGAAAGCATTCATGCCTTTTCTTTCCTCGTAGTTATTGCTCAGTCGTCTTCAGTCGACGCACAACCTAGGGCCTGCTCACTCTTTCGCGGGTCTAGTCATTACAACTGCTATCGCAAACCGCAGCGCGTGTTTGCCATTGAAACATTTGCAAGCAAGACCACGACTCCACGTCAATCATGCATTTCACTTCTTCTAACCCCAGCACGCCCTCTACAGGCGGCAAGTCAATCCTTCTTTCAGATCTCGAATCCGGCAACAAGAAAGCTACCAACGTGACAATTAACTCTATGGACTCTCCAAGCGAAAGGCCGGTGCTGGGTCGCAGGCGAACCACTCACAGCGCGCCTGAAGCCGACGCAAAGCTCGCTACTTACCGTGAAGACGACGAAGACGCTCTCACCAAAGTCGGCAATTTCCTCTGGAAAATCCACAGCGCTAACGTGCTCACTCGCTACACCCTCTACATTCTTCCTGTCGCGGCGCTGCTGGCAGTGCCGCTGATACTCACCGACACCGTCTACAAAGATGCGAAGGCAGGCGAAGTCAGACTACTGGGTATCTTCGTCTGGCTCGAAGTTATCTGGGGTGCTCTCTGGATCTGCAAGCTATGCGCTCAAGCTGTTCCCTTCATCTTTCAGGCTGCTTGCGGTCTCATCAGCACGGGAATCAGAAAGTACTCTCTCGTTCTGGCTGCTTTAGAAATCCCTATCTCGCTTCTCTTTTGGTCTATCGTCGCTTTCGCCACTACAGATGTCATCTGTGCGTTTGGCGGCAACTGCGACATTGGCTGGCCCAAGACCCTCAACACTGTCTTCAAAGCTCTTATCATCGTTGCAGCTATCTTTCTCGCTGAGAAGACACTCATTCAGATTATCAGCATTAATTACCACCGCAAACAATACGATGAGAAGATCAAAGAGAGCAAGAAGCTCGTCAGACTGCTAGACCTGCTGTATGACGCTTCTCGCACGCTATTCCCGGAGTACTGCAGAGAATTTGAGCAAGAAGATGCTGAGATCCAGGGCAACACACTGCACGAAGTCCGCGAAGCAATGGCTAAGGCGGGTGTTGGTACAAAGATCTTCAACAACATGGGTCGCGCGCGCGACAAGGCCACGGCTGCTTTCGGTGTCATGGCGAGCGATATTACAGGCAAGGAGGTCTTCAGCACCACAAGCGCACACGCCGTTGTGGTTGAGGCCATTGAGACTGAGCGCGGTGCAAAGGCACTGGCACGCAGACTCTGGCTATCGTTTGTTGGCGACAGCAGAGATGTCCTTCTGAAGACTGATCTTCTCGAAGTGCTTGGTGCTTCGAGTGAAGCCGAGGCCGATATCATCTTTGCTGCGCTTGACCGCGATGGAAACGGCGATGTCAGCATGGAAGAGATGACAATGCTTGTTGTTGGACTGGGAGAAGACCGCAAGAACCGTGCCACCAGTATGCAGGACATCAGCCACGCGATTGACGTGCTCGACAACATCCTCGGCTTCATTGTTCTCATCGCTATTGCTCTGATCTACGCCACATTCTTCAGTGCTGCGTTCGCAAGCCGTGCAACCCAACTCTGGACAACTTTCACTGGTCTCGCATTCGCCATCGGTGGTACAGTCACCGAATTCCTCGCCTGTATTATCTTCCTCTTCGTCAAGCACCCTTACGATGTCGGTGACCGCGTCGACATCAAGGATGTGCCGCTCGTTGTCGAGCGCATTTCGCTCATGTACTCTGTTTTCCGCCGAATCGATTCCGATAAGACAGTACAGATCCCGCATAATATCGCCAATACTCTATGGATTGAGAACGTCTCGCGCAGTAAGCCCATGAAGGAGCAGTATAACTTCAGCGTGTGCGCGGCTACGAGCAATGCGGATATTCTGGCCTTGCGCGCTCAACTAGAGAAGTTTGTTCAAGCGCCCGAGAACAAGCGTGACTTCCAGGATGAGGTGGACATTGAATTGATTAGTGTTGGGGATCTCAAGCAGCTGGATCTCAGAGTCGAGATCAGACACAAGGTGAGTTTTGGTGTAAATCATAGCTTAAACATGCCACAACTAACACGATTTCAGTCAAACTTCTCCAACGAGCATCTTCGTCAGATCCGTCGCAACAAGTTCATGTGCGAGCTCCTCAGAGCCATGCGCAGCATTCCCATTGATCCGCCAGGAGGCAACGATGCAGCCGTCGGCAGCTCAGACAATCCGACGTACAGCGTTACTGTCTCCGACTCCGAGGCTGCCGGGTTCCGTAGCGCTCGTAAAGAGGACCTCCAAAGCAAGCGACTCTTCCCAGCCGATGAGAGCTACTCCTCGATTGCGGTACCAGAGGGTGTCAGCAGCGCTTGGGAGGCATATGCACCGGCTGCAGTGGCTGGCGTCACTGGTCGCCGCGGGCCTGCCAGCGGTATGAGGCCAAGCCAGGACACTATGAGGGGAGACACTTTGAGAATGTCGAGAGAGTCGAGGAGGAACCTGCCTTACACCATTCAGCCCGGCGGTGGTCCGAAATGATCCATCAAAACCATGCACTTTCTATTTGAGCGTTTCAGCGAGCAAGCAAAACCGAGGAGGCGTACATTCAGACGAGCCACGATCACTAGAACTTTGTTCCATAATTCTAACAACATGTGCTATACTTCAAAACCCTCACATTCTAGAGTGTCTTCACCAGATAAAGCGACCTCCCCATCAACCCCATCTCCCCACTAACACCACCATCCAAAGCCCCAGGATACCGCTCAAATCCCATCGCCCGATAGAACTTCTCCGTCCCTTCATTCCCCGCCTCCATCCCCAAATGCACACCCACCGCTCCCTCCGCCTTCAAAGCCGCAAGCATAGTCTCAATCAATTTCCGGCCCCACCCTTGTCTCTGATGCGAAGGCAAGATGTCGACGTGGAAATGCGCCGGCCACTTCTCCCACAGCCCATCAATACCCACGTTCAGCATCTCGTTAGGCTTATAGCATGCTTCATACAGCAAGTGCGCCGCCGAGTCCTCTTCGAAACTGGGCGGTTCGCGGCCTTCAGCGGCGTAGTCAGGCGGCGTCTGCACTCCTATATTTTCTGCTGTAATTTTTTTAAGTACGCTGGGGAAATTCTGCCGCCATGCTGAGGCGAAGGAGGCGGTGTTGGGCGTGCCGAGGATGTAGCCGACGACTTCGCCGGCGTCGGTTTCGAGCACGAAGCAGGTTTTGGGAGAGATGTAGGGGTATTGGTGGCAGTAGATGTGGGAGGCGATGGTGGCGGTGGGCTCGGCTTTGAAGGCTGGACCTGAGGTTGTGCGGAAGATGAGGTCCAGGGCGGAGTAGTCGGAGGCTTCTTTGGTGGTGAGGTTTATGGGGCGGATGTGGAGCATTGTTGTGTGATGGTGTTGTTTTTACTGCTATTTTGTCTTTTAGTATGTGCTGTGGTTCACGGTATGTTGGTAGAAGTGCCTGATATGCGGTTTGCTGCCGAGTCGTGAAGATACGTGGTAAGTGGTTGCAGGAGACGGCGATCATCAACCAACCAGGTGGGGCTTCTCTAGATACGAGGTAGTATTGAGATAGAGCCTACAAATCAACCTAACCTGCAAGCAAACACACTATACTATAACACAATTATAGATTCTCGTGTATGAGAGCGATGTTAATATAGGTAATAATCAAGATCAGAGACTGCCACAAGTAGAATCGATTTCATCCTTCAGAGGCATTGTATTACTACCTTCAGTTCAATAGGAATGAAACGACTTATTCGCGAAATGAGCTCGTGCTTTGATGGTAAACCATTCGTGTTGCTCTCAAGTGCACCGCTCCAGTAGCAAATTTACACAGCGGCACCGGAAAAGACGACAGTTTATGCCAAACGATGGTAGATCCTTTTCAGGTCAGGCAAATCAGCTTACCATCAAGAAAGATATATGTCAAGATATCATTACCCTTATCGTGAACGTCGCACCAAGGAGGATAAGCTTTCTTTGTTGTGCTGGAGTGCACCAATCGGTAGCGCGGCACCGGCATACGCGCTGGCGGGGAATCAACAGCTTGGTACTGACCTCAGTCTGGTGGGTGCTGGCGCCAAAGGCGACCAGCGAACGAACAAGGAAGCCTTCAAGACAAGCAAGTCACCAGTCCAGATCACGGCGCAAACAACTTGAACACATTCAAGTCGCAAGACCAGCATGCGGGCGTGCTTATTCACCTACGCGATCTCGCAACGACTATACCCGACACCGACATAGCAGTACCCATCCACGCGCATTGAATCAACGATCGATCCATTCCACCGCCAGTCCCTCCGCCATTTCATACAATGAACACCGTCAGCAACCTCCTACCGCCGGTCTTTGAGGCCAAAACACCATCCAAGTCGCCTGCGAAGAACCGAAGTCTGTCAGATCCACCGGCCGCTCTTGCACCATCACCATCCTTCCGCGAGAAGCTACGGCGGGAAAGCAAAGACGACAATGCCGTTCCTACCACACCCAAGACCACTCGACGGCCCGACTTTCTATCTCGCGGCTTGAGCTTGCAAATGCCCAGTCCGGCACAGCTCTCAATAACGGCACCGCTGAGCCCACAGCTGGAACAAACAAACATCCATTCGTACATGCAATCCCAGAGCCAGACCGGCAGCCCGGCGACTTCGCTACCCAGGCACTCACGAGGACTGGACTTCTCTCGTGCATGCACCAACCTGCATCACTCAACACTCGCGGAACAGCGTGAGCCGGGTTCCTCACCGGTCGCTACACAAAAAGCAATGAACATTCCTTCTCGCAAAATGTCAGTGAACTCGATGGCTTTGGACTCGCCAGCCATGATACCGGGGAGTGCTTGGGGATCTCTTGCGCCTGAGCGCAGTACTGTCAGTAGCTCTGTCGGTAGTGTGAACATGCTAGGGAGTGAAAGCGAAGGAAGCGACAGTGATGAGGATGAGAGCATGGCAGGTGACGAGGATGACCCGATATTTGCGACACCTCAAGTGCATAAGTTACAGAATCCCAGCGCTTCGACACCTTTCAGCGGGCCGCTGACACCCGGAGGCTCAACCTGGACCAACGGCAGCGCCTTTTCACCTGCAGCTCAGAGTCTTATGAAAACCATCCGCCGCTCCCGCCTCCACAGTAAAACTCCTAACAAATCCAGAAAGCACTCGAGTAGTGCCAGCAACAGTGGCTACAGCTCTATGGCTTCGCCAAGGACAACATCACCGCCGCCTATGCGAAGTATTGAACCTGGTGGTGGAGGGTACTTTGGTTGGAACAAGGCGGCAAGAAGCAGGAGGGAGAGCCTGGCGCTCGGCACGGATGGTCCTCATCTCTCGAGTGGGAACGACAGCGGCGATGAAGGCTCTGGTGCAGCTCCGACAACTCCTGGTGTAATCAGGCGCGTTGTCACTCGTCGTGGCAACCTGCTACCAAAGACCAAGGGCTTTGCCCGCGTGCGAGCTGCTTTGACTGAAGAGTCGCAACCTGTTGATACGGAGATGAGACGCGAGTCAGAGACAATCAGGCAGGTCCGGGAGAGGGAGCCCAGCGTTTCGGTCGACTTCGATCTTACCAAGCCTCGCCCTCAAACAGCTACCGCTGCATCATCACCCAACCTATTGCCTGCGGTCCCCGAGTCTGCACAGGAAGACTTTGGACGGGAATTGGACAGCGACTTGAACCATAATGAACGAGGCCTCGGCATGAATTTCGCCTTGCATGCGCACCGCAACAGCGCTGGATCTGGCTACTGGAACCGATTCGATCCGTAAGTTGAAATACGATCTTTGATGCGAAACCTTCTGACTAACATCAACAGATCAATGCGCACTCCACCTCCTCCCAACTTTAACAGACAAGGGAGCAGCATGATGTCAGATATCAACATGGAGTCGCCACTTCCATCCGAGATTGGCTACCCCATGAAGATGCGCGGCCGTGCTCAGTCTTCAGCTTCAGACGCCTCGGAAGCGTTTGGACCAACGAACAGCAACGGCACTAACGCAGCTTCAGCAATGACTGATGACATGCATCTTAACAAGTTCAAGCGCAGACGTGATGACGACTTCGACATTGCCACTGTGAAGCGCAGAGCCGTCTCTCCCGGCATGAGCACCCAGAACAGCCCGGTGCTTACGCAGTCACCCCAATACCGCGATTCGAACGGCGTCTGGGGCCACCCTCCAGAGAAGAAGAATTCACAGAGCGCTAACAGCGACACTTCGCAGAGCTCGCACCAGGCTAGTTCGTCTCGCGCGGGGAGTGCGTCTGGTCCTGGGAAGAAGCTGGGACTGCAGGGCATGGTCGATACCAACGACGGGCTGATGAAGATGAGCATTGGGTAGTTTGGAGCGGAGTAGGTTGTTTGATATTCATCTGGTAGTTTAGCGTGGAGTTTACGGGATTATTGTTAGCTCAGGGCAGTGCCTGATGATGTTAGTGGCATCGGAACACAAGTTAGTCACACATGTATGAATGAAACGGCAGTCATTACATTCCGTCAATGTTATGATCGCTATCAATCAATGGTAACGCATGCACATTCGTCTCGTTCCCTCGATTATAGGTCGTGTACAGCCTGAGGCAGCAAATAAGGCCAAACTACGCCATACCTTCCACGTTTACCCCAAACCGACCTCACCATTGACATCCCACCATCCCACTCGCGGCTACTCGTGTTGTCTTTTACATATTACGATCCACAAACCCACAGAAAAAATGGCCACAAAACAAACAACCGTCGCTTCATTCATCGAATCGGCGCCGCCGGGAGAGGTTGGTAGGAGCGGCCTTCCCAACGAATAGAGATCAGAGCTGACGAATATAGCTCTCGAACGTGGTAGCTGGTATGTCTCTTCAGCAAGAATGATGTCAAAGAAGAGTTGTTGAACGATCTTGTAGATATCAAGGCTTTGGCCGGTAACGATGCCAATTTGCTACAGTCGCTTGAGCCGGCGTTCAGGAAGTATAATGAGCAGCAGTATGCGACTGTGAAGCTGCCTGGAAGCAGTGAGCCGGTATATGACTCCTTAGAGTAATGGAGAACGGTCAGGATCTGATTACGAGTAGGTCATTGTGAGCGAGCATAACGCACTGGGCGACAACCGCTACTTCGACACGGCGAGCCAGACGTCGTTCCAGGTCGACCACACTACACAGGTACGCTGAACCGCTCTTTCGAGCTTTTAAGTGGCCAGTCAAGCTTACAGATATATCAGACGGCCTCCGGAGTCCAACAACATCCTCTCGAGTCCTCCAACGCAGACCTCATCCGTTCACTCCAGAAGTCCTTCGCCAAAACCGCCGCCGAGCACTTCCCCACGTCGACCGTCGGCATCTACCCCTCCTCCGACGACAGCAACGTCGCCATCTTGCTCGTCGCAAACAAGTACTCACCTCAGAACTTTTGGAACGGCCGCTGGCGGTCTACATACACCCTGTCTTCCTCTGGCGGTTTGAGCGGCTCGATCAAGGTTGATGTGCACTATTACGAGGACGGTAATGTCAGGCTGAGCACAAGCAAGACTGTGGAGGTTGCGAATGCTAGTGGTGCGGACACTGTGGTTAGGGAGATCGCCAAAGCGGAGAACACGTTCCAGGAAGAGCTGAACAGGGCGTTCGTTCAGTTGGCTGAGGGTAGCTTCAAGGGCCTGAGGAGGCAGTTGCCTGTCACTAGGCAGAGGGTTGAGTGGGAGAAGATCGGTGGCTACAGGGTAAGTTCTGCTTCACAAATTGGTGGCAAGAATCGTATACTGACAGCTTATTTAGCTCGGCCAGGACATCGGTGGTGGACGCTCAAAGTAGAGCCTCACTAGATGAGCTCACACGTGCTCACGCATAGGCTTCACGTGAGATGACAGTGTCAACTGATGTTTGCCATGGGACCTTAGCACGACTATAGAATACTATGTTGCTGCTCAATTTCTGTGCTTCATGACGTGACCACCTCTTTCTATTTTGATAGCCCACTGTAGATTTTCTGTGCATCCCAAACGCAACAGTAAGTCAATGCGTCACGTACAGAAGGTCTCGTCGCTAATGATTCGCGCAGTAAAACACAGGCAGCGAGCCAACATACCAAGCATGCGAGGTGAAGGCTGCGTTGCTCGCTACTGGGAGGCAGGAGCGACCGCTTTGCCAAATGTTACGCCTCCGTGGCTGTGTCTATGGTAATCGCGAAGCGATACGTGAATAGGCTGTCTGGAGCAAAGAGAACATATTCATGAACGAGGCGCTGCATGCGGCGGGCGCGTCTTCTAGCCACTCATCATCGAAGCGTCTATGCAGCTCTGAGGCGTCCGTGCTTGGCGCGCGACGCAGTCTACAGCCTGATGCAGCCTGACCTGACCTGATGCAACCTGATGTTCATCGCTCTCCCACTCGCCCCATCACTCGCTCACTACAAAAACACCGCTCCACCACCGCAGTGCTGTAACCACGACTCCATAACGCATCGCCTCCTTTCCATCGCCTGAATTCACAGCACATCACTCCACTTGCACGTCACTCCATCAGCCGCACGCTTCTTTCACTCGAACTAGCGCTCTCAGCCGCGCTCGCGCCACGAGGCATGGCGAAACAAAAGCAGCCTTGCCCAAACTTTGCACGCGGCAGCTGTCCCTACGGCGACGTCTGCAAATTCAGCCACGGTACTGCACTGTCTCCGAAGAACACACGACCATGTTACGCGTTCGCCAAGGGCAAGTGTCACCGTGGCCCTAGTTGCCAGTACTCACACAGCACCACCGCTTCCGCGTCCACGTCACGCCCAATAGGGAATGATGCCAACGACACGAGACGTGAGACGCCCAGCGATCCCACAGCTTTCGACCAGTTCGTACAATGGCGCTACGACATCAAACGCGGCAAACAGGACATCAAGCGAGCGCAGCCACTCGGAAGAAGATTCCCTAAGTTCATTCAGCAGGCACTTGACCTGGTCGACGCCACTGAGACTAGGCAAGAAGTCATCACTTCACTGTCAGACGAAGGAGGTCTCGAGCGCCTGGGCGAACTGCTGAACGCTGACTTCAGCGCCTTGCCTGATCATATGCTGCAAGCCGTCTTCAAAGATCAGCTTCTTCCCTACTTCCGCATCGTCTCTCACGAATCGGTGCTCTCATCAGCTGTGCTCGAGTCCCGTCACGCGACCTTGCTCAATTACCTCTACGGCGTCAATGGAAAGCGCTCTGTGGCAGTATTTTGCGCAGTCATTCGCGCCTTGACATACAGCGAACAGGTTTCGGCTGACTTCGAGCCGTGTCTCATCGTGCTTTCTGCCACGCTAGAGGTGAACGGCTCTGCACAAGTCAATGACGACCTACGTACTGCTGCAGAACTCATGATCGCACTGGCAAAGGAGCATGAGCTCACTGGCACTTCACTCAAATACCACAGAAAAATGTGCTTGCGCTTGGGCCTTGGCGAACACATCAAACACGCCGAAAACGAGAAACAGCAGAGCGCGAAACGACCCAAACCCACATTCGAGCTCTTGGTGGATCAGCCAGGCGAGCTGTCCCAGCATGGCCCCCGCCATGATAATGACTGTGAAAACATAGAGGACATTCAAATCTTGCCTACTATGGGAGAGATTTTGGGCGAACGCGCTGAATATCTGCCTCGGAGCGACCCGTCAACCTGGCACTTGCCCGGGATGACTGGTCTTCTCGACAGACAATTCCGTCTTATTCGTGAAGACACGGTCGGCCAATTGCGTGACGCAGCGAAAGTTGAGCTCAACCGCATACAAAATGGCAATGGTCAAGGCACAGCCACAAGACATGCAGGTGCTCGAACCTACAGCTATCGCAACGTACGTCTCGTTGGCGTCGAATTTGACGAACACAAAGGGCTTCTCTGCGCACTGCAATTTGATCAGCCACGTGAACTGAACAGCAAGTCCAAGGCCAAGCGCAAAGATTGGTGGGCTGAGTCCAATAGACTTGCTCCAGAGGCTCTGATCATGTTGCTTGGCTCTGATCAGGTTGCTGTCTTCTTGACTGTAGCTGCCACTGCAATACCGCCTGGACCAAAACCCAAAGCATCCAAGGAATCGGGCATCGAGAAGCGCTATCCAAGATCTGGAGATAATGATGTGGGACACGTTGTTGTCCAGCTCGTCAATCGAACCGAGGCAGATATCGAGACTATGCTTTTCAGATTCGGCCAAGATGATGGCAAGCTCTCCTTCTCGCTACTGGAATTTCCGGGTGTCTTATTGCCTGCTTTCCAGCCCACTCTCGCTGCCTTGCAGCAGATGATCAAGTCTCAGGACTTGCCTTTCGCCGAATTATTCTCTCCTACCCAGGGTGCACTACAGTCAAAGAGCGTAGAACAGCCAGCGTACACAAGGAGGCCAAACTTCCGCTACAACTTGTCAACGCTCTCGACCCGCGGAGATGCCATAAGTCTCGATGTTTCTTCCCCTATGGATGCCAGCGTACTCAGCGCGCAGACAAGCCTGGACAATGCGCAGGCGGAGGCCCTGATATCCACCCTCACGCGCTCCATGGCACTCATTCAAGGCCCACCTGGCACCGGGAAAAGCTACACAGGCGTGGCGCTGATGAAAGTGCTCATGGCCAACAAAGCAGCTGCCAAGCTCGGTCCGGTCATTTGCGTGACCTTTACGAATCACGCCCTGGATCAAATACTCGAACACTTGGTGGATGCAGATGTCGAGCAAGTCATCCGTATAGGCTCACGCTCCAAGAGTGAGCGGCTCATGCCTTTGAACCTCCGAACCGTTGCACAGAAAGAGGAACTCACGAAACTGGAAAAGAGAGAAAAGTGGCAATGTAAGAAAGAGATCGAGAAGTTTGGGAGACTCGTGAATGCTAGCCTCAACCAGATGAGGTACGCGGATACCGACCAGTCTGTTTTGGCCTTCCTCAAGGAGAGATATCCCGACTATCATGACCAGCTCTCCGAGCCTGACATTGATGAGGATGGATTCGAGCTTGTCGGGCGAAAAAATGTACCTGAAGGGCTTCAAGGATGGCTCCAGGGGGTTCCACGTTTGCTATATTCGCTGAGAGACGACACCGACCTTGATTTGTTCTCACTGAACATCGCGGAAAGACAGAACATGTACCTTGGCTGGAAGGAAGAGATTGTGGGCCCGATCCAGAGATCACTGCTTGCCAACCTCAAGGCCTATGAGGACGTCAAAGTCGGACTCGATCGCATCAGAGCTGAAGTCGATCTCCGCGTCCTTTCAACCGCCAATGTCATTGGTGTGACGACTTCTGGTCTTGCGCGCAACCTCGGTCTTCTGCGCAGACTCAACAGCAAGGTCTTACTTGTAGAAGAAGCAGGCGAGGTCCTTGAGGCGCATCTCTTGACAGCAATGCTTCCTTCAATTGAGCATGCTATTTTGATCGGTGATCATCAGCAGCTCCGGCCCAAGGCACAGAACTACGAGCTATCGTGTGAGCATCCTGCTTCGGAGATCAAGCTAGACATCTCACTCTTCGAGCGTCTTGTACATCCGCAAGACAATCAAGGCCCAGCTGTTCCGTACGTGACACTCGAGGTACAACGCCGCATGCACCCGTCCATTTCTACCTTGATCCGTTCAACTCTGTACCCAGACCTCCAGGATTGGCCGCAAGTTGCAAACTACCCCGAGGTCTCAGGCATGAGACGCAGGCTGTTCTGGCTCGACCATGAACAACCTGAAGACGGGGAGAAGGACAGGTCAGACTCAACATCTCACACGAACCAATACGAAGTAGATATGGTGTTCGCTCTTGTGAGACATTTGGTCCGGCAAGGCGTGTACAGAGCGTCTGATATCGCAGTCCTGACGCCTTACCTTGGTCAGTTGAGAAAACTGCGTCGCGCTCTCAGCGGCTTTGCCGAGGTCATTATCAACGATCGAGACATTGATGAGCTTGCCCTTGATGGCGAAGAGGATAATGAGGAGAAGGCGAAATCGGATCCAACATTGTTGGCTCGGCTACCACCTCGTCTTGGTGTGCACAAAAGCACTCTGCTCCAGGCACTCCGCCTGGCAACTGTGGACAATTTCCAGGTACGTTGAAGCTTATTACGGAATCTGAGCAAAGCTGACAATTCATTAGGGTGAGGAGGCCAAGGTTGTCATCATTTCACTGGTGCGCTGCAATCAGCAGAGGAAGTGTGGCTTCTTGCGGACATCCAACCGCATCAATGTCTTGCTATCGCGGGCTCAGCACGGAATGTATATCATCGGCAACACAGAAACCTCCTCTCATGTCACGATGTGGGGCCAGGTATTGGACATCCTGGAAAAACACGGCAATGTGGGGACGCACCTGGACCTCTGCTGCCCGCGTCACCCCAAGACGCGTCTCCAAGTCACTTCACCAGACGACTTCTCCAGCGTTTCACCTGAAGCTGGATGTGATCTTCTGTGTGGACAACGTCTTCCTTGCGGCCACTCTTGTGTGAACAAGTGCCATTCTGACGGTCTCCATAAGGCCGTCTATTGCACCAAGCCCTGCAACAGGGTGAAGAAAGGCTGCGATCACAATTGCCAATATGAATGTGGCCGCCCATGCGACGAGAAGTGCAATACTATCATTGAGAATATCGATGTTGAGTTGCCCTGCGGGCATCATGTCGACCACCTGCCTTGCTGGCAGTATCAGGATCCCACACAAGCAAAGTGCTGTGTCATGGTCGAGCGCACAGCGCCTGGATGCGAGCACAAGGTCACGGTACCGTGCCATGTCGACATCAGCTCCCCTTTCTACATCTGTGGTGCGATATGCGGATCTCCGCAGCCTTGTGGTCATGCATGCAAGGACAAATGCCACAATTGTCGATCACGCGAGGGTACGGAGATCGTGAAGGAAGATCATGGCAAATGCCGTCAGCCATGTGGCCGTGACTACACCAACTGTAGGCATGCCTGCTCTGCTCCCTGTCATGGTGAACAATCATGCCCGCTCTGCAATGAGAGGTGCGACGTCCAGTGCAGCCACGCGAGATGTGCAAAAAAGTGCAGCGAACCATGCACACCATGTGCTGAAGAAGAATGTGCGTCATGCTGCCCACACTCCAAGTGCAGCATGCCGTGTGCTGCACCGTGCGACTGGGTGCCATGTTCCGAGCGATGCAAAAGATCTTTGCGATGCGGTCATCAATGCCCATCTATTTGTGGCGCAGACTGCCCGAGCGAGATGTACTGCCAGATCTGCGCACCGGACGAGATCAAAGCCCTCCGAGCTGATCTCATCATGCTAAGCTCATACGGTGAGATCGACCTGTCGGAGAGCCCGTGCATGTTCTTGCCATGCGGCCATATCTTTACCGTCGAAAGTCTTGACGGAGTTATGGCTATGGCAGACCACTATGACCTGGATGGTACAACTGGAATGCCAGTCGCTCTCAATGGAAAGTCCAAGGCTTTCTCATACCAGGAGGTCAAAGCCTGTCCGGACTGTCGTAGCTCGCTCCGCCTTGTGCCTCGCTATGGTCGCATCACCAGACGTGCTCTGCTGGATGAGTCCACCAAGAAGTTCATCTCATGGTCCAATCGCGAATATTTGCAATACGCGGAAGCCATGAAGGACGCTCAGGATCGGTTGATTCGGTCCCGATCTGGAGCTGTTCTGCCTGTCTGCATCCTCAATCTGGGCCAAGGCTCCCATGTTCAAGCGCTTGGAAAGTCACAAGGCCAACGATACCGCCAGTTGTCTGCTTTGCGCGGGAGGATCGATTTGTTCCTTCAAACGACTGCAATCGAAGGACAGCCCTTCAGACGCGTACATGACCTTGTTGAGTCGCTGCGTCGCCGCCTGTTGACTAGCGGAGGCACTCTTGACGCTTTCGACTTCGACCAGTCCCTACTGCAAACACGCGGTACGCTGCTGGCTACGGCTTTGGCAATCAGGTGTGAGGTCTTGGCGCTATCGGACTTCATCGGCGTGTTCCATACACAAGAACAACAGCAATCGCGTTCACTCACCGCCAACTTCTCTCCTGATCGAGATTTGTGTGAGTTCTTGATCAACTTCGCTGCACGTGATTCACACATCCTCCAGCAGACAGAGGGTCACATCTTCTGGGCCCACTTTGCTGGACTCGAGTGCGAGGTTATGGAATCTCGAGATGGCAGTGACAGCAACAAGACCGCACTTGAGAGGATCAAGCGCGACGCTGAAAGTCACCTCGATAGTGCTGAAGAGCTTTGCACCGCTTTCCCTGGCCAAACCGTCAGCGTTGCCGCTGAGATCGAGGATGTTCGCCGCCTTCTCCGCGAAGCCGGCTACCAGAGTCAGATGAGGATGGTGGTTGCCGCCATGCAAGGCGAGTTCAGTGGCACAGGCCACTGGTACAGATGCGAGAACGGACATCCGTTCACAGTGGGCGAATGTGGTATGCCGATGCAGACGGCACGCTGTCCGCAATGCAACGCCCCAATCGGAGGCCACGATCATCGCCCTGCCGAAGGAGTCCAGCACGCAGGTGACATCGAGCAGGAGTTTGGCAACCTGAGAGTTTGAGGCCGAAGGTAGCAAGGCGATAAAAGGGGGAAAGTGTCAAGGAGTGATCATGCCTTGCTTTCTGTGTGTAATATTAGACTTTGTTGCTACCATTCCATAAGCCTCAAATAGCGCGCAAAATGCAATCATTTTATACTGAATCGCCTTCGGTGTTTTGCAGGCAGAAGCCCGGAACTTGGACAACAGCTTCTGTTAGATAATGGTCGCAATCATGTCGATGGGAACTATACGCGCTAGCCAATCAACTGAAGTTTGTACCACTTACTCGCAAACATGCGCACTGCTCCAAATCGACAAATTGGCCCGAACTCAAGCCAATGGAACCATCGCAGGCACATACACCGCAGATAACAACAGCACGCTTGTCATTGGCCCGGCGACAGCAGATCCTGGCCTCGCAATCATCCATTTGATAGTCAATGGCACAAATTGGTTGGCGCAGATCGCACAGCGAGCAGCTATCGATCCTGCTTCTGATATTGACTTGAGGCTGCACCCAACAGATCTTGAAGCAGGTAGCAAGAAGGCCTTTCGCGCTGTGGTGCAGGACAAAGATGCGCTTGTGGATGCGGGAACGCCGACTTGTATCGGTTGGCAGCAAACGATTGATCTGCTTCAGAGAGAAGGGTTGCCTTTGGATGGGCTCGTGTTGGAGACGAGCGATGGTGGTGAATTTGTAACTGTGGAGGCGCCGGCGCTGGGTATACTTTTCAAGGGATCGTGAACGATTCCAAACATTCGATGTAGCCGATAACGTAGCTGGGATGGGCAGCTTTTTGCATGGACCGGTGGCAATGATCAGCAACGGCGTGGTGGAGGATTGCCAAAAAGAAGAATTTTAGCGGCGTCGATAACATTATTTACAAAGGCTCTGAAACCTTTAGGTCGTCCTTCGTTCCGTTCGATAAATCGATGTGGAGCAGGAAATGGTTGCGCTTCAGCTCTTCGACGGGCGTTGTGCCGCTCGTGTCGCCGCTCGTAATGAATCCCTCGATCCTCACGAGGTCTTCTACGTCTGCGTTCATGGTTCTGTTGCCCGACCAAAGGACCAGCAGCGATTCCTTCACCTTGCCTGGCCCCATTTCTTAATCTCGCCATCTCGGCATCTTCAAGCTCCCTCCTCATGTCCTCCACCATCTGCATCTGCAAGTCGAAAGCCCTCCTCAACGCCTCCTCTTCTCCATCCTCAACACGCTGCATCTCCCAAGCTCGCTCCTCGTCCCCAAAATCATCATTATCGTTCCAAGCATCGTTCTCATCATAGATCGCCCTCTTGCTGTCCTTCTGCCCGAACCTCGGACATCCGCCTTCCCTTTTCCAATGGCCCTCACCATCCCTCACCGGATTCCCACAGATGAAACAGAAATGCATCCGACACACGCACCGCATATGATTGCAACCATCGCTCAATTCCACTCGGCGCTTACACTCCTCGTTAGGACAGACTTGCCACTCTCTGCCCTTCTCCAATCCCCTGAACGCCCGCTCTACAAGCTCGACATCCCTCCTCGGATCACACTCATGCTCAATCGCCGCCTCCGCTCCGGCAACATCGCCCGTAGAAAAACTCTCCTCGCACCGCAGACAAGTGTACCACGCGCAATCCCTACACTTGACACACACCACAGCTCCTCCAACGCCAGACCACTTTCCCACGAACTTCCCGCACGGCTCCGGTCGCCGCGGAGGATCTGCACATGAGCAGAACACTCTTTCCTGTGGCGGACAGGCGTACTCGGTTGCTTTTGAGCTGTAAGCGGCGAGGAGGTCTGAACCAAGGAGGTGGGCGTAGCGGGTTGCGGAGAGGGGCCGGCCGGCCCAGGAGGCTGGGTAGGAGGATTCGTTGGAGAGGGCGAGAACGAAGAGATGTCGGAAGCAGGCGTGGCAAAGAGCGTGGGTGTCGATGAGTAAGTGCGGGCCGGGGAGAAGGTCGAGGCAGGCGGTGCAGGTCGGTGGGACTTTTGTGGTAGAAGGTGGCATTGATGAGATAAACGAGTCGATGAAGGTTATAATTTCTTGCCCGAAATCCTCGGGTAGTGGACGTTGGTTGGTCGATGGTGGATGGTAGGTTTGGTGGCGATGAGTTGGTTGATTGGATGTACAGAAACATGCAGAAGCATCTTTTGTGTAGATTACGGCGGCGTTCACCGCTGTGTTTCCATAGACACGCTCGTGACATATATCATGTCGTAGATTATTGCTGGTGAATGCTGTACATTTGTCTCCAGAGAAGTCTAAAGTGCTGCAGATGACATGGTCAGCTTGTCGAAGGCCGCCTCTCCGACCCGTGCTATCTTGCCGCGAATACAATGAGTCGTTGCGCCTGGTAGGAATATTCTTGTCGCTCTGAGTGGCGTAATAAGATATATAGTATACATGTATGTTTACCCCCATTTCGCTCAACGGTCCTGGCCAGTCAGTCCCTGTTGCGCCTCGCGCACTGTACAATTGAAGCCTCCAGATTCGAACTCCAGTCAACATGCATATGCCATCCCTGGTAGTATCGCCATACAATTCTCTTGTGTGCTGACCATCCCCAAAAACCATCATTCCCATGCTATTGTCGCCATCTTACTTGCTTCCAAAGTCACTCGCCTGCAAATTCCTCGTCATGCTCGGCAGCTTCACCACCAAGCCATCCAACTCCTTGCTCATGCACACCTGACATCCCAATCGCGAAGTCTCGGTCAAGCCAAACGCAAGATCCAGCATGTCGTTCTCGTCATCGCTCGGCTCCTCCATCTTGTCGAACATCTCCTCCGTCGCGACGACCACATGACATGTCGAACAAGCGCAAGAGCCACCACACGCGCCTTCCATTTCCAAGTCGTTCGACTGTGCGATGTCCAGCAGATTGTCGCCGTCGGCAACTTCGAATGTCACTTCTGAGCCATCTTTTTCGACGAAGGTTACTTTGCGCTCTTGGCCAGGCTTCGGAGGGGTGAGGTGGGCGTGGAAGGTGGCGGGAGTTGATGAGAAGGCGCGTGATGGTGTGCGAGCGGCTGAGAAGATGTTCTGGCGTGTGTGCTGCTTCTGGGATCGCAGGGCGGATTGGATGTTCTGGCCTGTTCTTGTTGAGAGGCTTGGGCGGAGGGTGCGGGAGCAGGTGTTGAGGGCGCTCAAGGCGAAGCGAGGAGTTTGAGCCATTTTGAGGAGTGTTTTGTATGGCGATGCGATGTATGGGGATTGCTTCTAGTGAGGTGTAATCGTTGTCGTGGTAATGGGATTGTAGCCAAAGTATTACTCGAGATTGATGACCTCGCCGACTTTACTCGGTACGATTGGGCGATCCTTCGGGGATGCTTTTGCGGCGGCGGCACTAGAGCATCATCGTCGTCTCGTGCCGTCTCGTCATTAACAACAACAACCAGAAACTGGGCAAACAAGCAATCATCGGCCCTACACAATACTTCTGCGACATCCACGTCGTTCAAACCACTCCCACCACAGAACCAAGGACATAATTAATTACGACACACCATAATGGACCGCAACGACCGCTTTCCCATGGCGTCTCGAGAGCCCAACCCTCTACGGCCATACTACATCCCACCGTCCATAGGACCGGCTCCTAGTGCTATTCCTGCCAACACCTCTGCGCAGACATCTACCTTGCCACGGGCGCCGCGACCATCCTCTTCGTACCAAAGCAACGCGACCGATCTGCTGCCCGACCTCGACCTGGACTTCCGTTCATCTGCCGGCGAAGCATGGACAAACACCCGTGCACTGCTCGACACCTTGGCATGGCGATATGCCAGCTGCTTGATGGCCCAGCCTTTTGATGTCGCAAAGACCATCCTTCAAGTCTCTCTACCTCCCAACGTCGCGGCAGCATCGACACCTAGAAAGAGCAAGACATCGCGCCGCTCGTCGGCACGCAGCAAAGAGGGTTCACGGAGGAGAGATAGAGCATACGACTCGTACAGCGAGACCGACGAGGACTTTGATGGAAGCTCGCAGGCGAGCGACGATGACATCCCTGACTACTTCACATCCAACACGCCCAGGAGCCGGTCTCCCAGGAAGCGTCGCAGGACACCACCATCTACTTCGCCATCGCCGGACCCAACTCCCACACCTTCCCGCAACTCAAGAAGTAGGCGAGATGACCCGGAGGCCGAGTACAAACTCTTGATGAAGCGCGGTGACTCAATTATGCATGCTATCTCAGTCCTGTACGAGACCTCTGGTGCTGTCGGCCTATGGAGAGCCACCAACTGCACATTCTTGTACTCTATCCTCTTGAGGACTACAGACTCGTTCTTGAGATCCCTCCTGCTGGCCATGTTTGGACTTCCGGATCTCAGCGGTAACGAGAATGGCGGTCTGACTCCTGGAATCTCGAGCTCTGCTGGTGCAGGTACCACAGGACTGGACCTCTCCGACTCACCATCGCCCATCGCAAGTCTGGTCGTGATCGGCCTCGCAAGCTGTCTGAGCGGCGTGCTCCTATCACCCTTGGACCTCGTGCGCACCCGCCTCATCGTCACACCAGCATCTCACCCACCACGCGGAGTCTTGAGCAACCTCAAACGCCTCCCATCATTAATCCTACCGAGCAAGCTATGGCTCCCCACAGCCCTTTATCATACCCTCCCACAAGTCTTCTCAACCTCAATGCCCCAAGTCCTCCGCCGCCAATTCAACATCCTGCCCGAAACCGCTCCGACCCTCTGGTCCTTCGCCTCCTTTGGCACCTCCCTAATTGAACTCTTCATCCGCCTACCGCTGGAGACCGTCGTCCGCCGCTCACAAGTAAACTACCTGCGCGAAAGCACACGCGATTTGCCTTTCATCGTCGAACCTGCGCCGTATCTCGGTATTGGCGGAACAGTCTACAGCATCATGTACTCTGAAGGCGAGACCAAGACTAAAGATTCCAAGGGCATGATTCGCGTCCGCAAGGGTCAGGGATCTGCTGGGCTGGTCAGAGGATGGAGGGTTGGGTTCTGGGGATTGGTTGGAGTTTGGGGAGCTGGATCGCTTGGGTCTGGGAATGGAAGCGGACGGGGTGAGTTTTAGGTGGCTGGTTGTGCCGATGACTTTTGTGCTTTTACACTTATGGGGAGAGATTCCAGATGCGATCGGTACGAGCGAAGCTTTCTGTATAAGTGTTGTATATACCCAACTCTGTAGTGTAGTTTATAATCTTGTGGAATTCTTTTTTTGTCAAACATCTTTGCCCTCCCAGGCTCACTAGACCTCCCGGTGTCATTCGCTGTTCTCATCTTACCCTGGCTCATGTCCTCTACTTCTTAATCCCCACGACAACCATATTCCTCGGACTGATCCCATAATCGAACACCGGCTCCACCCACGCCTCGCGCACCTCCTCCTGCTCGCTCAGCCAGCACCACCGATCAACCACAATCAAACTCTCCACCACGCCCGCCGAAAACGCCATCAGACTCCACACCACGCTCAGCTCGTGCTTCTGCCGCGCGAAACTCGCTTCGTAATCCGCGAGGTCCCGATCGGTCTTGTCCGCGAATTTCCGCTTGAAAATCTCGCCGCGTTCAGGGCAATTGTAGAGTTTCTCCAGCGCGCCGCGGACGTACGCTGGGAAGGAAGTGTAGTGGATTTTGCGCAGCGAGCCGATGATGACGGGCGTGCCGCCGGCGGTGTTGCCGGATGTCGGGCTGGGCGATGGCACGGAGGTAGAGGCGTCCGGGGGTGGGATGATTCCTAGGTCGAGGAAGAGACGTTGCAGGAGCGCGCGGTAGAAGTGGCGGGCGAAGAACGCTGCGCTGTCTTTGGCTGTCCAGTTTTGTGGCGCTTGCACCGCCATCATGCGTGCGGTGATGTTCAGTTTGACGCCGGGGGTGCCTTCTGAGGCGGATTTTGGTGAGTTGTGGGTGCAGAAGCGGTCGCTCATGGGGAAGCCGTGGGGGTCGCCGCGGGTGCTTTCGGTTTCGAGACGAGGGTGGGCGGACGGTCGGAGGGAGGGGAGTTTGTAGGTTGCGGGTGTGAGGCGTTCGGTCATGAGGTTGTAGCAGCAGCCTACGAGGCAGATTGCGCGGACGGAGGGGTTGAGTGTTAGGCTGCGGATGGCGTGGTGGAGGAGGTTGCCGCAAGAGTGGAGGGAGATGACCATTGCGTCTGGGTGATGAGCGGGAGAGATGGATAGGCTGTGTGCTTCGGATTGATCTTTGGTTTGGGTTTGTGGTGTGGTGGTGATAGATGATGCAGTTGAAGCGATCTTCTTCTTTGCCTCAGCTGGGTCGACGATCTGGTCGAGGACATTTGTGAGGTTGCCGTCTTCGATCCAGTGTTCGACGTATTGGATTGTGCCTTTGCCTTCGGCGGAGAGCTGGACTTTAGCATGTTGTTCCTCCTGTGGCTCAGCACATGCACCATCCTCGCACTCCGGGGTTGGTTGATCTGCTGGTGGCGTGGGAGGTTTGTTGTCTGCTTTGGGCTTCCCGAGTCCGGCTCTGAATTCCTTCTTGTTACGCCAAGGGTGTTCTTCCTTCGGTCTCAGCCGGGCCGTGATATCATATTTGAGCGCCCTATCCTGGTTATGACCCCTGCTTTCAATCGCCACAATATTCCTGTTATGTGGCTCGGACGCGAGTGCACGGCCAAGGTAATTCTGACCAGAGCCGAAATCGACGAGATGGGAGATGGGATGGCCAGTGGCATCGGAAATGGAAGAAGTGAGATTGTGGACGTAGGAAGCGAAGATGCCTACCTCGTGCACTTTCTTGACATTCATGCCCACAGCGACATTGCGAGTGAGCTTCTGCGTAGGCTTCATGGCTCTGTTACGGGCACATTGGGAGGAGAACGGGGTGCGTATCAAGAGATGCTTCCTGACTGTGCGGATATAGTCGACGAGTGAGGCTGGAGGAGCTGGGCCGTCCCGCCATGTTTGTCCGTTCACTGCTGCCAGATCCTCCCGCATGAGCAGATCCAGGATGTCCATTATCTGGTGAGCGAAGAAGAAGTCGCGCCATTCTTGGGGGAGAATCCTGGTGTATAGATCGGGAGTGCTTGTGAAGAAGTCCAATATGTGTACGCCACCACAGAGCGTTTGCAGAAGTTCGCTCGATCCAGCAAAATCGAGCAGGCTCTCGACATATTCCTCGGTGCCTGCAAAATCATTGCCGTATGGGAGAGGCTTGTCGGGCCCGATGTGGCCAGATGTTGTGGTGTCCATGTTCTGTGGATGATTCAATACTGCAAGGCACGTGAGCACGACGATAACAATTCACTTCACTCCGGCATGGAACAATTTGCAGGCGCGGTGGAGTGAGGCTAGGGTCATATCAGGCATGGTGTGAAACATGGGGAGGGAACTAAGGTTGCAGCCGCGATCGTCTTCCTTTCCGTGTTTCCTGCAGGGTCAAGGATTCGCCTTGCCCAGACTTGTTACGAGACTCGCTCGGACTCCAGGCCATGACTAGCGCGCGCTCGGCCTCCTACGTTCATCACCATCCATCCACCCATCCATCCATCCATCGAGGGGGATCCAGCTGATTGTTCGCTGACGCCGCCACTCACACACACACACACACACACTCCTTGTACCAAAACAACAACGCTCATTCGCCGTCCTACACCTTCTCTCTGCTCGACTGTTTCCCTTCAATGTCGCCGTAGTGCACTACAGCCCTCACGCGCGCTTGCTTCCCTGCAGAGCGGGACCTGTCGCTTACCAGTAGCACCACAACCAACCCACCACCATGCTGTTTTCTCCTTTCACTTCGCCGCGAAGGCTGGCCCTAGTCGGCATCCTCGTCTTCCTGGTCGCCATCGCCTACCTCTCCTCGTCGCCCTCATATCGCGAATACCTTCCCAAATACGATGGATCCAACCACAAGTCCAGCAACGAGATCGATCGCTTCTCCAACGGCCATGTTGAAGTACCGGCGGGAGAATTACGTATGCCTTTCGAGGAGCCTGAGGAAGCTGGATCGTACGAGACAGATTACAACGAGGAAGAAAGGTACAAATACACCCCAGCTGCCAGCACGGTGGCTTATGGCGCTGCGTCGACAACGAGCTCGCCTGCTCGCCAATCCTCCGTCGCCCCGGTGAAGGAACCCGAGCATGATGCTGGATACCACCCAAAGCCCTTGCCGCATCCAGCGTACGAGCAAGTCCAGGCGCAGATCCAAGAGCTCATCCAACCTTGGAGGCCCGAGAACCCGCAAGGCGACCACTGGCCGCCATACGACGGCTACATCAATAGCGACTACAACCCCAACAGATGGGAGGGTTTCGATTTCGACAACGATTTCTATGTTCAGAATGGTATCGAAAGACTCAAGGAAGATAAGGATGTAGAGCTGGAGCCTTACCTACCCTATCCCGACTACACATCGCTCGAGTACAAGAGAGGCTGGGTTGGAGACCATGTTTCCTGCATGGGCCCGCGTGGAAAGCGCCTGAATGAGAGTGCCGATGATATCGTCAAGGCTTTCTCGGCTCTTCCTCACGGCTTCCCTGCTGTCGCTATCGGCGACGCTGATGTGACTGGTGTCGACATCAGCAAATGCTTCGATCGCTACCACCGTTACGGACCTTACGGCCTGGGACAGGATGATAAGACTGAAGTCAAAGATTGGCAGAAGCCTTTCTCAAACCCAGATTGGAGTACAGTAGGCTGGGGCAAACTGCAAGATGAGTGCGTGTTGGACAACAAGGATCGCTGGGCGCCCAAGGCCCGTATTGCAGTAGACACGGCTCCCGTCAAGGAAATGCCAAAAAGGTTCGTTGAGGCGGTGCCTGAGGGAAGCAAGCCCCAGCATCACCACAGGACTGCTTTGCTGATCCGCACATGGGAGGGCTACACATACACGGACAATGACTTGCAGTCCATTCGTGCTCTTATTACTGAGCTGTCTCTGCTTTCTGGTGGAGAATACCAGGTCTTCTTGTTCGTCAACATCAAGGACAACCATGCCAACCTGTTCGACGAGAAGATTCGCAAGGATCTTTTGCAGCAGACTGTGCCAGAGGAGCTTCAAGACATCAGCATTCTCTGGAACGAAGGCATTATGGAAAGCTGGTATCCCGAGGTCACCGACTGGCAGGTGTACTGGCATCAGTTCATGCCTCTGCAGTGGTTCATGGAGACTCACCCAGAATTTGACTACGTCTGGAATTGGGAGACTGACGCGAGATTTACTGGCAACCACTACCAATTCCTCGAAGCACTTGCCAAATTTTCTCGTGACGCTCCAAGGAAGTATCTGTGGGAGCGCAACCAACGATTCTACTTCCCGGACGCTCACGGCAACTACTCTCAGTGGCTCGAGGACACTGACTGGGCTATCGAGAAAGCTATGGAAGAAGATGGCCTACAAACGGTCTGGGGTCCTGAGCCATACAATACCACTCTACAGACTCCCATCGGACCGGAGCCTCCTCGTAGAGTCAATGAAGACAACTTCGGATGGGGCGTTGGCGAAGAAGCCGATCTCATCACCCTTCAACCCATCTGGGACCCAACCGAGACCGAATGGTCCTATCGCAGCAAGATCTGGAACTTCATCCCAGGCATGCACCCAGTCTTCAACGGCGACGCAGATCCCGGCTACGACGAAGCCCACCACAAGGACTTCAAGCATATCAAGCGCCGCACCTACATCAACACCCTCTCCCGCTTCTCCCGCCGCCAGTTGCACGCCATGCACTTGGAGAACCTCGTCGGCCGCGCCATGCAAGCCGAAATGTGGCCCGCCACTGTCGCCCTTCACCATGGTCTCAAAGCCGTATACGCGCCGCATCCTATCTGGACGGACCGCCAATGGCCCGGCTGGTACATGGACGCCATTTTCAACGCAGACGGCAACGAGACTGCGCAGTGGGGCGAGCGCCTCGACAGCGTCTACAACCATGACCGCGAGTACAACTTCTATGGATGGAGTTGGTACTATGCTTCCAAGTTCCCCAAGACGCTGTACAGACGCTGGCTAGGCTGGTCGGACAAAGACGATGTCAGTCCCTTGCATTCCATCACAGGCAAGCAGTTGGAGGAGACTGGCGGAGAGTTCAGTCTGGACGGACTGCCAGAGTCTGTGGGTGGCAAGGGCAGGATGTGTCTTCCTGCTATGCTGCTGCACCCAGTCAAAAAAGTTGTGGAGAACGAGTAAGCGGTACATGAATAGCGACCTTGGCTCTGTTTCCTGTTTCTTGTCTCTGTCGGTATACTCTTTCATTCAATGGGATGGCGGCGTTTTTGAGGGTTTGAAGAGGCGGGCACCGTGCATTGGATACAGACAGCAAAAGCCCGAGCCGTGATAGATATATATAAAATATTTGTATAAGCTATGGATTTCGATGGTGCGGCGCGCCATCACATCACTTCCCTTCATTTCCTGCTGCACTGCGCCGCTGTGATGCTTACCTATTTTCCGGACCCAATAGTTTCTGTGAAGGAAGCAAGCCCGTGGTCTGGGCCTAATTTCTTCTTACGTGGAACCACTTGCGATGCCTGTGATCCCTTGCTTGTGCTGCCCAAATGCAGCCTGCCATTAGCGTCCGCGTTTGTTGGGTGGTCTTCATTGGCTTGTGAGCTCATCGGTTTAAGCGGGCGGTGGAAGAGTCTCTGGGAAGTGGAGTGGAGTGGAGTGGCGATTGACGCGCAAGACGCGTTATGGCCTTCTTTTCCACTCGAATCAACCACTGGTCAGAATTTGGAGAGACTGCTCTTGTAGAGCATTTATGACTTGTTAGGTCGAGCGGACGGATGATTGTCGCTTGAAAAGTCCGAGGAACTACTGGATACCCGAAGTCATTATTCAGAGAGCTTCGCACGGCAAAGCGATGCCATATTCCTGGCCACCATCGTGCTTTTGCGAAGACTCTGATGAAGATGCCTCAAACGCACGGGAAACCGAACAATACCACTGATGACCACGGTGCTAGGTTGGATCGAGCAGCTCTCATTTCACTCCGGGAATACAGCACGGCTAAGACGGCACATGCTGATGTTCGCCTGTCCCTCACGTACCGTGCGTGGCTTTCATAGACACTCTGGTCACTATGCTCCCTTTTCTCCTCTCAATCCCATCAGCCTGAAGAGCAGCTTCGCAGTGATGTAAGTCCAGCGGGTCGATGAGCTCTAGATCAGCAAGCATACGCCTAGAGCTCTTGGGCCTCCCAAGCATGATCTCAAGCCTCTACGGCAATGCACGAGATGCCCGCCTCCGAGCCATCATACCCCAGTCGACCCCAATGTGCGGAGTAGTCGAACATGGGGTGCAGGTTGTCTGTATTGCATTTGGGTAGATCTATGCAGATCTCGAGTGCCTCACTTAGGCTGAATTCGCATAAGCCTTGTAGGCTTGTCCACGGCAAGGATCGAGGATAGACCTGCGATTCGATATATGGCCTATGGGTCTCAAGCGTGGATGCTCTCGAGACATCGGCTAACGATAGCATACTCGTCTTGTCAGTCATGTCTTCATCGAAACAGCAGAACATCATTGTCGCCGGAACCAGCCAAGGCAATACCACCATCGATGTACACAAGCTGCTCAGCAAGAAGTGGTACCAGTATCCTCATCTACGAAGGTTGTATGGTTGGATGAGTGTTGTACTTCTAGTCCAAGCTACGAACGGCTTGGACGGTTCGATCATGAACGGCATGCAGACATTGACATACTGGAACAAGTACGCTACCACGATCTCCAGCACGTTGAAGGCACGCTGACACTCGCAGATACTTCGACCATCCCACCGGAGCCAAACTCGGTATTTTCAACGGCACTCAAGGTCTCGGTGGCGTCTTCTCGCAGTTCTTCCTATGGTGGCTCGTCGAAAGGATCGGCAGGAAATACACCATCATCATTGGCTCTGTAATCATTATACTCGGCGTGTTCTTGCAAACTTTCGCAAATGGACTGGTCATGTTCGCTGTTGCTCGCGCCATCATCGGTCTGGGCCTCAGCTTTGAGTACACGGCCGCTCCAATGCTCGTCACCGAGCTCGCTCATCCAACACATCGCGCGCAGCTGTCGACGTTCCTCAACACTTTGTACAACTTTGGTGCAACCATTGCTGCTTGGATCTGCTTGGGCACACTGACGATCCAAAGTGATTGGAGCTGGCGCAGTGTGTCACTCATCCAGATCTTCCCATCCTTGATCTCGGTCGCTTTGACTTGGTGGGTTCCGGAAAGTCCGAGTAAGTCCACGTTTGCTTCTGAAGTAACATGGATGAGCTCAGCTGACGTTATTTGACATAGGATGGCTCGTCTCCCGAGGCCGCGACCAGGAAGCGCTGGACATACTCCGCACACACCATTGCGGCGGTGATGAGAACGACGAGCTCGCCGCTTTTGAGCTTCGCGAGATCCAGCATACACTTGCTTTCGAGAAAGAACACAGCAGTGGGAGTTGGCTCGATCTTGTTCGCACAAAAGGCAATCGTCATCGGACTTGGATCTGTGTGACTTGTGCTATTGCTGCGCAAGCTTCGGGGACTACATTGACTGGATGTAAGTCTGCTTGCTCGAAGACATAAGAAAGACCCAAACTGACACCATACATAGACTACCTGGCTGTCGTATTGCGCGGCGTAGGTATCACAAACCCTCGAACCCAATCCATCATCAACGGCTGCTTGACAATGTGGAACATGGGCTTCGCTTTCTGGGGAGCCTACGTTATCGACAAGTTTGGGCGCAGACCTATGATGCTGTCCTCGCTCTCGGGTATGCTTTGCGCCCTCATTGGATGGACGGTCGCTAGTGCGATATACACAACACACGGAACTACTGCAGCAGGAACAGCCGTGATTCCTTTGATCTTCATATTCACGGCTTCTTATAGTACTGTGTGGAACGGTATTCTTACTGGGTAAGCCATTTGATGGGCGAGAGCTCGAGGTCGATTGCCCGTGGCAGGCACTAACGATCATCTTAGATATACTGTTGAGGTCATGAGCTACGACATCCGATCCAAGCTCATCTGCACCCAGAACCTCCTAGTGCAGGCCACTATCACTGGCTTCAACTATCTCAATCCTGTGGCTCTAGAGAACATCAGCTGGAAGTATGTCTCCATCACCTCCAAGGCGGTTTTCCACGCATCACGCTGACTGAGCCCCAGATACTACATCATCATATGTGTGATAGTCGTTCTCGAGATCTTGATGGTGTATTTCACCTACCCAGAGACCAAGTCAATCACCCTGGAGGAGATCAGCATTGTATTTGATGGTGAGCGCGCGGCGCAAAATACAGGCTTCAAGGGAGACGTGGCAGAAGCGACGGCCACGCATGTGGAGAACAAGGATGGCAGCATTGTCAACAGGCACGAGCTGTCGTGAGATGTGAGTCCGGTTTGCTCGGATCAAATGCCGCTTGTCTTGTGTTCGTCAAGCGCCGCAGATAATTTTGTTTCACACTCTAGTATTGTGCAGAGTAACATCTGGCTGTATTCTTTACCCGCAGAGGCATATCATCGTTCAATAATTGCAATGCTAGATGCTTCAGTCTCATACAAATCACAGATCCATCGCCATTTTTCGATACTGAAATGTTTCAGTGCGTATCACAGACCCGCGCTCATCGACTGAGATTCGCATGATGAAACTGTCACAGACTTAGCAAACAAGGGCGCTCCAGCATGTGAGAGCTTACAATGAGTGAAGCAGCAAGCTTTTGCAAAAACACCCTCACCGATACGGATTTCTAGCAAGCAAAACAAATCATCCTCTCTACCTTTCTGCGTTCGTACCCAGCTCCAAGGATCAATACTGCAGTTCAATATCTCCCAGAGGTATCCACATCACCTTTGTACCACTCACACAAGCGGCACGATCAATGGGTGCATCGTAACACCCGCACCACTGGACACCATGATCACTGACCCCATCGGAACCAGCTTATTCCTACTCATATTTGCTCTTTGTTTCAACTTCCTCCCTCTGGCCTCCAGCCGCGTTCTGAACCGCCCGTCGGTCAGCACTCTCCTACCATTCAACACGGGTTCCACAAGCAATCAACATGCACCTCAGCTTCTCGAGCACAGTTACCATCAAGCCAAAACGGCAAATGCAACTGCCGCAGACCAAATCTACAATGACCTCGTTTCCTTCCTCTCCTCAAAGCGTCTTCAGCGCCGTGCTGGCAAGAAACCAGAGCCGGCGACAGTCTCCCAACTCGCTGCCTCAGCCGCCAAAGGATGCAGTATGTTGTACATGATCGCAGCTAGCGCGGACGATGCTTTGACTCGCCTCAAGACCAACCCGAAATTGACAGGACTCACGAGCTCTCAGAGTCGGTGGGAGAATGCTGGTGCGCTAAGTACCTACGGCTGGGTTGAGAAAAAGGACCCAGTGAACTGGCCTTACATGGGTGTGAACGATGTCATGAAAGATCTCAGAATCGACATTGGGAGCAAAGACAATTTAAACGTTCAGCTGTTGCAGGAAACCGCGGTGACGGTTGAGGGGACCAGCTATGTGGTGAGTAAAGTGCCATGCGTGGACTGGCATCGCGGGCGGTCTGATCGGTACTAACCACTATAGTAGGCGTCAGGTGGAACTTACGATCAAGCCATCAACGTGGCCGCCGGCCTCGTGATCCCATACTATATCTTCTCGCCTCGCCATGAAGCACAGACTTACAATGCCAAAGGCGACCTGGTACCTCTTGCCCAGTACTCCGACGTCTTGTTCCTGGAATATTCGAAGCTAGCCGGTCGCGCGAATGCCCAGGTATCCGGGCTCAAATATCTTCTGTTCCACAATATCCAGAACCCGGACACCTGGTCGACAGTGCTGAGGGCTTTGATGAACAAGAACGATGGCAAGATGGACATACCTCTGTGGCCTGGTACCGAGTTCAGCATGAACGAACCCGAGGGAAAAGCTTTGTTGGGCACGCAGATCGGGGCTCCGGTGGCGTGGATGCTGATTCAGCACAAGAAAGCGTTCGGAGGCAGAAGTGTTGTCAAGGTATGTTCTGGTCTGTAAGGATGCCGCTCTGCATACTCGTATTGACTGGTGTGTGTGATCTAGGTGAGAGTGTTCCGTAACAAGAACATGGCGAACCAGGATACCGATCGGCCTTACTCGAGCTTGCTGTTCTACATTGACGATGCGCCGACGGTAAACCACTGTGAGCCGGAGGACACGTGCTGCTGCCCTAAATTCTGAAAACAAATCCGCGATGTTTACTTGACCAATCACTGGAGTGTCGGTTATTTGCACACATCTTGCGATTAGTTTGGAGGATACATGGTTGTATGATGAACATGTTCGAGAGCTGCACAAGATTGCACTATGGAAGTATGGAATTGGGAAAGGCATTGGTGCAATTTAAATCATAATTCGTGCATTCAACTATCAATCATGCAGCGAGCATGTTCTCAGCTCGAACCGCCGTTGGATGAATTCCTTTAGACTTAGGAAGAATTGCCGCCCTTCCGGCCAGCTTCAACCGGGTCAACCTTTCCACCAGCGAACTGGCCCTTGCCAGAGCTGCCGCTGTCATCTCCGCTGGAGGCACCGCCGGCCTGGCCACCAGTCTCGCCACCCTTCTTACCGGCCTCATGGGGGTCAACCTTGCCGCCTGCGAATTCTGAGGCAGGTGTTAGTACATCGACGTGGTCGAGGAGTCTCGTGAGGTGCTTACCGCCGGTGCCGACACGCTTGTCGGGCTGGCCGTCCTGACGGAGACCGCCGTGCTCTGTGGTGATGTTAGAGAAGGCAAAGCGAGTGTGGAAGAGTAGGACAACGAACCAGTGGGCTTGTAGTCAGACATGATTGTTGATAAAGTGTGGATTGGGTGAAAGTGGTTGTTGCGTGTTCTGGATTGTTGTGAAGTTGTGAAGTTGCTGTGTTTGATGCTCAGAAGCAAGAGAAGTGCTTCCACCGCCTGATACTTATACCCTTTCGTGGTCTACTTAGGCATCGTCATCCTGGAGGATTGGCACGACTGCTGCTTCTCATGCCATCGTGGTCACGTCTTTCGAAGACGAAATCTTCGCGTCATCGACCTGATGCATTCGACGCATCACATCTGTATCCCCGCATCGTAACCAGGAAGAGACACGGGTGCCGTTCGGTTGCTATTGCATCTTGTTTACGATATACCACTGCCTGCAGGACTAAGGCACCAGGGTTCGGTAGCGAAGCGCTACGGAGGACTAGATCACGATTCAATGGGGTCGATCGTAATGTTCCTGCATGCGGATCGTGTCCCTGAATGATCCCATTGGCGGCGAATCCGGGCTTGTGAGATCTGGTCACACCGGTTTTTGGAGAGATGATATTCGAAGCATCATGTTGACGACACGAGGGTCTCGAACGAGGCAAGACGCGCGCGATCACGCGATGGATGTTTGACGCGATGTCAGGTGCCATGACGGCATCTTTGAGTGCTTGCCGTAGCTTACCAGATCTCGGCTCCAAAGACCTGGGGTTCAGCATGAGCACGTGATATCGGTTGGTGCTCGCTACGAGAGTGTGCTTTTGTCTCTGTCTTCTTAGAGTCAGAGGGAAGAAGCCGTGGGAACCTCCCAATGTCTTCGACGATGTAGCTCAAAGGGAATACTGGACCAGACTGCGTCGATTGACGTGATCCTTGGTCACCTCACACGGGGCTGACCGAACCAGGGGACAAGAACGGACGCATCACATTCTGATCTCGAGGCATTTAGACTGCCAGGGTCAAAAGCAATTAACCGCGCCTCAATGGCGTCGGCTTGACGTCAGTCAATGGAGCAATGCTGCCTGATGACACTCGCGGCCGGAGAGATTACGTTGCACGACAGTTGGGTCGATGCTAAGGGTAGAACGGTCAGACCTCTGATCCGCTTAGTGTTGGTAGGGTTAGAGTTTGGAGGGTTCCGATACTGAAAAATCTCTCGGAATCGATCTCAAGCAAATGGTAGTGACTCTCAGGCACGTATTTGTGGAAATATAATGGATGGTCTTCATTCGAGATGTCCATTTAATGGTGCACGTCGTCAGCGGCTCTGCAATTGCCATTTTGGGAACGCTTTCTCTAGTGCAACGCTTTGACTTTTGCAGTCTACCCGACCACATCAACATGAGGATGTAGACTCGATCAGGAGAAAAAAAGTACTGCTAGAACAACGAGCGTCAAAGAAGCCCCTATACTGCTACTTTCACATTCGCTCTTTCAGATGGCTTCTTCTACTACCAGATTCACAGCTACGAGCCGCAGTCACACAAGCTCAAGTCACGAGCACCACGAATCTTCAAGTAGCACTGGCGGACTATCGAGCGCTGGAGAACATTCGGAACTGGATTTGCCTGCCCAATCTGGACGCTCCATCGAATCACCTAGCGATCTAGAGAGAATATCTCAAGCCCTCAAAGAACGCGAGGCTCAGCTGGACGAACGCGAAGCCGCGCTTAAGAAGCAGCAAGAAGACCTTGCCCAGCGAGAGGACGCGCTCGACGCAGCTCACGAGCGGTTGATTGGTGCTGAAGACGAAGACAAAGACGAAAAGCCAGCCGACAACTCATCAGCTGTCATAGACGAGCTTCGCAAAGAGAACGAGAGGCTCCGCGCTGAGCTCGCGACATCGAAACAAAAGTCTGGACGCTTCCTTTCACAACGTGCTGAAAGCGAAGACGCTGCTGGTCGTGATAGATTCCGCTTGTCTGACAAGAAGTCGACTCCAGGCGGTGGTCTGCCCATGGGTTTCGATCCGCAGATGATGGAGCGGTGGCGGGTCGGTCACCGGATGATGACACCGAGAAAGCCCAGACTAGCAAGCACAAGGCCTGATGGGAAGTAAAACCAGCTCACAGCCTGCCATCATACCATATACACTCATTTCACTATGGTAGCAATCTGGCACCTACTACTCAATAGTCTCCCAACACGCATCGGATAAATGTCCGTCCGCTCAGCATCGCCCCACTACATACCTCGGCCAGCCTCAACAGCGAAGCTATTTTGGATGACCATGCAGCTCCAATCACATCATTGAGATAAAAATGTATCTCATACCGGATCCATGAATACGAAGTTACTTGATAGTTCCTTCCCTGTCTAACTTGAAACACGAAACATGTCCAAACAACCTCCCAATTCACAAAAAGCCACATCCGCAGACTACGACCTCTCCCAACCACTGACCTCCGGAACGGGCCTCAGACAAGGCCTAGCCTCCTACGGCGACGCGCATTTCTCTCTCTTCCTACGCAAAGTCTTCATCAAAGCGCTCGGCTACAGCGAAGACGCACTTTCTCGTCCTATCATCGGAATCGTGAACACGTATTCGGGTTTCAATCCTTGCCACGGCAATGTCCCGCAGCTTATAGAAGCCGTCAAGCGTGGGATCCAGCTCAATGGAGGACTCGCTGTGGATTTTCCGACGATTAGTATCCATGAGTCTTTCTCGAGTCCGACATCGATGTATTTGAGGAATCTTATGAGTATGGATACTGAGGAGATGGTTAAGGCGCAACCTGTGGACTCTGTCGTTTTGATTGGAGGTCAGTATCGCACCATCGGTTGAGTACAGAGTGAATGCTAAGCGATTCACAGGATGTGATAAGACGACGCCTGCTCAACTCATGGGCGGCATTTCTGCCAACAAGCCTATCGTGCAATTAGTGACCGGTCCAATGATGCCTGGCTCGCATAAAGGTACCAGAGTGGGCGCCTGTACGGATTGTCGCAACAATTGGGCCAAGTATCGTGCCGGGACAATTGATATCGAAGAGATATCGGCCATCAATGAGGAACTCGCACCGACGGTACGCAGCTTTCAACGATCAACATACGATGCATTTGACTAATTGTGTAACAGGCAGGAACATGCGGAGTAATGGGTACCGCGAGCACGATGGCTTGCATCTTAGCAGCACTTGGACTTATGCCACTGAAAGGAGCAAGCGCAGCCGCGGTCTCTGCTGCAAGGATACGAATTGCGGAGGAGACCGGCGGCATCGCTGTGCGTTGCGCGGAAAAGAAGATCAAGCCGCAGGATGTGCTCAGTCGGGAGTCATTCATCAATGCCATCACCGTGCTACAGGCGATTGGAGGGTCAACGAATGCTGTCGTCCATCTCATGGCTATCATCAATCGCCACCCTGCTATCGCTGGGTCAATCACCCTGGATACCTTTGACGAGATTGGACGACGGACACCGCTGCTTGTCGACTTGAAGCCAAGCGGCGAGAACTACATGACTGACTTCCACAACGCTGGTGGGATGCCAGCATTGTTGCACACCCTCAAACCTCTATTACACCTGGATGCAAAGACAGTGACCGGCCAAACGCTGGGAGAGCTCCTCGACCAGACCAGATACGTGCCGATCCCTGAAGGTCATCCGGCGCAGTGTATACGGCCTCTCTCGCATCCTCTTTACCCGGCGTCGTCGCTTGTGGTGGTCAAGGGCAACATAGCACCAAAAGGCGCAGTCATGAAAGCCAGCGCCTCAAAAGACCGTCGGCTTTTGAAGCATCGCGGCATAGCTGTTGTGTTCGCCAACTCTGCAGACATGGCAGAGCGCATTGACAGCCCCGACCTCGAAGTGGACAAAGACAGCGTTCTCATTCTGCAAGGCATCGGTCCTGTCGGAAACCCAGGAATGCCTGAAGCTGGCATGATCCCTATCCCTCGTAAACTGGCAGCTGAAGGTGTGTCTGATATGTTGAGGATATCTGATGGCAGGATGAGCGGGACTGCAGGAGGCACGATTGTGCTCCACGTCTCGCCAGAATCAGCCCATCCAGACTCGGTGTTCGGCGTCGTCCAGAACGGAGATGCCGTCGAATTCGATCTAGAGCAGAGAGTGCTGAGAGTTGAAGTGAGTGACGAAGAATTGGCAAGGCGTGTCAAGGCGAGGAAGGATCAAATAGAAGATCAAGGGACGACTGGCGAGGCTGATGCAGCTCCGTGGGCTGCGAAGAAGAAGATGAGAGGATATCGAGGGCTGTACATGAGATCAGTGAACCAGGCGGAGGACGGTGCTGACTTTGACTTCCTGACTGCAGCAGGACCAGCGCAGTAGAAGTTATCCTGTTGGATGTTAGACTACACGTTCCCTCCCTACGCGCAACGCGTGCAGTTGGTGGTGTAAGCATGCTTGGCGATTTCCATACCATCGCCATCGAAGACAATGTGCACGCTGCACCGGTAATGTTCATATACCACGAGACCAGGAGGAGAACAACACGAAAAAGTACGACGAATAATAAGTGAGGTGGTAAGTGTCGGTAATGTCTGGCTGATGACGTCTATTGGCTTATGGGCACGGATCATTGGACGGTAGCGGCTGCCTTCCCGAAAAAGTTTAGAGTAACCGATGACACGAACCCAGACTGCGGCATTAACTACCGTTGGTATTGGCACTCACAGTCGCTTCCACACAGTGTGGCCTTTTACTCACTCAATTCCTTCCAGCGAGTGTTCGTGGACTTCTGTACTTATATTCCATACCTTACGTGACGCGACCTCCTTAGGATACGAGAGATTCAGGCCATTGGCTGGTCACGCGCGGGAACGCTATACTGTACACGCATCTCGACTCTTTGGATCTATACCGTACGCCACTTGGTCTTGACCACATCCTATATACGACCATGTACCCACCATCAATGGGCTACGGCCTCGACATTGCAGCCATCAGTGGCATCCTGGGTTCGATATCAATTGCCTGCTGGGTGGTCGTCTTTTCGCCGCAGATCATCGAGAACTACAGCAAGAAGTCGGCCGATGGACTCAGTATTGAATTTATTATCATCTGGCTTGGTATGTGGCATTTGAAACGCTCCGACCGTGTCTATAGCAGCTGACAAATTTATCACCAGCTGGTGATTTCTTCAACATGGCCGGAGGCGTTCTTCAGGGAATCATGCCTACAATGGTACGAATAGCTGCATCCTAGGCCACAGGGTTTGACTAACAATGACCAGATTATTCTTGCCATCTACTACACTCTCGCGGATATTGTTCTGCTTCTCCAATGCTTCTACTACAGAGGTTTCACTCTCCGTGACCCGAAACCGGAGAGCAAAGCTGCTCACGTCGAGAACGGCAATACGTCAGAGCGTACGCCTCTTTTGGATCATACCCATGCCAGTGCTCGTGATGAGCTCCAAAGAGCTCTTGGTACTTCCGATGCCAATGGCACTGCCGACCGCACACGCTCTGAGTCAACTTACCGCGAACATCTCAACAACCTCAATGGAACTATGCTGTCTCCTGCTACTCCAATGCACCCCCAGGCTGACGAGTTGAGCGATACCGCAAGCGTGAAGCCCGCGAAGGAGCGAACCATGCTCCAAGCGTTCCTCTTCAACAGCACAGCTATCTTGCTTGTCATAATCGCCGGCATCGCGGGCTACTACCTCAGCCCTTCTACTCCCGAGTCCAAATCCCACTACGAAGACGGCCATACCGATGCAGACGACCAAGCATCTACCCTGCACTTTTCTCTTTGGGGCCAGATCTTCGGTTACATTTGCGCGGTCCTCTACTTGGGAAGCCGCGTGCCTCAGATCCTGCTCAACAGACGCCGCCAGTCTACCGAAGGCCTCAACGCCCTGTTCTTCCTCTTCGCCTGCCTTGGAAATCTGACTTTCGTCCTCAGCATCTTTGCCTTCGAGCCGATCTGCAGCAAGCACTCCCACGGACACTGGCACGAGCGCAGCCACTGCAAGCCCGGAGAGGCCGCCAGCATTTACGGCAAATACATTCTGGTCAACCTGAGCTGGCTGATTGGAAGCGCGGGCACCCTTGTTCTCGACTTTGCTGTCTTTGCGCAATTCTTCATGTACCGCAACAATGCTGCGCCGCAGACTGCGCAGGTGGCTACGCCTGCCGATGCACTGCCTAGGACTGTGGATGGAGAGGGAAGAGGAAGGGAGCCAATTGAGAGGTAAATGGCGTATTGCCATTCATGATTTAGGATGCATATATACGCAAAAATGTATGATGAAGAAATAAAGAAGCCCAGCAATACAAAGCCGATGAAATGCCGGAACCCAATGCTATAGAAAAGAGGCCGAGCAAGCCGACCGCCTCGAAGCCTGCAGCAGATCGGACCAACGAGATGTATGACACTAGAAAATGCAGACTCCAAGGGCATTGACCACGCCTCCGCAAACGGTACCAGTGCTCGACGTGGCCGAGCTAGAAGAAGTTCTGGACGAGAATGTCGTGATGGTCGAGAAACTCGAGGATCTAGAGGAAGATGTGCTGCTCAAGGCAGTGACTGTGATGTAACTAATGCTCACACTGATGCTGACACTGGTCTGTATGCTGGTGCTGATGCTTGTTACCGCTCCGCTAGTCGATGGCAAAGTGGTGAACAACCCACCGATGGGGCAGGTGAGGACGCCACCAAGGCCTGTGAGGCAAGATGTGATGGTTGAGGTGGTGTAGACCGTGGTTGTCGACAGAGATGGAGATGGAGTTGTTGTAACTACTGGGCCCAGCGGAGTCACGTAGAACGATGTCGTTGATGCGGTGGGAAGTGAGAGAGCCGGTGAGCCTGCTCCAGGCGTAGCACTCGTACGAGCCGATGACGAGGTCGTAGTGCGTGCGGCACCCGAGCCACCTAAGCCCAGGCCGCCACCCAGGCCGCCTGACACTCCACCTCCTAAGCCAATGGAAGGATCAAGACCCAGACTAAGACCTGAGGATCCCAGACTCAAGCCTACTCCAAGGTCTACTCCGGCTGAAACTGAGACGTCGAGAGAGGCTGAGAGGCTTACGGCCAGGATTGGGCTGCTTGATGGCCCAATGTTGATACCTCCGCTGACTCCGACTCCAGGGTCTAGAGTCGCTGTGACGGCTAAGCACCCGTTCAGGATGTTGCCACCGTTGTCGCATGTCGCGGTGATAGAGTTACTTGGCGGCGTTGGGATAGTTACGAGGTTGCCGAGGCTGGATGTTGGGATCAAGTTGCTGATGACGCTGCTCAAATTTGTCGGAATGATGAGAGGAACCGATAACGAAGGAGTTTCCACCCCTACGCCAGCGCCAATCGTCACAGATGCTCCCAGTGTTGCAGACACACTGACACCGGGCGAAATGCTCGGCACGAGCGAAGTCAGGCCCGGTAGCGCTGATACTAGAGAAGAAGCGCCGTCCAGCACGGCTCCAGGCACGTAGTTGACAGCTCTGATTGCTGTGATGGTCGTCTTCCCACTTGCAGGCCGGAATCCCTGGACCACACCGTTGTATAGATAGCAAGTTCCCGAGCCAGCTCCATTTTCAGCGCCCTCGTACGTAAAAGCGGTACAGTAGTTTGCTCCACCAAGGACGCTACTTTGGTCGCATTCTCGGAAACAGTCGTTGAAAGAGGCTGCAGCTTCTTTGGAGGAGTAGGCCGTGCCATCCGTAGTACTGCTGCAATTGAGAAGGTAGGCCAAGCCGTTTTCGATGATTATGCGACCATCGTTGCCCGGGCATGTATAGCTTACGGGCGTCTGAGTAGGTCCTTGAGATTTTGGGACGGTAGCAAATGGAAGGGTGAGGATCGAGTCAATGAGTGAAGAGGAAGATGGCGGTGTCCCAGGTGTCAGTATTGAAACAGTCGTCGCGTCCAAGACGCTACTGATGCCAACACTGGTGATCACGGGCAGCGTAAGTGTCGAAGGCAAGACCGTGATTGAAGGTATCAAGATCGTCGTCGCGTTCAAGAGGCTACTGATGTCGATACTGGCGATTGTGGGCAAGGTAAGCGTCGACGGTAGGATAGTCAGAGACGATGGCAAGTCTGTTGACGCAGCGGGCGATAGCAAAGTTGCTGTCAAGCTGTCAATCACAGGCACTACTGCTGACAAGCTGGTAACTGGCGAAATGCCGGATATGCTGGGGATCGAAGTCACAGGAATCGTTTTCACGATTGGCTTCCCATCAGGGCCCGGCACCACCGCGCGTTTGGCCAACTTGACGACAGTATGCGTGCCATTACGGGGAGATCCCACTGGCGGATTGCCGAAGCTTTGCGTGAATATGCACAAGCCGTCAGCATAGCTGAAACCAGTGCACGTAGGCGTACTCGAACAGGTATCAGAGCAGTCCAAGTAGTCGTCACCAGGTGCGGTCGTGATATTAGAGCTCTGTGGGAAGCTGACGTCGCAAAACACTTGGTAGATAGATCCGGTGTAGTCCATGTATTGCGCATAGTCTGCATCGGGGCAAGAAAGGTCAGTCGTTGTACCTGACAAGTAACTACTGTCGATGATGTCTGAGGTGTTTTCGTCTCCGTAGGAGCAGGTGCCGAACGAAGGATTGTATGATACGCTTAGGCATCCAGGTACGTCGTCGCAGGAGTCCATGCAGCTTTCAAGGTCAGGCGCGAGACTTTCGCTCAGCGCGTCTTCCACTCGTCGTGAATAGCACTCGACGTCGTATGGCCTAGATCCTGGCGACAAATAGGTCAAGCCGTTGTCGTATGGGCAATAGACCAGAGCTAGGACGCTAGCAGTAGGAATTGGAGATGCAGACCTCGTGGTACGGGTGCTGACAGCGGTTGGGAAAAGAGTCGGGACGCCGCCTGGCAACGACAGAGAAATGCTCGACAGCAAAATGCTTGATAGAGAAATGCCTGACAACACATTACTAGGCGAAGTGCTGGGCAAGTCTGGTAACGCAGTCGCGGAGCTCAGAGATATACTCAGACCAGTAGGTATCGCGAGGGACGTGCTGAGATCGCTTTTTGTTCCCGACAACGACAGTAGCGAGCTCAGAGACGGCGTCCGTAAGCTCAGAGACGGTATATCGGAGCTCTGAATCAGAGTTGTCAGACCAGAGCTCAGGGACCCGGCCGGCAAGGTCACAGATGCGCTGGGCACGTTTGACAACGAGCTTAACTAGGGTAAGTCAGCTGATCGAGCCATAATGATAGACGGAATGTTATCTACACACTTGTGTGATGGGTAAACTTGTTTCGGTACCATCGAGCGTAATTGATGGAGCACTCGATACCGGCGGGATCGTCAGGCTAGGCGATCCACTAGGCAGGTTGACTGATGGTGTAGAGAAAGGTGTAGTCAATGCTGGTAAGCTCAAGGAAACCGAATTTCCAGATAACGAGACGTCAGAGATTGAGCCGACCGTTAGAGAAGACAATGTTGGCAAACTGCCGCTCGGCAATAACGTTGTGCTCAGTGATACATCCGGTACGGATTGCGAGGCAAGCGAAGTCCCAGTCAATCCGATACTCGAGAGGCTCGTCGTCAATGCACTTGCTAGGTCACTGGTTGGTATCCCGCCAGGCGTGATCGAGCTAGGCGTGGTAAAACCGGGCGCCGTGAACCTGACAGAGACTGAAGGCACGGAGAGGGTACCCGTTAAGATATCTGAGGAAGGTGAAGGCAGACCGAGCGATAGGCTTGTTGGCAGTCCATCTGAAGCTACTGAAATGCTTCCTGCGGACAAGGTTGGTAGCACTGACCCAATACTTGACGTGACAAGCGATGAAAGCCCAGACAGACTTGGTAGGTCAGACGTAGGAGCAGCCACTGAAGTGGGATCTGGTATGAGGCTAGATGCATTGAAAGTCCCAGGCGTATACACAGTCACCGTGTATGGCTCCGGAACAAAAGTAACCGTGACCTGGCCATCGCAGACTGGTTGACAATAATCAGTACTAAGAGAGTCTTTCCAACAAAGTGAAGGGCGTACTAGAGGAAGCACCCCCAACGGGTGTCTGGGCGTCAACACCGACCCAAGCAAAAGCAACGCCGAAGGCCGAAAGGCGGAGCTGGGTTGGAAGGGACAATGGTTGCATGGCGACGGACAAGACAGGTCTCCAAGAGAACGAAGGGAATGTGTATAACGCGTTTCCCTCGCAACTCATCGGCCATTATGACCGCGTACTGGTAAGATTGTGTTATGGTGTGTGCAATGAATTAGGAATGGCATGGCATGGAGGATTGGGACTGTTTGCACAACAAATTTCCTGGTGTGATGATTGTCAGAGTGGTGTAGCATCGAAGTGATTGATGAAACTGCTATTTCTGGAAGGGTGGTACGAGATCTGGACTGTGTTGACATAACAAGTATGCTCAAATTGGTACGAAAGACTGTTTGGTGTGTTGTGGTATGAGCTCTGGAGCGGAAAGTAGATAATGCGGACACCGGTAGCCTGTCACAGACTGGCTAAGATGACATTGCCCTATGTGAGCATGGCTTAGTGGAGCTTGAACAGACTCGAGCCAGGGAAGTGGAGCCCTATCATCCGGGTCTTTCATTTATGACAGGTCTATCGATGATAGGTGTTGGATATGTTAGGACTCTCAAACGTGCCCACAATTCACTACATTCGATGTACTGGCGCTTTTGTTCATTGCTTCGTGTTCTTCGTAGTAAACACCCAATTGCTTGGCCAGCTTCGAAACTTCAGCTTGGTGTGGTGCGGCCTGCATGTCGAGGAATGTCTGCCCACCATGTATCACCACATCTCCTGGCCACCGCAAGTACCACAAAAGATAAAGCGGTATGTCCGGGTGCATCGGCATGCCGTCTATCGGGGTCGAGAAATTCGGAATGCTTGGCGTTTGAAGCATTTGACAAACCTGCATGTCCAGGGAGGACCAGGGTCCGAGTCTTCATGCAAGCTCCGGTTGGTAAATGTTGTAGGTAGGAGTGACATCGGAATTGGGGTGGCCCCGATGCCTGAGTCTTGCCGAATTTCGGTCCGCGAATCGTAGACCCACGAGTCTGGTACCGGCGTATCTGCATTCCAGTCGCATATTCCAGAACGGGATACGCGCTCTGTACGAGCCCACATGGCCGTCACCACAGGAAACTGTTCTGTTCGCCTTGCATAAAGATTGACCCATGCCAGGGCAGTGTGGCTGAGATCAAAGAGTGTCAAAAATCCAGGCAAATAGCTCAACCTTCAATTCTGTCCACGAGGCCCTTCACCATCCCGTTGAAGATCGGAGACAGCGAACAAGCAGTGTATTTGTCGACCAATAGTCCCTCGTCGTTGACAGGAGTATCTTCAGAGGTTTGCGTCATGTTCTTTCCTTCCACAATGGTGCCCTCCGGGTACACAGGCCTTCGGCCCTCTTCGATCAACCGGATGAACATGGGGTCGATTGGTACACTGCCCATGAACGGCACGTCAAATTCTTTCGCCATAACCTCTCCGCCACCCTTGGAGAAGACGTTTGTGCACTCCGAGCAGTTCGGACAGACAAATCCGGCCATGTTCTCAATCACACCCAAAATGGCGACGTTGGTCTTTCGGCAGAAGTTGATCTCTTTTCGCACGTCACTGATACTGATAGCCTGAGGAGTGGTAACAATAACAGCGCCTGAGAGCTGGTCCGGTGTAGCTTCCTTCAGAAGTGTCTCCACCAGTGAAATGTGCTCGTCGCTTGTGCCAGGTGGTGTGTCGATAAGCAGATAGTCCATAGCGCCCCAGTGTACATCCGAAAGAAACTGCCGCACCATCGCCGTCTTTTTCGGTCCGCGCCATACGACTGCATCGCCTCTGTTGGCTAGTAGGAAGCCAAGGGACATGCAGCGCAGACTTCCCAACTCTTTGCACTCGCTACCTTGCGCGTTCGCCTCCCTCGCCTGGTGTACGGGCACGGGTATCCATCCTCCAGGCGCCTGTTTTACTTTCTCATTCTCAATCCCAAAGAAGCGCGGAATTGAAGGTCCAGTGAGGTCGATGTCCAGTACGCCGACGGAATGTCCTTGGAGCGAGAGTGTGAGAGCGAGCTGGGACGTGACGCTGGATTTGCCAACGCCGCCTTTGCCGGAGAGCACGAGCGTGATGTGCTTGATGTCCTTCAGCGACATCGTGTATGAAGCGTATGTTTAAAGAGTATAGTTTAGAAGAAAAACGTCCATGACCGTCATGACTTGGGAAAAGTTGATGATGTATTAGCAATCATGGCGGGGCCAGAGATACAAATGCCGAAGTCGGACAGTCGGCTTGCCTATGATGTGAGAGTAGATGGTCATAAGTTTGCGTATAGCTGCTTTTCGATGGCCGGCCGGGCGCAGATGCCGTTCTTGATTACGGCAGACAATACGAACGAAACGTGAATGAAATGACAGCATCTTGCTAACAGACTCTTCTCATTGGAGCAGTCTCGTCAACAACACGCCTGGTCAACAAGTCACAAAATCATCGTGGCCTCAACTGTATACGAACGCCTGGGAAACACTGTTCAACTAAGTAGTACTTTTACACTTATAGACATATAGAAAAGATCCAACTCCTTCAGATAGTACACCCTCAACCCAAGGAAATACCAGTCAGCTTAAAAGTACATCTGAACTCCGAACCACAAGCTGGTATGATCCAGTAGGTTCGCTACGTCTCCCTCCGAAACGCCTGAACGAAATAAAATAATACACAGGCTGATAACATCAGCAGACCTCGTACCCCTTCTCGCCTTTGGCAGACGTTTCCTGCCTTACCCAGTCTCCAATGCTCGCAACAGCCTGCATCACATCGCCCAGGTGTAGCTGGAAGAAGCCTTGAAGCTGCGATGGTGTGAATGTATCTTCGGGCACCTCGGCTGCGAACTGTGCAGCAAGCATTCGCAACTGTTCCATAGAAACGTGCTCGTCGAGGGGATCCGAGGCCGCGTCGGAATTTGTCTGAGCGAGAGCGTTGTCTTTGCAAGCAGACTGTCGTGCCCAGCTCAGTAGATCAGGAGCGAACATGCGCATGAACATTTGCTCGGCAGATTGGCGGCTGATGTTTCCAAGGTACAATTTGAAGTCGATACGACCAGGACGTGTCAGAGCCGCATCGAGCTGGTCGGGCTTGTTGGTCGTCATGATCACGAGTCTGCCTTCTTGTGAGCCCACGCCATCAAGGACATTCAATAGACCAGACAATGTCACGTTCGACAGGCTAGGCGTAGCAGAACGTTCGCTCGCGCTGTCGCTAGTCAAGCGTTCGGAGCGTGCCTCTCTATTGGGGGTCCACACAGCGTCGATATCTTCAAGCAGCACAATGCATCGAGGTGGAATTTCCTGGAACATCTGCTCGAGGTCACCGTCATTCGCGATGCTGGGCACCTTGACTTCGTATAGATCAAGCCCGAACTCTCCCGCGATAGCCGTGGAGAGCGAGGACTTGCCGGTACCTGGAGGGCCGTAGAAGAGATAGCCTCTGCGGTAAGGCATGCTGCGACTTTGATAGAGTTTCTTCGTTCTTGGGTCGAGGTAGTTGCGAATATCTGCTAGGAGACCTTGTTTGATGCGATCGTCGAAGTGAACGGTCTCGAGTCGTCGAAGGGGTTTGCGATATTTGGGTTTCCAAGACATGCCAAATCTATCTCTGCTGTAGATGATAACATAGAATTGTGCCTTGCTGTCCGCAATCTCACGGCATTTGTTGATCAATTGTCTGATCGGTTCTGCGGAGAGGCCCAGGCAGCTAATCGTCAATTCTTCACCGCCAACACCGTCGTAGGTCGGATCTTGCATTCCAGCATTGAAGCTATCCAGAGATCGACTGACCCCAAAGAGTCGCTTTTCGTGCCAGAACCATTCAGAGCGCCAGTGAGGGAAGTACTGTACAGACCGTGGCGTCTTCTTCAGCGAGGAACCGGCCTCTATATCGCGACCAATCTCTGTACGAGCAGTCTGAAAACGCATATGTCGTGGCTGTACGACATTCTCCAGAACCCAGCTGCTGACACTCCGATTCAGCGGATCTCCGGGAGGGATCGTGACGGAAGCAATAAAGAAGCGCTTGACCCATGTTGCCGCTGATCGCCACGCGTTTTGCAGGAAGTGGAAAGCAGCAGGGACGATTCCGACCAGAGCGACGATAGATCCGAAGTGAGTAAAGTCCAGTTCGTGTAGACGCGTGGCGAGGGCGGATTTTAGAAAGCCGAAAGAATGTATTGGCGAGTCGAGGAGGGTGGCCGCTCCGCCGGCATGGAAGGGCTGCGCCATGGCAGGCTATAGGTACAGGGAAAGCTATAAGTACAAGAAAGGCAACATTACAAGAAACACCCTGACCGCCGGTAGATGGAATGAGATGGTATTGGCAGCGCAATGGCTCGCCATGTAGTTCGTGTTCAGCCCCCTCGAACTTTTCGTGAACGAGGAAGCTTCGGGTGCTCAGCCTTGGTATGTAGACATTTGAGACCAGATATTTTGAGGGTTAGGGTTGGGTCAAGGCTGTTTGCGATCTTTCGGACGAAACGAGGCGTAGAGAAAGCATTCATGCCGTATATGCCATTGTATGTCTGATAGTGCGGTTCTAAATATCTCTACAGGGATACTTTTGTGGCTTTCGGGTCGCTTGGAAGGCGATGCGCTGCACTACCTGCTCTTACCACAGTTCCATTGGCATGACCCCTGGGTCCCGTGGTAGGTCAATGTCAACATCACGCAGAATACCAGATGACAGATAACAGATGACCACAACGGTTCTGCACAAATATAGACAATGAATTAATGGACGCATTACACCCACACACCAAATGGCCATCTCCATCTACCACGGCCTCACAGCCCCAAGTGGAATATCCTCGCGATCAACTCTCTCACTCGCCAACCGAGCCCACTTCAAGATCGTTCGCTCCACATCCTCCATGCTGCGATCAGCATTGACAACGACAACATCATTCTCCTCATCCGGATGCCGCCACATAACCTCAAACAACTCTCTAACCCGAGCTTGGAAGTCTGTCTGCTCGTACTTCTCGCCTCCATAGCCTCCCCTCTGCGCCGCCGTCTCCGGACTCACATCAAGGAAAACACACAAGTCCGGTCGTGGGAGACCAACATCAGGGTGACGAGCCCACTCTAGACCGAGGCCCGGGATGGCTTTGGCAGCAGAGTATACGCAGCCAGAGTAGTAGTAGCGGTCGACGACGACAGTGACACCTTCTGCGATCCAGCGCGATATCTGAGGCGCCATTTCCCAGCGGTTTGCAGAGAAGAGCAAGTGAACGACATGGTCTTCAACATCGCTTTCCCCATTAAGGTATGCGTTGAGCATTTGCCCGATAGGCGTGGAACGGTTTGGGAAGCGGACGTGCTCTACGCGGTCGCCGCGCGAAAGGAGGTGCTCGACCAAGAGGGCACATTGAGTGGACTTGCCGCTGCGGTCAAGGCCTTCGAAGACGAGCAGCTTGCCGCGTTTTGAGGGATGGGCAGCATCAGGGCTCGGGAGGGTTTGGGTGGAGAGACGGTAAGGGCCCTGTTGGGGACTACGAGTTTGCTGTTGCGGATGGCTGTAGTTCGAGTGTTGCAGTCGACCTGGAGCATAGCTGGAGACACGATTCGGGTGGGCACTGCTTGGTGTCGACAGGGTTGTCGTGGCGATTGACTGAGCATCCAGTTCATAGACCTTTTGCGAGTTTGGGTTGTTTGGGTCATCCATGATCGCGGTCCAGACGAGAGTGCCCTGTTGATTGAGTGGCAGTGTATGAAGTCTGATTCCGTCTGTTAGTCCTCATCGTTGCTTATTCTTTCGATCACGACTAATTTCTCACCTTGATCAGATGAGATGTGAGGCTGAGTCGGGCTGATGTGCAACCAAACGAGGCAGGCGGCGATGGCGGGCTTGCCTTTGGCGGGGTGATTTTGGAAGTGAGCCAGATGGGGAATCAAATATTATAGCGCTCCTTCGTCGACTCTATATTTACATTTGACTTCGCCAACACCTCCCGCTGCACGTCATGCGATAGTCCGGATACCACAATGGCCAAGTCAACCTCTGGTCAGCCTCCCGCAGAAATGTTCACCATCGTCAAGTCCACTGCAGGCATCCTCTCACCACGCCTCGGTCGCTTGTCTCTCCCAGGCCGCAATGCGATCGAAACACCCCACTACTTAGGCCTGACCTCTCGTGGTGTCATCCCCCACCTCTCGCAAGACAACCTCGACCGGCTGTCTTCTATCAGCGGCGTGTACGCAGCGCTCGAAGACTGTAAGTCCCTAGCATTGTCCATCCCTCTCGCGCCAACGCGCTGACAAGTCTACTTACACAGCGGTGTGAAGTCATAGAACGCAAAACGCCGCCTATATACCTGTTCCGCCCTGCCGATGGATCGCCGCCACTTCGACGCTTCATAGCCCTGCCTGAACCGACTCTGCTGGTACTAGGTTGTAGACGAACGCCGCCCGTGGCCGCACCGCCTGCAACCAGCAACACCAACACCTCGATCGCTGTCTTGACATCTGTAGGATTCAAGCAATATAAGGCAGAGGAATACGCGAACGCTGTGGAGGGCTTAGGAGCGGACATTGTCATTGGTCTGGGCGACGTGCCGTTCGGAAGGTCATTGGGAAGCAAGAGGGTTCAGAAGGCAACGGATCGCAGCATTGACTGGCTACAAGATCATGTCGCTCTTCGGAAAAAGAGCGCCGAATCACCCGAATTCAAAGGCCAGGCACAACTGTTTGCACCGCTTCTGCCTCTGTCGTGTGCGAATCAGCAGTTTTACATCGATTGCCTGGTGGACGACGTGCGAGACGACATTAATGGGCTGGCCATCTATAACGCCGAGACGCTGCAGGATCTACCAGAACAGCTCGTGAGCCTTCCACGACTAGATTTCACGGAGCCAAACACACCGCTGGAAGTCCTCCGCCAGATCGCCAGTGGCATGGATATCGTCACTCTTCCCTTTGTCAACGCCGTGACAGACGCGGGCATTGCGTTCGACTTCACGTTCCCAGGCCCTTCGACCATTCCATCTGCACCTTTGCCACTTGGCATCGACTTCTGGACTGAAGATTGTGCTACAGATCTCGGCCCTCTGCGGGAAGGTTGCAGTTGCTATGCTTGCTCGGACCATCATCGTGCTTTCTTGAAACATCTGCTTGCGGCTAAAGAAATGCTTGGTTGGGTTCTCTTGCAAATCCACAACTACCACGTGATTGATGCATTCTTTGCCGACATTCGTGCTTCAATCAAGGCTGGCACATTCGAAGCTGATGTCGAGAGGTTCTCGCGCTTTTACGAAGCCGATTTCCCTGAGAAGACGGGTCAAGGACCAAGGTGAGCATGATGACAATTACTGATTTCCCTGATCTTGAATGTCTTGCTAATGATTGAGCAGGATACGAGGCTACCAATTCAAGTCTGAAGGGCCAGGAGAGCCGAAAAAGAATCCCTCACCCTTCAACGTGTACGACAATAGCGGTGTCGAGACCCCAGTGGCACCAGAAGCTAACGAGGATGCTGGCGAGCTTGAGGGTAAAGGCTTTGCCGAAAAACAGGCATGATGTTGTGCACACCACTGTTGTCTCGAGCGTATGCAAAGACGTCCCGGCAGTCTCTGGAGCGATCAAAACGAATGCGCTTTTATGCGAAGGAAAAGTGATGTATGAACGACCGGAAGTTTCTCATATCATATGACATCTCAGGTATCATGTGTATTGAGAGCCAAGATTATTGGCAGTACTTGCAACATGCCTTAAGGTATACTTTGTGCTGGTGATGTAATCTCAATTTCTCGTTTCTCGTCCTGATAAGGATAAGAAACCCCCCACATGGCCGATGTCGAAGGCGGAGACCCTTGGACTCAGACTTCCATTTCTTCGTCCCATTGTCATGTGCCACCCACCACCACCCAATCCTCTTATACCTCCACTCCCTCTTTGCAGCAGCTCGCTGCAAACACCCATAATCCGCGACAATGGATAGAATCCACGACAAGATCGCGGCCCTGCCGCCTAACGCAAACTACTTCTCCCTCGAGTTCTTCCCGCCCAAGACTGCCCAAGGTTTCGCAAACTTGCACGCCCGTCTGGAGCGCATGGCGCACTCGCTGCGCCCTCTGTTCGTCAATGTAACATGGGGCGCTGGCGGTAGCACGTGCGATAAGTCGCTTGCGCTGGCAGAGTTGACGCAGCGCTCGCTCGGCCTGACGACTTGCTTGCACCTTACCTGCACCAACATGTCCCGCAAATTGATCGACGAGACGCTGGAGAAGGCGAAGAAGCTGGGGATCAGGAATATCCTGGCGCTGAGAGGAGACCCGCCGAGGAGCGAGGAATACAGGGACGACACATTGCCTGGAGCTGGCGAGGATGACAGCAACAAGGACTTCACATGGGCGGTTGATCTGGTGAGGTATATCAAGAAGCAGTATGGCGATTACTTCTCCATTGGTGTGGCGGGATACCCCGAGGGCCACTCGGATCAGTCACACCCGGAGCACCAGTCTGTGGGGCACGATTTGCCCTCGCTGGTGGAGAAGACGAAGGCTGGAGCGGACTTTATCATGACACAATTGTTCTACGACGTGGACGCGTACGCGAAGTACGAGAAGAGGTTGAGGGAGCATGAGAGCGGAGTTTTCAAGACAATTCCGATCATTCCTGGTCTTATGCCTGTTCAGTCTTACCAGATCTTGCGCCGGACGACAAAGTTGAGCCACGCCAACCTGCCAGAGGATATTCTGTCGCGCCTGGACGCCGTCAAGGGAGACGACGACGCCGTGAAGAGAGTCGGCGTTGATATTCTCAGTGAGATGGTTGAGACCATGAAGACATCACTGCCAGAAGTTGGACCTCGAGGCTTCCACTTCTACACGCTCAACTTGGAGAAGGCTGTGGCTAAGATCCTCGAGCGTACTAACCTCATCCCTCCCTACAAGCACACACTCTTGGACGCAGACAAGATTGCATCTGTCGAGCAGGCAATTGCCGAAGAAGAGGCCGATGGGTTTATGGTGGTCGAGAACAATGTCCCTAGACGCAAAAGCCGACGCCTTTCCTCGCAGATTAATGCTCAGCCTGGCAACCGCGTCGTGGTCTCTCGCGACAGAGCTTCGTCATCTAGCTCCAGCCGTCGGGCCACTTTCGAAGCACCCGAAGATGAAGCTGGTGTACCTGCCGAAAAGGTCGACTCGCGTGTGCACACACTTGCTATCTCCGGAGGCCAAGGTGAACTTGGACGTGAAGCAACTTGGGATGACTTCCCTAACGGTCGTTGGGGTGACGCACGCTCACCTGCATTCGGTGAGATTGACGGCTACGGTGTCTCCCTGCACGTAAGCATTCCTGATGCTACCCGCCTGTGGGGCTACCCTGTCGACACCGGAGACATCAACAACATTTTCCGCCGCCACCTGGAAGGCCAGATCGATGCCATTCCTTGGTCCGAAGAGGGCTTGTCACCAGAAACTCTCACTATCAAACCCCAGCTGCTGTCTCTGATTAATAAGGGCTGGTGGACCGTCGCTTCTCAGCCTGCGGTAAACGGCGTGCCCAGTGACCACGAGATCTTCGGCTGGGGCCCCAACAATGGCTTCGTCTTCCAGAAGCCTTTTGTGGAGTTCTTCATCCCGTCCTCAGACTGGAAGCGCCTCAAGCCTATCCTCGAAGCTGATGACCAAGTTACGTATTTTGCTTCGAACGCCTCTGGCGCATTCGAAGCAACCGACGAGGAGGCCGTTAACCCTGTGACATGGGGCGCATTCACCGGCAAAGAGATCGTGACACCTACAATCATCGAGGCCGTTAGCTTCAGGGCGTGGCGCGAGGAGGCATTCGGTATCTGGGCTGAGTGGCAGCGCGTATACCCTGCGGGTGGCGCGACGAGCAAGCTGCTCGAGAAGGTCAGGAAGGACTACTGGCTTGTGAGCATCATCCACCACGGATATTTGGAGGAGGGTGCGCTTTGGGATAGTCTGATTGCCGCGTAGAGACTTTGGTTGATTTGTGATGAGTATGGCGTTTATGGGAAGGGTATTGGGAATGAGTTGGGGATCATGCATAGGCTGGAAGCATTCAGCGTTGGCGTTTCACGTATCGGTAGTCTTTGTGGACGGAAAAGAGAAGAACAGAATGGAATGGCATGATGAGGATTGTGCATGAGCCTTTTGAATATGTGATTGTTGCGCATACCTTGTGAGGAGTACATCGAGAACTATAGAAGATTGATCATGGCAATGCCTTCGAAATGTCAATGTCGCACCCTGAATCTACACAAGAGGCTTGCAGCTGCATGACGGGACGGACCTACCGTGGCTTGAAGCTGCCTGACGGGGCGGGCCTACAGTACAACATGATACACTTATCTTACCTACACCTCATCACACTTTAAGCTGCAGAGACACAAAGACAGTGTGGCATGGCATCCTGTTTGACAATCATTAAACTCAGCCAAGTTTAGCCACGATCTCGCCCTCTTGAACCGACTACCTTCGATGGATTCGAGCGATGCAGCGAGGCATGACAAAGTCACTGCCAGACATACCGGCACAGGGCCACAGAACATCAATGGCGATGGCCAAAAAATGAATTTTACCATCAGTGGAGGTTTCGGACATACACAATACAATGCGAAACTCAGACCTTTCAAGGTTGGGATAAGCCCAACCTTGCGGAGTTGGACACAAAATTCCGCGAACGGTTATATGTCACCAACCCTATGATCGATCGTGATAACCTAAAAGATGCCAAATGTGGGATAGTTCGTGGTACCTGCGACTGGATCTTGACGAAGGAGGTACTCCGAGAGTGGGTCGAAGAAGATGCACGGCGCCTACTATGGATACGGGGAGAGCCTTACACAGGCAAGACCATGTTGTCAATCTTCGTGACGCAAGCACTGGAAGCAGAAAGGAGAATTTTGTACTTCTTCTGTAGTGCTGAAAGTCAGCAGCGGAGCACCGTAACTGCGGTGCTACGCGGGCTGCTCTGGCATCTGACAGAGCTGTTTCCCGACCTTGTTCGAGCATTTCGTGAGAGATGCGGTTCCAGCATTGATGGCGTGCTTTCATCTCGAGAGACACTGTGGGCTGAGTTTATGAAGCTTGTTGCAGCAATTCCCAGAGAGCATATCTACTGCGTCGTAGATGGACTCAATGAATATGATCAGGACTCCCAAGAGTGGCTTGCTGAGAAGTTCGCATCCTTGGAGGAAGATCACGATACACCAAACGTCAAGGTCCTTGTCGCCAGCCAAGAGGTACTAGGTCCGAAGGGTTTCAATCAGCTGTCTCTCGACTCCGACTGCCGTGAGAAGGTCGACAATGCAGTAAGATTATTTGTGGAATCTAGAGCATATGATCTCTTTGGCCGTTTTCCGTTGTCGCCTCTGCGCCGGCACGATATCAAGACAAGGCTTCGGATGGACGCCAAAGGAAGCTTCTTGTGGGTCGGATTCGCTCTGGACGAGCTTCTCAGGCAGAAAAGCGAAACGGACGTCATAGACGTCTTGAAAGATTCACCACCTGACTTTTCCGAACTGTACGATCGCATATGGAACAAAGTTCCAGCTAGCCAACGAACCATCAGGACACGCATCCTTGAGTCCCTTGCCTTGGCGTATCGACCTCTCACTCTGGGTGAGCTCATTCCTTTGGTCGGATGCTGGCCACAAGCAGATACGCCTATGACAGAGACGAACCTTCGAGAATTGATTGGACGATGTGCTCCCTTATTTCGTATCGTCGGTCAAACTGTTCTTTTGCATGAGTTTCTACAAAATTATACTGACAATCGCTTTTTCCCCTCTAATCTTCGAATTGTGCCAGAGAAGGTCCACTCTCGATTGACAGAAGCGTGTATTCTATCCCTCACTCAGCGAGACAGTCCTCTCGCTCACTACGGTCGTAAATCTTGGTTGAGCCATGCCCGGGAAGCTGACAGGCTTGCACAAGAGTTGATCCCTCATGCGAGCTCTGATTCCGGAGATTCCGACTACATCAAGTCACTTTCCGGCTTGCCACTGCATTTCACTTGTCATCTTGGCATCAAGGCATGGGCTGTTGATATCCTTGAGACCTGCAAAAAGCGATCTGTCGGGCTTTTGACCGATCTCGATCGCGAGGGCCAAACCGCGCTACACATTGCGGCCGCGGGAAGTCAAGATGATATTGTCGAACTTTTGCTCAAGCACGGAGCGTCTGTCCATACCCGAAACCGAAAAGGGTTGACGGCGCTACATTTGGCAATCTCCAAAGCTCGGCCAAAGATGGTGAAGCTCTTGCTTGACTACGGAGCGGACATTTATACGGAGGATTCTGAAGGACGCACAGTGCTCCACATAGCTGCCTCTGCATTGGAACACGCGAACCAACAGACAGCAATTAAGCTTTTGTTCGATCACGATGCCAAACAGGGACCAGATTATCTTACGAGGCTGGCGCTGTGGTTCACAAAAGAGACTTTTGTCGATTCTCGAGACAGACAGGGTCGAACAGCTTTAGACGTAGCGGTTCAACGCAGAAACGCGACGATGGTTGATCTCTTGCTCAAGCACGGGGCTGATGTCAACTCCAAATCTGAGTGGACCAAGACGACACCTCTGATGTATGTATTCCGAGCATACGAATTTCATACTATGATCCGCCAAGACGAAGATGGAGCACCTCCAATGAATTCGTTCGAGTACGCATACTCGATTCTTGACGAGGAAGATCGGGACAAGGAGAGAGTAATCATGAGAGCCCTAGTAGACAATGGGGCTCAATTTGACCGCGAGGGTGATGCTGGGAGGAGAATATTACAAGCAATCGGTGGGAGTGGCGAATGAGAATGAGCAAGTACATGGCATCCATAGGAAATAGCTGGACCCGGATCATTGCAACTGCATGCTTTTGTTTCGACACAACGTCTATAGAAGGGTGGTAGTTTAGCAAAGCCTCGTTAGAATCCGATCTACCACATGCAGCACGACGAATTCGTTGTACGACTTTCTACCGCAGGGAAGAACCAATGTTCTGCACGTATCTTGCATAAGTCATTCAAGCCTCGAGACACAAAATAGCGCTCGTAATCATGGCGGTCATTGCTATGTATCCATCGGTGTGTGACAGAGCCACACTGATTCCTCTCCACAACATGACATGGAGAGCCACAGCCTGCGATAAGATCCTTAACGTTCTCGGTAGCAGTAATTCCTTCCGGCGGCGTACATGCATATATCTCGCGAGACTGCACGCACTATGGGCTTGACTCACGTGGGTGTAGTGCTTCGCCTGCTAGCTGGCCAGAACACATGCAATAGTCGAGCACGCTATTCGGCACAGCATATCGCCAGCAGAGCTCGGTAACATTGACGATCAATTGAGCCACATTGCGGAGGTGCGCCACCAAGCAGCCTCCAATGCATACAACCGAGTAAGCAAGAAGCATAGGTGATATAGCTGTACGCGTGGCATGACAAACCTGATGCTGCAGTATTCAAAAGAAAGGCCACCCGCAGGCGAGCGAGGCGTGCAATATGAGAGTATACTAAGGTATTGTTATACGAAGTGCCATCTGCGGACAATTGCCGACGCAACGATAAGACCAATTCTCCGGAATAATGCAGACCAAGACCAGGACTGCACGAAGGAAGACAAGGAGACACTTTGAGAGATGACAGGGGGGTCACTTCCAGCTACTTTGGGTTTAGTGCCGTTGATTTTAAGGCTCGCCTCTCGCCTGGTAAGCGATTGCAGCTGAAAGATAGACTGCCTTATTGTCGACCTCAGCCGCACCCCACGACTCGTGGCTGTCACTGCTCATATCGCTATACACCGCACAAGATGATTACAGACAGCACTTCGTTCTACCGAGAGAAAAGATCTGTGTCACCTTGTGTTTCTATTTCGTCACGAATGCAGATTTTTCAAGGGCACAGCACGCGTGTGAAACCAACATTGACTCGCCCTCAGTCTAGCAAGGCTGAGTGCGTGATCCTTCGGCACAGACGCCATGCTGCCATCCGCTGCACTGCTGAGCTGACCGTCTTCTTCTCCTACACCTGCACAGCCGCCCAATAGCTAGCCTCGCACTTTTCTTGCGTCCCATTGTCCGTCAATCATCAGCCCTCGGTCACGCCAACACGTCCCTCCCCTCTTCCCGTCGCCGGAGACGACGACATGGATGCATGGATGCATGCCTTAGCTCAGCGATGGATATCCCTTCTTGGAGCCTTCCATGCTTATTATAGCCATACGGTAGGATTGTAAGCCGGGCCCACGGTGCCCTCTCTTTCTCTTAGTAGTATCTCACTACTGCTGCTGCTGATACCCGACCCGACCGCCACATGTCTCTCCTGCACCCCCCGTCTCTTCTCTTTCATCTATTCCTTTGATCGTGACGAAGTACTACATACGAACCAGGCTTTTCTAAGCGGCCGGGATTACAGACCCTCGACGAAAAAGCTCCCTCAAATCTCTGTTACACTTAGACCCCCATCGAGCTTCATCGAACGCGACTCAAGATGCCTGGCATTCGGTGCGCGTGGCTCTCACTACTTTGCCTGTCTGCTTTTGTCACTTTCGCGCGTACGCAAGAGGTCCAAGGCGCGACGGAAGCTATCAATTCGACCACTCCCACATCGACCCAGGACGAGATCACGATACATACCATCTTGGTCAGCAACACGACTCACTACTTCACGCCAAACAGTATCAACGCCCTGCCGGGTGACATCGTCACTTTCAAGTTCTGGCCGGGCAATCACTCGGTTATTCGCGCCGAGTACGGATATCCTTGCATTCCATACGAGGATTTGGACGAGAACAAGAGCGGAGGTTTCTACAGTGGCGTGCAGTCGCCTGACGAGCATGATGTTGAATCAGGCAATGTAAGCAATGGCCTCATTGTCTTAGGGTCGCATCGATACTGACGCGCTTCGTAGCTCCCAACCTGGAACTTGACCATCAACACGACCGACCCAACATTCTTCTACTGCGGTGCGCCGGGTAGTTGTGTTAGATGGGGTATGCTGGGCGCGATCAACGCAGACGCTGAACACCCTATTGCCACACAGCTCAAGCTTGCAAGAGTGAGACATCAGCATGTTGCGACCTTACGCTCGCGAACAGATCCACTGACGTGTATATCAACTCGATAGGAAGCAGCCTACGCTCTGACACCAGGCCAACCACTCCCGGCAGATGTAAAGACATCTATGCAAAACTTTGCGGAAACTGCTACTGCTACTGCTACGAGCACCGAATCGACATCTAGCTCTACCACGACTGCTGCGGCTAGTGATGCCACGGAGTCAAGCAGTTCGAATGATAGTGGAAGCTCTGGGTTGTCCACTGGATCTATTGTAGGCATAGCGGTTGGTGGCGCAGCATTGCTGGCTCTTGCTGGAGGTCTATTCTGGTAAGTCTGATTGCATTGTCCCAATCGTTGTGATGTTGTTTACTGACAGCTTCATAGTAAGTCATCGCAACCTCCACTCGTACCGAAGTATCGGCATGGAACCCGCAGCCGGCTGTTCTCAGTCTTTCGCGGAAGAAACCCTCCATGCGTTTGCGTTGAACGGACAGCCGCTTTGTCACACTATCAATTGCAATAGTATCAAAGACTGACTGAATGCTTTTTAGACTTCTTCGGCCGCAGTAAAACCCTCTCAGAACAACTCCGCCACTCCAGAACGCCAGCCGCAGGCAACAACGGCAACCTGGGCAATGCACCCAATATCGACCCCAATTACGGTTTCGGCGGCATGGACAGCAGGCACACCAGTGTCTTACCACCTTACGCACAAGTCACTCCGCACTACGCATCCGAAGGCAAGCCGCCCAGCTTGACAGAAGCAGACGGAAACATGATCGGCGGCTATGGACACATCCCGACTCCAGCGATGAGTCCCGAGATGAGACATTCGGATACCTTCACTGGCTTCTCGTACCAGGACGGTCGGCCTTCGGTACAGAACATGCAGATGAGGTAAGTGACTCGCGAGCAAATTTAAAAATTATCGACTAGGATCGTTTGCTGACACATCATCAAAGATACTCGCACACATCGGACATCTCGCGACAGGCTTCGCCGCCGCCGCAATCACCCCCACCGCAGCCCGTTCACGAAATGCCGACTGAGACGGATACGAGCCCAAGAGACGGCATTGGCAGGGGGCCTTTCAGAGAGATGATTTGATCCGCGTATGGGTTGTTGTGAATTGTTGATGTTGTACATAATGATATTCCCCGGGAGGCGTGATTCGGTGTTGTGAGGGTTGCTTCCGGATATAGAATTTTTGGATTCGTAAGGACGAGCTATATATACCCATTCGCTTGAGGTTCTCGGACCGCTGTTCTTTGAGATAATTTCTACTTGCATCGAGTGTTCATCAGACATCGACTCCAGACAGCTGTGGTGGCGCTCGACTCGCCACAAGCGGCGTACCTTTCGAAGCTGTGGCTTCCCAATTTGAGGCCCCTAGACGACGAAGATACTGATTATCATGGTGCACAGCATGAACTTCACGTAAAAGGGCAATCAGCCAAGATAGCTTGTATTTGTGTATGCATGTGAACGGAAAGCACCAACTCCTCTATTTCCACCCCAACGCCACGCGCCTTCGCTAATCCCCAGCATCGACACCAACCACCCTGACTTTGAACCGAACCAACTCCAAACGAGTTTGAACTCCGAACAACTTCGCTCCCGCTGATACTGACTCCGACTGATTCGGCTCCAAACAACTAGACCAGACTGCGACCGGCCTTGACTCCGACAGACCCAACTCCGATCAAACAAGCAACCCGCCTAAACGTTGATCTCGTGCATCCAAACCTCCTGCTCCGCACGCGCGCTGTACGTGCTAACCCTCAGAATATCCTGCATCTGCGCATTGCTGACAAACAGAATGTTGCGCGCGATGAAGAACCTGATGCCCTCACGGCAAGGAGGGCTCGTCAAGCTGCCGCGGTAAGTCCACATCTCCTTGAAATCACCAACCTCTCTCAGCGCCTGCGCGGGCGTCGAAGTGCCGTTCAGACGCACGGATTCGTTGTTGAAGTTAGGGAAACGCTGGTCGGCCGCGGAGACGGTGCCGTTGCCGCCGCCGATGATGGTCGAGGTGCCGTTGGAGCTGGCGAAGGGCGCTTGCGCGAAGAAGGAGCTGTAGCTGCTGACGCCCGGGTCGACGCGGATGGCGAGGACGGCGCGCTCGCGGCCGTTCTTGTCGACGTGCACGAGGTGCAGCTCGGCTTTGCTGCGGTCGCCTTGCACGCTGTGGTCGGCGGGCGTGTGGACGTGCCAGGAGACGAGGTAGACGGTCTCGTCGACGCCGTTCTCGTCGAAGGTGAAGTGCGGCGCGTTCAGGTCCACGGGGCAGTCGACAGCGGTCGAGCCGGTGGTGCAGGGCGCTTTGGTTAGGCTGAAGGCTGGGCCGTAGCCCCAATTGTAAAAGCTGCCTGGGATGTCGCCGGTATAGTTGAAGCGTGGGAGGTGAGCGGTGGAGAGACCTTGTTGGAAGTTGAGGGGGATGGGGGCTTGTTGGGTGCCGGTCTGGCAGAGCTCGTAGTCGGGGGAGAGCATGCCCCAGTCTTGGGACTCGTCGTAGGACCATGCTGGTGGGATTGTCAGAAATGATGATAAGTATTGGATGATGGGACGATGGGCATACAAATGGCGCCGTCAGCTCTCTTGTGGTGTTGACCGTCGAGTCCGGGACAAGCGAATGCTGCTACTCCGAAAAGTGCAGCCATGCTGATGAGTTTAGTAGACATTGTGTCAGTAAGAGTCTCTGTGTTGAAATGTCTGGCGTGTGAATGTGGACTGTGATGCTGAGATGGCGAGAGATATGGGACTTGGAAAGAGTACTTATACCATCCAGTGGCTCATGAGGCCATCACAAGTCATCTAACCCATTCAAGGGCTTGCGAGTTAGACACAATGATCCCTCGATCCGCGAGTCGAACAGAGGTCATTGTCGCCTTGACGCCACGTTCCTGCCAAGCAAGATTTCAGAAGAGGAGATGTCGACTGCGCCTTGATGGCTTTTGCCGATTCCACCATCGCAAACTGTAGTAGAGAGATGCCAATGGAGGGAGAGTTCTTGGCGACTCAGGCCGACGATGTTCCCGTGGCCCGTGATGAGCGTAGCCAGTCGCTCAGGGCTGCATGGCACTCTAGCCTGAGAGGCTCGCTCGTTTCGGCGCTGTTACTTTCCTTCTCGAACAAGTGATACGGGAGGCCGAATAAGGGCAATGGGAGAAGTGCGTATAGACATCAAGTGTCCAAGACTCGCACTCGCAGTTCCCCGTGTCTGACATTGGACGACGCGACGCCCGCCCTAAACCTTGCAATATGTAGTGAGGCTATGCAAACGAAGATGAAGTCAAAGTCGACGTCGTTTGAGGCCCAAGCAACCCGCAAGGGCTTCAGGCTTCCCTTCTTGGCACGGCGGGCCTAGACGTTTTGTTGGTTCGCTCACTGGACGATCCATCGAAACAGCCGCGCGCTCGAGGCTCTGACGAAGGATAGATAAGGCGACGAGAGTTCGCTGCTTGGTCTTCCGTCGCCGTCGACGTTAGAGCCTCAAGATCTTCCAAGGCGCTAAAGGGCCCGTTTCTCTTCATGGCTAGTCTCCCAAGCATGCACCACTTGCGTATGGCGGGCGGTTGCCAAACAATCTGCCGGTCATCCAAAGGTCTTTTATTAGGCTTCAACGCATGTCGTTATCATCCAGGGACCCCGCGCATGTTTACGTTCACCACGGCAGTTGCAACGCTAGACAACCATCTCTGCCGCAATGCAGTAGCATCGCCGGCGTGGAGGAGCAATAGCGTGCAGCCTTCAACCTTCAAAGGACGGGAAGGAAAGGTGCCGTGCCTCACGCGCATGGAGTTCTCCGGGTCGGCGGGTCAGGAGCACCAACTGCAATCTAGTCGATGTTGATGCCCCGTGGGGAAACTCATCCTCATCATCTGTGATCATACCTTGGGATCTGGCTGAGTTACAGTGCAATTCTGGCTGATTCCACCTTGGCACGTGGTGGCTATGGCACGCCAAGTTGTCGGTTAGACGACCGCCGTGGACGATTCTTCATGCTTCTTGAGCGAGTTATTCTTCACTTTCGGGGCTCAAGGCTTGGACAAGCCCTTGATGTTCCCCTCGCGGATTATTCTACACCTCATAGTTCGAGGCCAACGCCGCGGGTGACGCGTTGTTTGTGTTTAGCAGAGGGCAGCCCAACTAATTATGCTCTGACTCGCCTCTGTGGCGGTCTGTCTCCATCCAGTGTTCCAACCAAACGCATCCTCCATTTCGTCATGACTATCTCTGCTCAATTTTTGGGTCAATGCCTTGCATTTAGTAGGGCGCAATATTATTGATATCCATGATACGTGCAGCTGAAGCTTATGGACATTGAAAGGAGCGTTGTGGATGCTGAGCAAATGCCACCAGTGTCTGACCCTGAGGTTCTCGTGGAATAAGGCAAATTGATGGTGCTATCAGGTAAACTGGAAGCGTGGATGCACTCGTCGTTCAGATGCATTGTATGTGCTGTTGTGTGTCAATGGCCCTGACCGCCATAGACATTCGATGTTTTGCAACGGTCAGCGACAGCAGTAGCACTGTCTCGCAATGCACGCTGAGGCGTTCTTGACCGTGGGCCCAAGGCACTTTGTGCGATGCATCTCGAATAAACATCCAACGAAGTCGCGATGCTTGAATTACATATTGGCAACCAACCACACTATCGCGAGCTGCCCCTGTAATCCTCCCCATCTGCTCCAATGCCAAATCGCTCGCTCTCGGAAACAGCACCGTATCCTTCCTCCTCGTCTCTCATCCTCTTCACAGTCCCGCTGCCTCTCCGCCCGCTCTCCAAAGGCTCGTACGGCTCGTCGCAATCGCTCGCCCACAGACTGGGGAAGTAGCGCCTCCAGTTGAAAGTCGTGACCACCGCGCCCAGCACACTGCCACTGACAACATCAAACACATCATGCCTGTAATCCTCCAACCGACTAATCGCAATCAACGCCGCGCCGACCAGCGGCGCCAAGCACAGCAGCACAGTGATATGTGAAGCCCTCGGACGAAGACAATGCGTCTGGCTCGCGAGGAACAAGCTCAGCCAGCCCAAGCCCGCAAACGCGAATGAGCTGTGTCCGCTGGGGTACGAGCGCCAGCCGTCTTGCAGCAGGTGGCCGTCGGCTTCGGTGCAGACATCGATGGTGACAAGGGTATTGTGCGGGGTGGACGGATCGGGTTTGCAGCGCGCGATCAGGTCCGGGCGTGGGCGGCCGATGGCGTTTTTGAAGATGTCGGTTAGGAAGGAGGTGGTGAGGAGGGAGAGGCAGAGGCCGAGGAGGACGACGTGGGTCTTGTGAACGGAGCGGTTGGGGAGGATTAGGGAGGCGACGAGGAGGAGTAGAGCTGGGATTCCGAGGGCGTATAGGAAGAGCATGGCTGTGGATGGAGAGTCAGTATTGTCAATTGATGTGTAGAAAGAGGCGAGGGGTTGTAACGTACGGACGGGTGTGCGCTCAATCTCGGCATGAGGATGTTGAATGCGAGGATCGTCGATTGTGAACATCTGGTGGAAGGGGTCCGAGAACTCGAAAAAGGCCAGTGTCAAGAGCAGGATCACGAAGCCAATGTAGTCTCCTGCATAGCTCTTGGAGTAGAAGCGCTGTGCCGTTTCCAGAAGCCCGCTCTGGGTGGGCGATGAAGAGCGCATCCTCCGTGGACCATGATGGCTTTCAGAGCCAGGCATGATGATCGATGGAGGAAGGTGTTGGTGAGGTGGGAGGTGTGGTCACGCGATGTAAGTGAAATGTCGTGAACGCCTTCTGTAGGCCGCTGTAGGGAGAGAGAGCAGTGACGCGCACCTTGGTGGACCTTCCCCAGCTTTGAGCTCTGAGCTTCAAGGCACCATCCAGGCACCACACCCGCCACGCGACCATCGAGCACATTCTCTACTGCTTCTACACAACACCACACTTTCCTCTCCCTTGCGAGCGCGAGCTCAAACTCCTCCCCTGCTACACACCCCGGCCAAGTCGTCCGCCATGGCAGAAAAACCGCATACCAAGGCCAACTTCCCCATTCCTCCGCCCTTCTACAAGCACTTCACCAAGGACAACATTGCGCGATTGCGCCAGGTACGAAAAGAAAAGACTGGCTCGCAGTCCGCCGACCACGGCGCGACCTCGACAACAGAACAGTCAAAAGACCTCGACATCACGGCTCTCCCTGCCGACCTTCGCTACCTGGTCCCACCTCCGCCTCCAGCAGACGGCAAATGGCGCACCTTCGGCGCCCAACATGACCTCCACGCCCCCGACCCTTCTCTAGAAGACGCTGGAATCGACGTTCTATACCCATCCGACCCTTCAGTAAAGCTGAACCCACAACCATACCTACTCGCACTGGCACGCTCGCTTCTCACGACTTTCCTCGCATTGACGGGCGCTTTGAGCGAGGATCCCACAGAGTACTCGGACAGAGTCGCAGACTTGAAAACAATCGTCACCAACATGCACGACCTGATCAATCAGTACCGGCCGCACCAGGCGCGCGAGACCCTAATCCTCATGCTGGAGGAGAGGATCGAGAGATTGAGGGGAGAGGTCAGGGCTATTGGCGAGGCGGGAGAGAAGATGAATGGTGCGTTCAAGCAATTGCAGGAGACAGGCGAGGCGCAGGCGGAAGCGCTGGCAAATGGAAACGAGCTCGTAGAGAAAGACGCGGACAAGGATGTTGCCAACCAGGAGAAGCAAAGGCAGAAGGCAGCTTGGGAAGCTTTACAAGCGGCGAACCTGGACGACGATGAAGAGACTTGAAAGGTCCAATTACAGCAGTGCCTATTCTACAAGCGCGACTTGACAAAGTCGCGCGAGATGGGCATGCACTACCAAGACCAAACCAACCAAACGCCAGAAAACATTCATCAATAGGCCGGGATCATCAAATGTGATTGATTTTCCCAGGCTCTCTCCATGATGCCTCATCGGACTTCTTAGTCTCTTCGAGATCAGCAGCACCCACGGCACTGAAGTTGCCAGCACCGGCGCCTACTTCAAAGTCAACAATGCACTTTGTAAGATACGCGTCAGCAAGAACAAGAAAACCAACCTTTCACGGCCGCCTTGTCATCTCTGTGTTCCACGGAACTACCGTCTGCAGCGGTCTCTTTCTTGGATTTCCCTGAGAACACGCCGGCCACGGCGCCGAAGATGTTCAAGTTGAGGCCAGCCTTTATGATGCGCATGGCGAGTCAGTCATCGAACTTCTTTGATCAAAAGTCTCCCAGCAGACACATACACTAGCGCTAGCTTTGGTCGTGTGTTCGCGGCTGTCAATCGTTCCTGATCGCGTAGACGGCGCGATCTCTTCGGAAGACTTTTTGGAGACGGCGGAGGAGGACATGGTGAAATTGAGAGATTGGAGGGCCTGAGAGTTTCCGATCGAGAGCAGAAGTTCTCGAGACACGTAGTACGATAAGATTTCAGATATGAGTTGATATGACAGACTTGCTGTGGCTGATGTATTATACCGTACGCCTCTTCTACTTGCCTCAGCCTCACACATCCCTGTCTTCACAAAAACCGGTTTCGAGCTCCGGATATTTCCTTTTTTGGACGAGCAGATTGCGTCACTGGTGAGCTGCGGAGGCCTTGCACGATTAGATAACACCTGGAAACCTTTCTTGACGTCGCATTCAATATACACATGCGTTCATGATTTCTTTGGACTTGACTCTTATACTCCTGCGTGCAGCTGATGATACCCCGGCAGACCCAAAGAGTCGTCATGCACAGACCTCGGAGGATTTGTTGGGATCCGCTTGCTCATTTGCGAGCCTCACATGATCACGATCCTGGACTTGATTGCTCGTAGGCTATTTTGGCTCGCGACATTTCGCCATGAAAGCCATGGTCGGGAATACGTGCCAGCGGTTGACGGTGTGGTGTGCGCAGCCATTGCGATTGCAGCGAAGACTTGAGCGAAAGATTGTGCTTGCTTAATCCCTGCCTATGTAATATAACTGCCCCGACTTCGCATGAGAGCACGACACAAATGTCAAAGCTTGAATCCTCCTGTTGATATTTTTGGTCGCTGTACGGTATCACGTATATTGGAAGGATGCTGCTGAAGCCGACGCTGAGTTCTTCAAAAATGTTTAATTTCGCTTCGGGGGACTTCGAGAGGATGAAAGATGACATGAAGCTCGCAGCAGCATACCATCCGCAGGACTTTGCTGGGAAACATATACAAGAACACCTCTCACGCGCGCTACAACTTCGTGCGCCGCGCTCGCGGACAAAACGGCTTCTAATCTTGTGGTGAAGATTCGGGCGCTGATAAAATCGCTAAAGGCGCACAGTTGCCTGTCCCTCGACGTAATGTCCCAATATTCAGCAGGCACAGTCACGGATTCCAACGACGAGTTCGGTCGAGAAGTTAGGAGAAGCCTCTCAAGCCAGTCATACCCCATGCTGGCGGCGCCGGAGTACGAATCCTCAAAACTGTACGAATGGGGCACGAGTGGAGCAGGGTTCGCCGCTGCTTCAGAGGACAAGTCCAAAGCTTCTCATTTTCAGACTGTTGTGCAAGAACAGCAAACTTCGGAAAGTAGTCTGCGCGGTGGCTACGGCGTTACTGAAGCCGCAGACTGGAAAGAAAGCCGTCGCCATGCACCGGCCATATCGAAGGCGAGGTTGAAGCATTTTCTGCAGTCCTCACTCGATTCTCTGGATGACCTAAGGAGGGTAACGCAGGTTAAATTCCAGAGCCTGCTTGACTTCCTACAAGATTCTTGGTTCTTGGAGATTGGAGCTTGTGTGACCGCGCTGGTACTTTTCGTCGCGGAGATTGTCATCTTGCGGGTATTCGAGAAGAACCAAGTCGGTAGTTGGCCCTGGACGTGGTCGCTCAACTCTGCGATCGCTCTTGTTACGACACTTATCGAGGCCAATCTTGTGTTCGCCCTCACCTCGTGTCTGGGTCAGATGAAATGGCTCTGGTTCTCACTTGACCAGGGGACGATGAAGCCGCTCATCTGGATTGACTTGATAGCGCGTTCTAACACGCCGCTTGGCGCACTGTCGTTACTTCTTCGTCCCACTACATGGAGGTGAGTGTGCGGCTTGCAATGGGAGAAAGGGTTCGGCTGACAAAATCCCGCAGAAACGGTTTCTACAAGCCCGTTTGGTCGGGCGCGCTGTGCATAGTCGCATTGCTCGGGATGGGCCTCTTCTCACAGAACGTAATCACTCAGAAATCGGTCGAGATGTACACTGAAGGCGGAGGTCGAATCTTCGTCTCCCGTGTCTACGATGACTGTAGCTTTGGAGAGACAGGGGATGTTCTAGGTGACCAAGGGCCTACTGCCGCCATGGCTTCGTATGGAAGCCTCGGGTTCGCATACGCCAGTAACATCATCTCCGGCTTCTCTGCATATCCGGACGACGATATCAGCCGCCAAGGGTTGGCTGATTGCGATCACTTGAACTGTACCTATGGATTTTTTGACACTTTGAGCATTTGCCCGCGATGCGCAGACGTTTCCGAGGATATCACCCTCGACTCGGGCCGCTACATTCTGCGAGATGGCGTGCTTAGTCTTGATAAAGACAGAGGGCAAATCAATATCACCTCCGGCACAGAGTTCTCAGACTGGGAGCGACTGGGCATAAGATCACCAGGTCCCCTACTGGTTCACTATCTCGCTATGGTCCAAGACAGCGAGTCACAGGACGTGTCGCCGGCCGCAGTCGAGTGTGTGGCATACTGGTGCGCAGTGACGAATTTATCATCGATGGTGAACGGCGTCCTGCAGGAAATGCAAGGCGCAACTTGGACCTTCTACGTCTCTTCCGATCGTGAGAATCTCGATGAGCAGATCACCACCAACAGCAGCGCATCCGCTCGCACCTCGTACGGACAGAACCAGGACATCTACATCCGCCCGGAAACCTGTCAACTTGACCAGGGCACGAGGTCCGATGCAGAGCACTGTACCTTCCGTGTCTCGGCGCAGGCGCAGCTCGGCTTGCAGAATTTCCTGGCCAAAGGCTTCTTCGGCATGCCGCCGCTACTGAGTGGCTCTGAGGAGAGAATTGGAGCCGCCGACTCGCAAGCCTGGCGATCCACCTCGATAGCCACGAATGCGATCAGCTCTGCTTGCCTCGCCACCGACGACTGCCAGGGCGCTCTTGTCGAGAGCGTGACCACCTCATTTGCGAATATGACGACGTTCATGTCGAACGTCATCAGGAAAACGATAGGCGACGGCCCGCTGTACTCATCCGGAACGGCTAGAAATACTGTGCTTATTTACGACCTCAGGTGAGAGTTGTGTCTGCTTTAGTAACATGATATACTGATATGGCGAGCTAACAAACGCTTTGTTTAGATGGGGCTGGATAGCTTATCCTGCAGCGGTCATCACGCTTGTCTTCAGCTTCGTAGGATATACTGTGCTGCAGAGTCACCGTACGCATTTGTGGAAGGCCTCGATTCTACCCGCAGTCTTCCACTCGCTTCCGGACGTCGATCCGACTGAAATGCCGGCTCTTGCATCTCCTGTAGGGATGCGAAGACGGGCAGAAGCTTTGCGTGCGGAATTGGAGACTGTGAGTGACCAGGGAGCTGAGAAGGCGCGATGGGCGTGGCGAACTGGATGAAGAGCGATGCATCGGTTTGCGCATTCGGATTGATTGCTATAGGACCTTCATGACCCAATCGGAAAATGCAGAATCGCTCGCTTGCACGATCTCTGAAATCTTACAACTCATCCATCTCTAGACTGCTATTGCTGCAGAAAGATGACTACTAGTGCAGTCACTACATAGACTGCCATAAGACTCGCGCGAGAGACAGCGCATGCATTTGCTTCAGAGCCACAGCACGGCCGATTGTAGGTAACATTGTTCCAGCGCGCGGCCACTTCAAATACCGAGCCTGGCTTCGGATCGCCGTAGTTGTAGTAGTCGACCAGGAGGAAGTTTGGCGGGACGCCCCATGTAGCTGTGAGAAGCTTGTTAGTATTCGTCCGCAGGTCGCGCCATCCTTCGGGCATGAAGCATGCGACCAAGGATGCGTCTGTTGGTGTGCCTACCTGAGCAATTGGACGTCATTTCTTCAAGCTGGCCAAAAGTGTCGTACTCTCCATTAGTCCTATTGATAAGGGCTGTGTTCGGGATGAGGACTGTCTGTCCATCGTTGTTACCGAGAATAGCACTGACATCAACTGCGAGGTTGAGATTGTGGTTTGCTAGGTACATGTAATTTTCGCGGGCGTCTTTGGGGTCGAGGCCAGGTGGACGTTGTATCGTACATGGAAACGCTGGGTCCTGAGGAGAGAACGGGGTCTCCCACATGTGCGTGAATTCGTCTAGGATATACGGCACTGCGGTCTGGTTGGCGTTGTAGTCCATGAAAACGACTGCGCGCTCGTTGTTTAGGATCATCTCGCTGAGAGTTGGCCATTGGTCCTTGTGCTGCGGGATATATTTCGGCGTGTAGAGATATTCGGCAATGCCAGAGTTCTGAATTGCTGGGACGAAGTTCTCGACTGTGGTCAAGTCTGAGTTCACGATCAAAACGGTGACCACGTCGTAGGGGTGGTCTCTCAGCCAGCCGGCTACGATCTCGAGTTCAGATTGGTAGGTGCCGGCATTCAGCAGATCGCATGAGGTATGGCAGGAGTACATCGTGTCGTTGACCCAGTGTACTTCGCCCTGGACTGCTGAAAGTCAGTATCCCAGCGTCTGTAGATGGGATGGATAGGCATACTCATCCGAACGCCGTCATCGAGCTGGTCCACGATACTCAAGACTTGGTTGCTCGCTGCGTTATCCTTGATTGAGAACGCAGAGTTATGCGCGCAGACTTCTGTGATGTTGCTGTACTTCCTGCTGCAGAACTCCGGGTAGTTGTTGCATGGCACCGTGTTTGTCGCGAGGGGAGCGCTGCTGGTAGTCGATGATGCAGTGTGACTGCTCGCTCCAGTAAGCTGTGTCACATTCTGATGGTGTGATGTTTGAATGCTCTGGCCGCCGGAGATGGCAGAAGCAGCGTCAGAGCTCACCGTATGTGTCGCAGTGACTTCGCTCTGGCCATCATACGTGACATATGTGTATTGCGAACCAGTAAATTCGGATTCTGGAACCGTTGACCCAATGATGGAGAATGAGTTCGTGAAAGAGAAAGACGAAGCCTCCGAGCTCGATTGTGTACCAGAACTAGAACTGGAAGAGACTGTCGATCCAGTGCTAGAGGAAGATTCCGTGCTTTGCTGTGCTCCAACTCCCAACGCGACCAAGCAATGGAGCCATATCTTTGGGTGCCACATAGCTGCTTGAAGAAAAAGAGGCAGAGAGACACGCGACTACACAGGAGGTATACTCGTTCCGAGACGGAGGCACGTGGGTGTCGTCATGCATTGGCTACAATTCCTGCGCGTATTTCACGAGGCTCATTCAGTCGCGGCCAATCCGCAGCGGCCATTGTGTCAGACAAGCACCAGGTACAAAAGCCAACCTCGCCGCCGCGAGCTTGTTGGTAAGACATTTGGGCGAGAGGCGTAGGCTAGCTGAAGTATGTAGCTCACCTGCCTCCGAGATATCCGAGCGAGCGAGCGACGCGTACCAAAGCGCGCGTCATTGGGTGTAGAGGGGCTTTATTTTGTGAGTCAGTATCCGGATCAAGACTGTCACCGACGCGAATAAATTCATCATTATTATCATTGGAAATGTTTTGGGCCTGATCAAGAAGGAAAGAAAGAATCAAGGATCGCTCGACGGCGGAATGTTTATCGGCGTACGTGTGCCGACGTCACCAACAACAACGGGACGAAAGGACGCCGCGGAGGACCGGGGAAGAACAGTTGTCCGGCATTCGTCGAGAGTCATATTCAGTGCATACATTGACACATCCACTGCGCTGAAGGAGTGCATGTACTACACATGACCTTTGAAGGGTAAAGGCGAATGCTTCGGAGATGTGCGGCGTTTGCGAATTGCGATGCAGAATTAGGAAGATGGCGAATATCGTCAAGCAAACTGCGTTGACATGTGAAAATGGACACAGTTCGTGAAGTATCGCTTGACGTCTTTTTTCACATATCACCCCAGTGGTAGTGTTGTGAACGAACTTGTCGATTGGGCGGAGGCTGACAAGGTTTCAATTGCTGGCATAGAGCGCGGGCTCGCTTGAATAGTGTCCTGGGTGGCCACCTGACCGCAGCCTATTGCATAACACGAGCGACTGGAGCCATCAACTGACATATATGCAGAGCAGAACGATTTGCCCTCGCTATCACCACTTTCAGAGTTCAGGGGTGGCCCTAAAATTCGCTTGTAGAACCATTGCGAAGCTCGCCGGGTGAATATCGTGATGTTGGACCTGTCTTCTAGTGGAAGAGCTCACCTTTAAAAGGTAGCTGGCAAGTCGAATGATGGCGATGATACACGCGCTACCATGTGATAGTCCATCTGATGAATCGCACCTTATTCACAAGCTTTCACCCAGTGAAGCAGCGAAGGAGACGATGTATCACATGTCAGAACTTACTTGACATGTGCAGCATGAGCGCTTCACGACAACGCGGGTGCACCGCTCTGTCTCTCACACGACATATAATGTCTAGAATCAATCGTCTCTTGCCAAACTCATCCCTTCGCTATCGCAGCAATCCGGAACGCCCATTAATTAGCTGGCAGATAGCTGACAGTCGATGTTTCTGCGACGGTAAGTCGTTTTTCTGCGACCACAGATGTCAGACACACCGCGAGGATGTTGAAGGCTGGACCGCTTGACAAAGCTGATCTTGTGACTGGTCATGACTCACAAACAGCTACGAACGCACGCATCGAAGCTCGAGCTCGGGAGTTCTTGAGCAAATTGCTCAAATTCGTCATCTCCTGTGTTCTATTTAAAGACCGGTCCGATCTGATGGAACCGATCTGCAATTTTGCTAGTCCTCCACGAACAGCAAAACCTCTCGACTGCTTGCCCAGAGAATTCTGGCAAGTGCTGGACCAGTGTTGTGAAGCGAACGTAGCACGCAAGACGCTCGAGACGGAGCTCCATGACGTAAAGCTAGAGCGGAGTGAAAGGTATGAAAAGTATATGGACGAATACGTTGAGCGCATGACACGTACACCAGTGCACGAATTTTTGAACCGCAACACTCGCGACCAGCAACACGATACTGCACAGTCAGCTGTAAAATCTGCGTCGCCGGGCGATCTGAAAGGGCTGGATGGCCTCGATGATGTAATGAAATCGGGAATGTACCGTGTTGGAGAGTTGGAAGGGTTGATTGAAAAGGCACGCAGCGAGTGCTCGAAGCACGAAGCTAAGCTCAACAACATCGCATACAATTCGCTGCTGCAACTCGGGTTGATACCTGCTTCTGTGATTGCCAGGTTCTCTTGAGTCACGCACTCACACACTAACACACTCGTTGGATTGAGAGGTGACCAGATTCTTTCCTAGCAAAAATCCTATTAGAAGCAGCACCAGTAAGGGTGCACGGACAAACACGTCCTTCGGCATCGCCCGCTGGGTACCTTGGTCGGCGCTCGTGGTGGGACAGAGATATTGCGATGCTTGTTCACATTTGACGGAGCTTTGGAGAAAGATAACATGTCGAGTGGCTGGTTTGGAATACGGCAGAGCTCGGGTGGACTTCAAAATCAGCGAGTGATATTCTAGGCAGCTTGTGATGCACTTCTTCTTTACTGTACATCGACATGCTCAACGAGACTTAACTGTTTTCATCGTCCTATCGTTCCGTTCCATGACAAGTCGATCACGTCGATTCCCGTTATTGATATATCATATTGTCACGTTACAAAGCATGTAGAACCCTTGAGCGCACATGCTCCACTACCAATCCGAACCACTGATTGCATGTCAGGTTGTCAGCATTGCTTCGAATACTCGGACTGAAATTGTTACAGGCCTATTAATCCTTGGGAACGGCGAGTATATCTCTGAGGCAATGTGCATGAATCAGTCGTGCATGCAAAAGACTTCGACAGCTTGGACTGACCAGGTCGTGAGAAAATGATCGTGTTGCAGAAGACAAGTGATATTAAAAGAGCTTCGCTGGATAAAAGTACGATTGTCAAGACTGTAACATCATAAAACCACGCATCGCCTCAGACAAGATTCATGCTAATCGGTGGTAGCCATCCAAAACACGAGCCCCAAGTCGAAGTAGTACCCCACTGTAACCCGAAAACCCCCATCCTTGACCCAAGTGGAAAGCTCTCCCGCAGCTATCTCTCTCATCATGCCGTCTGATCCAGAATTTCCAAACTGCAGTACAAGTAGAACCATACTTGTGTCATGCTGACCAAGGTTGCTGGGTCTGCGTTGAAAGTGCGTCGTCTGTTTGAAAGTCAATTCGCGAAAGTTTGAGCCAATCCTCCAGACCAATGCTGACATCAATAGTCTGGTCTCCAACTGTCGCAGCGGCCATAGCGATGAGGGTGATCATGGGGAAGGAAGCCACCTTTTTCCGAACGAGGGGCTCGCCGTGGGCCCCGTGCATGCCGCGGGTCATGTGAAAGATGGTAACCAGTGTTGTGTCTTGTAACTCCAAAAATGTCGCCATTGACAGTATTGATGTTGATGTTGACCGTAGTCTGATCGTAGAGTAGGTTAGGTGCAGGCTGCGGACCGTGTGCATGCTGCAGATCAAGGGCATAATAGTAGCCGGTATCATGTGTACTAGCTCCGAAAACGTCCCCATTGACAATGTCGATGTTGATATTGACTGCAGTTTGGTCCTGGAGTAAGACAGGTGTAGGCTGCTGCGGCTGCGCGTCACTCGGACCCTTCTTCTTAGTCACGTTCCCAGTCTTCTTCTTGGTGACCTTATCCTCTCGCTCTTCGGTCATATTGGTCTTGCCTGTCGTGGTGTGCTTGGAGTTGGATGTGAGGAGCTGCCCTAGATCTGCCATCTTGTGTGTCCTGGGTGCCAATTCTGATGCGACAGGCTTCTCAGTTCCGTTGGACCCGATCCCCATCGGTGTGGAAAGACAGTGTGTTGATGAGCGGTTGGTGGCGTATTGTGATGCGACAGCTAAGAGTCGCGCGTTGGCAGTCTAAGAAAAGTGTGGGTCCTGTGTCCATGGAAAGTGAAAGTTGCCTTCACATGATACGCGGCGTGAGCAACGTTTGGCTCCTTTCACCAAGACCTTTCGCATCGACTTCACTGATCACTGATTTTGACAACACCTTCCAGTAACCATGACCAAATATCCTCCAATACCAACCTCAAACCCAACTACTTCATATCAGCGACCAGACATGGCAAACTCGAAGAATCCAAAGACGATGGCAATTTCTAACTAAAAGGGCAAGAGGGCGGATGCAGATGGCTCGCTAGCACAACCGAACGTCAAAAGAGCTTGCCACCAAACCAAACAGAAGCGAAAACGCGACGCCCAGATACATCAGTAAGAGACCCGGCCCACGAAGAAAGATGTGGCAGAACACACCGCAGATGAAGCCGAGAGGCTTCGTGCAAAGTACCGCGAGTCGGCGAACCCAAACATCCATGCTTGACTCCGAGATCATAGTGGTGCGAATCACAAATCCGGACACCTAGCATGCTGATAATCTCGGCCATGACTTTCACAGATAGCAATGCTCACCACTGAGATACTGCTGAAGTTAACTGGGCGCTTAAGTAGCTAGTGAGTAGGTATCATCAGGCGCGGCTATTAAAAAATTAGTGCCTGCCACCGAGAGTCTGAGACATACCCGTGCACTCCGCTCCTTTTGCAGTGCTGCTTGATACCACGTCAGCCAAAGAGTTCACATCGAGAGCCGCTGAGACATGGGAAGTCCATGATGATCATGGTACAATTGCTCGGTGATTCTAAACGCAGACGCTATGTATAGTGCGACAAGGTCTTCGACAGTCGCCTGACCCTATGCCCGTCGCTTCAGTGAAGTCGTGTCCAGAGGACCAGAACCAAAACAAAAAACCGCCATGAGGCCCTAAAGAGTGTTCTAGGTCTGTGAATCGTGAAGAAGTAGGAGACTCGCTACCATCCCTTCTGAGGAGCTTATTTGCGATCGTCGCTCGGGGCCTGCACTTGCAACCAATGACTTCGAAAGAGAAAAAAGAATGGACAATGAGAACCTTCAAGAGCTTGCCAGTGGTGATGGCGATGGCCTCATACTTGCGAGAGGTAACCCAGGTGAGGGATTGAACAATTGTGCTCAGCCGAGACTCGAGCGGCCGGATGAGATTCACTATCGGTGGTAGTCTCCTCGACTGTCACCAGAATAGTCCTGAGAATCAGAGTAGCCCGGCGGCGGAGAACGGTCACGAGACTCACGGTAGTTCCGAGACTGAGAGTAGCCCCGAGATCGGGACTCATAATCACGGCGGTCAGGAGACTCGGAGCGGCGATCACGGCGGTGGTAGCTGCCAGAACGAGTACCCAGAGTAGAACGATGTTGACGCTGAGGGTCCGACTCGCGTCCATACGAGCCAGCGAAAATGCCATCCCAACGATTGACGTTGATGTTGTGGCCATGGACGATGGTACGGGGAGGTGGTCTTGCCAGGGATGCTTGGGTGGCACGACGTTTCTGGGACTTCTCGGGCTTCTTGCTTGGATTCTTTGTCCAACAATCGTCCTCGGTATGGTTTGGCTTGTGGCAGTGTGTGCACCAGGGCTTTCCGTTCTTTGTGTTTGCATTGCCGCCGTTCTGAACGTCTTCTTGAGAGTTCTGGTGGCCATTTTCAGTTGGCTGTAACTGTGCAGGAGTACCTGGACGGAGGGTTGAGTGTTGCGAGCTGTGGTCCATGCGCGCCATTACATTAGCCAAGCTGGTACATGACCCAGCAGCAAGAGAGACTGCAGCCGCAGATGTACGCGCCAGTACGTCTGCGTGTTTGTTGCGCAAGTCTTGTGGAAGATCTGAGGGTATAGTAGGACGTGGGACACTCGTCTTGGTCAAGGCCTCGGGCTCCCAGTGGTGGGCACGATCGACCCGGTGAGTTGATTGGCGGTCGAAGGCAGAGCTCGGTGGCAGCCGTGATGTTTTCTACTCTGCGTTAGCTTAGGTCGAGATTTGGCGTTGGTCGTCAGCACTGACCGAGTCATCGCTGGCGTCACGTTTCCGCTTCAACAAAGGCTTAGATTCCTGGAAATATGTGGACCGACATACATTTCGCATATCAATGAAATCTTTCCAGCTTTCTTTGCTCAGCGATCCTAACAGGATTATACCATCATTGCCTATGGCATAGGTGGAAGTCTCGAGCAATGAAACGTAGCAAACCTGTTCACTTGGAGGGGCGAGGGGCTTGAGACCGTTCCAGTGGAGCTGAGTCTCGCCATCGTTGTAGCATTGTGGCACCTTGGGGACAAAAGCTCCGCTCGGGTGGTGATCTGCGATCAACTGTATGTGGTCTCTCAATATTAGGCGGCGTTCACCGAAAGAGTCGCTCGCGATGTACTTGCTGGGCAACGCTTTTGACTTCGTGCCGCTGAAAGTAGTCATGAGATCTCCCCTTATGCGTCTGTCCAACGAAGGCTGTGATCAGTGTGGGCCGAAATTTCTTGATGAACCAGGTACCACCCGCAAGCACAGTATCAGGTCGGCCTCGGATACCATCGTTGCCAAGTAACTCTAGCTGGGGGACCAACGCGACATAGCGGACTTCGAGTGTATCGTTCGAGAGATGACGCACGCCCAAGTCAATGAGAGAAACGAAAGGCTTGCTCTCGTTGGAGGAACGGCTGCTTGTGATGTTTTGATTGGTCGCAGTGTACTGTAGCTTCAGTCGCTCTGCTTTGATGTGGTTGCCGGGTGTGGCCGCAAACTGGAAGCACTTGTCAGAAGTATTCACTGTAGTGTTCATACTGTTCCGATGCTCGTTAGGGTTTGAGCCGTCACAATGTACCTCATCTTCGGACTCGGGTATTTCCCCTTCTTCCAGCTCTTCGCCGGAAGCATCAAGAGTTGGCACATGTTGCAGAGCAGGAGATCCAGTGGGTGTGGCCGCGATAGTGTTCAAGAAAGCCAAGTCTTTGGGAATGGCTTGAGAGGCCATGACATGGTGATCTGCACGTGCGATGGTGGTGTCAAAGGTCACGGCGCTCAGAGCCTCCGTTTCGCGCGTGCTCGCGCGATTAGTTGCTGAGTTGGTCGACATTGGAGCCACAGCACCAGGAGTTTCCTGATTTTGCATGGTCGTAAACTCGGATGGTTGAGTAGCGGGAGGTGGTGCCATCGCACCAGGGGCTTCCTGTTTGTGCGTGGCGGTGGGTTTGATCGGCGGAGTAGTGGGAGGCGGTACCATCGTACCAGCGGTGTTCTGCTTGTGCGTGGCCAGGATGAGGAAGCGGTTGAACAAGAAGCCGACTCGGCCTGGTGCAGGAAAAGGTTGACACAAGCCACGGTGGAAGAAGTGGTGGGCGCAGAGAGCTTCGAACTTTGTGTTGCGACCTTTGGTCGCGAGCCCCGCCGTTGACATGTCATAAGTACGAGCACGTGCGCCAGCTAAGCACGTGTGCGTCAGATGTCAGTGAAAGACTGCGCTTCTGAAGAATGAAGCCAAGTGAAAGGCTGCCTGAAGCAAGCAAGACTTTGCGCCACCCCGCTGCTTGCTGCTTGCATCAAAACCCAACAAACAAAAACCCACCAACTCAAAAGAAGAAAACATAACCAGATCTCAAACGTCACCCAAGAGCCACGCACGCACGCTCAAGATGCAGACGCATAATTCTGAGAGACAAGCGGTGTTGAAACGGAAGCGCAACGAGGCTGAGGAAAAAGAACGCGCGAAGGCAGTGACGGAAAAGGGCAAAAGTGAGGTCAGAGCACTTAAGAGGCCGCGCATTCAAACTAAGCGACCAAGATCCGACGATGTGGAAGAGATTGGAGCTTCAGAAAGGCCACGCGTGCAGGCCGATGAGGTCGAGATACCTCCGGTCCGCCCAAAGAAGGAACCAAAGCGTGCGAAGCCAGAAGCAACACGACTGAATGGAGCACACAACCAAAAGAAGCGACCGAGACCCGACGGGGAGGAGACCAGAACCCCAAAAAAGCGGCGCATGCAGACCAGCGAGGCCGAAACACCACTGGCAAGCCCGGGAAAGAAGCCCAAACGTACGATGCCGAGGGCAGCACCGCGGAGCCAAAGGCAATGACCAAAACCCGCAGAAGAAGCCATACGGCCCGGCCACACAAGCGACACCAACACGAAGGCACAGCTCGTCGACCGTCCTCAAAAATGCAGGAGAATAGTGGTTGAGAACGCTATGTATGACAGGCAGTTGCGAAGGAC